>OX387347.1:14890000-16090000 GCA_947563465.1 Archips xylosteana | reverse complement strand
GCATCCAATTACTAATTTAGAAATGTATTTTGTGACATGAATATCGTTGTTTGAGCCAAATGAACATCGCTACGTAACGAAGGCTAAAATCCAATCAAGGGGCCGTGTTTTGTTACTATTCTACTCGTATCCCTTGTGATGCTTATAGTGCTAAGCAGACAATGCTCTTAACAATAATGCTCTTCGACAGAATGCAGGTAGATTAATATTAAGTGACGACTCTGCAGAAACTACGAGCCGCAGTTCAAGGATGTTCACACATGTTGAATTTCCTGACTCGCAGATCTACTGGGACGCTCTAGCTAATGTTGTCAATGATTTTGGCTGTTTGTTTTAGTCTCCGCACGCGACATTATTAGAATCAAATTATAGTTCTCTCCACATTCGTTCCCTGTCGACACTGTCTTAAAATTAATCCAGAATATTCCAGCATATGATTAGACAAGTTTGAGTAAACATCCGCTTTAACGTTTTGTAGGTTTTTTTAGGGTTCCGTACCTCAAAAGGAAAAAACGGAACCCTTATAGGATCACTTTGTTGTCCGTCCGTCCGTCCGTCCGTCCGTCTGTGTGTCAAGACCCTTTTTCTCAGGAACGCGTGGAGGTATCAAGCTAAAATTTATATCAAATACTCAAGTCTACTGTCCCTTGGAGCTGTAAAAAAATCAAACTTCTAAGACAACGCAATCAAAAGATACAGCCGTTTATGACGCAAATTGCCGCATATTTTCGAAACTCGCAAGGGAATCAAAACCTAAAGGGTACTTCTCGTGAACTCAGAATCTTGAAATTTGGTACGAAGCAAGGTCTTATAGCACAGATAAAGGAAAAATTGCGAAAAGCATAATTTTTTTTGCCTGCCTGTCTATATCAGTAACCAATCTACAATGATCCCACACTGCGCACATTTTAAATATTTTTCTAAGGATTTCGTATGTGTACGGAATCTTCCAAGTTTAGGTATGTTTTATACCTTAGGCTACTACTATTTACTCTTAAACTACAAATAATTCCCAAGCAATCTTAGCCGCTATAATTTTCCTTGTAAATTTAATATATTTACTACCATTCTGAATTTTTTCAAATTTTTCCACCCAATAGTTTAGATTTTAGAAGGGGGGGGACGGTCGATTTTAATGAAAATTTTCACTTTAAAGTTGACTATTTCGCAAACAGATCACTGAATAGAAAAATCATGTTAGCAACCCCCTAATGGTTTTAAAAGACCTATCCAACGATACCCCGCACTATAGGATTAGTCGAGAAAAAAAATCACCCCCACTATACGTCTATGGGAGGTACCCTAAAAAAAAATATTTATAATTTTTTTATTTTACCACTTTGTTGGCGTAACTGATATATATATTCATGCCAAATTACAGCTTTTTAGTACTAACAGTCTCTGAGCTTAGCCGCGGACAGACAGACAGACAGACAGACAGACAGACAGACAGACAGACAGACGAACAGACATGGCGAAACTGTAAGGGTTCCTAGTTGACTACGGAACCCTAAAAAGGATAAATTATTGAGGAAACTTAGAAGGAACGCATTTTGCGTATAAATCAGCATTGTTCCACCCGCTAGTGATTATGTGTAAGCAAGTCCTACCTACTCTGAAATATTTTACACAATGAAAGGAAGACAAATACTGTGGCTACTCTTTCTGGCTGGGCTGAAGTATGGCGAGTTGTCACGCGATCTAACCGCTTTTACCATGAGAAAAACCTTGGAAATATAACAATATATAAAATAAAAAGGCTCAGTGATCTATTGTACAGGATTTTTTATGCTCACAATTAAATTGGTTACTTTGCTGTGATAAAATGTGTTCATGGATGTATACAAAGGGTTTGTAGGAACAACAGAAATTTATAAAAACGATTTTATGAGACATGCACTAATTTAAACATGAAACTACCGTGAGACTCACTCATAGTGAAAATAAACGGATCACTCACGTCTTAAAACGAGTTTAACTCGACATGTTTCGGGCTAATCCATAGCCCTTCCTCTCGGAGTTGCACGTCACGGCGGCTGCCAAACGCAAAGTGATGTTGTTGTGATGGTGTCCTTTACAAAGTGATGTTGTTAGTGTTGTATGCTACCCTACATTTGACAATGACAATAAAAGTGATGATGAAAACGGGGGTAGTTGTGTGTCGCTGTCAGTTGCGTCGAGTAGCCGCACGACCAGGGCAGTATACGCAGTGCGCGTTTGGCAGCCGCCGTGACGTGCAACTCCGAGAAGAAGGGCTACGGATTAACCCGAAACGTGTCGAGTTAAATTCGTTTTAACTAGGTATATGTTTTATGTGCATAAATGATAAAAAATAATTTAATTGAACTACTTTATCATATTATTATTATGCTGCATGTAAATTTTTTTTTTTTGTTAAGTTTAATTTGTAAATCTTGGTCTGTTTCTATGTACTTCTGTTTGACTATATTTACCATCCCTTACACGTCGCTTTTAGAAGTAGAATTGTTCCATTCCAAGCGCTCGACGGTCTGCGGCATATATTTAGACACTGCTTGTCCTCAAAATGAATAGGACTTGTCAGGGGATTGATAAATTCAGGTCAGGCGTCTATTCTTGAAGCACCAAAAAAGGTTTGCTGTCGGATTCGCCATTGGATGCTGCGGCGTCCACAACCACTGATTTCGTTACAATAATAGACTCCTTCACCTTTTGAACTCGGTTGTCATGTTACCTTTTTCCTTTCTCTGTTATGAAAGTAGTCAGTTGTCTGGACTTTGCCACAATAATGTGATTGACTTGGAATGAAAGTGTTTTATTCTTCTGGGAATTCTTAATACCAAATGTGATTGCTTTAGAGTCTAAAGTTTAGAGCGAACTCGGTCTCAACGCGCAGGTATATTTTCGTATATTTCTAAATTGTGTTAGGAGTATATTCGTGAATTGTAACAGCACCAAAGTTACCCATATTACGGGAAAGGCAATCTTGTCCAGGGAGCTTTGAATGTGGCAGTGAAATATAATTTCGATCGGGCAGCAATCAGGGCCTGTTGAGAACCGCGCGTGAGTCGACTTGGCAAAATATTAAACGTACTGCCGCCGTCGCGGATGCTCGGCTCCAGCTTTGCGACACATTTTCATTTTTTAACCAGTTGTTGCCCGCACCTTCATGTGTTAAAATCTCGTTTTGTACATAATTCTATTTAACTTGCATTGTTAGTAGTTATGTAAGTTCGGTACATAGTTTACTGTAGGTGAAATTTGACTTACAAGAATTGAAGACGACTTACACAGAGTATTTTTTACCTATGTAAATTATCTTCGAATCTTACAAGTCCGATTTCTCCTTCTTCCAACTTCTTCTTACTTGAAATTTGGTACAGATTTTTAGTTTGAATGTCAATACAAGTGCAGTCAACAAAAAGACAGCAAAAAAGTTTGCATCATAATATATTTTTCTAACAAAAACATATATTTTATGGGAAACTTCCATTCTTGCACAATAATAAGTCGTTTGAACGTTAATCAAAAAGGTGAGGTACCTATGTAGGGAATAACGTTAATTTATTTAGACATTAATTTTAAGTGCTACCAAATGACGCATTTTGAAGTTTAGATACAAATAATATTTGTAAGTAAGTAATATAAAGCCGTTGAACTAAAAATAAAAACCTTTTAACTAAGTTCTATGAGCGGTGGTGACCATTTTCCATCAGATGACCCGCTTGCCCGTTTTTCTCCCTCTCACAATAAAAAAAAAGTACTCGTCGTTACTTCGTTAGACATGGTCTTGCCTTACTTAAAAAACACACACATTTATAAACATTTAACAGTTGTTTTGTTTTTCTTACCTATCACTTTAATATTTGCGTTTGCCTAACAGCGATTTGCTGTAATAAATAGTTCTGTATTTTTTTTGAATACCTAAGGGGTTAATGTTATCCGGTTTGCCGTGGACAAAGAAGAAGCATAGTTAACGTTCGAATCAAATTAATCAAAGACACAAGAAGAACTAGCGCCTTATTCTAGAATTTATTCTACTTTTTATTCCAAATTACAGAAAATTCAAAGTGCATATTTCACCTCGAGTTCCTACAAATTGCATCGTAAGCCAAAGCAATTTTATATCGGTCAGACAAAACTTAGTGGATTATAAATCCAATTTCTCCCTTTGTTTATAACATTTTCAGTGGAAGCTTCGAGAATAGAAAAATCTCTAAGTGTAGCTGTATCATGGCGGGCAGAATAGATCACTCCCTGTAGGAAGGCGTCAATCGCAGGGTGATTTATAGAGTGCGGTGCGGGCGTCGACTAAACTGCTCGCCGTTTTGCTCGCGTTGCTGCGCCGGCAAACAAGTCACTCACCTGCCGATGCCGCTTTTCCCTCATCGAAAATGCGAACCCGGGTAAATGCCTTTATAAACGAATCCATTTTAAATTTCGTATAGTCTAGCGAAAACATGGACGCTTGCAGACATGACGTGCGTGTTAACGAAATGTTCGCATAATTTTCGGCATGCGGAACATTTACAAGTTTACACGAGCAATTTTCATTATTAACAAGTCGTTTTTGGTTAAATTTTAAGTTGATTTGAAGTTAAGTAGTTCATGTTTTTCTTTACAACTTTATTAATTAAGCTTAAGCTTTAACATTATTTATTATACTTATTTAATAGATAAATCTAGTTTGATCAAAATTTGATTCAATGCAAAAAGATGTTATTTTGTACTAGTTAGGAATGTAACAGAATAGAAACGTTCCAAGAGGAAATTATTAATTTGCAAGACGTCTTTTATGCTAACTTTAAACGCAAACTTAACCTAAGAATTCAATTAGGATTGGGTTGGCAATAATTGCGATCCGGGAGCGCACTATTGCAAAACTTTACATCCCGTTGTTAACGTTCTATTGAAAACATCTTAACGCTATTCGTAGTTCTACACGCTGGGGTTATAAATTGTTACAAAGCAAACTACTTACAATTGAGTAAAGTTTAAATTTAATCTAGAAACGCAGACAACATTTTGGAATTACAATCTGATTTAATTAAAGCTGAATTTATTTAACTCTTCAATTAATACAGCATCGATTGTTCAAACGACTGACAACTTGTTCCAACCATCTGTTAACATTTTGTCGTTGGTCATTGGCGTAGAAAGATAATAAAATATAATGCTGGAGAAAATTGGAAGCATTTGCATCTAGATGTTATAAAGAATATCACTGAAACATTTTGGAGCATTAAAGAAGTTTTTAGTTCAATTTAGCGGCAATCAGGACTTCCGCTGAAGACGGCGCGTGAGCCGAATGGCTGAAATATTAAATGCTCTAGAGTGACGGCGGCGCACCGGACGTCGGTCCTGCCCGGTCATGGGTCCCGACTAAATCGTTTATTTCGTTTTTTTAACAAATTGTATTATTATTAGACTATATTTGTTCCCACTGCTGGACAAATACTCTCCTTCTGGCATCCACATCTCCCGATTTAGGGCCAAATCTGGCCACTCGATCAGTTCCGCATACTAGTCGTCTCGCCATTTATATTTTGTGGATCATCATCGTCATCATCATCCCAGCTTATATACGTCCCACTGCACGGCACAGACCTCCTGCCAGAACGAGAGGGCCCAGGGTCCATGTGGACCCAGTGCGAATTGGGAATTTCGCACACACCATTGAATTCCTTCGCAGGTGTGTGCAAAACTTTCGACTTTTACGACAACTTTGTGGCTACCAAATGATATTCATAATTTAATATTCCGCTTTTTCATCACTGGCACATATTCTTAAAAACTTGAGAAATAAGAAAAATGCGAAAGAGACGTGAAGGGGCAATAACTAAAACAGGTAGAGATAAAATTTGTGACAGCTAGGAGGAAACGAGCCCAGCCAGGCGTATCTCACGAATGCAGCTGCTGATTTTAATTTAATTCAAGAAAATATCACGTTAATTAATTCGTTTAAGGAAAATTACAGTTTATTTAAATGAAGGGCGACTCTTTACTTGCAGACAAAATTACGGTAAAGTTACACTATTATAATCTTCCGTGAATTACTAGAATGATCTATGGAAAAACATGAAGCTTACTCCCATAAACATACAATACAGTCATAAATTGTAATTTGTGGACAACGTTAACTAACCACTTTATTGGAATATTTTATGATTTAACTAGCCTTACCCTTGGCTTTGCTTGCGTAAATCATTAGTTCTGGCAGTCGAATTGAAATTTATATTCGTTTATATTAATTTCCCATTCATTCCCTGTTAACATTTTGAGTTTTTAGTAATGCAAATACTAGTTATTATTTTAGGAATTACATTTTTGTACCTAAATTAAAATTAGGTACAGTCAAGTGTAAAAATATGGGTGCACACAACTTGCTTATAATTATGTCCCACAGCTCTTATGTCGTCGAATTAAGGTATAGGTATATAACGATGGGAGCATTAAATCGATAATTATTTTTGCACTTGACCGTACTTACCTATAATTAAAACCTTATTATGTAGTTCATATTAATCGATTTGATTACTATAGCTAGCTTCCATAGAAATATCACTAAAATATTCAGCAGTGTCTGAAAAGATATTACGATATTTCCATCTAGAAATGTATATCCACGAATTTTATCTGAGTAGACCTTGAAATATGTACAATATGAACAACAATAATTGGATGTCTTTTTGTCGCTTATGTACAGGCATATAAAATAATCGCGAAGTGATGTGACATGGATAAATTAGGCCAAGCAAGCATAATCAAATCATATCAATCCATTTTGCCACAAATAGGCCACAGGTTGAAACACCATGAAATATTCAATTTTTATTATTTAAATGAATAGATTGGAATCAGCCAATCGTGATTGTGTCCGGTGCGTTGTTTGGTTTGAATGTAGTGACATCATCAATAATGTTAAAAACTCATTCGACGAGTTTCAACGTTGCTTTTACCGGTAATTTACGTAGTAATACATAAATAAAAACTACATCAATATGTTTTTACATATCAACATTATGTATTATTCTTTTGCCTCATCCGTAAACGAAACGAAAACAAAAAACATTAAATTAAGCATCATATGAATAAATTAATAATCATCGAATCTTAAAATAGTTTTAATTTTGATTATTTGTTTCTTCTAATAAGAGTGGTTTCAGGAATAGCCGCAGGTTATTTGATAACAGAGCGCGAATGAAATTATCTACTTTATACCTATGAATGAATAACGTGACTGAATAACAGACAACGTAGGTACATCTTAGGATACCCTAAAAGGTGTAACTTAGAAGATTATTTTTGAATTTTCTACGGAATGGCGAACTAGCCTATTTTAGTTTTTTCACGACAACGTAGAAATGGGGATAAGCTAGTTCATAAATATTACGTCTAGGTACTAGCCATTAAAAATTAAGTTGTAACTTTAGTAAATAATCAATTTATTGTGAAGAATTTAGGTACAGTAACATAGTTGTAAAAATTTGCGCTGGAATGGAACGCTAGGCCGACGCAATCGCGAGCCGGTCCGCCGTCTTACTTTATTTGCTTCATTTTTGAAGGACTCAGATTGCCAAGAAGTCTCTGTTCAATTTTTATAAAATAACCTGCTTTTCTTACGATGCATGGCTCGTTTCAGTAAACGGTTTTTCAGCTTAGTCGATTTGGTGAACGTCTTCATCATTCGTCAATCTTATTGTTTTATGCGAAAATTCTCTGAGCTCTCGTCGAATCCGAATAGGGGACGTCTGCGGAATTTATAAAGCGTTCTTCAAACTAACAGATTTGTGTTTATGTGGACTAAGTGACGGGGCATACAAATACGTGAGTGTGTTTATTTCGAAACCATGTTTATATTCAGTTTCAGAAATAATAGACATTTTAAATAAATGGAACGTTATTTTTTTGTGTGAAACTTATTTTGTTAAATGGACTGTTATAATGACTCAAACTGTGCTATGTCTTTGTTTATCTTTAGGTCAACTTCAAACGTACAAGTTTTTGGCAACCGGTTGCTTTAGGTTAACAACCAATATCTTTAGGTTTATGCTTAGTGGATAGTAACCATCTAATCTACTAGTTTCTTTTTTCTGTCGTAAAAGTTGCCTGGGTGTGATCGCTCTGAATCGATAAGTCCGCATGTTGCTTACCTAGCTAATTTTCAACATGTATCTTTTTCTGTTTTGCTTACTAGGTATGAGGTTTTCAATAAAAAAAACACTGTATATCTACTGTTGTAGATAATTTAATTTAGCTGACTCGGAATACTTTGTTCTGCCATATAAAAATTGCAATTTAAAAATGGGGAGTAGGAGGGTGAAAAATACTTAACGACCTATTTTGATAGCCAAATATTCAAAAAAATATATAAAAATTGGTTAAGCTGTTTCAGAGTATGAAAATAAGATGAAATACGATGAAATCAGATACTAATAAATAATAATCTTCATCATCATCATTTCAGCCGAAAGACGTCCACTGCTGAACATATGCCTCCCCTAAGGCTCGCCAAACAGATCGGTCCCGTGCCATCCGCATCCAACGCGATCTCGCAACCTTAACCAGGTCGTCGCTCCATCTCGTTGGAGGCCTACCTACACTAATAAATAGTGTTCGTGGTTTATTACTTTTACTTATTTACTTATACACACACACACACACACACATCATATAACCTTGCAGACGCCACACCTACCACGCTTAAGTGATAACCAACCGCAGAGACTCCCATCTCTCGTAACGTCATCTGCGACTACAGTTTCGCATGCAATCTGACACTTAAAACCACTTGGCTGCGATTCCTTGGAAAGTTAGTGCGCTCGGTATGATACCCGTCACACCCCGCTTCCGATGGACCCAAATCGATGAACTATAAATCCATTGTCTAAGTTTGCACAGACAGTGCTCCTCTCTGGACTCAGAAGATTAATTTTCTTAGTTTAGATTGTTTCGTGACCCTTTGTGCAGGCGATAATTGGATTTTCTCGAATATCTATGATCTAGTTACCTACCTCTTATGCTTAAGTTTAGATGTAAAATTCAAACTGTTTTAGATCTGCATTATTTTATAACAAGACGCAGTTCTACGCTTCTTGATCGCACATTAAACATTAGTTAAATGAATCGGCGGATATGTGAAGGTTAACCTCAATTGTGAAACGAACAATAGCTAATTCCTCCTTTATTCAATAGTAAAACGAAACGGAACTGAAAAAGAGCGTTTCATTACAAACAATGTCAAAATCGCGTCGAAATTTCATTCAATAATATTATTTTTATTGAAAGAACGTTGACTTAACATTGTTAGTATTTTATCCTTGCAACTTGGTTTCTACCTTTTCATGACAGGTGGGTAGCAACAGCAATAAAACAGAACTGTTTTATGAGCATCGTCGTCAAACTCAGCTTACCTCGGCGTGTTTCACCAAAGATTATTCTTTACTCGAACATCATAACAGCTTCCAAACGTGGCTTCTTAATTTTATGAACGCCGGTTATCTCGCACACAATTAACGAAATTGTGTGTTAGCAATATGCAAAAACCCCCTAATATAATCAACTGCTGGAATAATCAGTAGGTGCCTTGCGCGAACTTAACTGGGTGTGATTTTGCTCTTATTATGCTAACTAGAGGTTTGGTATGTTTTGCACTGACATTGCTAACTGCCATGTTATACTTTCAGCTAACAATGAAGCGTTTGAATAATTAAGATTATACTTAGTGGTGCTTCTTGGCGTACCATCGCTAGTTTTAATTCTCGTGATTTTATCATGGAACTATTCAGGTGTTACGAACAGGTACAAGCGTGAAGTTAAAACATATTAGAAGTAGACGAACCTTTAATCTAATTATTCAGCTATAGGTACATTCGGTTAATAACTTGCCAGCACGAAACATGTAATTTTAATATGTTGGTTTCATGTCGCAGAACAAAACACCGGCAGGCCGTAATTGATACCTCCGTGCTGAACATACCTTTGAATAAATAAAACGATTGATATTGATCTTTTCTAATTGTGTTGCGGCTGTGAATGTCGACCGTCGGCCCCTTCATTAAATATTACTTAAACGGGATTGTAAGTAACTTGTTAGAAAGAATAGACGAGGCTTATTGGTGCCATCTCTTTTACGATGTTTTAAAATTCAGGGAAAGGTGAGGCGGCGAGTTGGATCGAGCGTGTTGGAACAAAAAGGTTGGATTAATTTAAGTCACCCTTTTTGTTTTTAATTGAAGTCTGCATTAACATACTTAGCTATCAATTTGATCATATCCACTAAATTACAAATCTTATGCTTAAACCGCAATATATGAATTAAATAAATATTCAAGCAAAACAGAAATGGCAAACGCATAATTTCTGAAAATATATCGACTTAAATTAACTGTGGTACTTATTCTAATTTTAATAACATCAAGATTAATGATAGGACAGGAGTTCAATAACGTGCTTTCATTAATCACTCCACGTTTTTTTCATTGGTGTGTAAATCATGAGCCTATGAAAGCTCTTGGCTTTAAGTGTTCCGCGTATGTATTAGTAAACACGATAGATAAACTAAAATATTTGAACTAGACTAGTAATTTAACAAGTTTGTTAGAAAACTGCAAAAATTTTAATGAGAACTAATTTGAAAAATCCAGCTTCGGATAGCGGCACATTTTGTTATGGTTTTGCATAAAAAGGTTATTTTTTTAAGTTTTTATCTGACTTTTAATGTCCGTATTGTATTTATGTTCGCAAGATGTTTGTTAAGTAAATTTGGAGCCACTTACAATGTTATAGCCGGATTGACTTAATATATATACTTAAATAAAGCTTCTATAACCATCAAGCACCGACAGCAAAAAAACCCTGAATGCATCCAGAAATTAAAAAGCTTTTGGTACGTTAGTTTACTTCAGCATCATGTCAGATTTTTTTATCTGATTAGCCTATGCGAAGAAATACGAGTATAACCAGTTCAGGCAAAAATAGGGGTACGGTTCTGAATATCGATCGTTAATATATCGAATGTATTAAAATATCAAATAGTTAAGTTAAGAAAAAAAAATCTGGTAAAGTAAGTTTCTCAGCATTTGTTATAACGTGTTAAGTTACGTTCGTTTGATAACAATCTTGAAAATATAACAAATTCTTTTAAAAAAAATCTTTTCGTTGTTTTGACCATTCGATATTTTAATACATTCGATATTATTAACGTTCGATATTCTAATACGTGCCCAAAAATAGACTCGCACAGCCTCTTGTCTCTATATTCCTAATTCAAGCCTCAAAACTAGATTGGCATCAAGAAAAACCTCTAACTGCTCGTAAACACGTTTACTTCCAATCCCAGCCGCTCAGTTCAGAATTAACACGTGCCTGGCGCAGTGATGTTGATTAGACAAATTTCGCGCGGTGCGGCTAACTTGCTTTCCGATTAGCGGCTCACGTCCGTCAGTCGGTCCGGCTTGCAATTAGCGGTACGATGCCGATGGGACAACAATTAACAAGTCGTGCGAATACTGTGTTGGCTGGCGGCAAAGAAATTTGATGCAGGACGTTGGTATGCGGTGTTGGGTTGATCGAGTTAGTGTGTTTTAAAGATCGTTGTTATTGTTTTGTTGGTTTTAATTTTGCTGGTATATCATATTTTAAAGTATTAGCAACGAAATAACTCAAATGTTCTTTAATGAACATTACAGATTAAAAAACACGGAAGGCGCTAGCCAGCCTTAATGCTCGAGAGCAAGTTTCTTTATTTTGTACTTACTTCTTGTTGCATGGGATTTGGTCTTACAAAACATCATCTACGTAATGTTAGGCTTGTTTCAAATAATAGTAGTATTATGGCAAGTAAGTACATTCAATAAGTTAATACAACGACCTTTCCTTTAAATAACTCAAAATGATAAACTGAGATTCCGAGAGCGAAAGTCACATAAAGTTCTAAAAGACAGACTTTTTAGAACAATGCTACGAAATGAAATAATTTATACCGTAAAGCTTTACTTCAAAAGAGTCTTTCACTCAAAAATAAAGCGTGCTGTACCTAAACAAGGTGGAACATTGTTTTGCATTACAAAAGAAAAAAAAAACACCTAAAGGAAAACATAAAGCCACACTTTATTCGCAGAATACTTATTCAAATGAGGCCGTCCCTTCTAAGTTTGTTTTCAATCAAAAACTCGCACAGCTTTGTCCCGCTAAACTTTATAAATGAGGCGATTATCCGCGGCGTGGTGGTCCTCGCGATAGGTGTGCGGCTTCCCTGTCCGGCGACACTGTTCCGGTACTACCCGTATCCACTTCACTACTCAACTACCCTGTCACTTACTACCTAACTAATTACTGAACTTACTAAAAATATTAGAGTGAAATAACTCTTCAGATCTTTAAATTATTTCAACTACGCAGCCACAAATGGTCTGAGTAAACTAAATGTCAGGATGACGATTCAGATAATAATTCAATTATTTATGATTTGATTAATGTCCGGTATTAAGTGTGTTTAGGGCTCAATTACGTAGTCTTCTTGCGATCATAGCCCCTGTCCCCGAAACGTCTAGGTTATTTTTAACGACATAATTACGTGACTAAGCCCCGTTTACCATAGTGAAATTATTTTTATCGTTTTTTAATTATTAATAATAATATAATAAATAGAGAATATTGAAGAAAATTGTAAATTAATCTTAGTGACCTAAAACTAAATATTTGTACGCTTGATTGCATGCTGAATACATTGCTAAACTTTTTACCTACTGTATTCTTACAAATAAATGTTTTTGAATTTATGTAATTCAATATTTAAACATAAACATTGTACTTACATACCTAATTAGAAATTAAGAGCGAAAATCGTGCAAATTTAAAAAATGTGTTTCTTTTTATTACAAGCTTTTATTTAGCTTGCCATGTTAGTTAGTATGTATGGGTCAAATCTTGGAAGTTAAATTTGACCACTTCCCGGATTCCAACTGAGCTGAAATTTTGCGCATGCTTGTGTAAATCAGATGACAATGCAATATTATTATGACTTGTGGAGCTGATCTCATGATGGTGGAGCAGGAAGGTGGCCATAGGAACTCCGTAATAAAACGACTTAATCCAATAATCCAATCGAGTTTGGTCTCATTTGATTCATTTTGACGAGTACATTTTGATAAGGGGCAAAAGGTACACACAGCAAATAATGCTTGTATTGAAAGTAGATTTTTAACAAAAACTTATTTTTATTTGATGCTCCTTGACTTCTCTGTTCAAACAGCATAGATTATAAGAGAGGTGCACTGCGGTGCAGCGTTGGTACTTGGACAAAGCCGCGTCACTGGCCGCCTGCACTGCACTGATAGCGGTCACCTGCCACACCAAGTGCACCGCTTTTTAACTCCCACTAACTCCCTTAAAAACTTCATCCTGAACTTTATTTATGATTTAGTTAGACGACAACTAAAGCGACAACTTTAAAGATGGTTTTAATAACCGTAGAAGTTTGGTGTTTCTCACGTCCCAGTGTCACAATGTCATTATGCTAATCGCGCGCAAATAACTAACTTTATATTAAAATGGAGGCTTGCGGGTCTATGGATTTATAATTCATATTGCATGGATTTATAAATAGTTACATAGATTTTTAATGCTTACTACAGTTGGAACTGGAAACTGTTTATAACATGAGTGCAAAAAGGAAACGATCAAAATTGTAACATGTTACTTTGCTATTGTCACATGTTACAATTTTGATATTTGTGCTGGTGTAAAGAAATAAAGAAGAGAGAGAATTAAAAATAAAAGTCCGACTGACTGATTCATGAACGCCTAGCTTGAACCTAGAATACTGAAATTTCCCCATAGAGGTTCCACTTATATCTAAGGCGTACCGTACTATAAAATTAATGACTAAATATATCATCCATCATCATCCCTAGTCTTAAATAGCGTATCTGCTGTATTATAAAAATTAGTTGTATTAGTTGTAATTAGTTGTACTTTAGATGTAATTTATTTAACATAATAACAGTTGTTATTTATTTAACGTCTGGTAGTATAGCGTACGGTTGTGGTGCCAACTCTGAGGATGAGGCTCTGGTTGAGTTCGAAACGCGTCAGTGTAGTTTGCTGGTGATGGTTGGGTTTGTGTGATTTGTGTGTCTTCGTACAGTGTGGAGGTGGAGGAACTGCATGAACACGCAATATCGCAAGGTCGCGGGTGAGCAAAGTAATTTTTTCAGTTCATTACTTTAGATGTACGTAATTATCATTGTAGATCTGTTTAAAATATATACCTATACCTAGTTTGAGCTTCTTGCCCGATTCTTCTTAACAGGGTTTTTACGAACCGGTGGTAGATTCTTCGACGTCCATAGGCGCTTGGATTGAAGCCTAAACTGAATAAAAAGATTTGACTTTTCCTTTGACTTTGACGAAGACAAGGAATACGAAGAATTTTTCGAAATTCCTTAGAAACAGGGAGTTCTCCCAAGAAAACAAAGCTGCATTCTCAACTTAGTATTACTATTTTAGTAGTTATTACTAACCTTTTCAAAGCTAAGTATATGCGTTTATAAAAAACTTGACATTTTATATAAAAACTGAGATGTTCCAACTGTGGTTATTACAAACTTGGAAAGACTACAATACCAACCTGCCTTGCCTGGGCACAGCAAGTTCCAGTACGTCAAGATTAGCTGCATACTCTGGGCTGATTACGGCGCTACGTAAGAAAAGCCGAGATGAAAACTTAGCTATATACAGGCGTCTATATGGCGACTGGCTGTATAATACAAAGATGGCTGTGATCTAGTAAGTTTTCTAATTGCATTAGCTATAATAATAATAATAATAATAATAATAAAAACTTTATTGCCAACGTACATTTACAAAAATAATATTAATAAGAAAAACAACTTAAAAACTAATAGCTACGCTTGGCAATAGGTACCGGGCTCAGCATTTGCTGGAGAGAATGACAATTTCCAGCGCTGGTTTTCAGCCCGGTCCTTCTGGCAAGGGTGGCCGCAACTATAGCTAAGAAAAATAAAATAAAATAAGAACAAAAAAATTAAATTATAAAAAAAAGAAAAGAAGAGAAGAATAGGCAAACATTTGTATGTGTATCTTGTGACGTGTTATGTTAGTCGTAGTTTTTTTTTTGTGTGTTAGTCGTAGTTTGTGATGTTTCTATGACTTAATGGTTGTGTGTAGTATATTTATTTATTTAAATTATTTATTTATATTATTTATTTATAGGTACATTTGTGTTTTCCCCATGCAGGCCGCACTTTGCTCAGGGGTATCCCTGCCTCTGTGTTTCCAAAAGGTGTGCTTTGACAATTCTCCTGAACTTCAACAAAGACATGGGTTCCCTTGCCGGTGGTGGCAGATCGTTCCAAACCTTACTTGCGGCAAATTTGAAACATCCCCTGAAAAATGCCGTTTTATGTCTTGGAGCTGTAAGTTTAGTTTCCCTGTGGGTTCTGAGAGGTCTTTTACGCGAGTCTTTAACCCATTTCAGTTCGTCATACAGGTATTTTGGTTTCTGAAATGCCAAGACTTTTCGAACTGCAAACGCCAGGTGTAAAAGTCTTCGGTTGGCCATGTTGAGGAGTCCTTTTTCGTTGAGGTAAGGTGTGATGTGTGCCCGCTTTGGCACATTATAACAAAAACGTGTGCATGCATTTTGTACTCGCTGTATGTACTTCTTGGTCTTATTAAGAAGTCTTGGGCCATAAACAGTGTCACCGTAATTGAGTTGTGATAGCACTAAAGCCTCTATGAGAATCTCTCTTACTTTTTCAGATAAGTAATTACGTATACTGTACAGTGATTTAAGTCTGAAGAATGCATTTCGAATCTTAGCATTAATATGTTCCTGATATCGCATCTCTCCATCCATAATCAACCCAAGGTTCCTCACCTGGTCGACTAGGTTCACTGTTTCAGTTCCTATATGCAGTACTGGTCTTTCATCACTGATTTTTTTGCGTTGACCCTTGCTGCCCATAATCATGAACTGTGATTTTGATGGGTTTAAAACGAGATTGTTTTTGACTGACCAGTCTGCAACTATTTCAAGGTCTTCATTTATCCTTTGTATTGCAAGTTGCAGATCCTGTGGTGCAAATGAATAATACAGCTGGGTATCATCTGCGTATAAGTGTGCCTTACAAAATTTCAAATGTTTTAATAGGTCTGCTGTGTACAAAATAAAAAATATAGGGCTAAGAATGGAGCCCTGTGGTGTGCCTCTACTGATATGCTGCATACTAGACGTTACGACTGATCCTTGTGGAGTTTCAAATTCAACATATTGTTGCCTGGAAGTCAAAAATGACCGAAACCACTCGCACGACGCCTTTGATACTCCATAGTAAGCCATCTTTTTCAGAAGCAGTGCGGGGTTCAGACAATCGAAAGCACGTGAAAAATCCAGCAAAACAAGTAGGCTACCCATTCCTTCGTCTGATGCTGAAATAATGTCATCCGTTACCTTCGTCAAAGCCGTTGCAGTACCGTGTCCACTACGAAACCCTGACTGCGTAACCGGTAGCAAGTTATATTCCTCGAGATACTTTGTGAGTTGTTTACAGACGACTCTTTCTATTATTTTTGAAAGCACAGGGAGGACACTTATTGGGCGTAAGTCTTTATATTCTTCAGTTTTACTCGATTTCGGTATAGGTCTCACTTTAGCAATTTTCCAAAAGTCTGGGAAGACACCAGTTTCAATTGACGAGTTGATTATGTGTGTGATGACAGACAATGTAGAATTAAGAGTTAAACGAATCATTTCTATCGATATACCGTCGTAACCACATGCATTTGTTTTAATAGATAGATTATAGGGAAAACCCAAGGTATGTATGCCATACATCTTTGTTTAACAGGAATTGATTGCACGTCTAAAGACGTCAGCAGATATTGTAATTTTATATGTATATAAAACTTTAAGATGGCTTAAAATATTAATGTATCAAATTTAAAAATTTTTGTTTTATGATATAATACATAGTTATTATTTAAAGTCAATGTAAAATTGGCCCTTGTGAATTCTATGCACGTACGTTGAAAGTTTTCTGTTAATACCTACTTATTATCGAAGTTGTCTAAGGAACTGAAAATGATTTTAGCTAGCGCATAGAAGTTTTATTAGTCTTACACTACCAGCACATTCTAATTTATATACTTAGTAGTTTTCAGTTGCGCTTTGTGTCAATAGTTTGCACTTGAGATTTTGCAGCAAACAGTTTTAATCAAGGATGAACTAGTGGCTCCTATGAGCTGTAGGTTAAAATATGTTTTTTTTATACTTTTCAACCCCCACTTCGAAAAGTCTCCAAAAATGAATAGACAAAAAATCTCATATAATTATCGAAACTGCTCGTAAAATTAAGATTGGGAAATGAGTCCTATAAAATGAGAACAAACGTTTGCTTGCTCTCCTGGCAGACATACGAAAGCATTCCGCTTCTAACCATATCGGCCATAAAGTATAGTACCTGGGCGACCGAGCTCTGCTCGGGCAGAAACTCGGTACCAAGCGTTTTCCCAGAGATAAGACCAAGCTAGATCAATTTTTCATCCCCGAAAACCCCCAAATACCAAATTTCATCGAAATCGTTGGAGCCGTTTCCGAGATAAAAACACCGGTGGGGTGATGGGGGGGTGAGAGGGGGGAGGGGATGCGGGGGAGGGAGCGCGGGGGTATTAAAGGGGGATGAAAATTTCATTGATTTTGCCGTAGGATGCACCGTTTTCAAGATAATTGACAAAAACACCGGAGGGGGTGGGGGGGGGGGGGGGTGAGTCACGTTAAACTATCGTCCGTAAACCGACTTTACAGTCAACCGGTTTTTCCTGTTCTGAGCTCCCAATAGGGAACGTGCACATAGATGGTGCTGCCAACTGGTGCCATAAGGGTGCCATCAATTTGAATGTTTTACCTTGATAAGTTTGTTTTACTGTCCGCATAGTGTCTCTTCTGTCGCATTAGTGCTGCCGCCTATAGTTACTGCACGTTCCCTATAATACTTTACCTAACAAAAAAGTAACTTTTTTCACAAAAAAGTAACTTTTTCTCACAAAAGAAGAAACTTGACGTTTTCTCATGAAAAATAAACTTAAAAAAAAAAAAAAAAACAAAAAATCTTGAAATAAACGTGGAATCGAACCGAGGTCGGCTGGATCCGCGACCACTCGATTCCTAATGTGCCATTATGATCTGCTCGAAGTCGGCGAAATTTAGCTTTATATTCTAATGCAAACAAAAATAGCCGGAAAACACGAGTAAAAGCGATTTTCTGAAAATGAAACATAGCTAGATCAGTTTTTCATCCCCGAAAACCCCCACATACCAAATTTCATCGAAATCGTTGGAGCCGTTTTCGAGATCCTGATTATATATATACATATATATATACATATATACAAGAATTGCTCGTTTAAAGGTATTAGATATTATTTTGGATTATCTAGTGATATCTAATAAAATGTCAAAAATACGCATCATGTAAAAATTAAAATGGGTAAATATAATGCCAAACCTCTACTATAAACATCAAGTTTCATTCAGTTGTTGTTTAGTTGTCATACACTCAAAAAATAGGTTCACATTTTGCTGTGATACTGGGTCTATGATAGATTGTAAACAATTGTCTCTTTCATTTGACACTAGCTAGATAAGGATGTGTGCTCCCAAAATCGACAGATAAAATTTATTGGCATTTAATGTCACATTTAGTCTTGCTGGGCGTTAGTAAACTAAACGCACGCAATGCAATTTATTAAAATCCTAGCACTAAAATATATTGACACGAGCTTTTTACGGGAGCAATAAATCCATTTTTTAACCCCTCACCTGCTAGCGCAATCGAACAAAAATATTAAGTTAGTATCGAAATAACAAAATAAATGAAATAAAAGTGGCCAATCGCCTGTTCAAAATGAATTGCAAACAATATTACATTTTGGAAGCAATCTACGTTAAACCAAAAGGGAATGATGTGGCAGCTCTTTATATTGCAATTTTTGTGTCCAAACAAAACGAATTTGCCGCGCAATCAAAGCTGGGATCCGATTGATGACATGGCGGAATAATTGTTTCGTGAAATTGAAAACATTGCGGAAGGTTTCCTCCGTAACGCCTTGCGAACCGCTACCTTCGCTGTTAATGTTCACTATACAAGAGTCTATAAAGTGGTATTAAAAGTAAAAGGTCTGAATCATAATGGATCTTTTACTTCGGATTCGGATGAAAGTCTAAAAAAGGTGCTCAAAAACTTTTTCATTCTAAATCTTCAAGCCTTAATGCATCCCCAAGGATACTTAGTACTTTTAAATATTGCAAAGGAGAACGACAATTTCGATTCGAATTTAGAAGCTGTTCTTATAAAATAGACCGCTTACGCATAATATACTCGCAATAGACACAGAATAAGTACAATAGATGATATCTTATCCAACGGATAGAACAAAATTTTTTTTTCGTAAATCTGACAAATGAGGCCAAAGGTGTACAACTGAGGCAACTCTACAACAGTTACGGTTACGACGACTTAATCTTTAAGGTTATACTTACAACAATTTTGTTGTGAAGACAGTTCGATTTCCTCTTCGTTTCTTCCACTCATAAAAAAATTACATACCTTTTTACAACACGACAGTATACCTTCCCTCAAATGTTGTAGTCGTATATTTAAATGAGTTATCTTTTGTCACCTAATGACTAAGCACTAAGTGATTTACTAATTCTCTTTAATCTACTAGCATAGTGCTCCATAATTTTCGCTTGACTGCAGTCAAACAAATAGATCAAATGGTCCTCACATTAACATGAAGCGAGCTAACCCCGCACCCATTACGGCTCGTAAATCAATCATGCACAACTACCATTTAACTCATTATTAGCCCCACTATTCATTGAGGATTAAACGTAATGCCCTCTGGTGTGCTATAAGTGAACTAAAAGAAAGGACTATTGTCACAAAATTAAAGCTGGAATGGTAACGGTCACAACGCACTGACAATGTACCTCATCATCGTACCATTTTTGAATTAAAACTATCGTAAGACACGGACAAAGTTGCTAAGATAAGAAACACGTGTCACTTACGTATTAATAGTAGAGGTATGCCCGATTAATTGCTATCGAATTTCATCGTGATAGTAGTCGGTCAGTGCCTTCGAGGTGGTAAATAGTTTTGCGTACTAGGCATGTGGTTGGTGTGGACGAGTCTTTAGAGAGTGATGTGGTCAATGTAGTGTGCAACTCTACTTCTGATATTAATGATTGTGATAAAAATGAGGGTAGTTTTTCGCCGCCGACGGTCGAGCCAAGTAGCTGAGGTGCAAGAGCGCTGGCGAGCATTTCACGCTTTCCGTTCCAAATAACCTTAATAGTAGATTGTTCAACGAGGGACTAAAACAAGCCATAATGACACAAGATATTTAGCCACCCGAGCAGAGCGAGGGTGGCTATAATTCGCGTGTCATTATGGCAGTTTAGTCTCGCGTTAAACACTCTACTTTTCACTTTGAATGCGAGGAAAAAACGATGTTTTAGTTATACTAATCTACAATATTACTTTTATACAACGTACGCTCAATACGAGCAATGGACGTCTGTTCAGAATTCAAAGAGCAATTCAAATTTGTTCCACGGTTTTTTTTTGTTGAGTGACGCTTTAATTGTTTGCATATTTAGCCAACAGATTCAAACTTGAAAATTTTTTCATAGCTAATTGGACTAAGTATGCTTAATAAAATGAATTCATCTTTAATATAATTAAATTTATAGATTAATATTCGTAATTATACATGGTGTTTCACGAAATTATTATTTTTTAAATTATTTTTTGTACAGTTGTCATTTTGAGGTTATTTCCACGCCCTAAAGGCTTCCGCAGACTGAAGCGCACGGCGCTACGGAGCGCTACGGAGCGCTTCGGAGCGTCCGCAGCGCGCTGCGGTCTGTGGAAAGCTTTAAAATTGTCTATGCCCAGTCACTGAAAATGGCAATAATCCTGCATCCGCAAACACCGTGATTGGCAGTTTAGGGGTTTCCAAAGTAAATTAAAAAAAATTTACTTTAATCCCTAGAGATCAAAAAAGAGCTTTAGTCCCGATATGCAGAGACTAATGTAACATTTTAAGAGCATGAGAAGTGAAAAAAAATAAAATATTGGGCATACTTCGACTACTAATATGTCAGAGGCCCGTGTTTATCATTTTAGTATTTCGTGTTAATTTTATTATTTTATTTTTCGAAGGGGCAAGGTAACGTTACAGGTACCACTCACGTCTTCTGTATTATAGGTACTATCGCCCCAAGCGCCAGATAGCCATTTTCATAACAAATTTGCTTGCAGCCGTTGATGTTTATTGCTATGGATTGTTATGGACAGATGTCTAGCCACTGCACGCAAACTGGGCCTTTAAGGTGGTTATCTGGCGCTTGGGGCGATAGTACTTACCTACGTCATAATTTGTTACGTTCCTACAAACTTATATCAAGACAAAACCAACTTAAAAGTACGAAAAATGCACATAATAAAACATTTCACCAATGTGGTCATGAAAAATAAAATGTCATCGCGTGTATTTCCTTCCGGAATCATTGTTCCCATTTTTGCTGCTGCTTCTGTTTTTTTTTTCATACGTGTAACTAAATTTGTGGTATGAATCAGTTACCTAGTTTTTTAGCTCTGGTGATATTATATTTCCTTCAAATTGTTAGTTTTTGACAATCTATGGCTCTTCTTGGCTAGAGTGAATAGGCTGTTACTGAACCAGTGAGATACAACTTTGGCCTCACCTGCATTTTTCATTAGTACGGGTCAATCATTATTCAGTTTTATGTAATAAAGGCATACATTATTAAATTACGCTTAGATTCGATACCACAGCTAACTCTTACAAAAGGCAGTCAACCAAATTCCCATTGCTTCAAGAAACAAAAATGCGAAATCCTATCATACTGGTGACAGGTACAATAAAAGTTTACCTATAAGCAATATTTCATCCGTAAACCAATGTCACAGTCGACTTCAATCTCAAATGGTAATATTTTATGGAGCGATTTCCTACGTAAGAACGTAAGTCAGAAACGGAGATGAGTTATAGGAGCTTCCCCCATATTCATTATATGGTTTTTTCATGCAAGTAATAGGGAATTTTACACGCTTACGATATTATTGTTTTTGGTTGCTAAAACTGGATTATCAGGGATGAGGAAACGCTCTATGCTTTAAGTAAACCAATTTAACTTTATGTAGGTACCTACATTGTAAAAAAAATTTGATCCGAATTAATTTAGGTGAGGTAGGTCAAGGCGATCAAAAGCGGGAAAATTGCATGAAAAAGCATATTTTCAACAGAAACGCAGCTAAATTGCAAGACTTAACCTCACTCATTTCTTCTTCGCGAAGGAGCAAAATAAGTACCTATTCCATTTATATTTTGGTTACTTTGCATTTTTGGGTCAAACATAGCGTAAAAAACAAAAGTTGTCTCTCCTGTGGACATACAATTAGTGACTCCGAGTCCGCTAACTTATGATTTATTTATTTATGTGGGTCGAAAGTTGGTCAGGCGTCCCACATGCCACATCTACAGACTTGAGTAAAAAAATATTGGCTATAGACCCTTAACTCCAAAGAAGAGATGCGAACAAAAAAAATATGTATGACCGATTTGTTTAATCTCTAAAAAAATCCAGATAGCTTTTCAAAGTATTTCTCAAAAGTCACTTCGTATTTGTCCCATGGATACGTGTCTAACTACGGCCGGTATTACTATGCGTGGTCACGGCCTTCAGTGAGCTCTCAGCAGCGCCAACTTGTGGTGACACGCGGAACTAAATCATGTCGTGGACTAACCGTCTGAATTTCATTAAAATGGCACTTGAATCTTGCACTGCAGGACAAATTAAGGTACCTAAGGCAAATTCTCGTTTTGTTTAATATTCCTTTATTAAAACGGCGGATGGTATTGTATTGTATGAAACCATGTAGATAATTGGATTTCAAAAATAACACATCAACAGGCTAATTTTTGTTCCGATATTTCCATGGCATCGAGAGATACCTATGCATGTAAAATTCTGCAATCTCTCACGCTGGGGCTATAGACATGGAATTTTGCACAAGTATTCTTCTTGTAAATATTCGTCTTGATTTCTAATTGCCAAATTTAATGATTCACGCGAGCAAAGCCTATTATACGTCCTATATACGTAATGTGACCATACGTACCGTTTTGAACGGGACTGTCCCGTTCTCAGGTACTCTGTCCCGTTGTCCCGAAAAACAAGTTGGGGACGCAAAAATGTCCCGTTTTCATAACTTTCATAAGATTTAAAATAACGACACGTAAGTGGTAGTCAAAAATGTATTTTCTTTGATAAACAAGTTGCGGGCAGAAAAGAAAACTCAATTATGTAATGTTTACGTAGGTAGATTGAACTATGTTAATAGGAATTGTTAAAGATAATATTTCAAAAATCTTTACGAAAAGTTGTACACATTTTGGAAGTTGTCACCCAGTAGGTACTAAAGTATACATATTTGCGAATCGGAAAAAAATTAAGTACCTACAAAGTTGGGTGTTAAGACTTTTATTATTGTAAAAAAAGATTATTTCTGCCCAAAATCTCCTTAAAAAGGTCGCTGTCCCGTTTTAAAGAGACAAAAAAATGGTCACTTTATATAAACGTCCCACTGCATGGCACAGGACTCCTCTTAGAATGTATAGTTTCTACGTGGTCCCAGGGTGTATTGGGACCTTCATATACACTATCAAATTTATTTTCAGATGTCACGATTTTTTCTCTCACTGTAAAACTCATGGTAAGATTCAAGTGTAATTTCGCAAACCCCGAAATGGCGAAACCTCGAGATGCTAGCCCGGGCTCGAACTCACGACCACAGAGAGGCCATAGCTACAATCAAGTCAGGCGAATTATTGTAACACATTAAACAGAATTATATGCCGTGATCCCGTATGCGACGGCCATCCTAATGTAAACTATGACACACAACAGAACAATACAATAATTATTGGGGGACTCGTTATGTGTCATGTTTCAATAATTAATTCCATCCCATTTTCGACTAGTTTATCAATTAATGTTGTAGGTAGTGTATGTCCAACGGCACACACACGGGTCTTTATCATTTGCCCAAATTTCATATTTTATGTCGTAATGTCTCGTTTTTTCTGAAACAGTATTTTCTTTAAAATTGTTATTAAACTAACTTAAGCTCATACACGGTGAAATCTAAATGGTGATACAAAATTTGTAATAAGTATTTGTAAGTCAAGGACACATCGTAAGGAACCTGCACAATATTTACAACGCACGTGAAGTTCCCGATCCTAACTGGACTCGCGTGGGAACTATGGCTCAAAACTTTTGAGAGGAGGCTTGTATCCTGCAGTGAGACGTTCATGTTCATTACATTATTAGGTGGTAGTTTTACAACATAGTAGGCACATTAATAAACTAAAACAATTACTTTGCTCACCCGCGACCTAAGTAAAGGCAAAGGGTGAACAAAGTAATAATTGTTTCAGTTCATTAATATGGACATCCGCAAGTAGGCACATGGCACATGACATATTAGAGTGTTTGGCAATCTATGTAGAGAACCTGACTACGAAGCTTGAGGTCCCGGGTTCGATTCCCGGTCGGAGCAGATATTTGTGTGAAAAATACCAATGTTTGTGCTGGAGTCTTGGATGTTTAAAATGTATTTAAGTATGTATTTATCTATATAAGTAAGTTTATCCGTTGTCTAGTACCCATAACACAAGCTTTGCTTAGTTTGGAACTAGTTTAATTTCAGTGAATTGTCCCGTGATATTTATTTATTTGTAATTATTTAAAAAAGAATATTTATGATGCATTAGAATAATGGATATTTTTTTTCCTAATAGGGATGTTGACGCCATTAAAAAATAATTCGAAGACACGACTCCAGTAAAAAAACGCTTTATTTTAGCCCTGAAAATCAGATTAATTTTCAATTAACTGCAAAATTAGATTGTTGCTTTAAAACTAATAAATAGTTGATTGAGTTGGCGAACAAGTGAAGTTATGAGTTGCTATTGCCATTCAAACTCTATGGGAGAATTTATTTTGACAGCTCATAAAAAGTACGTTAGTTGATTGGTGGTGTCAACATCCCTATTACGCCAAAAAACTTACGCGTCACAGTTTAAGTTCCAATGTCGCCGATGACACGCCGCATTGCAGTTTACGCGCAGTTTGCCGCCAAACGCTCGGAACACAGGCGCATGCTCGCACGTCAACCAAATAGATAGCTTGATAACGCCCGCGTCAGAATATCATCGCGTTATCATATTTAACCAACTCCGTGACAGCATAATCTCCCTAGGAAATCAAATTTCCGACCCACCAAGCTGTTCTACTAATCGCTACAAATTGTTCGACATTACAAAATTACCAGACAAAAGTACAACCACAACCACCCATAGGCACTTTACTAGTTGTTGTACACGGCATCGATTTATAATTTGTAAATCCCCTGAGGCATCTTAATCTGGAATCCGCAAACTTAATATAATAAGGGGTTTCTCTGACCGGGGTTATGAGCTGAGCGCAACTTCTGGCTTGCGGTTGGCCGGCCAAATCCGCTAAGGTCCTTAGAATTTCTTTACTTAATAGTTAAAACTATTCGTTACTGTAAGCGGGTATTACTAATGCCCTTTTGAATATTATAAGGTCGGGCCGGGCCGGGTCTCTCCGTTTTACCAAATTATTTTTCGTCAAATGTTTCATTAGCCAAATGTTTAATTTCCCAAATGTTTATTTTTTCTGAAACTGTAAACTTTTCAGGATTGTTATAAAACAAACCTAACCTAACCTACAGAATAGTCCTGAAATATATTCTGAATAGTTTACAGTTTCAGAAAAAAATAAACATTTGGGAAATGAAACTTTTGCCAAATGAAGCATTTGACCAAAATAAATTTGGTAGAACAGCAGGATCCGGGTTTGTTCATTTCGTTTACTTTGTTTCAGGGACATAATACTATACAATGACGCTTTATTGAGCGCTACATAACGAACAATTTAGTAAATATAGTATAGTTAACCAAGTAGGTGTTTTACATTTTTTTATGAAAGTTCTTACATCAGAATAAAAGCAATAAGGTTCACATTGAGTTATTAGTGAAAATAGGCATTGATGTTTAAGCCATAGAACCGCCATTAAACTTATGGTAAATGAATAATTTGGCTAACTAAATCTGCATTGAAAGTACATACAAGGTAAGCAATGGGCGGCCTTTATTGAGCGCTACATAACGAACAATTTAGTAAATATAGTATAGTTAACCAAGTAGGTGTTTTACATTTTTTTTATGAAAGTTCTTACATCAGAATAAAAGCAATAAGGTTCACATTGAGTTATTAGTGAAAATAGGCATTGATGTTTAAGCCATAGAACCGCCATTAAACTTATGGTAAATGAATAATTTGGCTAACTAAATCTGCATTGAAAGTACATACAAGGTAAGCAATGGGCGGCCTTATCGCTACAAAGCGAGATCTATAAGGCTAACTTAAGAAATGGGAAGAAAAAACAGATTAATGAAGTTGGTGCAATTATACAAAAATACAAAAAAAAAATACAAAAATATTTATTCATTTCCACACAAATTGATACAACAATTACGTCCAGCCCCTCCCGGTAAGTATAACAATACTTGAGTTGGGAGGGACAAAATTATCAATAAATAATTCAATAATTATCAATACGTATAGGAAATTGAAAGAAAATACATTAAATAAACATAGGTAATAAATGAATATAGGCCTCCACCAAGGCTCGCCAAACAGATCTATATTCAGTAGCGGATGTCTTTCGGCTGAAATGATAGTGATAATAATGAAACATACCTACGTAATTTCCCATTGTGTAAATTTTTAATATTCCCATGGGAATTCAGTTAAACTCTGGAATTCCAATTCAAGTGACAGAGTCAATAGTATTCCCGAGCGAAGTACATAAAGACATTAAAATAATATTTTTGTATTTCCCATATTAAAACAGAGGAAAGTTTTTGTATAAAAAAAAAAACACTTAAAACAAGCAATTGTACTTTTGCAATTATGCATTGTCATCGAAACTAAATTATTTTATTGCCAATTGAAGTTAATCCAATCACCCAAAGCGACATACAAAAATAAATATTGTTTATTAAATTATAAAAGCTTGTAAGTACGTCCCATGCTCACCTATCATAAGTCACAAAATTTTTGCTGCTTTTCCGAGTTACTAGCGAGTACTAGTAGTACAGGTACGCGTTCTCAATAATTCATGCGGCAGGCGCGTTGTGGCTGCCAGCCGTTCTTAATTGATTCCTGATGCTGGGCTGATCGCATCACTGGCTCCTTCCACTGCCCTCCCAGGACCCGTGCGCTTCATTACGCGCTTACGCGATCGCGTGTATGCAGAACACAAAAGGATTGCGAGAATATCAAACTTAAAACGACGACCGGATAGCCTAGTCGTTAGTGGGTCGGACTATGAAACTAGAGGAGGCTTTTGCTGCCACGAAATCCCTTTTTCGGGTCATACCGAGCATGAGAAACAAAAGTGGTCTCTCCTGTGGACTAGTGTTGCCTATCGATAGTCTATCGATAGTATCACCACGTGTCAATACTATCGATAGTATCGATAGTGATTTATAAGCAATACTATTGATAATGGCAATACTAACGATACTATCGATAGTTTTA
Source organism: Archips xylosteana (assembly GCA_947563465.1). Lineage (NCBI taxonomy): Eukaryota > Metazoa > Arthropoda > Insecta > Lepidoptera > Tortricidae > Archips > Archips xylosteana. The sequence continues at coordinate 16,062,270 of OX387347.1, read as the reverse complement.
TGTCTAATACAATCGATATAGTATTGCAAAATTAGTCAATAGTGACCGAAAACAATCGATACCTTCGATATTATCGTTAGCTTTGTACTATCGATTGCACAAAAATATCGATGGTATCGATTGTATTGGACATAAAACTATCGACAGTATCGATAGTATTGCCATTATCAATAATATTGCTTATAAATCACTATCGATACTATCGATAGTATTGACATGTGCGATACTATCGATAGTAATATCGATATCCTGAATAGTTTGCGAGTTCAACGATCGATAGTCAAACTATCGATAGTTCTGCAACACTGCTGTGGACATGAAATTAGCGACTCCGAGTCAGTAAACTTAAGGTTTATTTAAATGGGCCGACCAGGCGTCTCACACGCTGATGTAGACTTAACTATAATAATAATAAAATAAATAATAATAATAAATATTAGAGAGAGAGAGAGAGAGAGAGAAATAGAGATGTTTATTTACACATATTCGATACAAACACAGAAAAAAAAATACATTTGACAGGAAATTTACAAATTAAAAAAATATATCGAATAGTATAAATTGGGCCCCACTCAGCATAATGTTGTGGCAAGCCACAACGCTGTTTTTCAGTGGGACCCAATTAGGAACTGTTTTTAGGGGACAATCTTACACAAATCGACCTAGTCCCAAACTAAGCAAAGCTTGTACTATGGGTACTAGACGACGATAAACATACTTATATAGATAAATAAATACTTAAATACATAGAAAACATCCATAACTCAGGAACAAATATTCATGCTCATCACACAAATAAATGCCCTTACCGGGATTTGAACCCAGGACCTCTTGCTTTCGTAGGCAGGGTCACTACCAACTAGGCTAAAGCGGTCGTTAAAACTAAAAAATAATGGCTATAGACTCTTAACTCTCGCCATGTCCAGCAGCTGTAAGTTAGAGGCTTTAATATCATCATCATCATCATCCCAGCCTATATTAGGCACAGGCCTCCTCTCCGAATGAGAGGGATTGGGCCGTAGTTCCGACGCGGGCCCAGTGCGGATTGGGTCCTATGCTGCCCAAATCCAAGTGGCTCCTGCAACCTTTACCAAATCGGCCGTTCTTGTTAGGAGCCTTCCCACACCCAGTAAAATAAAATAATAAGTGTGACAAAAAAATATTATTTAAATTTTCAGTGCCACGTTTGATATAGTACGTTAACTATTATTAGCACCGCATAATGAAATCGATCGAGAAACGTTTCAAAGCCGTCTAATTGCATGTTAGCTTATAACTGTCGACAATCATAGCTGACACGAAGTCTGTTTATGGTTAAATAATTAGTTTGAATATGCAGTTTTCCTTAGAGCCTGATAATTTGCAGTTTTCATTTAATAAACACAAGTTAAATTGAGACATACCTACTAAATCTTTTAAGTTTAGAATTGAAGTATGGATGGATAATTGGCCACAAAAGTTATTAATCTTCTTATTTATGACTGTTTTGTCATTAATTCATTGAATGAAGCGTTACTTTGCGGAGGCCCATATCAATGAACTGAAATAATTACTTTGCTCACTCGCAAAGTTGCGGGTGAGTAAAGTATGAGTGAGGCCACACGAGCGTAATTTTGTGAGTTGTGAGCGGCAGAATTTCGGTTGCGCCATACATTGTGTCACGTGAGTGTCACGTGATGGCCCGCATATTGTATGGCGCGAACCGAAATTCTGCCGCTCACGGCTCACAAAATTACGCTCGTGTGGTTTCACCCTAATTGTTTCAGTTCATTGTTTTTTAATTTTAAATGGATAAAATAAAAGCTGCCCCGTCCACCCCGAATTAGTGGTCGACAGTCCCGAATTCTTCTCTTCTTAGTTTAGTTAGTTTTTAGTTTTTTATTCTTCTTAGTTTCTCTGCGGGATCGCATTAGAAATGATGAAATCCGCGCGAGAACTAAAGTCACGGACATAGTTCGAAGAATCGCTAGTCTTAAGTGGCAGTGGGCAGGGCACATCGCCCGTAGAACTGACGGCCGATGGGGCCGAAAGGTTCTCGAGTGGCGTCCGCGGACCGGAAGACGCAGTGTAGGTAGGCCTCCAACAAGATGGAGCGATGACCTGGTGAAGGTAGCGGGAACGCATTGGATGCGGATGGCACAGGGCCGATCTGTTTGGAGAGCCTTGGGGGAGGCCTGTGTTCAGCAGTGGACGTCTTTCGGCTGAAATGATGATGATGATGATGAGTCCCGAATTAGTGGTCGCCAGTAGTACTCGGTCACAACTAATTGTCATTCAGAATACATCCGTTATCCCACTAGAGGCCGTGATCTTGAATGGCGTGCTCCAACGGTCCATGCTGCGTCACTATTCTGAGAGCGATTACGAATTTATAGTATGGTACTAAAACGATCCAGAGCAAATTTAACAAGAATATGAATGCTGTTCAATTTCAGTTTTTATAATGATTCACTTTGAATTAAAATCAATAAACTAACGCGATATCCTACAAAACAGTTTGTTTTTTTTTTTAAGAATCCTGATATTTTTTAAAAATACGTTCTGATACTGCACCCGCTGAACCCTATACATATTTACTGCGTATGAATTAAGCTATAACAATTAAGAAAAAATAACAAAGAATAAAACTTAACTATAAACTAAATATTACAAACTAAATTAAAAACTAAACTAGATCTAAACAAAATAGTTTTCACTCACCAAATAGTAAGGATACCGCAGCTGAATAGTTTTAGGTTAAGAAAGTTGCATGAAGATGCATGAGAATTTTTTTTTTCTTCTTTAATTATTATAATAGCTTTAGGGGCTGTTTCACCACTTTTTTTAAAGTTCGGATTAGCTTGATCATAACCTTACTTGTCACATGAAATAAAAATTTCTGTTTCACCAGTCTTGATTAGCGCTAAGTGACGGACAAACTATTTCTTAATTTGACCATCAGATCAGGTGGCATTTAACATTTTTATCCGTCACATATCTTTTTAATTAGTTAGTTTATTTTTTTGTGGCCATGGTTGGAGAGCCCTTCAGCCGGTTTCAGAAAAATAAATCAAAGTTTTTTTATTTTTTAAAGAAAGAAGTCATGCTAAATTGCAAACGAGAATTTAAATATCAAGATTTGAATAAAAAATATAGGTACGCTTTTAGTATTTAAAAATAAATCCAAAATTTCGTAATATTTTTTAATTACAAACCTCAGTTACAGACTTTTTTTCAGTAGCACTATCGTTTGATCTACCTGAACTTGTACATCGCCATTAAAAAAAAATATTAATCTGTCAAAGGGTTTGGCGCCACTTTTCGATTCGTTTTAAGTGATTTTATTTTTCTTTGTTATTGTTAACCAAAGTATCGTAAATAAATACCGTTTTAAGATTAATTATAATGTTACACATTTGTTTATGCAAAAAAATAGATGTGTTTAAAAATTACATAGTTTACGATTTATTTTGCTTTAATAATGAGCGACTCTTTGAATGAAAATATGCGAACAGGAACCCGTGGTCGTGAAATGGGACGTTGCTATTCCGACTTTTTGTTAGTTTGCACAGGACCGGAGTGGTGAAACTGAAAAAAAACTGGCCGACAGATTTGTGCAGTACTTAGTTTATTCATTGGTTACGTAACCAGTAGTTTGACAATAAGGTGGTGAAACAGCCCCTTATAGTGTTAAATTTTGAAATAATTTTTCAGCCGTTTTATTGTTTGTTCTTGTGCCGAATTTGTTTTTTTTTCTTCGTTTTGAAAAAAATAATATAAAGTTACGTGTCCTAAAACAAATATACATGAATTTTAATTTGTAAGTTGGTACAACGTTTGCACATTGTAGGTATAAAACAATACAAATCGAGAGAAACATTTACAAGCCCATCTATATCTTTCACTCGACACTTTAAAATCTGAATATTTTAATACTAAATGTGATTAACATTGAAATGAAAAGGTCTAGGTTTATTTAGATTGCAGATTAATCCACAATCCGAGTTGTTTACAAAGTTGAGGGGCGTAGAATAATTCCGGCGATCCCCGTTCGTAATGACAGACGTACGTGACTTATGTAAATAACTTGCGACAGCCAAGATCAGTGCCCGTTATATGTTCTACAACTATAATAATGTAGTTTGAACATGACATTCCTCGCTGCATGAACTACTGTAGTTCACAGGACATGACATGGGATTTTATGACATGATAGTTGCGTTCAGTCAGGGCTGAATTCAGGGGAGAGCAGCCACATGGGAGGGTCGCCCTCAACAGGGGTTTAAAAAAAATATCAAATTTCAACGGCCCACCAACTTTCCTGTTCAGTTTTCAAATAGTTTTTCTCCTTAGCCGGGCCTCCACTCCTTCGTTGCCCCAAGGCCATCACACTTCTTAATCCGACCCTGCGTAAAGTGTCTCCCTACACTATAAGCTTTTGATACATGTATTGTATCCGCGTTAAAATCTTACTACTATGAGCAAATCGGCACCGCCTCTAGCGGCATTTATTCGCAACAGGTTATTCTCATAGTATTCTCATAGTATTTGGTTTGTGTGAAGTTTCTCTCAAAGCCCAATAGTGAAGCCTACTCATTCTGAGTGGAGGCCTGTGTGCTGCAGTGGGACGTATATATACTTCGTTTTTTTTAGCATTAGAAATATGGTAAACAATCTTGACAAGTCTTTTTATCGAAACACGCTTTTAAAAAAAAATTGTAACTATTATTTATGAAACCAAAAGAATGTATCTATATTTCAGTTTGTATTTAGTATGAAATATATGATTTCACAGAATGACCGTAAAAGTAATAAAAAAAATTAAGTTGAAAAAAAAAAATACAAAAAGATACTTCATAGCTAACTTGTTTAAAGTTGCACAGTAGCGCCATCTCTTGTCCAGGTGAGAGGTTAGTTCCGAAGGAGTGTTGAAATCTCTCGAAAGAGGGTGTAACATAGATGTGCGCTTGTCACTGCATAAGGTGATGATTTAGCAGACTGAAATGTATGATGTATAGGAAAGATTCGTGTCTAATCTCTAGACCAGTGGTGATGTAGAGGTTTAGCACGCAGCACGGAATGCTGAGAACCTGGGTTCGATTCCCAGCATTGGTCTTTTTTCTGGGAGTTTTTTCTGTGCATCTATATTTCAGTTTGTATTTAGTATGAAATATATGATTTCACGGGATGACCGTAAAAGTAATAAAACAAAAGAATGTAAATGAACTTAATGTCCTTGCTAATTGTTACATATTTTGCTGTGATTAATTTTTCAAGTGTTTTTCAATAAAAGACACGTCAAGATCGCTTACCTTCGTTCTGATGCTAAAAAACCGGCCAAGTGCGAGTCGGACTCGCGCACCGAGGGTTCCGTACAAATTTTAAGGTAGGTATGTCAAAACATACGCCGTAAACAGTCGTAACTATAATAGTCCAGTGTTAGTAGAACTCAGCTGGTAAGTAAAAAGTAAGCAGTGTGAGATCATTTTATATTTGATATTCAGGACCCCCTTAATATTTAATTATATGATAACTAAAAATTTATGCTTTTCGCAATTTTTCCTTTTTCTGTGCTGTAAGATGTTGCTTTGGACCAAATTTCAAGATTCTGAGTTCATGGGAAGTACCCTGTAGGTTTTGATTCCCTTGCGAGTGTCGAAAATTTGAGCCAAAACGGCTGTATCTTTTGATTTCGTTGGCTTAGAAGTTGGTTTTTTCACAGCTCCAAGGAACAGTAGACTTGAGTATTTGATATGAATTTCAGCTTGATACCTCCACGCGTTCCTAAGAAAAAGTGTCTTGACAGACAGACAGACGAAAAACAAAGTGATCCTCTAAGTTTCCGTTTTTTTCCTTTTGAGGTACGGAACCCTAAAAAACGAAGTGTAGTTAGGCTAGGATGATGAACTCTTGGACAATAGTTCGCCCAACAGTAGACTCGTTACAGATGGAACACAGGAGACCAGTTCCTAACTAAGCAATTGAACAGTTTCAAAGGGGAATGCAAAGCAAACGTATAAATCAAAGAGGTAGTCAAATACAGCTTGGCTTCGCCTCGTTGCCATGGAAGTGACCGTTAGTCGAGTGCGAAACAGATTTCAACGATTCCTATTACATCGCGACGCAAGCCAAAGTTGAATGTAAACAATTGAATGACGTGCTGTAGATTTTTGATCGTTCTTAGGAATTTGTTGCCTAATGTCACTTCACTGTCTACAATTTCAAAATGGACAAAATACATAATGGTCATTTGATAAAATTGTCGATGAAACTAGACGAAATTTTTTGTTCGTGTGATTTACAGATTGGTTTAGTTAAGGTCTGATTTACTTTCTGTGAAAATAGCATAATAAAATAGCATTAGGTAAGTACCTACATCAAATATTCATTATGTATTTTGGCCATTGTTCTTTAAAATTTTATGTAATTTGGTATGTACCTATAAAAGTATGCACATATAACAGCAAGAATGTATTTATATTTGTGACGCATATTTGTTAAGGCAAATTGAATTTCACCACGTTATAATTATGCAATTGATTTAAAAATTTTGGTTCGGAAATAAAGTCCGGATGGCAATTTAACTACATCCAGCAAACAATCTTGTATCAAAAATACAATTTTTACACAAACTTATTTATACAAAATTAAACACTACTAACTACAGAATAATTCAACTAGTTCAAATTTGAATTTTATTTTGATTTTTTGAACTCGTTCAGACACAAATAAAAATAAAAATAAAAAAATCAATTTGGTTTCACTTCAGTCCATTAGCACAAAATAAGTACCTAAATACAAGGTAGTGTTACGTAACTTAACAAAAATAACGTAATCGATATAGGCACGAGCTTGTCAACGATGCAAGCAAAGAACATGGCAGTGACTGACACTAATGAGATGCACAGGAACAATTTGTTTATAGCGGCCGCCTGCACACAATGCAGGCGGCAAAAGCTAGCGAAGCACCGCCATAATATTGTTAAACAGAAACCTTAACGACTTTGATTTAAAGTAAACTTTTCCGTGTTCCAAGAATATGAAGATCTTATAAATTTTGCATAGTTAAAAAGCCGAAATGCGTCGGGGCATTTTCGAACACTGTTGTGTCGTAAGATACAAACTTGTTATAACTAGTAGTGATGTAAATATCCTTTGAACATTCTTGTTTGTGACACTTCATGCCTTGACCCAATTCAAACTAAATCACCCAATTCTAATTTGGAGACAAAGTGCGAGTGATTTTTAGTTCTTTTTAATTCTAATTATATCACATTGTATGTCGGCCAGTGAAAAATCGAAAAAAAAAGGAAACATTGCACAGGGTATTTGACTGTCTAGAAAAAAGTATTTCAGACAAGCGATACGTTGACGTAGCGTAAATAGGTAAAACGAAAACAATGGGCACACTGTCATTGGTCAAATGATAATAATAATACAAAACGTTCGTTGAAATTAAATGGTGATTAATGTTCATAGAGATTGTGATTGGTCACCCGCAGGCATAAGAGTGCGCTAGTAGAAAATATAAATATAATGATGTCAACTTGTTCGTTCCTTTTTGATCCCATTACAGTCCTTATCTTACACGTAGTTCAAAGTAAGTGGGTACTGAAATTATATTTCTGGAAATATTTTCTTATCATTTAACCTGTCTATCTCAAGGATCCACGTAGTCCTGGCCCTAAGTATTCACGTTCTCCTGTAACGATCATCATCGCGATTACAGTCGGCATTTAGTAAAATTATCCCACGTTGTATAGTCGTTCGCATTTAAATTAATCTTCATTATTGTTACTGTTTGAGACGCACAAGAAAAAAAAAAGAAAAAATATTCAAATGTAAAAAGCTATTTTCTAAAATTAAATTAAATTTGGTGTAGGTAAGCGTAATGTAAATAATAAGATTTTGTCATCCGTACCTAGTTTCAAGTTGATATCCACGGCTGGATCACCAGAATTTTACGCTCAAATTATTATATAACAACTGTCATCAAACTTATTTCAATCACATACGAAGTGGTTAAAAATGGTTTGCAAATTTTGAAACCACGACATAAAAAGATATAAACGTTGCAAATTATACAACCTACATTTTACTTAAGTAAGTGAAAAAATGGCATGCAACGTTTGTCAGAATGTGGTAGCTGAGTATCTACTGCTTACTCTATTCTGACATACGTATGCTAATTTTTTTTCTAAGTTCCACAAATCAAGATTTTAAAGAGTTAGAGATTTTCAAGATTTTCAAATTGTGGTTGCCACTTTAGTACATTTAGGTCGATGTTCAAAGTGTATCTAACTATTATACGTCAAAGCTGTGATGTTATTGTAAACTAAAATTAGCGGTGAAAAATCTATGCATGTTCATTCGAACTTACAAACCAAGAATGAGATACTTCAGATTCATTCCGTGATATCTTGTATGTGTGATAACCAATCACCAACTAAAGTGTTATGAAACACTGCACCGACTAATCACGTGTCAGCCTCAGTAATTGCACGTGTTGCCTTACACCATGGAAACTGTGTTAGCGCTGAACTCCAAGCAAATACAACCCAACCCTGCACGTATTCTGCATCGTAAATTGAAGCCTTTTAAACTCAAACGCATACCTAGGTAGCTTGTTAGTCGGGAGTCGGGAAACTCTTCTACAGCTTATGCTGTGGGTGAAGCATTCAAATAACAGTGCAGAGGTGTATTACGATGGTGTACACTGATTTTTCGGGTTCCGAAGCAGAAATAAAAGGAACTCTAATGGTTGCGCTACATCCCTCTATGCGTCTACAGCTCAGAGACTTATTACGAGCACTAGACAACGGTAATTTAACATGAGTAATGAGTATACATAATAATAACGCTGACGAAGTGATAGATTCTCGCTAATTCTGTGGTGTGCGGTGTTGCCAAATAAAGTCTTTAAAAAAATAAGATTTTGATAATCATTTTACGATTCGGTAATCCGCGGAATCCTATTCTGCGGGTGGCCCGACACACGCTTGGCCGCTATAATTTATACTCAATATATTATGTATAGTTCGTTTCATCGCTTGGTCACTAAGATTGTATAGCTTAGTTAGTAAGTTGTGAATATCTTGATTTTTTTCACACAAAACCAGATACAGTAGCAGGAAGGCAATAAGTAGGGAGATCACACTAGAGACGCGATTAGATATCAGGAAGCTAGCCAATTCTATCAAAAGGACGCACAAAAAGGCTTTTACTAGTTAGCGATAGAAACGAGCATGGTCGGTACGGATGTTCAGCAACTGATTGGTAATGGTGTAGCCAACTACAATACATATTCCGTCCTGTATTTCTTATTTATCAACGTCTACGCTATAAAAGTCGCGATCTTGTATGTCGCACACAATAAATGCCCGTCGCGGAATCCAGTTACGTAGAGCGAGCCTCGACAGTTGATAGAGAAACTGTGTGCAACGATGAAATTTAAAAAGTCATTTATTTCGAAATCCTTTTTCTCGAGTTGCCCGAGGCGGAGCGATATCAATTTTATTTTCTGTTGTGGCTTCCAGCGGGGACGCTCGCTTGTTTCGCGGACAATAACACGCGTCCGGATGTGCGATACAATCATATTAATTATCTACATCAACATTTAAACAACGCAGTTTTTTCAATAAATATTCCAGGTATGTTGATTGTAAACACAAGGGAAGGGCCGATTATTTACTAGATAGTATGACCAAATAACAGCTTTAACTGATTTTCTAACTGATTTTTAACTAGTTTATCTTCATTGAATTAGTAGTGGTAGAACCATGTTGTAGCTAGCCGCTGCATCACGAATGGGTCGACTCGTCCGGGGTAGTACCACCCTCTCACAGAACACCGACGTGAAGCAGCAGTACTCCCTGCTGCGTTTCGTACGGTCAGTAAGAGCGCCGGGGGCCCAATACCTCTCCCTCTCCCCTATTCCCTCTCCTTTTTCCTTAGGGCTGACAACGCACTGGCATCGCGGAAAGCGCTGCGGGTGTCTATGGACAGTGGTGATCATTTAACATCAGGTGACCCACTAGTTCGTTTGTCTGGCCTCTCTAACATAAAAAAAAAAACAACTGAAACAAGCAGAAAACCGGTTGAATTAGAAGCAGCTTCAGTAGAAGGAGAGATTATAATTGCTTGTCTGTCAACCAAGTGAAAGCTGACTAATATTTATGCCGTTTTCTCATTAAAAAAAAAGTATATGGAGCCACTTTGGACTCCCTCTGCCCAATCCAGATGACACAGCATCTTGTCAAGCAAGTCAAAACATCTAAGCCAAACTCTATAGATAGAATGCCAAATGCTCATGCCAATACTTGGCCAGCCCGCGGTCTCAACCGGCAACCGGTAACGTCAATTTAAACTTTTAAAGGTATCCACTATTTTTATTTTAATCCATTTTGTTTGTCCGAGAACGCCGGATATCCGTCGCCGAAGCGCGGTCAATGCAATTAAGCTTTGATCATTTAACGACACATTTTCCAGACGTTCTTCTCCGTTACGGTCACGTTATTCCTTTACGGTGGATTTAAAAAAGTTTCATCGTACCGTATTTCTACTATTTCTGTTTTGGGTGCTGTCGTTTTTCTACCATTCGTAATCTTCTCCACTCCATGCAATATTATATAGTATTTTGTATAAAAAAAAAACTAGCTGTTGCCCGCGACTCCATCTGCTACGTATTTTTTGGGGTATAAAAAATAGCCTAAGACCTATTCAGACCTAACAAATATAGAGAAAAAATTTGATAAAACTCGGTTAAGCCGTTTCGGAGGAGTTCGATAACAAACACCGTGACACGAGATTTTTATATATTAGAAGATGTGGTTTACAAAGCGTTTTTTATTATTTTAGGGTTCAAAACACGAACATTGTACGTATTTCACTCATGCGAATAAAAACCGGCCAAGAGCTAGTCCAAATCAACTCCAAGGTTTCCGTACAAATTTGTAGAAATGTTAAAATATACTCTAAGGTGCAGGTGCAGGTGTGGTATCAATAAATATCGACCGGTAACAAAGGCCTGCTTTTAATTAAAATGTACGCAGTGTAGAGTCATTAAATATAAGGTGATGGGATCCCTTTAGTTTTCAATTTTATTTAATTTTTATTATTTGTTGTAGTAGCGGAAATAAAAATATTCATTATGAATAAATTTCAGCTGTCAACCTATTACGGATCTAGAGATACAGCCCCGTGACGGACAGACGGGTGGATGGACAGACAGTGTAACGACATTAATAGGCTTCCGTTTGTCACCCTTCGGGAACGGAACTCCAAAACGAAAATAGATAAATCACGGACTGTTGTATTGATGTTTGAAAATGGCCTTTAAATTTCTTTTTTTGCAAAATTCCTGTCAATACCTTCGAGGGAGGGGGGTGTCCCCTTGAATATTTTTACGTCCAATTAGCTTGTACGCTTATTGTCTAACGCGTTTGCTATCACATTCAATATTTCATTCTGTCAAAAGGTATAAGATGGTGACAGAAAGAAATAGTGAATGCGATTACGAGCGGCCGCGCGTTAGACAATATGGTTTCTGCTCTTAAGTTATCTATATCCCATTGAAAAGAAACCATTAAAAAAATCGTCTATAAATTACGAATTGTCATAGTTGGGGAATTTCAGAAATAGGGTACAATACATATTTTTTCGCAGATTTTAAATTTTTTTGCATTGATCTACTCAGAATCAGTTGCACTATCGATTCTACATAGAGAAAAAAAAGTCAGTTTTGTTTGTTTGTACTTGGTTTTTTAATGAAAAACTGGGGACATTTTTTTACTCCATTATAATTGATTCAAATTCAAATTCAAATTCATTTATTTCGTCAACATAGGTACATATAGGATAGTGCTGTGCTATTGATTCTGGGCAGAAAAATCGGAAAAAAATATAGTTGTACCCTATTTCTGAAATTCCCCAGTTACCTCTTACTTCACACTTTTATGAATGTGAAAGCTTTAGGAAAAGACTCTTAGCACGGTTCTTAGTACTTTAAAAGAAATAAAAAGAACTTCAAAACAATTCTTACATAATATCTCTTTTAGACCTTATTATAAAGCGGTTTATTTACTTTAGATGTTCCTAAAAAGAAATTTATGAAGAGCCATTGTGATAGGCAGAAATCGAACGATTAATTCATAACATTCAAATAATTCCTACTTGAGCACTATTGTGAGCAAAATTATCTTTTTTCTCAAATTTGTAAATAATTTATCCTATCTACAAAAGCGGAATAAGCTTCAAAGTAATCTGATATTCTGACTCCGGCAGCAGAAATATTTATTTAAGTACCCTTCGATTATTTTTCCTGAACGATCGCTCATCTTTATTCGGTATATTACAATTTCAAAACGATTGACGTCAATTGGTTATAATATTAAAATAGCGCTATCTCTAGCGCACGGGTATGTGCAAGAGAGATAGAGTTACTAATCGTGTGATTTGAGTAGACGGAGATTTGTCAGTTGTGTACCTACTTACAGTCAGGATCATAAATATAACGCTCATCGTGTTATGAAATGATAATGCCTTTATGTCAGGGGTCAAGATGTGCAAGGTTTACTTTTTTATTCCTCGCTTTTACAGTTAGGTCTGACATTAAAGCAATGCTAATTTGCCCCACTGTCCGTCAGGACGCGATAAATACGTAAAACGGATGCAGTCTGGCCGATCGAAAATTCAAATGATTGTTATCGTACTCTTGAATACGAATATCGGATATTGCTAACGTACCTGGACTATCCATTTGCGATTTTCCTGTAAATCCACTAATAGTATCAACGTGATTGTTTGGTAATCTAATTTGGCAGTAAAGAGTTCATTCACCATAGCCCTAGACACAGTGACTTAGTGATGTAAACAATTCGGCTCCCACCAGGTTGCCTACCTATTACTATCTCTTTCTTTACTTATTTTTAAGTCCAAGCTTAGGGAGCACTATCTGTCATCTTGTACACGAATGTTTTTATTGGTTCATTTTTAGTTGCTATTTATCTATTATCTATATTTGTTGTTAATGTTTATTGTTAAAATATGCTTAGCTTTACATATTTTTGTGATTACTCTCATTTGCTATAAATTGCACCACCTGCTAACATCTATTATTCCTCACTTCTTTCTTTCTTACTTCTTCTATAAGGGTTGTCTGGAAGAGGTCGCTCACTACCACCCTACCTCAGATTGTTGACGAATGATTTCCTGGCAACAAGTCCAAATTTAAGTATCCAGAGCACGACTTTAAGAAGACGACGAGCTTTAAGAAGACTACTTCTTGATCCAACCTTACAACAAGTCTAACCTTAGGCATTTAGAACTTGTCTTCTTGGTGCAAAACATCACTACTCTACCTCAGATGGTTGACAGAACGATTTCCTTACAAAAAGTAACATTAGCATCAAGGGTTGTCTAATTGATTTACAGTAACACGAAAGCTTGTTCAAAAGTAATACAGTAATACAGATTATAGAGTGACGTTAAGATGACGTATATGTACCTATGTTCCATTTTCCACAAAAGCCTAATGTCCCAAAACACATAACAATTTAGCCGTCATATTTTCGAGAAACAATTTCCTTCAAGTGTAATGTTCAAACAAAAATTATTTTACATCGTTTCGCGAACAAAATGAAATCATCAGGAAAGCCTAAGAGCGCTGAGGGGTTCAGCGACTATAACATATTACCAGAAATTTACGTAATACTAACACCATTCAGACCCGAAGCGTCTATTACGAGATATGAAAAGTAAAACGTTTATAATACGAGCGAGAATGAAGTATGGGCGGTGGAGAGAGAAAGAGAAAAGATAAGAAAATAATGCGCCCTCATATATCATGACAATCGCCATAATTCTAGTCGGCCGGGTTGGCCGGCCAGCGACCCTCTTCAGCGTGCGAATATCCTGAAAACATTTAACTAAGCAAGAATGGTCACGACGCCGGCCCGTGCCTACTGACACACCTTATACAAATTTGTTTTAAATCCGGCATTAAAAAGGTAGATTTTTTAAATTAATTTTCCTGTTTCAGTTGGTTAGGTAGGTATCTACTTAAAATTTACAAGATTACTGCAAACAATAAGTGACCATGAGGATGGTAAATTTCACAGTAATCCTGCTTATTTACGTAGTTTTGCATATCGCCTTGATTAACATAAACAAATCTACTCCATGATAGCATGCAAGAACTTCTAAAAGCAAAAGCATATTGAATGTACCTACGTAATACAAATACATCACCGTTTTTTCAAATGTTAAATTTTTTCACGTGAATAAATACTTTCCAATGCACTATTAATCGTCTGAACTGTTCCATCTCTATGCCAATAATTTTAAATGGACACATTCATCACTTGAAACGTGATTTAGTTCCCCTAAATATATTTTCTACAAACTGTTAATGATGTTACTATGCTACAGTTTATTTAGAATGCTTTTAATACCTATAAAATATTTATAGCGAAAATAATTAAAATTAAGTACTATTTAAAAGATTACACATATTTACTTTTACCTACCTAAAAACTGTAGTTTCTTATACCTATAGCTACACTCACAGTTCGGAGCATTTTAAATCGAATATTTTGGTATCATTAATCAATTTAATTGTTTGTGCGGTACTTTGTTCTCCATGAGTAGTACTTTGAGAACTTCTAAACTATGAATCAGTCACTCAAACACTAAACCAAATTAGCTAACCTACGTGATTCGATGACACTGCGCTTTCCGAATGGCCGTAGATAAATAACAAGGCGCGTTGGGTGATTGATTGAATCACGCTATTATGGTTTATGGCTAGAAAGATTAAATACAAGTAGTAAACCATTGTGGAATAGGTATTTAGTTGATTAAGTTTTGCAAAAAAATTGTAAGATTTTTTGCTTACTGTACTTTTGGTTGACTGTACTCGCATTGTCATCCTAACTACATGTGTACCAAATTCCAAGTCAATCCAAACACCATAAGTGGGCGAAGTTTGAGTTACAAGATTTGACCGTAACAATCAAAGACGCTTCCAAGTCACCGATATAGCTAGCAGAATCGCCAGGCTCAAATGGCAGTGGACAGGGCACATTGCTCGAAGAACTGATGCCCGGTGGGACCAAGGGGTTCTCGAGTGGCGTCCAGGGACCGGAAGACGCAGTGTATAGGTAGCCCTCCATCAAGATGGAGCGACGAGCTAGCTAAGGTTGGATGCGGTGGCGCAGGACCGCTAAATGTTTGACGAACCTTGGAGGAAACCTATATTCAGCAGTGGATGTCTTTCGGCTGAAATTTTGATGATGAACATAGACGGTATGTAATACTATTAGAAGTAATTAAACGAAAGCTTGAATTTTTTTATAGTCTACCGACACCTATCCAGGCTACTTATTTACGAATAGGTACCCGAACGAAATCGTTACCAGCAACGCTCATCATATTTGTCATTCTTAAGTAGGTAAGTAGGTACTTATTTGAATCGTTACGATGTTGTACCTTATGCGTACATTCATAACTATTTTCGGTCTTCATTTTCGAGAGCATACATCATTGAGCGTGCCCACCGTTATGGTACTCGTACTGTAACTACTTAACGTATAAGTTCGGTCGATTCCCTAAGATAAGTATCTACTTTACCATGCTAATTGGATAAAAAAGTGGATGAATGCTCAGCTTAAGTCAGGGAACTGACCCTAATCTAGTACAAGTAAATGTACTTATTTGGAATCGTTACTAATGTGACTCCATAGTATTCGACCGATCAAGGATATTTTAATTTTAACGCATAGTGCCATCTTTTAACAAAAGGCTGAACTACTGACATTGGATGGCACCGAGCCAGTTTCGGTCGTCCAGGTAAGTACTGGGTCTTTTATAAGCTGTAATTTTTGTATTTGTCAAAACCGATAACAACACTTGTCGTTTAAAGTGGCATCATAACAAGCCCTTGTTTAACAAAACTAAGTATCTTTTTCATCGCAATGCGGCCTCGAGTCTCCCCATTCATTGCGGTCAATTCGGCGTAATGTAATCAATTGCCGAACCAATAAAATAAATCAGACGAGACAGTTTTAATTGATACCGTTCGGTATTAACTGCGTACACAGTACCAGGAGCACACTTGTGCCGTATTATTATAGATCCAAGAACTCGAAACAAAAAGACGATCGGAAGCATTATTGCGGCGTCGCCTATTCCAAAGATGTGTGTTAGAAGGTGATGCTTTTTTGTTGAAGATTTTGTTTCGTTAAATTTTATCTAATCTAAGTAATATTATAAACTAGAAAGTTTGTATGTTTGGATGTATGGATTTTGTTACTCTTTCACGCTAAAACGGTTTAACGGATACCGTTGAAATTTAGCATGCAGATATTTACCTGGATTAATATTATAGAATACTTTTTACCCCGGAAAATTGTAGTTGATAAACGAACTGTTTTAACGGAGTCGGAAGCAACAGTTATTTTTAAAGAGCGATGTAATCCGGGTATGTTAGGGCGAGAGCGTTCGACGAGACCATTATTCATACGCGTTATGAACCTTTAAAGACCTAGTGACATTTTGTAAATTAAAAGTACGTATAAACTTTATTTTTCTGAGACACGCGCCGACAATACTTATAAGCAACTAAGTTAATTCTATTTCACGCCCGTATAAACAAGATTTCAAAATAATCCAAATAAAAACTAAAAATAGCACAATGGAACTTAAAATAAATAAATAAATATCACAGGACAATTCACAACAATTTACCTAGTACCAAACTAATGTAAGCAAAGCTTGTACTATGGATACTAGACAACGAATCAACAAACTTATATAGATAAATACATACTTAAATACATATTAAACACCCAAGACCCGAGAACAAACATTCGTATTTTTGATACAAATATCTGCTCCGACGCGGGAATCGAACCCGGAACCTCAAGCTTTGTAGTCAGGTTCTCTAACCACTAAGCCATTTGGTCGTCTACTTACCTACAAACTATATGGTTTTCAAACAACCTGTATAATGCACAAATAATCTTATCAGTGTCTCATTCGGATAGACTAGCCGCCTCGCTAGAGTGACGAAGATCGCATTGCGCAAATACTAGACTATGCTATATTTGTTTTTAGTCTGTACCTGCAAAGTAAATAGAGTCTCCTAAAGATCAAAACAAGTAGGTTAGCCCAGTTCAAATCTTTAGACCTAGACAGCTAAATTTTTCATGACGATTCCCTCCATAATATTGACAAGGATTAAGGATGGATTTTGTGAAATTCTCTCGGGACTAGGAGTTCTGCAACGGGGCCAAAGCCACTGCAATCTGCAATGATGCAGGCTACGTACAAACCATGCTAAAATGACTCTATGATTTTGGTGAATATTAGTATTGTAATTATTAATGTAGTGGTAGAGCCATATTATAGCTAGCTGCTGCGTCACGAATGGGCCGGCTCATGCGGGGCAGTACCACCCTATCACAGAATACCGGCGTGAAGCAGCATTACTCCTGCTGCGTTTCGTACGGTAAGTGAGAGCACCGGGGGCCCAATACCTCTCCCCTCCCCTCCCCTATTCCCTCTCCTTTTTTAAAGGCCGGCAACAGATCAGTGACTCTCTTTGAGTTGTTGATATTTATGGGCGGTGGTGATCATTTTCCATCAGATGACCCGCTTGCTCGTTTACCTCCCTCTCATAATAAAAAAAAAAACAGTTTTCGAAGCAATAAAGTACCTTAAAAAAATATTTAAGACGAAGAAATGCCTCACAATGTTTTTGTCAACGCTACATTTTTCATCTTTACGTAAATTGAACTAACTGTTTCCTTTATCTGTGCGATATATTCATCCATCAAAAACCGGTTGGCGTACACGCATACGAATTTTATTCGTTAAATTCTGTCCGAAAGTGTCAGAAATATCACATTGCATTCACGCCGACTACCAAATCACACATCGAAATAAAACATCTTTCGGTATTTAAATCTGAATCGAGTGGCTCGGCGTATTTCATTACCACAAACTGGATATTCTGTGCGGCCCTGTGGATGACGATTATTACATATAACAGTTTTATTGTTGATTTTATAATATATCCGATAGATGTCGCTGTACCGTAAATTAGAATATGTATGTGAATCGCGTTGGCGAGATTTTTCCGTGGCAGTATAAATCTAATCTGATCTGTGGTGTGAGATCTGATTAAATTGTCATTCACCGAACAGTCGCTGTACGACTCATATCCAAGGCATAACATCTGCCTAGAGAAATATTTCTCTATTTAAGCTTAATATTTTTTTTTTTTAGAAGCTTGCTATATTATTTTAACTGTCTTAAGACCGGCTAGGTTTGAAACGGACTTGAATACGAAGGGTTCCATACCATTGAAAAACATAAAACCATATCATATAAAGACATGTCGTATTCTTTTATGTAAATTTTGTTTAATCAAGGATGACATAAATTAAAAAGTACCTACTTACTATAGCGCTGCAGAAATTTAAGCCAATTTTAGGCGGAAACCAAAAATCAAACCTTCAGTCGGTCACTCACTAGTTAACACTATTAAAAATGTATTCAAATAATATATGGTATCTTGCAATTGCGTTGGAAGTTATTAATCTTGACACAATGCACAGCTATGAAGTTTCTGAATATCAACAATGTGAAACATAGAAAAAGATGCTGTACTTACTTGTTGCATGTGAAAAAATAGCTAGCACATTGTCAATATTCAGAAACTTTATAGTTGTGCAATGTGCAGACTTTCATAACGGCCGATAATGTTATTGGATAGTAAGTTCGCAAAACTTCAATCTGAACTACAAGTTTTCGATACGTATCAATGGCTTTGGTAACCAGTCACAAATTCAAAACATCATAGCGCTCCCGATCTATATTTTATTAACGTTTATAGATATTTTCCCTAGCAAAAGCCACATTCACCACAACATCTCTTAAACTTTTAATCCCTTTAATCAAAACACTGAAACAAAAACATTTTTAAGGCAACAGCACGCCAGTTCATGTCCTGTTTGCGAGAGAATTAAATTAATTCGCTAGTCAACTTCCACAAAGTCATAATGAATACAGTGGGCCCGCAAACAATCCCGGCAGGTAACAATAAAACGGGGAAGTCTTTGATCCCGCTGCATCGATTGAATGAGCGCAGATTGCTGTTTATTTACTTATCGACTCAATTAACGAATACGGTTCAGCACATTATCCATTCAAATCGCAGTCGCAGCTTTCCCACGTTAGCCGATTTTCCGTGAAAACTCAATGAAAACTTCATAACAGTATTGACTTTACGCTTGGAAACCGATCGCGTAATGGCCTTTGTCGAGCACAAAAAGCGACTGATCCGGTCCAGATCCGCTTTGTGTAGTCCGTTTGCTTTAGCCAGTTGACAACATAATTATCGGCTGCTGTGTTGCAACCATATGAGCCGGTCAACGCACCGCCGGTCGAAATAGAAACGACCGCGACCGTCGCAGGTCCGTATTGACATGTCACAACACGACCACTAAGAGTTACGGTTCTAATTGTAACTCTTACAGTGCGCTAACGAATTCTACACGGATGATGCAACCAAACTGAATTGCTTCAGACCGTGGCTTTTGGGCATTCCTTAAATGCAAAATTATAAAGCTAGTAAAACTCATTAAAGTCCATCACGGTCACATCCCGAAGAAAAGATGTCAAATTTAAATAACTGTCAATCATTCAAAACGGTTCCCGTTAAAATGCATTGTTTACATAGTTCTTAACGTCATTGAAGAGTTTTATAACCTTTTAGAATCATTGGCGTATCTTAAGTATTTTAAATCTTTTAAGAGCTTGATAAAATACGAGACACTTTCCTATCAAGCAAACTTACCCATTAACTTGTTACGTCGGTAATGCACTTGTAACATTTCACTGTTAGCCTTGCACGTTGCACCACAACGTAACATTGTGATTCTAGCCTATTCCCACTAGATGGCGTTAAAGAACACTTTCATGCCCGAGGGGATACGTGAAATCCTAACAGTCAGCATTCCTCTAGATGTCGCTGTTTGACATCGGGCGTTCCTATCAAGAAAATAGCAATGCCGTGTAATCCCTTCAACGGAAATTTACAAGCAATAAGTACTAAAAAAATAGAAGACATTATTATGTCTTTTGCTTTTAATATATGTGCAAAACAAATTCCGCCTTATGGTTCTGTTAATAGTAGCAAAGCAAGTGTGAATCACTCAATTGTGTTTTTTTTTAAAACCTTGTGATGTTCTCTGCCGGGAATTTTATTTTTTACCGTAGGTTGACAAGAACTCCAACTGTCACATTGTTTTGATTAATATATACATGTGTACTACACGTGTGGTAGCCAGGTTAGGATTTTTATAAAAATTAAGTTGCGTTCACAGTGGCAACTGACATTATAGAACCTAATTAGTTAAAAAAATACACATATTATTTTTACATACTTACGTTATTTAAATACTTACCTGATTTGTCGTTTACTTTTTCATGCATCACAGATTATATTTAGATTTCCTAGTAGTATTTTCTTTTACCATAAATATTTGCAATTTAGAACTCTCTTTTCACTATTCCTGCCGTTTTATTAACTAAGAATTTCCAATATTAAGTACCTTGTTTTACTCTTAGTCGTATCGACTATGCTCATCACATCACGATATTATCTGATATTCCTATAGGTAATTTAAAATATGTATGTACCTACGCTTCCTTTTGGCTTCGCCGTAGTCGGGTAAAAAAGCAATTAACAGAATTAATTAAACTGACTGACTTTTAATAAATTCTGACTGTTGTAGGTAAGGTACGCATCCTTACAAAATATATAAGAAAACATTATCCCTTGGAGCAGTAGGGAACATTTTTGAACGTCTAGTCACTCGTCGAGGCGGGACGTTGTTTTAGATGAAGTAGTGACGCCTGACGTGTGTCAATCCACACACGATTGATTATAATTAGACGAGCATTGGTACAGGCGGCCATTTAATTTTAACTGTCTAAGAAATTATGCTTTGTCATCTATATAATACAACAGACAGTGGACTAATCTAAAGACTACCTAATGCCTTAATTGGTGAATCTACGGTATATAAGTTGTTCTTCACGACTTCATCTGCATAGCATGTGTCACGCAGTCCTTAAAAAAAACATACTTTTACTTATTTTACTAATGTTATGATATAAATGTGAAAGTTTGTGAGTATATACATATATTTTACTTTAGTTACTTCTTCTACATTATAAAATTTCATAAAAAATCCGTGCAAAAGTTTAAGTTTGATTGAATCAAAACTTACAAACTATAATTATTATAAGACAACTTTCTGTGACTGTTTTAAACTTTCGTGATTTTCACTCATAATAATTATAATAAGACAATATAATAAAAGAAGAGAAGAGTATAATTATTATAAGACTAGTGAGATCAGATAAGTCTAGGTAGGAATTGGAGAACTGACACTTCGATTCACAGTTACTTAGAAGAAGAGACTGTTTTTTCGGTAGCCATAAACTGGCTTGATATTTTTGACATCGAGTCAATGTTTTACATATAACTACGGACAATCTAATCCTGCTAAATAAAATTAGCTAGAAATAGCCACATGGAAGCATACGAGCTGTCACCAGAAGGATTTCAAGGTTCTCGTTTATTACTGCGTAATAAAATACCATATTAATCTTAGAAGGCGAAATTTAAATTAGTTGTTGATGTTGACCCCTTCTAGGCATTCAAACTTGATTGGTGTATTTTGAGTGACAATAGAACCCCCTGGAGGTAACTTTACAACTAATATTCCAATTAATCCCCACCATTTCAGTGTAAGCAGGAATGAGAAAGTTTGTTCGACATTTAAACATCTTCAGGTCTGAATAAATGAGTGGGATAGACCCTTTTGTTTCAATCTGTTTCACTTCACAGTAATTACAAAGTTAATAAAAAATTACGATATTCCCGAGCATCCTTCTAATGCTGCAAATGAACGTTTTATGTAACAACTGGCCTTAATAATATTGGTATATTATACTCCTATTTCTTTTTTACTTTATTTTTCAACATTCATATTTAGTAAACTTTGAAAAAAAGGTTTTTGAATGCTTACACAACTCGAGTAACGCCTTTAAGCAGTGTACTTTAAATTAAACTTTTCTATCGGATATGTATACCTACCAGTAATATTTTAAATGCGAAAAATTGCAAGTACTGAGGAAATTATATTATGTATGGGTATGTGGTAACAGATAGGCTTATCATTTTGAATCGCGGGAAACCATTGACTGCGGGTAATGTAACACCGATGTTGGAGATCCCTGGGGAAAGTCTATGTTCAACAGTGAATGTCTTCCAGCTGATATAATGATGACAGTCGCGGTTGCGGACAAAAGCTAGGAACCTATTGAATATTTTGCTTATATTCCTGACGTAACCTTAATGCGACTAAATTACAGAGTTACTTTCCTCATTGATGTGCTCCTTGCCTTGATGTGACTTTATAATCCGTAGGTTCGATGTAATGACAAGTTTCCAACTCTACACTTTGTTTTTATAACGAACGATGGCCCATATTACAACTTCTTGGAAATGCTCACCTCGTCCGGTAAACGAATTGTTCGCTCTTTAATGAGCAATTTTCATGCAGAACTACTTCAATAATTCAAAAAGCATTTGTTTCTGACATCGTACGTGACTCTAGAAATTAGCGCTGAAAGTCCGTATTCACATAAAGGCCCCGTAACTGGTCACTCTATTTAGTTTGTATTTTTAATGTACGAATAGTATTTTAGCTAACAATAAGCACCAGTGTGCTTTAGTGGAGTAAGCCAAACTTTCATAATACGTCCATTTTCTTAATTTTTGACGTTTAGAGTTAAAGAATAGTTTAAATTCTATAGAAGGAACTAATTAAGGTTGAACAGTTTGGGAAATACTTTTTAATCGTCTTTCAGTCCCGACAATTGTCAACAGAATTCGCCGTCGCGTTTTAGCGCGAATCTTAATTGGAAATTCAATTATTTATTCATCTGATCAGAGTCGTTAGGGCTTTTCAATAGCTTGCGTGTTTCCCTGCTTCATTTTTACATACGCCTTGACAAGTAACTAATTTTGTAATAGAACGCTAACTTAAAAAAGGAATAAATACTTTTTATCATGTAAAAAAACTATGCAGACTATAGAAGCAGTCATAGTCCGATAAATAGAAAAAGACTTCAATACTACGAAACCCCTTTTTTTCTCTTGATTAAATGGGTATTTTACTATCCACAAAACTATTTATCTAGCCACCAAGATCAAGTAATCTCAATTTTCACACCACCATCTCCAATAAGCACGTTGCCCACACACTAGTGATATTCTTATATTGCTTACCGCATCTACATGATGAAACCGTACTCAACGGATCGCTCCGTTGAGTGTTGGCAATATTTACTTTACCTCATAATAAAAATAGGCAAACAATATTCTCACAGTTCGACTACGAGAAACAAAAGGTAAAAAAGTGCATTCCTGGCTTTATTGAGTTTCCAATAACGTGTGTTAATGAAGTAGGTGAGTAATAGGTTCGAGTATTACGTTCGTGAACTGTGCTTCATCCCATATTTATAACTTTATTTCTATCGCCCTAGCCCTGCACGTGCTCAAAGCAAAACTTATTTATTTATACGAAAAGGAAACGGTATATTCTAATATAGGTTTGGGTTGATGAACGACTTTGTTCATGTTCACATTACAAAATGCCGATGTTTTCTTTTTAACTGTATCGACGTTGGGCGGTGAAAATAGTATAGACTGGCATCTATTTTCAAATAATTTATTTGTAATGCGTGAAAAGACACTGTTGGCGTTTTGTTTGCAAATTCGAGGCGATGTTATAATAAAATAAATTTTGGGTGTTTTGCATGTGTTTAAATTGTTTGAACAGACACTTTTTTATTAAAATTGTTTTGTCTTTGTAGCAACTGATACGCAATACACTATAATGTCAGCTTTTCTGATCTTGAATTAAAATTTAATATGAGAATTCACATTAAGGTATTTTAATATTAATTCGAGATATTAACGATATTAGATAAGAATTAATTATATCCTGAATGCTCTACAATAACGTCCGATAAGACGGCACAGAGTTTAAATTTACGTAACCTCTTCAAAATCCATTTAACGGTTAAAGTGATTTAGTATCTGATATTAGTTTGAGAATAGGCTTATAGAATCTGATATTAGTTTCGCCATAGGTAATTACGATCTACTAATATTTTACTATTATTTAAAGATTATGACTATAATAGCGCAAACATTTTGTAATAAGCTTGCAGGTCGATCATTATAATTTTAGATAAACTTCGCGTGTTGATTTTTTTTAAGAAACTTTATGTTTCTCAAATTATACACATTTACTATTTATGAAGAGAATAATACTTTAATAGCCTAAGAAAAAAATGTTGGGTATCTAAAATTCCTTGAATTATTACCATACGAAAGTTTTGCTACAAAAGTGGTACTCAAGTCAAATTTTTGATTACTTAAAATTTCAGAACATTAATATTAGATCTGTATTTTTTAGTACTTACTCTATTTTTATTTCAAATTTACCGCAAATTTTAGCCATTTTCAGGAGGTATTTTCACGCATGTGATTTCAAAAATCGGCCCGTATGAACTGAGAAAAATTTCACTCGTATTACACACATAAAGAGGGACGTTAACTAGAACCATGCAAACGGCTTACCCAATACAAAGTGGCCGTAAAGAAATTTAGATTATAATTGCCGCATGCAAAACACGTCCAAGAAAACATTTTCACAAATGTGAAACAATAAGTGCTATCGCAGCTTTCAAGCGAAGCCAAGAACTCAACCTTTGCGAGAATTTATTTCATTCTTATGGCACTATTATGCCGTTCTCAGCTACACAACATAAATAATAATGCGGACCGTTATAGGGTCATTACTGAGGGAGCGGGCCGTGTGACGTCACGAGATCCTCCGGTACTATTCTTGAGTCCGCCTCTGAGCATTATTACCAGTAGTGCGTGGCTTACAATATCTATATGACATGGACAATGGACGTGGTCACGTCACGTATTACTTCTCTATGTATGTAAACACTTCAATGTACAAAAGAAACAGACACAATGAACATATAGGCATCTAGGTGAAGTTTTAAATTAAAGGGATCTCTACGAGTCAACACTTGAGTAGATGAGAGGAGATTTTGTTTAATTAGGGAACGACAAAAAGCGTGCACTTTAACCTTTATAGAGTCGGACTCAACTTCATTACTAAATTCGTATATATATTTTTATTGTTTGTAGTTTATATCGAATATCTCGTCGTAGTTTTTCCATAGATCTGCTTCTTTCCTCCGCCACATTTTATTCCGCACTCATATACCGTCAAGGCAGTAAAGTGCTGTAAGCCGTCTCGAGACCGGACGGTATCTGCCACAGCCTTTGCAGCTCATTGAGGGCGCGATGAAAGAGAGGTCATTACCTGGAACAAAGAACGAATGACGCTCAAACCTTCGCATAAATCGGACCACCATGTTTGCTCACTCCTACCTCCCTAAAGAAAGAACGCAGCCTATTTTGCGCGTTGCTCTGAAAGAAACCTTACACGTTTACCGCGTCGTTAATAAAATATTCATTGTTTAGTGAGCTTCAAACGTATTTTATATATCGTAAGTGTTGCCGTTTAAATTCTAGCCTTTTTCCTGTTTGCTGTGCCGGTATTGGCTTTTTGCTGAGTTGGCTTATTTAAATGCTGAATGGGGTGCGTGAAATCAAATGGTGTCTCGAGTCCTAGTGAAATTCAATACCTACACAAAATATCGAAGAGTACTATTTTTATTTAATTCGGGCAGCTCGGAATGGTACTAACTTCTAATTATAATTATATTATGTATAAAAATCTCGTGTCACTGTGTTTGTTATCAAACTCCTCCGAAACAGCTTGACCGATTTTTTTTTCTGTATATTCGGTAGGACTGAGAATAGATCGTAAGCTATTTTTTATACCCCTATTCTTCGCAGACGGAGTCGCGGGCAACAGCTAGTTTAATATAAACATAACTCACGCACAGTGACCAACAACATAAAAGTCAAAGGAAAAATTACCACAAAATAATATTTTAACATAAAACAAAAATATCGGAAAGAAGACAAATTGATAACTCATAAAAGTTTCACTTTTCTCTCAAAAATAGCACCAAAGTTGTCTACATAAAGAATGAGGTACACTGAGTGCGATGCATTGCCGTACATCCATTTACTGGTGTCAGGGGCAGTTGCAGTTGATACAAGATTTGCTAACAATTGAATATGGCTGTAAATCAGTAGATAGTGAGGCGACCGCTCTGACCCGGCATGTAAATCGCATCGGTTGTGCTACTGGTTTAAGTATGAGGTTTAAAGCAGGGGTGATCGCGGGTTTTAGCTATATAACGAATTAAAAATGTAGTATTTTAGTTTATTCGTAACTACTAAGTTCTAAGTAGTTAATGAGATACTACACTATATAAAAGTAACATTTCCATCTATATCTTTAACAGTTTGTTAAAAGGACTATTAATTAAGTTAGATTAGGTTTTATTGTGACTATTGCAAGCGTTAGTCTTGTAAGACTTAAGTCGATTATTTGTAGTAATTATATTATTGTTATTATTATACTACTATTTAGTTATGTAGCTGAAACGTTTTAGCAATAAATTGTCGCATTTATATTCCAGGTGAATAATAATTATAAGTCTATATGGCGTATGTTTAAAACACTATGATATATACTATGTTCTGATTTATAATTATGCTCAGAATCTTTTCAACTGCCTTAGGTACATTTGCGTAACCAAAATCGACGAGTACTGTCCATGAACTAAACCTTGATGATGATGACTCCTAGAATAGTTCCTCAGCGTCAGAGTCCTGTGCGGTACCCAGCAGTTAGAACGTATTAGACTAAACTTTGTCACCTTACCATTCTAAGACAGGTGCGTGGTTGTCTTCGTAGCTATAAAATTGGTTTTAGTTCATGGGCATTTCATCTATTTTGGTAACGTTACCCACATATAAGCGACTGCACATCTGTTTACGCACTCTGATTCTGATTGAGTTTGTATTAAGACACACTTTACATATAAACCCAGCCTTTTATTAGATAAGCTAGCTTAAACCCGCGGTTTTGCTAGTGTTAGACTTTCCCTACAAATATTTACAAAGCAGTATATAAAACGATTTTTAAAACTTATTAATATAACTGAACTGCTGCGTAACGCCCATGTAATTTTCGACATACACAACGATTAACGTTTACACGATTCGTGTTTCTATGGCAAATCAATAAATAAATTATTAATTACAATATATTAATTACAATACTATTTTTAAAGCACAACGTTCGCTCGGACAGCGCCATCTATTGATTTCAAACGCAGTTAACTTGGTATCTTGACAGCCGAGGTACTTTCACGTTCTTGGACAGCGCCCTATTCTTGTTTAAAGTTAAAATATTAACCTACGGAATATTAATATATCCCGTCTCAATCTCTATCTTTCACGTTGTCTATCTCTACGCAAACTTTTATATAAGTCCATTCAGCCGTTATTGCGTGATTACGTGTCTAACATCCAAACATGTTGACAATCTTTCTCATTTATATTTTAGTAGGAAAGTAGGATGTATAATTGACAATTATTAGCCGTCACATGTTTGCTTTGAAAACCGACCTATTTTCACATTCCCCGCTGCATCCCAGCCTTATCGCCGGTTACGCCACAAACGTCAAAATACTTACACCGTTGCAAAATCTTCGAATTACCGCCCGGACGAACATCGGCCCGTATTTTCCGTAATGTGACGCGATTCTCGTTATAGTAGAGTACGCATATCGTATTTCGTATTAGACATAATAGAGACACATGCTCTAGTCTTGATCGCGAAGCATGCGAGCGTTGGATTTATGCTTGTTGAGCTATACAATACAATTTTATGCTGCACGAAAAAGATTATTATATGCTCAATACTTTTGCTCCGGAGAATACGGTGAATCTTGTGTGTGTCTTATTATTAGCCCACCATCATCATCATCCCAACCTATACAAGTCCCACTGTAGGGCACAGGCCTCCACTCAGAATAAGAGCGGATGGGCCGTATTTCCCACGCGGGCCCAGTGCGTATTATGAACTTCACAAACACCAACACCATTGGTAAATTTCAAATGTAATTTCCCACACAAGTTCCGAAAAACTCAGAGGATTGAGCCGGTATTTGAACCCACGACCCTCAGCTTGAGAGGCCATAGGTCACCACGGCTTGGTGGCTTGGTGGCTTGGCACGGTGGGTTGTACAGTCTTACAAACCCTTCGTACACGAATCGGACTCACGTTTGAATATTTTTTTGCATCATGATCCTTATATTGAGCCTCTTTCAAGTTTGGATCAATGGACATTCATTAATTTGGTTTTACCTTAGTTTTTATAAATTAACCCAAGTCTTACCAGTGTATTCCTCATTCATTTGGTCAATAATTGACTCTCCAATAGATCTTCTTATTTTTTATGAGAAATGTTAAATTAATTTTATCGTCTTAAAACAAAACTTTGTAACAAAAAAAGCACTGTTCCAAAAACTTATTACTATTACATTGTTACAAGAATTACTCGTGTAATTTAAATAATAGGATAATGAGAAAACTTTAAATCAAAGCCAACACGTCCGACGTTAATAATACACAACTCTTACCAGTTTAATGTGTGAAATCCTGACACCTTATCTGCTTGAAGTTCGTAAATCATCATGTCTGGACATTTAAAGCGTGTGTGACGACTGCTTACATGTGGTCGCAACGGGCGGTCTCCATTTTCACAATGTTCTTAACCATAGCTATTTTATTAGGTACTTATTTGAATACAAAGTATCTAAGTAACTGATATTTCAACTTTGTAATGTAAGTATAGTCGTAGTTTTAAAAGCATTTTTTTTTAATAGGGTACCTACCTACCTATGAACTGAAACAATTACTTTGCTCACCCGCGACCTTCATTTCAGTTCATAGATATGGACCTCCGCAAAGTAACGTAGGTTACGTTACGTTACGTTTTACGTTAGTAAAGTAAGTAAGTGATTCAATAAAAATATAGTACCCATTTGACACCATCAACCAAATACTACTACTTATTATTGGGCTGTCAAACCGCGATTTGTATGGCAATAGCTGTGACGTTACTTATTTAATTGTTTGCTAAGTCAATTGACTTACTCTTTATTTATTTGAACGGATCTGAAAATCAAATTTTACAATTAAATTAAAAATAAACTTGGTTTACAGGGTAAAAATAATGTTATTTTACAGAAAAATCGCAATCGTTTTTGTAGCACACATATATTAAGTAGTTGCCTACTAAATATCTCTCGTTACTTAATATTAAAAAAATGTACAGTCGCCATCATAATCACTAAAGCTGGCTAAGTGTTTAAAAATATCTGAACACACACTTACGTTATTGACAATATGGTCATATCCAGATATTTTTGAGCACACAGACAGCTCCGATATTTATGATGGCGACTGCACGAGCATCTTCCTAAAGAAATACAGTGCTTAGCCTTTTGCCTTTAAATTACTTCGATATAAAAATAAATAAAAAACAGCAGCACTTTGAAAGGATTGACGAACCCTTTCTCCACTCAGTAAGTTCAATACAAGTCGTCATTACGCAGCGTCAACAACACCTGTTGCTTCTAAAATACATCACCGTTATGGACTTTGTTTAGAGTTGAAGACGTATCGTAAATATCTTAGAGCGCTTTTCACTTTAAGATTCTATTTGATGTGACGTAGCTAGCCACAACTACAGTTGGTTGGGCGCACGCCAGTGTACTCTTTTTGCTCGGCGAGCGGGATGTGTGCTGTTCAAGCGACAGTCTTTGTACCGTGCATTCTCTCTGCGAATGAGTCTCAATGCGCGCTCGCGACGATCACAAATCAGTAGCCACTTTGTTCTTTCACGGTCGCAGACCATTCTCTGCCGAGAAATCGTTATTGATCTATTTTAAAAGTGATTACCGTCCGTTTGTCTCCCATTGTTTGATTTCGTTTCTGACGACTGAATTTAGAATAGACGTGTTCATTGTAAGCTGAGACTGTAAGACTTCACGCTTAATGTGAAACTAAGTGGCGTCCAATTATGTTGAACTTTTGTTCTGTTTTCTTTTGCCGTCGAGATAACGGTTTAAATGGTTAACTTTTCATGAACTATGCAGGTAGAATTTATTTCGTTTGTTTTAATAAGATGTTTGCCATCTGGCAAGCTGGGACTTTTGTCGTTATTATTAATGATCGACAAAATGATTTCAATATGCGTTGAAATTCCATTAACTTATGAACTCGAAGAGTCAAATGTAGGCCTGAAAGACATATTGAATTCTGTACAATGGGTGTCCCCGATAGGAGGCCGTGGCATTCCTTGGCGCTGACTGCCTCATGCATCAGCAACGCACAATGAATCCCATTTATAGGTTTTCTGCGAGGGTCTAATTCAAATTCAGATTTACTACCTAAAAGCTTTCCCTTCACATAGAAAAGGAAACGTCGTACGAGTCAGACAGCCTCTACTAACATTTATTTCTCGGCAGGTCGTTGACCTTCACACCTCATCCGTTAATTCACAACCGCCGATCATATCGGTAATGTTGAGACTCGAATTAAATTAAATGTGGTTATGTTTTTCAAGATGCAAAATTTTTCAGAGCAACATAAGAATCATCATCATCATCATCACACCAGCCCATGCACGTCCCAATTTAGGGCACAGGCCTTCTCTCAAAATGTGAGGGCTTGGGCCGTAGTTCCCACGCAAGCCCAGTGCGGATTGGGAACTTCACACACACGATTGTTTTTTTTCGCAGGTGTGTGCAGGTTTCCTCAGGATTTTTTCCTTCACCGGAATTCTAAAAGGATAAATTCTAAGGATTTCTTCCTTTTTCCTCATGGTAAATTTCAAATGTAAAATGTAATTTCGTAATCAAATTCCGAAAACTAAGAAGTGCGATTCCGGAACATAAGAATCATCATTACCATAGTCAGCTGGAGTCTTCCACTGCTGGGCCTTCCCAAATGATCTCTACGATCATCTGTATTGTGCCACTCACAGCCTCTTCAATCTTACTAAACCATTAGTGCACCACAATAAGTAAAAAATATATATTATTTATTTAATAAAAAATAAATATCTATTGCCCGCGACTTCATCTGCAAAGAATTCGTTTATCGCTATCTCGTGGGAATTACGCAATTTCCCAGGATTTATCCATGATTTAGTCTTTCTTAGTTTCATACCAAATTTCATTTAAATCGGGTCAGACGTTATTGTATGCTCCAGTCCTACTAATATTATAAAAAATGAATTTTGTGAATATGTTTGGATGTTTGTTAGTCACGCATAACAGTTGAACGGATTTGGATGAATCTTGGTGTTCAGGTAGACACAAATTTGGGTTGAGATACTTACTTAATATCCTGGTAATGCTTCCCACTGGGATATTAATAATAATAATAATAAATTAATTTCAACAAAACATCTTTTACATAAGATCCTTAAACACTAGAACTCCACTCCCTAAATAGGTATGATGCTTTAGATAAGCAGTGCTCCTCCCCGTAATAGATTTCGATGTTAGTTACAAATCAGATTATAACACAATGTTTAAAAACTAAAAAAAAGTGTGTGTATGCGCGCATATGTGTGTGTGTGTGTGCGTATGTGTGTGTATATGTGTGTGTCTGTGGGTGTGTGTGCATGAAAGTATTTTAGGTACTTT
Source organism: Archips xylosteana (assembly GCA_947563465.1). Lineage (NCBI taxonomy): Eukaryota > Metazoa > Arthropoda > Insecta > Lepidoptera > Tortricidae > Archips > Archips xylosteana. Next base: position 16,030,481 of record OX387347.1, on the reverse strand, counting down.
TGATTAATGTGCCATGGCTATTTGAGTTACGTTTTGATCAAGTAAATATCGTTAAAAAATCTTCAGTATCCTTATAAGTTTTATTCAATAACCATTTAGTGACAGTTTTTTTACATTCACTTTTTGTCATCGGATAGATGTTCAGAATTTTATTAATTTTATTATAGATGAAAGACCCAATTAAACAAAAAGAACCTTTTTATAAATTTTGTGTTAAATTTTATATCTCTTCTACCAATATACTGAGGTCTACGTGTATTTTCCATTGAATGTTTATGGTAACAGTGTGCACCATGATATCTGAGTATCGTTGCAATAATAAAGAGTTGTCGAACACTCAATACCTTAGCCATTGCATATAAAGATTGCGTGGAATAAGTAAAAGGCAAAAAATGAATAACTTTTAGGACTGCTCGTTGTGCTATCTCAAGAGCAATATCTAGTGATGTTTTAGGTGCACCGCCCCAAGCTGATATGCAATAGCTTATTACAGATTGACAGAGAGCCAGATAAACTCTTCTAAGTACCAGATCATCTGCTACATGTCTTAGGTATATTATTTAACTTTAAGTAAAAATAGACGGCGCTGACCAATTATCTTGAGGTGACCTTAGCTTTGATGACACGTTAATTTCAGTTGCAATCAATAGATGGTGTTGTTCGAGCAATCGTTGTAAAAACTCTAAGAAAGTGCTGCGGGTGTCTAGTTCGTTTGTTTGGCCTCTCTAACATAAAAAAACATAAAATTGCAAATGTTTCTCGTCAAAGTATATCTGGGCGTTTTCAAAAAAAATGTACCCTTTTAATTTTCTTCAAATTTTGGAAAAAATATGGTTTTTCCTACTCAGAATCAAGAGCACAATCGATTCAGATCATTTAAAAAAATGTCCCCATTTTTTCATACAAAATTTTATAAGTCAGTTTTGTCACTCCCGTACTGAATGTATGAAAAAAACTGTAATTTTTTTGGGGACATTTGTTTAAACTTTCGGAATCGATTGTGCTCTTGATTCTGAGTAGGAAAAACCATCCAAAATTTCAAAAAAAAGAAAGTGTACACTTTTTTTAAAACGCCCGTCTAACGCGGGCGAAAACACAGGTTAAACCTAGTTTATAATATAAGTATGATGTTAAAGTACTCCTTCATATTTACATAACTCACCAAGAAGCACTCGCATTCTCCTACCACCGCCGCCTCAATTTAAAATTCAATTCAAACAACATTATACGTATCGGCATTAAAGTTTTCAGTTTTTAGCGGCACTATTTACAAGGGGAGCACAGTTTGCAAGACATTCTAAAACTTGGAAAAGAAACTGTCTCAAAGAACCGGCCTTCTTGGAGCGCAGGAAAACTTGCACAATTCTCAGACGCAATAAATGGTACGATCAATTGCTGGCGTGTGTGGCTACTTGTAAAAACTTTGCTATAGTTTATAACGAGGAGGTTATTAAGGTAGGTATAATAAAGTTATGCGACTAATCTTCTTCTACTTCTTCTTCTGTATATATAAAAGGCAACCATTACTGACTGATCTATCAACGCACAGCTCAAACCGCTGAACGGATTGTGCTGAAATTTGGCACGCAGGTAGCTATTATGATTATAACGTAAGCATCCGCTAAGAAGGGATTTTTTGAAGTTCGCACAGGGTAGGGATAAATATATAAATGCGAGTAATCATAACAGCAATAAATCGATGTTATGTTTTTTGGGTTTTCCCACGGGAACAAACGGGATTTATATATTAACTAACTGTTATCGTTGATGATGACGATGATGATGTATTTTAGGATTTTTACTTTCTTCAATGAGAGAGAAGAAGAAGGTTAACCACAAATTTTAATTTTGTGAGGACTAGGTCGCGTGCAAAAGCTAGTAAAACATAAAGTAGATTGAAGTAATTTGGATCAATTGGCCAATAAACAACAACAATCTTACATTGACAAGGTTCCTGAAATCTTATTTTACTTATATTACCAACTAGTTATTATAACTGCGATACTTTATGAATGTGTCGTTTACTTTTTCAAGATAAAACTTCTGGACGGATTTGGATGAAATTTGAACTCAGATAAGAAACAACCACTAAAACCAGGGACAGAAACAGGAAACCACTAAAATCTATCAAACAAAATCAGTCAAAGTCACATTACAGGTACAACCTGGAACATATAGACTATGTATACATTAAAGGTCATGGTATTCCAATTCATGTTATGGAAGCTTTTTTTTACATAAAACTGGCCCGTGATTGACCAGTATCTCAACTGATGAAAAGTGCAGATGAGGCCAAGGGTGTATCTTACTGGTTCAGTAACAGGCTATTCACTCTAGCATAGAAGAGCCCTAGGTTGTAAGTATTTATCCAGAAATATAGACGACGGGAGTGAATTCCATTCCTTAGCAGTTCGCATTAGGAAAGATGAAGCGAACCGCTTATCTTTAATTTGTATCTAATTCGTTTGTCAAGCAATAAAATAAATTATTTCAACAAGGTCATCATCATCATTAAAATCATGTAGTTATTTTCCGGTAAACAGATGGCCGAAAGTCCTAGGTGGTATCTCAGAACGTCAACTCTCTTCTAGACTTAAGTCGGTAGGTGATACGTCATTGGATGCAAAGTGCGGTTCCTTTTTTCTCAAGTTCTCTCGAACATTACATAGACTTTCTTCTCGCAGCCCAATCTCAGCACTGCACTCTCAGGCAGCCGAGAATCCCTAAAAACTGCAACAGCTTACTCCGATGCAATCTCTACCATTGGTTCTCTCCACAATTTCATTGGAACTTATACTATTTTGTTGCATACCTACGATTACAAGTTTTAAATATCTATTAATAGTATTAATCTATACTTAAATGGAAAAAGGTGTGTTTGTTTGTTCCTTTATTTTTATTTTTATCTTTGATATTATAGAGCCGAATCTAAAGATTCTTACACTGCATAATAGAAAGATACGTCATCTCAGATTAACATTAAAGATTACCTTTTATCCCAGAATAATACCACATTACTTATTATATTACTATACACCGTGTTTTTCAATTACTTTAACCTCAATAAATGATTTAGTACAGTCAAGTGTAAAAATATGGGAGCACACAACTTGCTCATAAATATGTCCCATAGCTCTTATGTCATCGAATTAAGGTATCGCTTTATAATTATGAGAGGATCAAATCTATATATATTTTTGCACTTGACCGTACATCAACAGAAACTACCTGGTAATGAACTTTTTTGTCTAATTTTTTTTTTCTTTTCCTTTCACATGATAAATAAATATTGAGTTCAGTCATTGGAAGAGGTCTTCTAGATGTCTCCTTAAAGTTAACGGAAATGAAAAAAACGCGGTGTATTTATAACTACAAAGCCGCTGAGTTTGACCAAAACATCGAGGTAATTTAAACAGTAGGTATCCTTTGTGCTTGATTCCCAGAAGTGGGAGTAATGGATGTATGAAAATTGCGAAAGTTTGATGCATTATAACTTCATGTCGGAAAAAAGCCGTGGTAGCCTCACCTTTAGCCTCTCAAACGGACGGTCATGGATTCGAGCCCGAGGTCGAACCTCTGAGTTTTGCGGAATTTGAGATCGAAATTACATTTGTGATTTACCATGAACTTTACGGTGAAGTAGGTGCACACACCTGAGAAGAAATTCAATTGTGTGTGTGAAGTTCTTAATCCGCACTAGGAACAAGGGTATGTATTACAATACCGAAGTACGAAAGACCGAATGTATTAAAACATCGAATGGGTCAAAAGACCAACACGATTTTTTTCTGAAACCGTTAACTTTTTAAGATTGTTATAAAACTAACCTTACCTAGTGGGTTCTGTATGATGCCGTTTTAATAAATTCTGAGAAGTTTACGGTTTCAGAAAAAAATCGTGTCGGTCTTTTTATCCATTCGATGTTTTAATACATTCGGTCTTTCGCCAGTATCTTCGGAACCTTGCCTAAAGGGACTCCTTTTAATAATGTATTTTAGTTATTTACTATATTATATTTTTTAAGGTTTTTAGTTTTAGGTTAATTGTTCTAGTATATATAATTTTTTTTTTATTTCTGTATAATTAGTTAATTACTTTAATGTTATGTTATTAGAAATAAATACCTTATGCATTTCGGTCTTTCGTACTTCGGTTTTGTAATACATACCCGGGAACAAAGACTGAGCCTTCTTACTCTGAGAGGAAGCCTGTGCCCTGCAGTGGGACTTATATAAGCTGGGATGATGATGATCAGAAACTACATGTCACTTGATTTCAAGACTTCACACTTTCTTATTTTGATTATCAGCATAAAATGAAAAGATAATTTATCTCACGTAGCATCAGTAACTTAGTAGGGGTTTTGCGTTGCAGATACTTACTCCAATATTGTTTGTATGGGTTTCTGCAAGTCTGTACTACTTCGGAGCATTCGCTTTAGCATTTCGGTAAACAAACAACCTTCCGGTTAATTTAACACAGGAGCACGTTATTAAGTGAAAATTAAATAGGCTCAGGATGACTCCACAAAATCCTGGTACTTACCTGTCTACGGTTTTAGCATTGATTTTTTTGTTATAAAGTTTCCTTTATTTTGTTACAATTGTCGTTTTTACAAGGTCTTGTTTTTTTTTCGTTTTTTTGTGTGTTTTTTGAGGTCAAGTTTGGTACGGATAATTATGTAGGTAGTTCGCATGAACTAATTATCGAGCAATGACTTTAGTTTTTTCTCGGATTTCATCATTTCTAATGTGATCCCGCAGAGAAACTCTAAGCATAACCCTCTTGAGTGACCTTGAGCTTTCTTATGAGGCCCATCGTTAATGACCACGTCTCAGTGCCATAAGGAGTGGCGGATTTACTAGTAGTAGGCAGTAGGCTGAGTAGGCTATTGTGGTAAGTATTGTAATATTAGGCGGCGGCAATAACAGAAATAAAAAAAACATTAATTATGTGCACGGAGAAAAGAGGTCTCGAAAATTTAACAAAAATTACAATATTTTTGTATAAAAAATACTCGCAACGTCTATGAACATGAATTTTCAAAATATTGCAATAGCTTTGCAGAGGTTAGCAGGGGCGACAAAAATTTAATAGCTTACTGGTGGCAAAAGTGTAAATCTGCCACTGGCCATAAGAGTAGGAAAACACACTGTAGATGCAGACGCAGGACCGAAAAACGCAGTTTCGGTAGGCCGACAAGATGGAGCGACGACCTGGTTGAGGTTACGGGAACGTATTGGATGCGGATGGCGCAGGACCGGTATGTTGGACGTCTTTCGGTTGCAATGATGATGATGGGAACCGATATTTTATATAATGATAAACAAGTATATGCTACAACAAGAGTCCATAATAATTGATCCTGTGCTGCCCGCATCCAAATGTATTCATAATTTATAGATATCGAAAACGGCTCTTCGATGTAATTTGCTTTGTCGAGATTTTTGGAAACATAAATTCGATCTAACTATGTCTCAAGTTTGGGAAAATATTTTGAGCACCAATTAAAGTTTGGTTATAAGGTTAGGCTCGGTTTAATCAAGTCGGACAAGAGTCAACATGGTCTCGGGAATCTATTACCCACTAATTTGATAACACGTTTTACTCCCGATTTTTTATATCTCGAACATCACCTAATTTGCGATGCAAGCAAAGCGTAACAATTTGACAAGGCATCTAAATCATGACGCAAGAGTGACGTGCGTTCTACCTAGTTGCCAGATCAGTAGGCCACGTCACATTAAAATCAGTCACGTGTAATAGGATGGCACTGGACCTTCGCACGAGATAGTTCTGCCTCAAATAGTGAGACGTTGATAAATAATGGACTTGGAAATATTTTAGAATGCGCCGTTCGTGTTGTGAATTAGTGTCAGATATTGGAAGTAGAGCAAGCATACAATGATTTAAATCACCGCAAGTCACCGCCTGGCAAACCGACCGCTCACCAACGGAAAAACGGTACAAACGCACAAAACCGACGAAAGCACTGAATTTAAACTTTTAAAGTTCGAAGGACCACTTCGCATGTTCAAAACAATGCGAGAATACTTATAAAAATCACTTTATTGAAGTAATTTTATTTAAATACAAAAAGGTACAACCAGCGAGTGAGAAGGCTGAGCACAGAGAGAGCATAGACAAACCTATGCTTTTTTTATATGTTCAGTCTTGGACTGAACAATAATAAATAAATATCACGGGACAATTCACACTAATTGACCTAGTCCCAAAGTAAGCTTAGCAAAGCTTGTGTTATGGGTACTAGGCAACGGATAAACATACTTATATAGATAGATAGATACTTAAATACATATTAAACACCCAAGACCCGAGAACAAACATTCGTATTTTTCATACAAATATCTGCCCCGACACGGGAATCAAACCCGGGACCTCAAGCTTCATAGTCAGGGTCTCTAACCACTAGGCTATCTGGTCGTCTAAATTTACTAGAATATGTATAATGCAATACGTATAGTGGTTTGATCTTTGGCTTCACAAGTAGAGGGTCGTGGGTTCGAGCCCAGACTCTCACCACTTACTGAAAAATGACATTTAGTAATTACCATGACCTTTACGCTACAGAAAAAACATCTCGGGGAAACATGCACACACTTGCGCAGAACTCCAATGGTGAGTATGAAGTTCCCAATCCGCACTGGACCCTGGGCCCCGAAAGGAGGCCTGTGCGCTGCAATAGGACGTATAAAAGTCGGAATGTTGATGATTTAAAACACGACGCTAAAACTACTGCTATTCAATTAACTTCACTAACATCTACAAAAATGTTTACATACTTTAACCTCTCTTTACTTTTATCCATAAAAGAATGACTACTTTTCAATATTCCTCTCCATAAGAATGTAAAACGATCGTATTTCAATAATAGACCCCTTATTTCTTCGAGTCAACGCCATCTACAGCGATATCGAGTCACCAGCAGGCGATGCGCTTATTGCGCTCCTTCTAAACAAGCTCGCTACAAGCGAGAACTCGTTGAAGCGACATTATATACACTTGACAAATACAGACTCCGGCGTTGCTGCTAGCCAATTCACCAAATTTTGTGCATTGCATGAAAGCGATAAATTTTCGCACGCGACTCTTGCCAATAGCAAGCAATAAATACTTTGAATGCTAGGCGGGAACTTTGACCTGAACATATTTAGATCGATTTATAAAAGCCACTACTCTATAGAATTCAGATTTAGCTGAAAGTGCTAGGTTATAGAGGTACAATGAATGATTTGAATGCAACTGAAACTTTGATTGCACTTCCAATACGTCGTATTTCGGTATACGAGTGCTCGCGGTTTGATTGTGATGAATTTTCATTCATCACGATACAACAAAGCGAATTTATTAACCGACTGCCGAAGGAGGGTTATGTTTTTCGAGCGTATATATTATGTATGTAGGAATGAATGTATCATTCTTTGGAACGCCCTGGAGTCTAAACGGCTCTATGGATATAAAGTGTGAGGTGTCATTAGATTCATCTCAGTTTCAAGGGTGACGTAAGGTATACCTACATATATTTTCTCAGTATTCCCGTGGGAACGGGAATTACACAGGAAACACGAATTTTCGTTACTACAGTACTTATACGGCTTCAAAACTGCCTATTGAATTCGAGCTGAAGTTTAATACTCATAATGCAAGTCAGTGACCCAAAGACGGACATGAATTTCAAACATGGGGGCTACTTTTAGGGGTAAATAATCAAATATTTTTTCGCAGTCGGTTTTTATTTTCAAAACAGATCTACAACGTCATTTTTAAAAAAAAATCAGCTTGCCTTTAAAAATCCACTGCAAATTAAGTAATGGACTCATCCAAAGATATGGTTTTGTAACGTGTCGTACTTCCGTCGTGTTTTACGACGAAAAAGTTACCGTCAGAATGTTCAGCCTCAGGTGTAAAATTATTTCGCTATCTCCCTGAACTCTTGATTTCACAAGTCGTAAAATTTTTACTCTAGAGATTTTATCGCGCTCGCCGTTCTAAAATAAGCTGAAATACTGTCGCTTACGTCTTTCATGTCGAGAGATGGCTATCATTGTAGTGCATGCTTTCAGAACAGCACCTGTTGGAGTCTTATTTATATCCCTGAGTATGATCCACAAATAAAATTATAGTTTCCTGGTATTTCAAAATCAAATTAAATACTTAGTACTTTAGTACACATACAGTAAGTAAGTAGATCTCCGTGGTGTAAGTTATTAAGTAAATTATTCAGACAATGTGAAAGTTTCAGCAACAATAGATACCTACAAAGTCAATAACTCTGTTGGGTTTTTTTCATTTTATTATAGTAATTGCCAACACAGATGATGTAGTGAAAAATATAATATCCTCAATATATAAGACTGAAGCCCGAAATTTTCTAGACAACTTTGAGCTGTTATAGTGACTTCTAATTTGTGAACTTTTCCACTCATCGTATCAAATTATGGTAGACTAATAAACTACCAGTAGTTTTACGGGTATGTGGCACTATAACAAACAGTGGCAAAATTTCTTGTTCCAATTTCCTTCGACTAATGTGTCGATTGCAATGACGGGGAGATTTGTATGGACTCTGGCCTAGGTACCATAATAACCACAAGCCATTATCATTGGAAAGGCTTTTTCATATTCTACAACTTTTTTTATGGCGGGAAATCTCGAATTATTAAGTAAAAAAGCAAGATAAAAAAAAACATGTGAAAACACATCACATAAAAAACAAAATGTTGACACAAAATCATATACAGTTACAAAACCTTCATAATCTGTAAAGCGATACAGGAACATGGTATCGAAAAATCCTACATAATATTTTCAACTCAAACTACTTTTATGCAGCGATTACTTTTTTAGACAAAGATTTGCCATAGTAAAACTTTTAGAATTTAGATTAAGATATTCAGTGACGTATCGATGTCCTTATTGGTCTGGTCGTATATGCCAAGTTACCCACCCTAAGGTATTTTTTTTGAGAAAACCTTTTAATAGAGGAAAACCTCTATTAAAAGGTTTTCTCAAAAAAATTACTCTTCAGCGACAAGTCCGCATGTGGTGGTTCTCTTATTTTAATCTTCTTTAGGATTTTTTATCGATATATAAACATCGAAATCCAATAAATGAGAAGTCACTACGTCGCAGCTCAAAACTGTCACGAAAAATCCTGGTACTGGTTATGACGTTTGTGCCAAGCACATCATTTAAATATATTTATGCTGCTCGTAGTTTAAAATCAGACCGCCTCGGCACATTAATACGATGACGAAAGAGTACGGAAATAATTAGAGGCGCTTTATCCAAGCAGATCGCATTCAGAATCGCATAATGAATGGCGCGTCACGGTGCCGTCACAGACTACAAAATGCCGCATGACCTCATGCCTGGTCGCGCCTTGCTCCCGGTCTGCTCACGACACTTTACCCACTTTTTACCAGTTCCACTAAATCGTAAACCGCTAGCTATTCTGACAACACCTATTTGAGCTAAACGGTTTCTTAACTCTTGGTCTTTAACATCATTACAATGGCAGAACTAATTAACTGTTCTATACAAGATTAAACATATAAATTTTTTGTGTCGTTTTATTACAGAGTTACTATGGCCACCTTCCAGCTCCATCATCAGATCAGCTCCATGTCACAATAATATTGCATTGTCACCTGATTTACACATGCATGCAAAATGGAAATCGGGAAGTAGGTCAAATTTAACTTGCAAGATTTGATTACAGACAGACAAACATCGGGACAAGAGAAACTAAATAAAAGCTTGTAGGTAAATAATAAGAGGCCCTTTTTTTTACCTGCCTAATCTCAACCTATTTGGAGAAATTGGCCTCCAAAGTACTGAAAATGGACTAAACCCTCTAACTTCTATAGATTTTTATTAAGCACATTGTTAGTTTTTACTGATTTGATTATATGTTTGAGAACATGAAAAAATACTAAGCACGTGTTTTTTTACATCGGCTCAAACTCATATTTTCCTAAGAAAAAGCACAGCAAAAGTTTTTAGATATGAGTTTGAGCCGATATAACAAAACAAGTGCTCATTATTTTTTCATGTTCTCAAACATATAATCAAATCAGTAATAACTAGCAAGCAATTTGCTTACGAGCTTTTTTCTATAGAATTTACAGGGTTTCGTCAATTTTCAGTACTTTGAAGGCCAAAAAATAGGTTGAGTAAGGGCAGGTAAAAAAATATGAGTCTCTTATTTTAATGAACTGAAACAATTACTTTGCTCACCCGCGACCTTACGATAGTTACGTTTATGCAAGAAATGTGTGTTCATGCAGTTCCGTCACCTCCACACTGTACGAACACACACAAATCACACAAACCCAACCATCACCACCACCAAACTACACTGGTTAAGTAATTTTAATGTGGGGTGTTTTAATGTAGGGTAAGTAATTGTTTCAGTTCATTAATATAGACCTCCGCAAAGTAACGCCTGATTCAATAAATCTCTTATTTTAGACTACTCTCTAACATTATCTAAATAAATCAAATCGGAGCCGGAGAGTTGGCTTCCTTTCCTTGTAAGTTGTCAAAGTCAATATTTTCAAAGCACTAATTTCACAATAATAAATAAATATCACGGGACAATTTATACCAATTGACCTAGTCCCAAAGTAAGCAAAGCTTATGTTATGAGTACTAGGCAAGAGATAAACGTACAGATACATACATAAATACATATGAAACACCCAAGACACGATAACAAACGTTCGTATTTTTCATACAAATATCTGCCACGACGCGGGACTCAAACCCGGGACCTCGTGCTTCGTAGTCAGGTTTTCTAACTACTAGGCCAATACAATATTATACTGGTCGTACAATGGTGAGAATAAGTACCGATTCAATAGCTAAGACTTTCAGAATTTCTTTATCCGCCAACGGCATTCGTCACAAACGTTTTCAAACCGCAACGGCAATCGATACGAGAAAAATAAAAAAAAATATTAAAATTTTTCGAACGATCGCAATCCCGGCTATCGGTATCAAAGCACGTCCAATCAAAACGAGGCGTGACACTGAATCAGGACCTTTTCGATTTTGTGAATGGCCTTGCTAACTTATCGCCTCTTTATTTGCTGATTGCTGTTTGACACCTCAGCGACGCGGGTGCGGGCGGGGCCTGATTCGGTTGGTATTTTTATTTAATTAACTTTAACTGTTACGTTTGTGGCGCGGGAGGCGGTGGGAGGGCAACACAATGATGACTAATTTACGCGCAGTTCCAGTTGTGCTTTTATTTTTCATTTCTATTAAACGTGTTTGCCGGATTTTCATAACTCGAATTAATTTGTTTCCGCGTTCCATAAAAATTACGCTTATTCGTCATGGAAATATTTTCACTTTGCTAATGAACCTGCATGACGTTCGTACGTCTAATTGAAAATGCAACTGGATGAATGAGATCGGAGCAAAGTTGAATACGCTCCTAGGAAAACTGGGCGGTAGATAAGGCTATAATAATTCTTCGGGAAATGTCATGAAAGTTCATAACTGATAAAAGTTGAGACCCTTTTCTGAAATTTTAATAGAGATTTAATTTTCGCAAGTGCCCTAACTGGCGCCGATAAGGGAACTAGCGCCGGGGAGCCGTTATCCCATCACCCTCGCCTTAAACAATAGCCGAGATAACTTACGCTGAGAGCCTTGATCTTACTAACAATTTGACTTTGTACTTTTGGTTGCGATAAAAAACTTCCCGCTACATTTAGCTGCGATAGAAAACGGGTTGATTTTTGTTTGTTACGGACTGTCTAAGGTGGCCACCTCATATCATTGTTTCGAGGGTTCCATACATCAAATGAGAAAAATCCTGTCCGTTGTCTGTCTGGCTGTCAATTTGTTATCACTATTTTTTTTGTCTCAAGTGGAGGTATCAAAATTAATATCAGGCAATACGGCAATGGTTCAGAATAAATCCTGACTCGCGCTTGGTCGGCTTCTTTGTTTTAGTACCCCTTATAAAATCAATATCTCGACCTTAATATTAGTAAGCCATATCTTGTTATAAAAGTTAGCGTAACATATAACTTTTTTTTATGTTAGAGAGGGCAGACAAACGAACTAGTGGGTCACCTGATGTTAAATGAACACCACTGTCCATGGACACTCGCAGCGCTTTACGCGATACCAGTGCGTTGTCGGCGACTTTTAAAAACTTTGTTTATTTATTTATTTGGAAAAAAGATCTAATTCTAATGATCCTAATTTTATTGTATCTTTAATAAAGGCTTATAAGTCCTAAAACACTAGGGACTTAATCGCGCCTATTATATTGCGAAAATTACCTTGAAGTTCAGGCTGTTTACCATCACGACATGGTCATCTTATAGGGTTAGGGTAGGGCGAAAGTTTTTAATTGAAAAAGTTAGTATCGTTTTTCTGGTAGCCTGTCTTATTTGCTTTACTTTTAATTCTTCGTATCAGAGAGGTAGGTGCATAGCTATAGTTTTTATGACCCTTAATATTTATGTTTTTTTTTATAGATTTCGAATTCAGTATTTTTCGTGTAAATCTGACGAAGTAAGGCGTTTAACTATATTATTTGTGCTTTGTGTATAATAATTATGCATGAACCATAATGTTCCATTGCTACAATAATAATAGAGAGTTTAATTTTATTTTATCTTTGTATTTTGCTTCGTACTCCTACGTTTTCCAACACCCTTTAACTTCACAAGAGGAAAAGATAAACAATATTGAATGAAACTCATCCCGCGCCTACGATCTACGTTACTTTCTTACTATCAATTTCAGGAACTTTCTCGTACGTCGGTACGTACCAAGCTTCAGTTAACGCAAATTGAATTTTCCGATACTACGAACGTAAAAAGCTTTTTGAATTACACTTTAACAGAGACTTAATACTAGACAGTTTTTTTGCAGCTTAAAGTGTTAGCGAGCATTCAGCGTGTATATTTTGAACGGAATCTGTTCATGCTATCTTTAAATTAGAATGCAGTTAGCAGCACTAGAAATAAAAATAAAATATCATAGAAAATAATTATGGGCCTGTGTCGTAAGAATAAATGTTATATATGGTAAAAATATAATAAATTTTCAGAAATTGTCGTAGAAGTACAGTCAAGGAAACTGAATCGCGTGCCAGGGTGGAACCTTTTCACAACCAATTTCACGATAATTTCTTTGGCAGATGGATGGAGTGTCAACATAACATTTGCAATGAAAAGGGTTCGCCCATGTACGTGATTCAGTTTCTTCGACTATACCTTATAAAAAAATTACAAACTCAATTATAGTTAGCTAAAAAACTTAATCAAGGCTCCTACTGCATGTAATAGTATATTTATATTCTAAATATATTTTAAGTTCCATACTAGTTTTGTATAGATTTTCTGACTTTTTTTACCACAGAATTCGTTAATTTTACGAAACTTTACTGGTAATCTAAAATAAATGCGACACAGGTTTGATTAATAACTCAAAAGTCATTAAAGATTGGCATTGTTATCTTTTAATGTATTTATTTATAAAAAAATCCTTTGTCTTTTTGGAAAACAATTCTAACTAGCTTGGTAAACCTAGTAGGTACGACTGCAAAATTAACAGTTCCCAACATAAATTTACAACGTCACAAATCGTGTCCAACACAAACTCGGAGCAAATTTAAATTCGCACGTTTTTCACAAACATTAATTCAATTCAACAATTAATATCGCGCTTATACCATGCAATTAAAGTCGGAAAAAGGTTCATTTAACATTATAAAATTCCCATGCAATATGTTTTACTGCTGAAGCAAATGCTAACTTACTTTCATGGTCTTAATACTTAACCATACGGTTCAAATTCACCGCACTTCAGCAAGTCGCAGCGAAGTCTTAGCCGTAGTGTTACCTCTATAATTGAGTCATTAGTAGTAGGGTACACGAGAGGTGAGAATACGTCAAAAGGTGCAAGCGATAAGTAAATGCAATTTCCTTCTAGACTGCCACGTTAAATAACTGCATTTATTATGGTGTCTTTGCCACGGGGTAGCGGCTTTGTAAGCGCTATGTTGCGTGTTTGGAGGAGTAAGTAAATAATAAAGCTAGTCTGAGTCGTGGGAACAGTGCATAACATTGCAGACGTAGCATTGATTTTGTAAATGGAAAACAGCTATGACAAATAAAGTTACCCGCAAAATGAACCAACACATTTCGAATTCGCATTTCATAGAAAAATAAAATGGATTATACCTATTCAGCTCGTTGCATGGAAATAAGAAAACCATTCACAATCTTGTTTTAAAAACAAAAAAAAACTAAATTAAAATTAAAACTGATTTATTACACCTTGAGAATGTTTTAACTTTTAAAAGTTACCGGCAAAATCTGACTAGACTTTTTAAACTTCATTATCCACATTCGCTCACACGGCTCAGTTATTTTAAACCACTTTCACGGTAACAATAAAATTATAGTTTATGGTCAAAATCTAAACCTTGTTAATCGCGATTGGGCGGACAACAGCCGACGTTTCTCGTTAAGTAGTTTAATTTTTATGCCACAACAAAACTTCTCGAATTCGTTCGTTGTGCCAAATAGGCACTATAATAAAAAAGTTTGTTACCAAGCAAGCTGAAAGCGGTGGTCAGGTCACGAATACCGCAGAACCGATGGCCGTTGGGGTAGACTGCTTCTTGAGTGAAGACCACTTGTTGGGAAACGTAGTGCAGGACGCCCTATAGCCAGGTGGGGCGATAATATTCGTTAGGCTGTGGCCAGAGAAAGATAAGAGAGCTGAAGATCGATCTTCCTGGCGTGCCATGAGAGAGGCCTATGTCCGGCAACGGATTGATGCAGACTGAAAATGATAATAATGAACGCGCCGTTAGATGCACTCCCAATTTGCCCATACTAAGTAATTGAGATGTTAAGGTTAACGCGGACACGTGCGAAAAGTTTTCTGTGTCAAAACCATACGCTACAAGCTCAGCTGTGCGTATCCTTTAGTGATACTATCCAATACCAATGCAGCAGAAGTAGGAATCAGCAAAAACTGCGTCAGCGAAATCAGTGAAATGCATTGTCCATCGGCAGAGCGGAACGTGGCGCGGGCGGCGGCCGCGTCCATCGCACAGCATTCGTTTTGGCCCGAATAGCGTAGCCCACCGAACTTAATTGCTCTATTGTTAATTACGTAATGTTTCAACGTTCACCGCATCGCTTGGTGACCAATTCGCAAACCGCTATTTAACTTTTAATTTTAGGACATCAATATGATGATTCGTTTGCGGTCGGCGGAAATTACCTGAACGCAAAAGTTTGCTATAAAATACCGAGATAATTTATTAGGGCTTCAGACTTGTCATTCAACTTTAATAATATCATTTTCGTTGTTTCTTTGCAGTTCAAAGTAGGTATACCTTTTTAGCATTAATTTTGCGGGTACCTACTTTCATCGTGATCATTATTGCTATTGTTTGGATTCAATTTAGATGCCTTCTTACTTCAAAGTGAGCCTGACTTCTAATTTATCGAGTGTTAAAATTGATTCGTCACGGGCAGCTGTGGATTAAGAAATCAAAAGGTTTACTTTTAAACGAAAGCAGGTCATCATTATTCATTGCGTGACATCTCAATCAGCAACAGAAAGTATTCTCTGCGTCCAGAGTTTGCGGTTACATTGTCATTGTATTTATTACATTCATTAATACGTGTGTAAACTAATTTACACACGACCTAACACCTCGAACTAACATTACGAGTCAGAATCTAGTGTAAAAATTGTTTGCACAGCTACTCAACAACGTATCTTCTTTCGAAATAATATCGCTCCTCTAAAACTAAGAAAAGCAACTTTCATCTCTATGGGTGAGGCCACACGAGCGTAATTTTGTGAGTGTGAGTGTGCTCACAACTCACAAAATTACGCTCGTGTGGCCTTACCCTATCATTTGAATCCGAAGTGTGGGCTCATTCAGCAGTAATACGTGCACTGAGCCCATTAAAAAAAATGCTTCGAGCATCCAACGCTATATCTTACGCAGTGCCGTAGAAGTGCGTCAGTGTGACTCCTGATTGCGTAGATATATGATATAATTATACTATATCCATACGCAGATAAACAGACTAGAAACAGATTATAAAAGATAATTTGATAATTCTTGTCATGTAATTTTTGACTTTTATTTATTTTTAATGATTAGATTTATTTATTTCATGATAAAAATTACAATATAAATTTGCCTTGATGTCAAAATTACAAGAATTTATACCATGATCGTCAAAATCATCATCATCATCATCATGAAAGACGTCCACTGCTGAACACAGGCCTCCCCCAACACTGAGAAAAAAATAGCTTCACAAAGCACAATATTAGCGTTGTTAATTTTTTATTGTTTGTGGAACAAAAAACTTTATTGACGCATTAAAGTTCATTTACGTATAGACACAATCTATTTATTGTGAGACTAAGAATTGAGCAGTACACAACTTGAATTTAGTCAAATTCGAATTGATTAAACTTTGTTGTTACAATAACAGCAATACTTTGTGTATGGATCTGCGCTAGGCAGAGTTGGACAGGGATAAATACATAGATATAATACTGGGGGAAAAGTGTACCTCGCTTCCACTGCGTCGCTTCTCGCAGGGCCCTGCTTGCATCCACGGCGCTCTTCAGCTCGATCCACTTTTGGGTTGGTGTATGGGTGTGTGTATGTATGTTTTATGTCCGATATAGCCCGAAAACCGTACTTTTAATCTTTTATATGCGCACAAGCACTCAGCGCGTACCGACCGAATCCACGAGAGCTTTAGAACTGTCACCTTGACAGGTCAGAAGAGTATTTCTGAAGGATACACTGAGAGGTGTATTTTCCTATCAAGGTTGAAAACCGAACATTCCCCCGCCCAAGCCGTTTCCAATGGCTTAATCCCGAAACAATCCGAATAGAAGAAACCGAAGCCTAATCCACAGGCAGCCGAGAAAGCTTGGCAATCGCTCGTTGTAAGACCGTGCCTTGAGCCAACTTAACGTCAGCAACCCGAACCGTACCATCTTTGCCTGGGTACAACTGGACGATACGTTCACGACGCCAATGTAGAGGAGGAGCGTTTTCCTCCTTTAATAGAACCAAATCTCCCACTTTGGGAGGGGCAGCAGGGTCATTCCACTTGACTCTCTGCTGTAGAGTATGGAGATACTCCAAATGCCAACGATGCCAAAATCTTTGTGAAATTTGCTGTAACAGCTGGAACCGAGTTAACCGATGCAGTTTCTCCTCTTGGAGGGGGAATTCAGGAACGCCATTTAAAGGCTGACCGATTAGAAAATGACCCGGGGTAAGAACCTCTGGGTCGTTAAGATCCGAAGAAAGGGGACTTTGTGATTTTCGGTTTCCGCAATTTATGTGATTTCACAAGGAACGGCCCTGCAAAATCTGTGCCAACACCTTCAAAGGGTCTGGCTGCTACAACCCGATCGCGAGGCAAATTACCCATTAACGGTTGAGTGGTAGATCCCTTTAGTTTGTAACACGGTATGCAGTTAGTGGTGACCTTATTAACCGCTCGTCGAGCCGATAATACCCAATATTTGCGCTGCAAAATACCTAGCAACGTATTTGGACCGACATGTGCATTTTTTAAATGTAAATCCCGAATCAAAATAGTTACAAAGTGACCCGATTTAGGAAGCACTAACGGATGTCGCGAATCATAGGGTAAGTCCGAATTTTGTAGTCTACCACCTACCCGAAGCAACCCCTTAGAGTCTAGGTAGGGGGTTAGACGTTTCCAGTGGCCCTTAAGCCTTCGATTATTCCGCAGAGTATCAATTTCCTCGCCGAAGTTCTGGTTTTGAATTAAAGCTACACAAACCAACAAAGATTCTTCCCTCTCTTCAGGTGACAAATATTCCGATTTGATTTTGTTATCTTTATTCCGACAGTTATGAGAAAATCTCCGTAACCAACCGACGACACCGATTAATTTGTCGAGAGAACTATACCGATTTAAAACAGCAAAATCCGAAACCGTTTGATCTTTACCGCTGGTTGCTACTAAGCAACGCAAACCAGGTAGCACAGCTGGCGCCTGTACTACCGAAACAGGCCAATGGGATTCAGGCCTCTGGAGCCATTTCGGACCCCACCATAAAGGATGGGAAACCAAGTCTGATGACTGACAACCTCGGGATGCACAGTCAGCCGGATTCATCTGGCCTGGAACGTGCCGCCACGAAATGTGTACCGCAGAATTCTGTAACTGTGACACGCGATTCGCTTCAAATACCTGTAGAGTATGAGGTGGCGTTTTAAGCCACGACAGGACAATGGAGCTGTCCGTCCATCCGTAAACCTCCGAGACATCCATGGTTCTTTGCAAACAAAGACAAACATGATGCAGGAGCTTAGCTAAGAGCACGGCTCCACACAATTCCAACTTTGGAATGGTGAGCCGAGATCTGATGGGAGCGACCTTACTCTTTGCCATTATCAGGTGAACCGAAGAAGAACCGTCCTCAGTGATGGTACGTAAGTAGACCACTGCTGCGTATCCTAATTCCGACGCGTCACAAAATCCGTGAACCGAAACTTGGCACGTTGACTTGGGAAACATACATCGCGGAACCTCGATCCGATTGAGGTTACATAAATCCATTTTAAACCGAATCCAGTCTCTCGCAAGACTCCCACCGATTTCTTCGTCCCACGTTAACTTTTCAAGCCACAAACGCTGGAGTAAACACTTTGCCCAGAAGGTAACCGGGCAAATCCAACCTGTAGGATCATACATCCGAGCAACGGTAGACAAGATTTGTCTTTTCGTAATCAAATTATCCGAAGTTAAAGTCGTCCGATATGAGAAATTATCCGAAATCGGATTATATTGAACACCTAAGACCGAAACCGAACTATCCACTTCAGGATTATCAAACAAATGAGGAACTTGCAAATGATCTTCTGGTAAGTCCTTCAGAAGTGCAGGACAATTGGATATCCATTTACGCAACTCGTATCCTGCCGAATCCATTATTTGGATTAATTCCCGTTGGAGTAAGAGAGCCTCCTCTTCCGTATCCGCTCCTGTCAAAATGTCATCGACATAGATATGTTGCTCTAGTGTGGCCGCAGCCTTAGGAAACCGTTCGCGTTCTCTATTTGCGAGTTCTAGTAAAGTCCGAATAGCCACGAAGGGGCTAGATTTTAAACCATAAGTATTTGTGTTCAATTCGTAAACGAGCAGCGGCTCATGAGGCGACTCACGCCATAGAATCAATTGAAACCGCCTGTCCGAAGGATCAATCCAAGTTTGACGAAACATCATTTTAATATCCGTCACGAAAACAATCTGATGCTTCCGAAAGTGCATCAAAATCTCCGTGATGTCCCTATGAAGTTTAGGACCCGCATGTAGACAATTATTTAAGGATGCGCCCGACGACGTAGCGCAGCTCCCGTCGAATACGACCCGCAGTTTCGATTGTTCATCTTTACATACAGCATGATGAGGAATGACGTAAAACTCCTGACCCGATTGAAAGTCAAACTTTGAAAGTGACATATGACCGAGATTTGAATATTCCCGCATAAAGTTGATGTACTTTTCGCGTAAGGCAGGCTTCGCCTTAAGCCTACGTTCTAACGCCAGAAACCGTTTCTCCGCAATGGCGCGGGAATCCCCTAAAACCGGTCGCGATGATATAAATGGCAATTTAGTCATAAACCGTCCGTCATTCAACCGTACTGTATTATTTTTATAATGAAGCTCACACTCCTGGTCTAATGGATTAGACTGGCACGCTTGGGGTGGCTCTTCCACCTTCCAAAACTTCTCTAAGGTATCCGAAATTGACGCACCAAAAAACTCCGAATCATCTATTAGAGTTGAGGCAGCCGGCTGCACTAGCACCGGGCCTAACAACACATAACCGAAAACCGAATTATAAGCCGTCAGCCCGTCAGGCTGTAATACTATTTTATCTCCTCCTACTAGTGCGCCGAAAACATCCGAACCTAGTAATAAATCGATAGGTGCCGGTGAACTGAAATGTGGATCTGCCAGAGTTAAACCCTCTGTAAGCCGAAGAACCGAATTATTTAAAGTAAGTGCAGGCATGTGACCGATAATATTTTTCATACTAACCACCGGAGTGGTAACCATAGGAAACCGCTTAGTAACCGGAGAGAAGGTCAACGAACCCTTCCCACAAATACCAATAGCCTTTGTATTACCAATACCCCGAATATGGTTGTCCGATGGCTCTAGCCGTAATCCTAGCCTGCGAGCTAAATCCGAAGTTATTAAAGACCCCTGCGAGCCTACGTCCAGTAACGCCCGAACTTCAATACCCTTATCCAAATCCGAATTAAAATAGACTTTTACTAAAGCCGTGGGCAGTAACACTGTTACTGGAAGTAGCCCCGGGGCAGTATGACCGAGAGAAACCGTATCCTATGGTCTAGTATACTGCTGGTTGTGACGACGAGCAGTATCCCTTTCGCCATGACGACGTTGGTCATGACCATCACGAACCTGACCCTGACCTTGGTCATACTCTCTCCGCTGTTGAGTCTGATGAGGAGACCGTGGTTGAGTGCGAGACGGATTCACTCTTTGTCCAGACCGAGAAGGCGAGCCACGATGTGACCGAGAAGGAGAACCACGGTGTGGCCGTGGTGGATCCGAACCAATATGACCCCCGCCCGTACGGGCCGGTGACCGCTCAGCCGAACGTCGCTGGTTAGGGTGGCCCTGACGAGAGCCCGACCGATTGAAACACAATAAGGGATGATGTTTCCTACTCCCACACGATGCACAGTTAGGAACCCGATTACAATATTTATATCCATGTGGTCCGAGGCAAAAGAAACAAAACCGATTTTTCTGCACATAATCCTTCCGAGCATATGGGGACATCGCTTTGAACTCCGAACAGTGTGGAAGATCACGATGGTCCCGATCTCCACAAAAGCCACAAGGCTGGATAAGTGTCACTCCTGTGAACTGCGGTGCCCTACGACGTGGCCTAGATGGACTCGCAACAGGCTCCTGAACAGGATGCACAGGGTCAGCCCTGGCACATTCCAATAACCGACATTCTACCTCGAGAAATTCCTGTAAATCCGAAAATGATGGAATGGTCTCCGCTTCATTCCCACACTTTTGCTCAAACCGTGTCTTGAGATTAGTAGGCAATTTTGCCAGACAGATATGGACAAGTAGAAAGGACCACTCAATGACAGGAAAACCGAGACGCTCCAATGAGTTGACTGCCATAATGATTGGATTGAGAAACTGTGCCCGCAGACCGATAAGTTTGGGAGACACAGACGGCAGGTTAAGGATTTGGTCCACATGCACGTCTGCCAGCCAACGGGTATTTTGGTACCTTTTCATTAAAAGTTCCCTTGCAATTTGGTAACCCTCATCCGATATCCGCAAATGTTGGATCAAACCCCGAGCCTCACCGGAGAGGCACAACATGAGATAGGCCAACTTTTGAGCCGCCGATAAGTCCGAACGCGAATCCACCAAACTATCAAACAAATTATTGAATCCCACCCATTGGTCCATAGCCCCAGCGAAGGACGGTAATTGTAATGTAGGCAACCGAGATAATAGTCCATCTGACTCCGACCGGCTTGAATCCGACTTACTATCTGACCTATCAATAGTTTGTTTATATTGGAAATTCGCCTCCATTAGCTTATCGAAAGCCTCTAAACCGCGCGTATACTCAAGGCGACATGCAGCAAGAATTTCCGCCTGGGCTTGCACGTCCAAATCCGCTAGTTCGATAATCCGTTGAAACGCCTCTTCAAATTTTAAAAATTCCGTATTTACCGTTAATAGGCGCATTTTCAATCGACCCGCATGCTCCGATCGCGTAATAAGGTCCGCACTATCGATCAGCCATTGTAATTTAACTTTAAATACCGAGAAACTATGTTTAAACGACATCGCAATGTTTATCAATTCACTCACCGAAAATAAGCAATTAAATCCGTATATTACTTATCAAACAGAAAACACCGAATGTTACACGTATTACGCAAACCGAAATTCACTTATTCACTTCACTATTTCACTTAAACACTTATTTAAACCGTAAATAAACACCAATAAACCGATCAAAACAATCCAAACGACCAGACAAGACAAGTGGGTGATAAGAATTGTCAAACGTCAAACGTCAAATTCAAGTGACACCATAGATTGAATTAAATCCGAACTGTCATATATGACAGCGTTTATTACCACAAACTCGAACACACCCAAGTTACCCACCCACTATTAAAAATATAAACCGAATTGAAATTCGAAGGTAGGTATAAAATCCTTTGTTCGAAGATAAAATAAGGTCAATCCGACCGAAATAACCAAAATAAAGCCGAAACAATCGCGCTCTGCTACCAAAAATGTATGGATCTGCGCTAGGCAGAGTTGGACAGGGATAAATACATAGATATAATACTGGGGGGAAAAGTGTACCTCGCTTCCACTGCGTCGCTTCTCGCAGGGCCCTGCTTGCATCCACGGCGCTCTTCAGCTCGATCCACTTTTGGGTTGGTGTATGGGTGTGTGTATGTATGTTTTATGTCCGATATAGCCCGAAAACCGTACTTTTAATCTTTTATATGCGCACAAGCACTCAGCGCGTACCGACCGAATCCACGAGAGCTTTAGAACTGTCACCTTGACAGGTCAGAAGAGTATTTCTGAAGGATACACTGAGAGGTGTATTTTCCTATCAAGGTTGAAAACCGAACACTTTGTGAGTTCGTTAACTTTTGACATTGTAAGAATTTCACAAAGTTCAACTTTATAAATCTGACAACATTAATTTTATGGTGGCAACACCGCACACAACTTTTCTTTAGTCAAATTAATATTAACTAAACTGTATTGTTACAATAACAGCAATACTTTGAGAGCTTGTCAACGTTTAACATTGTAAGAATTTCACAAAGTTCAACTTTATAAATCTGACAACATTAATTTTGTGGTGGCAACACCGCACACAACTTTTCTTTAGTCAAATTAATATTAACTAAACTGTATTGTTACAATAACAGCAATACTTTGAGAGCTTGTCAACGTTTAACATTGTACGAATTTCACAAAGTTCAACGTAATAAATCTAACAACATTGATTTTGTGGTGGCAACACCGCACACTACTTATATTTTGTCAAATTAATATAAACTAAACTGTATTGTTACAATAACAGCAATACTTTGAGAGTTCGTCAACGTTTAACATTGTACGAATTTCACAAAGTTCAACGTAATAAATCTGACAACATTAATTTTGTAGTGGCATCACCGCACACTACTTTTATTTTGTCAAATTAATATAAACTAAACTGTATTGTTACAATAACAGCAATACTTTGAGAATTTGTCAACGTTTAAAATTGTACGAGTTTCACAAAGTTCAACGTTATAAATCTGACAACATTAATTTTGTGGTGGCATCACCACACACAACTTATCTTTTGTCAAATTAATATTAACTAAACTGTATTGTTACAATAACAGCAATTCTTTGAGAGTTCGTCAACGTTTAACATTGTACGAATTTCACAAAGTGCATTGTAATAAACTTGACAACATTTATTTTAAGGTGGCAACACTACATACAACTTTGCTTTTGCCAAATTAAAATTAACTAAACTGTATTCTTACAATAACAGCAATACTTTGAGAGTTCATTAACGTTTAACGTTATACGAATTTACAAAGGCCAACGTAATAAACTTGACAACATTTATTTTAAGGTGGAAACACCGCAGACAACTTTGCTTGTCAAATTAAAAATAATAACATTAGGTATACGAATTTCACAAAGTTCAACGAAATTTAATCTGAGAACATTAATAATTTTGTGTTGACAATACCGCATACAAATTAATACTAACAAAATCGTATTGTTACAATAACAGCAATAATTTGAGAGTTCATTACCTTATAACATTGTATGAATTTCATAAAGTTCGACGTTATCAACTTGACAACGTTTATTTTGTGGTGGCAACACCGTAGGTACACAACTTATAAAATTGATGATTATGTACATGATTTAATTTTAGGGTTCTTTTGTTCTTTTTAGAGCACTGAAATAAAAGCTTGTTTAAAGTTTTTTTAGTTTCCCCTGGAAAATATCGTGTCTGTGCTGCTAACCGCTGAGGAGTTCCCTCAATGGCAGGCTCAGTTAGGAGCCAACATCTCTTAGTCTGTGGAGCCAACCTTGCCTTGGTTGGGTGCAGGCAGTAGCCATGTCATGGTGATCTTTAGTACCTATGGGTTACCATAATAGAATACGTAGTAACGTAGAGTAGTTCCCTAGACAGGATCCAATCCTGAGCGCATGAACCTTGTCATTGTCATGGTAAATCTTATATTCCATCAAAACATAACACATTTTCTTAATTTTTCTGCTACGGCAATGTTTTCTTTTTAAAAGTATAACTTCTTATAAATTTAAACACTCGAATTATTTACACAAAGCAGAATTTACTAAGGATAAACTGAAACTCAAAATTTGACTTGGCTTTATTTAAGAATATTGTATAGTCTTAATAAATAAATATCAGGGTTATCTACGGAACTAGGCACCCATATAGATCTCATTTCTTTTGTCGGCAAAGTCGACAATCACTCATCGAGTATTATTAATACCTATTGAACTTGGCTTCCATTTTCACATTTATGGGGTATCATTATTTTTTGTCAAAAAAGTAGGTAAGGTATGCGTTATCAAATAAATTGGATTAATATTAATGACCACTCTTTCATAATAACTAATAATACTTATTAAAACCGGCCAAAAACGTGTCGGACCACGCGCAGTGTAGGGTTCCATACTCAACTCAACCCTATTACTACTTGCCCGATAACCTAGCTCGATGAAAGAGCACACTATGGGTTAGCCGAGAAAAAAATTCACCCCATTTTACTTGTAGCAGAGGTACCTGCCCTAAAGAAATTATTTTTTCAAAATTTTATTTTACGACTATCCGCGTTATAAATATACATTCCAGGCACTACAGTCTTTAAGCTGAGCCGCGGACGGACGGACAGATGGACGGTCATGGCGAAACTATATCATCTTGACGAGTACGTTAGTCCTAGATGTTAATCAGGCCCTATACTACGAAGCGCGAATTTCGAACTTCGTTTCATGCCATTCCGCTCACGCTAATGGTATTTATTACGAGAGTGAGAGGGACCGCACGATCCGAACTTCGAACTTCGAATTTCGTAGTAACCCCCCAGGGTCTAACGATGGAGCTGTAAGGTACACTAAAAAATTAAAAATTAAATGAAAAGAAAAAAACTTTTTAAAAACAAGCTTATATTAAAAGATGTTAAAAAGAACTAAAAAGTTGAAAATAATTTAATTGTGATTAGAATAGAAATAGACCATGTGTAAAATATTTGCGTTTTTATCACAGTCCCAATTTTTTCAATAAAGGCGTGTTACATTTTGATGTCAAGAGAAATAAAAAGAAACACGCTATTACTTTCAACTTTTTAGTTCTTTTTAACATCTTTTAATAAAAGCTTGTTTTTAAAAAAGTTTTTTTTTAATTTTTCAAATCATACGAGAAAAAAAGGCCAAGAGCGTATCGGACACGCCCAAGATAGGGTTCCGCAGCCCTTTCGACCTGTACTATCTTTATTCAACAAGTAATATTCTAAGAATTTTATATTTTGTATGTAACTTCCCAAGTAGGTATATTTCTTAGGTCAGGCTACTATTTACTCAAAAAGTACTATTAATACCCAAGCCAACTTATCCGTTATAGTTTTCCTTGTTAGTTTAATATATTTACTTCCATCACGAATTTTTTCAAAATTTTCGAACCAGCGGTTTAGATTTTAGAGGGGGGGGGGGGCGCTCGATTTTTACAAGAATTTGCCCTTTAACGTTGAATATCTCTCAAACGCGTCACTTAATTGAAAAATCGTCTTCGCAACCCTATAATGATTTTAAAAGACCTACCCAACGATACCCCACACTAAAAGGTTGAACGAGAAAAATATTTTTCTGCATTTTACTACATCACTTTGTTGGTCTACTTATTTTACGTATTCATGCAAAATTACAGCTTTCTAGCACTTATAGTCTCTGAGATAAACTGCGGACGGACGGACGGACGGACGGACGGACAGACAGACAGACAGACAGACATGACGAAACTATAAAGGTTCCGTTTTTGCCATTTTGGCTCCGGAACCCTAAAAAGGACAGAGCTGTCATTTATCTGACAGATACTTTTTATCTGGGGATCGTAAAATCGGCCCTAAGTAAATTAAGTAGACGCGGATCCGCTTTTTGAAATACGAGTATACGCGATTATGATAGCAAGGAGTACGTCTTTTTAGATGGCAACACTGCTGCTAGCTAGCCTAGTAGCAGGCCCTACTACGAAACTCGAAATTCGAACTTCGAATAGTGCCGTCTCACTCACGCTAATGGTATTTTAAGCGAGAGTGAGCGAGACGGTACGACGCGAACTTCGAATTTCGGAGTAGAGCCTTGGCTTCAGTCAAGTCAACGTCAAGTCAGTCAGTCGCCCTGCATGTCCCGCGCGGGGCGTATGTGCATGGCTGTTTGCAGAGCAGATACGCCCCGCGCAGGGCGCGCGGGCGCAGCGCTAACGTAGTTCCATGACACGAGTACGAGCCCGGTTCTTCAAAAGAGGTAAAGAAAATTCCATTTAAAAAACACCCCGAAACGTACGCGTTTCACGAAGCGCGCTTATTATATTAGCAAAGTAACCTTAACATTCGACAAAGTAAACTTAAAGAAAAAGAATTCGACAAAGTTATATTGTGGGCACACGAATGAAGGCGTTGTCACAATCACAACTTACTTTACTTGTATGTTTCAGTTTGTCTTGAAACGCGGCCGCGTCAGGCCGCCTGTAGAAATTCATAGAAAAAGAAGACTGATGAATGAAAGAATGGACAACATAAATACATTTCTAAAGAATGCGGGGCTTGGCCATTTAGTGCATCGCATGATTGGTAAGTTTTTATTTATAATAAAGTGCTTATTAAAATCACAGTGCTTTGATCATGTACCTCTTTTCTGTACTGTTCATTATGTGTTGTTCAATTAAGAGTTTTTGTATAGTATTGTTTTGTAAATATCACTAATAAGTGTTATTACATGTATTTTTTGCCTATTTGTCTTCTAATTGCCGAGATATGTACTGTTACCGTTTGACCGTTAATTCAAATCTAGAACTGAGTTTACCTAGGTAGGTAGCGTTAAAGCGTGGTTAGGTATAGACATATATCCTGTGTTTTTTCTCATTTTTATAGTACCTAGCCAACTTGCCATTGGCGCACTCTACTGAACTGGCATATTCAACAAGTTTTATTTTTCAATTTTGGGTCACCAAGTAAATCTAGGGGATTTCAAGTAAAAAAGTTATTTCCTTGGAATCCAAACATTGTCTTGCTTTCAGAGGAAGAAGTGACGCTTGATATATTACTGCAAGCAAGTGATGCAGAATTGTCTGAGCTCACAACAAAACTTGCAGACAAAATAAGACTGAGGTCTTCGATTGAAAAAATTAGACTGCATAATGTTTGTTTTCTTTTTTTTTTGTAGTTAGAAGTGATTCATATTTCATTTTTTGCATGAATTTGTTCCATTTCTGCCCATTGTCACAGAGAAAAGTAGATAACTTAAAAATTAAACAAACAAACTAAAAGAAAAGTAACTTAATTATAAAATGAAATTTTTTTGAAGAAGAAATAATTTAAAGAAATTTTTAAGTTCAAATTCATTCATTTATCAATAAATTGACTGACCTGAGTGATTACAACTTTTTAGTGGCTGCCTGTTTGTTACCCATAATAGACCTTGGCCCAATTGCATAACAAAGTACAACTTATATTATTACAAGCGGATCTCACTTTCTAGTTAATATAACTGAAGCGAGAGTTCCGCTTGTAATATTAGTTGTACTTTGCTATGCAATTGGGCCCTTGTTGAAGCATATTCTATTGTTATCGCATTAATTCAGCTAGTCCATCCAGCTTACAAAGATACAGTATATATGTATTATATAAGTAGGTAATTTATTATTTATATTGACACCTAGTACCTACCCAAAACGCAGTAGTTTACTTATTATTATAACTAGCTTTCTTGTAGTAGCAGTAGTTCAGTTAAGTTGTTTTATTAGTCCTGTTGACCAATTATTTTGTAATATAAATAAATAGTGTGTTGAGAATTTGTTCCCGAGTTTTCTAGTTTTATGTATTAATCAATACAAAGACAAATTAAATGACTACCAGATGGCCTAGTAGTTAGAGAACCTGACTACGAAGCTTAAGGTCCCGGGTTCGATTCCCATATCGGGGCAGATATTTGTATAAATAATATGAATGTTTGTTCTCGGGTCTTGGGTGTTTAATATGTATTTAAGTATGTATCTATCTATATAAGTATGTTTATCCGTTGCCTAGTACCCATAACACAAGCTTTCTTAGCTTACTTTGGGACTAGGTTAATTGGTGTGAATTGTCTCGTGATATTATTATTATGAATGTTGAGAGCGCCCACCGCCCCAGCCAAGCTCCTCATCGGAGCCCCCGCAACACATTGCACCACTCAAGACCTTTGCTGCCTCAACAGCTGTTCTGTTCTGATCTGTTTTACAAATAATGTACTCATAAGTAATAATAAAATAAATAATATGAATAGAAATAATTTATATAAAGTTTTTTCAGGATTCTCATCATGGACTATTCTCTCCAAGGTCCAGTGCCTGTAGTAGTCCAGTATCAGTAGCTTTGCCAGAAAGGCAGAGTATATTAATTTTAGGACCAGGAGGAACTTTAGAGGTATGTAATTTAAACACTACACTCAAATAGCTTTGCATTTGTCAACATTATTTTTGTTATGTTATGTGTGATATGCATACCTCTGCTAACTCGGGACACCTAAACTAAAGTGATGTAGCAAAATATTTTATCAACAAAAAAATATATCGAGATACTGTTAACATCTAAATGTTATTCAACATAAATAAATATTATTTAGTTTCTCTTCATTTTTTATAATATATATCAACATCTTTTTTATTGATATCAAATCCCTAATATATGGTGATAAGGGTAGGTAGGGGCCTGGGAGCGTTTGACTTTGATATCCAGCAAATAATAACAATTATTCTTACCTAAGATAATTTATAAGCGAAAAAGTTTTTCGGGTGCGCCGGAGGGATTTGAACCCACTTCTCTCGGGTATGCGCCCCAACGTCGCGCCAACCGACTAACCCGAAATTCTTAATCGCTTGCATACGCCAATCAAAACTTTTCGCTTTTAAATAATCTTAGGATTTCGTCAAGCAAGCGTTCATTGCTCTAAAAACAAATAATATTATTCTTACCTTCTTTTGTGCAGGGTACACCATTCGATGACGCATCTTTACAAGCTAAACTGGTACAACAAACACCTGTACAAGCTACACCGGCACAAGCTACAATTGTACTGCCCACATATGTAGAGCCCAAATCTAACCAGTTGTCTGCTCCACTGAAAAATCAAGAGGGATCTTTAGCAAAGGTAAGCAACCACAAATTTACTTACCTCCCTAAAGATGTAAATCGAATTTACATCCCGGATTTCGAGTTAAATGCAACCTCCTTTCAGAGCATGAGTGATGAAAAACATATTGCATTTTAGTTACCACAAGAAAAGTGTTGCAATATATTGGGCCGGCTTAATTTAAAATTTAATTATATTTATTTAAACTTTATTGTGTAAATTATAAAAAAATACAAATGGTGGACTTATTGCCTAATGACATTCTCTAGCAGTCAACCATACCTATAACCAATTAAGATAGGTTTATTTATTTATTTTGAATTTGATTGATGTGATATTATTTTGCATTAATATTACTTGTCTTTATAGTGCACTAGCTTTTTGCCCGCGGTTTCGCTCGCGCTAAGTATTATTTTCTCCATACAAACTTTGGACCCCCATTTCACGTTTAAGTTTTGGATTTTTTTTTCTTTTGGCACATGCCTACATCCGTTCAGTGGTTTTTGAGCTGTGTGTTGATAGATCAGTCAGTAACTGTTGCCTTTTATATATATACACAAGAGATTATTATGTTAGTTTTTATTTTACAAAAGAATTGTGCAAAGACTGACTTAGTTACAAACTTGTTTCAGGACTTGTCATTTACACTAGAGGATTTTTTGAAGGATATTGATGCGGAAGAAGTCGTTCAGGACGTCGCCAGGTCGTTCACGTCTTCACTAAACAATCTTTTATCTAAACACACAAGAGGAAAAATATTAATTGAGAAATCTAAAAAAGGCCAAGCCTTGTTATCGCGTGACCGCTGCTATATCGTTAGCTTAATTGTAGAAGCAGAGCTCCAATTATTACAAAAATTGAACCAAACCATTAGAAAAGATGTATGGCAAAAGTGGAGTGAAGAGATCGCAGCACTATTCAAGGGAGAATCGAAAAACTTATATTATGTTCCTTATCATATTGTTGACGGAAAAGTAATTCAAGCGAGCGGCCTCATACACAATAGGCTAATAACCCACCGAAGGAGTTTAGCTTTGGAAAGCACGTCAAAAAAGCGCAGGGCTGAGAGTGACAGTGGCTGCAGCTCCGATTCCAGCAAAAGTACCACCAAGAGGCTAAGGCCATTACCAGATAAATTTCAAGATAAACCGACTAGCGACTCTGAAGAATCCTTAGATTGGCTTAGAGGTTCGTCTTCTCCTTCAGAGATATTAATGACCAAATGGCAAGCCACTTTTGATCTGCGGGCTAAGATACTGAAAGAAATTTCATATGTTGAATATTTCAACACTTTTCCAGGTTTAAAACTGCCTAACGGACACAAGTTGGTGAGTTGCAGTCATATTTTAACATTTAATAAGTAAATAATCATGTATCTAAATAAGTAACTTAACATTTATATTATTTTATAGTTGACTGCTGATTTCGAGGCCGTATATCCATCGGCAAACAACACATTTGTCGAGAGGTTTCCGCTAGTGAAACTTAAAATATTAAAATTACTCGCTGATCGCGGCGAGTCCAGCAAATCAGACCAAACAACGTTTGAACTGCTCGAATTAGCTTCTGGTGAGTAATTGTTTTGGTCTACTATTATTCAATAGTACATTAGTTACCAAGGGCTTTCTTTTCTACTGCCCGTGGTGAGTACACATGCGAGTTTTACCGTATGCGTAGCGTGCGGTAAAACTCACATGGCCAGGTGTGACGTAATAGTACATTATGATACAAGTGTGCTATATTGATCATTACATACGAGGCATTACTGCAAGCGCGAGCCACAGGCGAGCGCGGTAAGGAAGCTGAGTATGTAATTATCAATGCACACGAGTTGCATATAACGTTTTTCATCAGGCTATCACTCGCGTTTGGTGCCTCAATAAGTATTTCCGTCGGGGTTGAGTTAATATTTTGCTCGTGTTCACTATTCGAAGTAGACATTTTTAATAATAATTAACCACACAACAGCAATTTTGCCAAATATTTAGGTTATATTCAGCCTGGCTTTCCAAGGTAGTGAGGTGAAAAGTTTTGTGTTACACACGGCGATGCAAATGTATTTTACTTCTCGTGTGTTGACGCACTCGTTACGCTCAGGATTCTATTTTATGATTGACTTGGCAACATTTTACTATCATTATCACTATCAGCAAACGCCTTAGGGATTTCAGGACAACAAATTTAAGAATTTTTGTGTTCATTTTACAGCTAGTGAAGAGCAAGCAAGTGTAGCCGCATTACTTGGAATCGTCGCCCTGCTCCGACAGATGCACACCGTCACCGTACCGAAAAAAAAATTGTGGAGGCTGACTAGGGAAGAAACTAGGAGTGGTTTCTTGGCGCGCGTTGCATCAGCGTCTGAAATTGCAACATATTGCATTCAAAGAGAGGCATTTAATGTTTCGAAAGGTATACCAAACCAGCCGTATATCATTGCGGTGGGGCCGACATGGGAAAAAGTAAACACATTTGAAATTATAACTACTGCTGGTGGCCTTAGATACCAAGTACCCACAATTTGTGAGGCTATAAAGGTCACGTATAATTTATACTGGGCATTAGACTGTGCTTACCCAAAGGTAGCCGCGCCATGCTGGATGTTCATACAGCGCGCTATGTTTCAAATGCAGTCAAAGTTTGACGTTGAAGGGGTTCCTTTAAGAGAACTACTGTCCCAAGTAAATGTTATAAATTAAAGCAGCTTCACTGAATGTTTCTTCGGAGGTAGTTTAAAAAGCAATATGATTTCATGCATGGTATGCAACAACACTTTTAATAGTTTTATTCGGTTGAGAAAACACATGGCATTTTATCATAGAGATGTTACAACGTTTTCTTGTGCGAGTACAAACTGTTTTAGAACATTTCAAATTTTCAATTCTTATAGAAGGCACTATCTAAAGTCTCACTCAGTTCTGCCTAATATGGTACAAAGTAATGAAGAAACTATAGGCGATACCTTAATTCACAATGAGGAAGTTATAAGCAATCCTTTCCAAGAAAAAATAATTTTACACAAACCTAGTACTTCAAACAAGACAGATAAATCGATCCCTTTGGATATAAGTTTGGCGCAGCTAATGTCTTCTCTTTATGGTAATCCTCAGGTGCCACAAAAAGTTGCTGATACTGTATTTAATGGCATTAAGTGTATATTTCATAACTCTATTCTTCCTGTTTTAGACCAAAGCAGTAATGTTTTGATAGAAAGAAACATTGATTCCTCTTTAACCAAACTTGATTGCGTAAACCATTGTAATTCTAATAGCTGATTAATTTGGCTGCTGTTCTATAGTTTATAAGTTGTAGTAGGTCTGGGATGGACAAGTTACGTTCTTCGCTAGTGACCCCATTTCGGGCCTATGATTTCACAATCTTTCCCAAACTGGCAAAGATTTCTCTATAGTGGATTTTTACACTTTCGTGTTATAGGGCTGCTGTTCTATAGTTTATAAGTTGTAGTAGGTCTGGGATGGACAAGTTACGTTCTTCGCTAGTGACCCCATTTCGGGCCTATGATTTCACAATCTTTCCCAAACTGGCAAAGATTTCTCTATAGTGGATTTTTACACTTTCGTATTATAGGGCTGCTGTTCTATAGTTTATAAGTTGTAGTAGGTCTGGGATGGACAAGTTACGTTCTTCGCTAGTGACCCCATTTCGGGCCTATGATTTCACAATCTTTCCCAAACTGGCAAAGATTTCTCTATAGTGGATTTTTACACTTTCGTATTTTAGGGCTGCTGTTCTATAGTTTATAAGTTGTAGTAGGTCTGGGATGGACAAGTTACGTTCTTCGCTAGTGACCCCATTTCGGGCCTATGATTTCACAATCTTTCCCAAACTGGCAAAGATTTCTCTATAGTGGATTTTTACACTTTCGTGTTATAGGGCTGCTGTTCTATAGTTTATAAGTTGTAGTAGGTCTGGGATGGACAAGTTACGTTCTTCGCTAGTGACCCCATTTCGGGCCTATGATTTCACAATCTTTCCCAAACTGGCAAAGATTTCTCTATAGTGGATTTTTACACTTTCGTGTTATAGGGCTGCTGTTCTATAGTTTATAAGTTGTAGTAGGTCTGGGATGGACAAGTTACGTTCTTCGCTAGTGACCCCATTTCGGGCCTATGATTTCACAATCTTTCCCAAACTGGCAAAGATTTCTCTATAGTGGATTTTTACACTTTCGTATTTTAGGGCTGCTGTTCTATAGTTTATAAGTTGTAGTAGGTCTGGGATGGACAAGTTACGTTCTTCGCTAGTGACCCCATTTCGGGCCTATGATTTCACAATCTTTCCCAAACTGGCAAAGATTTCTCTATAGTGGATTTTTACACTTTCGTATTTTAGGGCTGCTGTTCTATAGTTTATAAGTTGTAGTAGGTCTGGGATGGACAAGTTACGTTCTTCGCTAGTGACCCCATTTCGGGCCTATGATTTCACAATCTTTCCCAAACTGGCAAAGATTTCTCTGAAGAGAATTTTCATACTGTCGTATTTTATGTTTGTTGTTTTCGACTATTTTACCCAGTCAGTTTGCCGGGTCAGCCTTTAAGAGGGGTGCCCGGATTGGTTAAGGTTGCCGGTGGGCTAGGGATTAGATCTTTGGAGTTGGTGCCTATCCCACCGGCATATTAATTTACGCCAGTTAAGTCGCCCTCCCCGCCGGGCAGAACCAGTGCGGAAGAGGGGTCCTCCGAATTGGTCTGTATTGCCCGTCTGGGATGCCGACTTTCTGTTAGTTAGTTTTATACATTAGTGCTTGTATTTTAATGGTCGACTGTGGTTTAAAGTTCTAGTACCGGATTGATTGATGTTGAATGACATTTTTTTAAATAAAAAGTTAAAAAGCCATATCAGTTTCGGGGCCAATACTAAAGTAACATTACAGGTAGCTTCAGTACTTGCACACAAATTTGGTTGGGAGACTGTTGATACTATATAATCGGTGTCTTGGGTCTCAATATCGTCTACACGTTTCCATAAAAAATCAGTTTTAGTCTCATGCATTGAACCAGACAACATCCATTTCGCCACAATAATAAACATCTATGTGTACAATGAACACCGCATAGTTTTTAAGGTGTTACCTTTGCATTCGATAGGTTTTGATGATCATTATTTTGCATACTGTGTTCAAGATGCTCCTCCTGAAGTTGTACCCATGTATCTTGATTATGATACTATGCCAGTATCCTTTTCCTTGTAATCTGATCAATGTGAGCCACGGTGGTTTGAAATATGTGATTTTGCGTAAACCATTGTAATTCTAATAGCTGATTAATTTTACAGTTTTGTGTACTTAAGTATATACCCAGTTAAGTAATTAATGATATGGCTGGACGGAATCACATGTGGCGTCCTCAGTAGTTTTTAATTTTTTTGCTATAATTTTCATTAATAAAAGAAATATGTTTTTAATTTCGCTATTCTCACTCATAACTAAATCACTCGGGACTTAATCACGACAGACGACTTACTTTACTCAAATTACCTCGTCGTTTTGACCGCATTGCAGCGGCCGTTGTCACGAGTAGACGGAAGTGTAGGATATCACCGTTCGTTTAGCCGCGCGAGTTTTTCGAATTACCCGCACTTAAGTTGTCGTGATTAAGTCCCGGGCTATATGAGTTATGAATAAAATAAATTTTAATGTGCTATGTAATTTTTTCTGGTTATTGCAACTAACTTCAGTACATCCCTCTACTTAGGATCACTATTCATAGGCGTGATATTGTTCTTTGAAACTAGTTTAGTATAAAAGAACAAATCAGGGCTGTCGCTGTTCAAAACAGTGTTCCTCGAGGGAGTTACTTAAGTTAGTTGCAGTTATCCAGATAGTTGTAAAGAATAGGTAGTCTTAGGTTGATAGTTTGTTGTTGTTGTTGTAAAGGGGCTGTGACAAAATTATTTTTAGTAACCCTGTAGTACAGTAGGTCTGATTATTAATATTTTTAGAATAAATGCACATATGATTGTTCAAGTTATTGTTTTATTCTATATGTTATCCCTCCTGTCATAGAAAGAGGGCAAGGTATTTTTTAATTACGGCGAATTAATTGTTTTATGTATTTACTCGTTTTAAGCTTCCAACTATGTAAACATTTAATTTTTAATTGCCTTTTCCAATAAACCAGTTGTTTTTACCCTATCAAATATAATCAGACTGTTAGTATGTATATTTATACATATAAAAAGAAAAGTCCTGATTCATGACTTAGGCCGCTTTCTCATCGGTATTTACACTTTGGTTGAGTACCTACCTCAGTTTGTGACTGACAGATGTTTTTTTACATTTGATTTTCTACTTTAACAAAATGTGTAAATAACAATCATATTACTATGAAGCATATGAAATATTTCATATTAGCGACTATGACATATCGATTTTGCATTTTGTGTTAAAGTAAAAAATCATTTTTTTTTAAATCAGCTGTAAGTGAGGGTGAGAGACTATTGATAATGTAGAAACAACTGATTTGTTGGAATATGCAGCTAATTAAATGCATTGTTTACCGCTTTACAGAGTTGGCAAGTTAATAAGTACCTTGCTCGTCAAAGTCGCCGAAAATTGCCACTCAGGCAAAATAAATGTTGTATTTTTGACAGCACAGCTGTGTCACATAGACAATATTTCTGTTGTGAAACTCAAAACATTTTAATTGCGTCTCACAATGTACGGTTGGACACATAGCAATGTGTTTGGCCGTACATTGTGAGACACAAATTAATTGTTTTGAATTTAACAACAGAAATGTGGTCTATGTGACAGAGCTCTGCTGTCAAAAAGACAACATTTCTTTTGCCAGAGTGGCAATATTTGGCCGAACACATTGCTTTAGTGACACAGCTCTGTTGTCGAAACGACAACATTTCTGTTGTCAGAGTGACAACAGTAGATGTAGGTCTCACAATGTTCGGCCGAACACATTGCTACAGTGACAGAGCTCTGCTGTCAAAAATACAACATTTCTTTTGCCAGGGTGGCAATATTTGGCCGAACACATTGCTTCAGTGACACAGCTCTGTTGTCGAAACGACAACATTTCTGTTGTCAGAGTGACAACAGTAGATGTAGGTCTCACAATGTTCGGCCGAACACATTGCTACAGTGACAGAGCTCTGCTGTCAAAAAGACAACATTTATTTTGCCAGAGTGGCAATTTTCGGCCGAACACATTGCTACAGAGACTCAGCTCTGCTGCCAAAACGACAACATTTCTGTTGTCAGAGTGACAACAGTAGATGTAGGTCTCACAATGTTCGGCCGAACACATTGCTACAGTGACACAGCTCTGCTGTCAAAACGACAACATTTCTGTTGTTAGAGTGACAACAATACATGAACTATATAATAATAATAAAACGGTTAATTATTGTGAAATTGACAACTTGTCGTTAGAAATGTAAACTTTGTGTATTTAACAAAACGGTTAATTATTGTGAAATTGACAACTTGTCGTTAGAAATGTAAATTTTGTGTATTTAACAAAACGTTTAGTTATTGTGGAATTGGCAACGTTGTTATTAGAAATTAAAATTTGTGTATTCAACAAAACATTTTATATAGGTTGTGAAATTGACAATGTGAAATGGCCACAATAAAAACGTGTACTTATTTGCAAAGTTCCTATGTGGGCTGTGTGCCGTTAAAGTTTTCCTGTTAGATTGACAGTATTTTTCTCTCAGTGAAGGCTCGCCAAACAGATCGGCCCTGCGCCATCCGCAACCAATGCGTTCCCGCTACCTTCACCAGGTCGTCGCTCCATCTTGTTGGAGGCCTACATACACTGCGTCTTCCGGTCCGCGGACGCCACTCAAGAACCTTTCGGCCCCATCGGCCGTCAGTTCTACGGGCGATGTGCCCTGCCCACTGCCACTTAAGTCTAGCGATTCTTCGAGCTATGTCCGTGACTTTAGTTCTCAAAAAATAAAACAAAATAATCGATAAAATAATGTAAAATAAAAATAATTAAAGTGCACAAATATTCAGAAAATAAAATGTTCTCCCAATAAGGATCGTCAGTATACAAAAAGAGGAAATAGTTAAGTGAATTGTAATATAATTTTGTTTTGAATAAATGGGTTTTTGCCAAGTTTCTTGCGGTGCATTCTACTTGGCAAGAATGATTTTTCCGAAAGTGCTGGTAGTATAAAAAAAACATGTCAAAGAACTCTTTCTGGCCTACTTACAGAATAAACAAACATATTGAGTTTTTCTCCAAGATAAAATTGGATTTAATGGCTAGTTCATTAGACTAGAGTAGCACTTGTCTCTTTAAATGCAGAACCGTCGCGTGCTCATATTTAGGGCTTCGCCGATTATAATCCTGTATTGGTTATGCTTAAAGTTCCATAACACACTAGTTATAAGGCGTCCACCCGCTGCATCGGTCCGTATCCAACGCTTTCCCGCAACCTTAACCAGGTCATCGCTCCATCTTGGTGGAGGCCTGCCTACACTGCGTATTTCGGTCCAGACACCAATCTGGTCCTTTTTTGACACTTACAGGTACAATTTTCATTGACCTAGAATTTAGAAATTTGTGAAGTAGCAATGTCTCAAATATGAAAAAACCGGCCAAGTGCGAGTCGGACTCGCGCACCGAGGGTTCCGTACAAATTTATATGTATCTATGAACATCCAGTCTTAGCAGACCCTAACTCCTAAGCAAAATGTGCGCAGTGTGGGACCATTGTAGATTGGTTACTGATATAGACAGACAGACAAAAAAAATTATACCTTGCTTCGTACCAAATTTCAAGGTTCTGAGTTCACGGGAAGTACCCTGTAGGTTTTGATTCCCTTGCGAGTGTCGAAAATGTGCGTTGTTTACTGATATAGACAGACAGACAAAAAAATTTATGCTTTTCGCAATTTTTCCTTTATCTGTGCTATAAGACCTTGCTTCGTACCAAATTTCAAGATTCTGAGTTCACGGGAAGTACCCTTTAGGTTTTGATTCCCTTGCGAGTTTCGAAAATATGCGAAATTTTGCGTTATAAACGGATGTATCTTTTGATTGCGTTGGCTTAGAAGTTTGATTTTTTCGCAGCTCCAAGGGACAGTAGACTTGAGTATTTGATATAAATTTCAGCCTGATACCTTCACGCGTTCCTGAGAAAAATGGTCTTGACAGACAGACGGACGGACAACAAAGTGATCCTATAAGGGTTCCGTTTTTTCTTTTTGAGGTACGGAACCCTAAAAATACCAAATAACAATAAATGTAATATTGTGACTCAATTCAGACCTACATCGAGTTGACCCGGGAAGGTAGAGTTACCGCATCTGGGTCCCACAATTTTTTTTGTTTTCGTCACCTGTAGACATGGCAAAAGTTAAAAGTCTATAGCCAATATGTGACTAAAAATAGTCAAGGCAGTGTGAGACGCCTGGCCAACTTTTCGCTATTTTTTTATCCACAGAAGAGACAACTTTTGTTTCTTAAACAGTGTATGCCCATCTGACGGTATTTAAACTACGAGGAGCACATTCATCCTTCTACATCACACAAGCTAAAAACAGGAACTATAATACCACAGTTCACAATCTGAACTTGCTCGTATAACTATGAACATGAAATCACAATAAGTACCCACTGTGCGCCTGATTCTTAACAGATGCGAATGCGTGCGCACATTGCGCGCGATAACGATCTACCTATTTATAATGTGTATTATCTACATCAATAGCGCCTTGATTTTATAATAACTGATAAATATAAAATAGTTTCAGTACATTCTGGACGTTGAAATTCAAATTATCGACGCCTTTGAGGCTCATGACAATCGCGTTCATATTTGTTATTGTTTGTTATGAGACGACATATAACCATTGGTATTCCAATAATATTGTACGTTAGTAGGTACTATTATATTGTATTCGCTTAAACAAGTATTAACTTAAACACTGTGTCTAAAATGAATCCGTAATATTTGAGCAAGTAGATTAGTCTGATTGAATAACCCTTGTAAATATTTTTCTTAATTTTTTAGTTGTACTTGACAAATATTTCCATAAATTGTATGTATGTATGCAAGGTGAAATTGTACATGTGGTACAAAATTACTGTTTCTAACTCAGTTAATACTGTTTTATATGTATAATAGGTACTTAACAAAACATTTTGTGAACTGTAATTGTATTGTCGTCAAAAATGTAAACCAAATGTCAAATTTTAAGTCGATCCGCCCACTGTAAGTTGGTGAAATTAGACTTGAAAGATTTGACCTAAAAAGAGGATGCGAATTATTTCTTCTTAAAGCTTGTAATTAGATTAGTTGCAAAACTAACATTATTTATAAAACTAACGTTATTTATAATTAACAGTATTAAAACTAGACATTATTAATTATTGCTAAAATTCAATTTATTTATATTTAGAAAAATGACATTAAATTCATATCATATTGTATTAGTGTAGTTTTTTATTTTTATGACATCACTTATCTACTAAATCCAGAGAATAAATTAAATGCAGTTAATATGTAATTAGAATTAACACAGTCTGTGAATTTTCATTTTTGTACCCTAACAGGGTGTTGTGTACCTACTACTTCATAAATATGTCACCTTTTTGTAATGAACATGACTTATAAATGAAATGAAATAAATAAATAAATAAACTATCGATAGTTTGACTATCGATAGTTGACCTCGTAAACTATTCAGGATATCGATAGTACTATCGATAGCATCGCCGCGTGTTAATAGTATTGATAGTTTAATGTCCAATAGAATCGATAATATCGATAGCATTGCAAAATCAGCCAATAGTATCAGTACTATTGATTCTATTGGACATAAAACTATTGAAAGTATTGATTATATTGCCATAATCAATAACTTGCTGTTGTTCGCGGCTTCGTACCCGTTCTATTTTTTCTAACATTTCTTGCATAAGAACCTTTTGCTGATAATAACAAACGCAACGAAAAAAGAATTAGCAACATCGGTCTAGCCGATCACGCATGATGCCGTGGCCAAGGGAAATAGGCATAATCTCATGTCACGGTGTTTGTTATCGAACTCCTCCGAAACGGCTTGACTGATTTTTATGAAATTTTTTCTCTGTATTTGGTAGGTGTGAGAATAGGTCGTAGGCTATTTTTTATACCCCTATTCTCCGTAGACGATACTATAGATACTATCGATACCATTAGTTTTGTCTTAACTATCAATGTCCATCGATATTGGACTATCGATAGGCAACTCTAAATTAAATAAAAAATACAACAATCATTCTTATTTATTAATGCTATTTATGTCTCTGATACAGGAAGCTTGTTAGTTTATGAAGTAAATCATTCTTGCACGTAATTAACCGTTCGTTAATAAACAATGTCGTGCTTTTGATGTTTGATTTAAGGAAACAAATTGTCCTTTTAGCAAATCAGTATCTAAAAGTACTTTACTTGGCACAAATCAAAGTAATTTAATTAGCGTGTTGCGAGATAAGTTTGCGTTATAAATCTAACTAACTTCAAAGAAATACGAACTAATGTTTCAGATAAATTATCTACTAGTGTTAACCCGCGGCATCGCCCGCGTTAGAAATTAGAGACACATGCGCATGAAAAACATTTGAAGGATCTACGGAAAAAACATGTCTAGTCACCATTTTTGAAAATTGAGATATTAATCTCAAAATATAGAGCTCGCAAAGTACCTACTGTTACTTACGATTGAATTAAATGTGGATATCTGAAAACATAATATATTTTTTCACTTTCATAATAAAATAATTGTTCGTGATGACTAACTTTCAAATGCTATAAGGTTAGTTAGTTATTTATGTGTGAAATTGCATGTGAAAATTACCATGAGCTTTACGGTGAAGGAAAACATCGTGAGGAAACCTGCATAGCTACACCTATTCAATGCGTGTGTGTGAAGCTCCCAATCCGCACTGCGTTCCCGCGTGGGAACTACGGCCCAAGCCCTCTCATCCTGAGAGGAGGCCTGTGCCCTGCAGTGGGACGTATAAAGGCTGGGATGATGATGATAATGATGAAGGTTAGTTGAGTTTCGATGCGATCTACACTTTCCACCGGCGTTCGTGTCGTCGCAGTGTGTATGTCTTTAGATGTTAAGTTTTTAAATGGGTTCTATAAAAAAACAGCGTTGTGGAT
The DNA here is from genome assembly GCA_947563465.1 of Archips xylosteana. Classification (NCBI taxonomy): domain Eukaryota; kingdom Metazoa; phylum Arthropoda; class Insecta; order Lepidoptera; family Tortricidae; genus Archips; species Archips xylosteana. The sequence continues at coordinate 15,988,782 of OX387347.1, read as the reverse complement.
TATTTGTATGATATCTGTGCTCATTGTTGACTGTATCTACTTGTATTCTCAACAAAGCGAGCGTTCATTCGAGCGTTTCAACCGCCTCATTTTATTGGTCACATTTTTTAAGAAATGCCAGAAGATTCTGACACATTACAGTTATATGGTAGACGCATAGGACCTCTAATATATAACCGAAAACCCCATGAAAATCTGCGGCTCTTTCTTAAAAAATGTGACCTGAAATATAAGGCGGTTGAAACACCCGAATAAACACCTTCGGGTGTTTATTTGTACATACATAATGTACACAAAACCCATCCGACCACTGGGGAAGTGGGTCAGACTTAACTTGCAAGATTTGACCTAAACCAACTAACATTTAAATATACATTGTAAGCGAAACAAAAGCGTGTAAAAATCTAGTAATAAACTACATTTTTACTGGGCTCCTTTGGCTTTCCATAATTTACTTTGTCATAAATTAACTTTACATTATCAACGATTGTCATAAAACTATGTAGAAGCATACAATTTTCCGGTATGTGCAAGGTACCTAACGCCTGAATCGATAAATTATTGAGTGTTATTAAACGTGACAATTACAAAAATTTAAAAAGGTTTTATAATTTTGAAGAATTTTACTATTTGTGTACAGTCAAAGTCATAAATATATGTTGGTATTTACATAAATTTGAGGCGAAGGCTGTATTTATAGATATTTACGCCTTCATCTGTGTGTCATCTAGCTAGAACAGTGGTATCATGAGTGGTTTGTTTTTTTTTACCTGAAAAGTAACAAATTTGCGTTTCAAGCAACTCACAAGTAACTACGTGAGGATTTTGTTTGTAAAACGTGTACTCAACATTTTTATGTTCAGCAAATTTTACCCTAATGGTTCGCTATCTAAATCTGCATAACGTTAAACATTTAATTTTCAAAAACGTTTTGTAACATTTTATCACATGGAGTTCCGTTTTCGAAGTCATACTTCACAATTATTTACAATTTTCCCACTTTTGCGGCGTACATAAAGAGCCCGTTTGCGTTACACTAATTCACTTAAACCACCATTTAGCGCTAACTACTGATCCGTTTTGTACAAGTTTTCGACGTTAACAAGACACTCTTGTTCTAGTAAAACTTCTTGCTGTGTCGCATCGTTTTCCCGTTCGTGCTTCAGTCCGAGTTCTGCGACATTTCTGATCCTTATTTTACTGTCTTCGATTTTTCTTGTAGGATGAGGCTCACACTTTTGTTGCGTCGCTTCACGTTTTTCGTCGTTTGAGTAAGAACAACATAGCAACTCGGGCCATTTGGTCCAGTGCCTACACCTAAACAGTAGTGTTGTTGCGATACTATCATGGCCTTGAAAATCAGTCATACTATCGATAGTCCTATCGAAACTATCGACCCTTGACGATACTATCGATACTAGCAATAGTATCGATAGTATTGCAGCATGTCGATATTTTCGATAGTACTATCGCACTATCGACTATTTCTCAAGGTCAAACTATCGATAGCGAAACTATCGCTATCGCAACAACACTGCTAAGCAGCCTACTTGCCTGTAAGCAGGCCCTATACTACGAAGCGCGAAATTCGAACTTCGTTTCATGGGGTATGTATTACAATACCGAAGTACGAAAGACCGAATGTATTAAAACATCGAATGGATCAAAAGACCGACACGATTTTTTTCAGAAACCGTAAACTTTTCAGAATTTATTAAAACGGCATCATACAGAACCCATTAGGTTAGGTTAGGTTTATTTTATAACAATCTTAAAAAGTTAACGGTTTCAGAAAAAAATCGTGTCGGTCTTTTGACCCATTCGATGTTTTAATACATTCGGTCTTTCGTACTTCGGTATTGTAATACATATCCGTTTCATGCCGTTCCGCTCACGCTAATGGTATTTATAACGAGAGTGAGAGGGACCGCACGATCCGAACTTCGAACTTCGAATTTCGTAGTAACCCCCCAGGTGACGCTCTTGCGTTTCGCGCATTGTAAGTTCTTACTTGCATACTGGGGCTAAATTCGGAAACGGCCCAACACGGTTTGCGAGCGGTAATTCGATCGTTTGCGAGAGGATAGGGATGAACTGCTATGCAGGAACGCCAAAAATCACTGGTTTGCGAGCGGTTTGGGCTGAGATTCGGATGAGCCTTATTTATTTATTTATATATTTATTTATTTACAAAGCGAATCAACAGGAAAATAAGGCTCATAATTGCTAGCTGTTGCCCGCGACTCCGTCCGCGGAGAATAGTATTGGTTTGTAGTACATGCTATGTATCAGAGATGGCGCTGTATGTGAAAAAAGATTTTCCCGCTTTTCTGTTGAAATTTTTCCTGAATTTTCTTTGCTATAAACCTCACGGAGCCCGAGACCTTTCCAACGAATGCAAAACCGTGGAAATCGGTTCGTGCGTTCTGGAGTTATAGGGTCAGGAAGGAAAACCCGACTTATTTTTATATAGTAGATTTATTTATTTACAAAGCGAATCAACAGGAAAATAAAGCCATCCCAAGCTCAGCCCATCCCTATTCTCTCGCAAACGATTGAATTACCGCTCGCAAACCGTGTTGGCTCGTTCCTGAATTTAGCCCCTGGTACAAAAATACCATGAAATGTAAATGTCTTCGTACAAATTGGGCCTCAGTATTTATTTCCACCAATTTCAGATGCCATTATGTGGAAGCTATACTCAAAAATTACGGAATGAACCGGTATAAGTTATACCAACGCAATTTGTAATAGCTTTGCCTAAAAATATAATGGAAAAAATATAATGGAATATTATGGAAAACAAATTATCTACTATTCTGACCACCGCACCGTGTTTTCTTTACCTCCGTTAACTTTAAGGGGACGTTCAAAAAGTCAAATTAAATTATTTTTTCTAAGATAATAGCTAACTCTTACGGTTTAAAATGATAATCAAGAATTAAAATTAACTAATTAGGCGTGGTACAGTAAATACGCGGAATAAAAAGGTTCGTCAGTTTTCGACTCTATGTCAACGAGTTAAAATCGACAAGTGACGAACCTTTTCATTCCGCGACTATACAACAAAGACACACATATTTGATACGAACTTTTTGTTACTCTAAAGAATCTTTTACAACGAGTGTTAACTCCATGTCTCGAAGTTAACGGAAATAGAAAAAAACACAATATACACGAAAAGTAGGTAGGTTTTATAGATTGTTCAGGATGAAAGATTTACAAGCCTGCCTGTGATATTTTAACGTTTTAATTATACTCGAGCCTAATCGACTTGATCTTTGACAAGAGTGTTTTGAATTCCTGGAGCGTTCTTTTTTTAGCTATTTTTATTACGTGGATAGTTATCTAAAAAGCGTCTTAAGGAATTTTTATTTTTTTAAGGAAACAATTAAGGGATTAAGACTTACTTACTGAGATGCCTCTTATTACGTTAAATAATTTTATAAATATTTCTCAGTGGGTGGTTAGAAATTTTTAAGGTATAAAAATATATATTTTGCTTAGCCAAACGGACACACTGACAAACGGGCAAATGAATAACGGACGGACAACAAAGTGATCAACAAAGAGAGTGAGTTTATAATGGTAATTAAGTGTATTGTATTAAAACTGACATCTTCTATTTGTGATATACCAAATTTAATTGTTTGATTATTTATTGCTTTAAGTTAGACTAGACTAGACCATTTCACTGTCGATCATTGTTGTAGTAATAAGTAGTAGGTAATTTATAAATATATTTTTTTTAGGCACGTCGCATGCTGGTGATGCCGGCGAGAGCACTGAACATACTCACTTTATGTAGTACCTATCGAACATCTCTGAAACCGCTACTCAAGCGAATAAATATATGAATATGATTATGATCTTATAAAACATCCGTTTTTCCCTTTTTGCAGAACTCTTAGGGCTGGGCAATAGGGCTTCCAGGGTGGAACCTTTTCACAACCAATTTCCCGATAATTTCTTTGGCAGATGTATAGAATGTCAACATGACATTTGCAGTGAAAAGGGTTCACCCTGGTACGCGATTCATTTTCCTCGACCATGCGTGTACACATTAATTCACTTCACGCAGGTGTTCATGGTTGGACATGATTGCTTTCAATAAGGTGACCCGCCTACTCATTTCAAATGCTAATTTTAAAAAAAATGGCTGTCTGTAAAGTCGATTTACGGACGATAGTTTAACGTGACAACGTCATAACAAAACATACAAAAATCAGGCGGTCACCCATCCAAGTACTGACCGCGCCCGACGTTGCTTAACCTCTGTGATCGGACGAGAACCGGTGTTTTGTCAAATATCTTGAAAACGGTACATCCTACTGCAAAATCTATGAAATTTTCATCCCCCCTTTGAAACCCCCTCACCCCTGCCCGGGCGCGGTCCGTACTTGGATGGGTGACCGCCTGGATTTTGAATACTTTGTTATGACGTTGTCACGCTAAACTATCGTCCGTAAACCGACTTTACAGACAGCCGGTTTTAATATTGACAAGATTAGATTTGTAATTTTCAGCTATTTGTAGAGACTGGTTTAAAGGTTTTTAATACGGATAGTATAATAAATAGTAAAATTAATAAGATAGTACCTGGGCGACCGAGCTCTGCTCGGGCAGAAACTCGGTACCAAGCGTTTTCCCAGAGATAAGACCAAGCTAGATCAATTTTTCATCCCCGAAAACCCCCAAATACCAAATTTCATCGAAATCGTTGGAGCCGTTTCCGAGATCAAAACACCGGAGGGGTGGGGTGGGTGAGAGGGGGGAGGGGATGCGGGGGAGGGAGCGCGGGGGTATTAAAGGGGGGATGAAAATTTCATTGATTTTGCCGTAGGATGCACCGTTTTCAAGATATTTGACAAAAACACCGGAGGGAGTGGGGGGGGGGGTGAGTCACGTTAAACTATCGTCCGTAAACCGACTTTACAGACAACCGGCTTTTCCTGTTCTGTGCTCCCAATAGGGAACGTGCACATAGACGGTGCTGCCAACTGGTGCCATCAATTTGAATGTTTTACCTTGATAAGTTTGTTTTACTGTCCGCATAGTGTCTCTTCTGTCGCATTAGTGCTGCCGCCTATAGTTACTGCACGTTCCCTGTAATACTTTTTCTCACAAAAGAAGAAACTTGACGTTTTCTCATGAAAAATAAACTTAAAAAAAAAAACTAAAAATCTTGAAAAAATACGTGGAATCGAACCGAGGTCGGCTGGATCCGCGACCACCCGATTTCCAATGTGCCATTATGATCTGCTCGAAGTCGGCGAAATTTAGCTTTATATTCTAATGCAAACAAAAATAGCCGGAAAACACGAGTAAAAGCGATTTTCTAAAAATGAAACATAGCTAGATCAGTTTTTCATCCCCGAAAACCCCCACATACCAAATTTCATCGAAATCGTTGGAGCCGTTTTCGAGATCCTGATTATATATATACATATATACAAGAATTGCTCGTTTAAAGGTATTAGATTAGATATAATAGAATAACATGATAATATAAACATAAGATACCTAAGCTAACTACTTCTTGAATTTCGAATTCAGCACAATATTTCACCACGACGACCAGTGGTTAGAGAACCTGACTATGTAGCTTGAGGGCCCGGGTTCCATTCCCGTGTTGGGCAGATATTTGTATGAAAAATACGAATGTTTGTTCTCGGGTCGTGGGTGTTTAATATGTATTTAAGTATGTATCTACATATCTATATGAGTATGTAAATCCGTTGTCTAGTTTGCTTAGCTAACTTTAGGACTAGGTCAATTGGTGTGAATTGTCACGTGATATTTATTTAATTTATTTACTCATATTTTATTTTATTCATATTTCCAAATGTTGTGTTTTCGAAAATCGGTTCTCAGTTCCAACACAAAGTGCCCGCGGATCTTCGACATAGTTGCACGACAAGTCCTCTCGTGGTGGACGCTCTCGTGAGAAGTGGCCCAGCACAAGCACCTTTCAATATACCGCCGACGTGCCCGAGATGCAAAACCGCAGACCAAAGATAGGCGTATGTTACCTACGACATCTCATCATCATAAATAATGTATAACGTCCCGGCGCGCCTGAATTATTCAACGTTGACGGCCACTTTATTAAATTTGTCGTTTTATGAAAATATTAAGCAACTCTGTATCCACGAATACAAATTAATATGCCACGAAATTAACATTTACAAATTAAAAGGTTTATAAAGCGCGCCGTTGCTCTTTAATTGATACGGTGATCGCAATGCGCTTCAAGTGACTATTGTGTTATCATTATTTCGCCACAGCACCTGTAATATTACTTTTATTTAGCTAATGGCTTCGGTAGTCTGCGTATTTTTACTATCACTAAGTTCCAAACCATCAATGCTTTAAATTAGTATCGACACTTTTATACAAGTAATTGGTATTTGTTTATAAACCGAATGGCGTACATAACTAAACTGCATGTCTTTAAATAATTAAACTGGACCGCTTTCGGAATCCCAGTTAATAAGGAAAGCTGAAATAATCCTCAGTTCAAATTTAATGTTTCGATGACAGTTGGCACGGTAGTGAAATGCTACAGGTTTTCTGACAAATTTAAATACGTTATTAATTAATAAATTTACGCCTGTGAAACGCGTGTTAATCTTCAATGCTAACATTCTACTTAGAAGTCAATTTCATATAGGATTTATTATTTCCTTTGGTAAGTTACAACCGTGGTGAAATCTATTTGAGTCAACGTTCTGGTTTACTGGAAATAACTTCGAGATTTCAATGGTTTAATATCAATGATTGACAGCGTAAGATGTGAAATCCGGTTTTACACTAGATAAGTAGTACTTGAAGCGAGTTTCAGATTGATACGTTTTAAAATAAAAGTCGGCATTATATTACATTGTCAAAAATAACCAATACAAACGAGTGAAAAATAAACAGAAGTTATTTAAAGCTGAATATAATAAACATTTAAGGCTTTATTTAACTTGACAACAACTAGGGTAAGTCAACAACCTTTCGAAGCGCAACGTGTCACTTCAAACTCTGAAACTTTTGACCAAAACATGCCGAAATGGAGCCGCAAATAGCTAGGGGATCATCGATTGTACTTGCGAGCAATGACCAACCGCCATGCGTTCTCGAGTGACATTGACCAATGAGATGACAATTTCGAAGAAAGACCGGGTCAAATAAATTGAATTTATAACGCGAGAAAAAATATGATTATTTTTCTTTTTATGATTCCCTGTACATCTTTTTCTTGTAATGCCACTTCATTGTTAAGGGTCGCCAGTCAGCTCCTTAAATCTCTTCCTGTTCATAGATAACACAAATAGCTGTTCTGCCGTCTTAATCCCGGTTCATTTCTCTTGTGTCACGGAGCCATGACATTTTGCGTCCCCGACCTATGATGGTTTGCAAAAGGCGAGTTAGTATTAGAGAATATAGTCTAAATACGCTAGGTACTTTCGTTTCCTTTGACATTACAGGTTAAATCACAAGAGCTGGCACGAATGGATCGAATGAGCGAATGAAATTATCTATATGTTACCTATTTCAATACACTTCACACAAATATGAAAATGGCATGCTTCAGTCATTTTCCTACAAAAATGTCAAAGTGACATTACTTTCGTTCAATCCATTCCTGCCAGCTCTTGTGAATCGACCTGTACATATTTTTAAATAATTAATTATATTTTGTAAAAACCCTAAGCACTATTTCTCGGCACAGATCATTCATAAGTGCATAATAAACAAATTTAATTGAATAAAAAGCTCAACTTTGTACTGCAATACGCTTATGCTCTGATATTGGGTAAAAATAAAAGCAAATTATATTAGAGTGCGGCGGTTGTATTGATGTGACCGTGTCACGCTATTGCATCCTTATTGACTTTTCAAATTACAGTTGTTAGGTTAAGGTTAGGTAATGACGGCAATTTTGCAATCAACCTGTACGTAGGATAAGCATTGTTATGAATTTCTAATGCTAATAGGCAAATTAATAAGCCCTTGTATTTGTCCTATATACGTTTGCATACTTTGTAAGCAAAAAAACTAAATGAAGATATTAATTTTCCTTTCCTATAGAAATTCTAGTTTGTCAAGACATTGGATCTAAGGATACTGATTTGTATTTTGCGGCTTTTTAGTTATACGGGTTGTCTCAAAACTCAACTATTACCTAGTACCGGACGAGAGATCTACCAGTTCTGGAAAAATAAGAAAAGTATCCATGTCACTTAGGCTGACTTGCACAGACCCGAGTTAGCTATATAACCCCGGGTTAGGTGCTAACCCAAGGCTAAGAACTGTCAAAATGTAATGTATGGAACTGTCATCTCAGGGTCAACGCTTTAAATTTTTAACCCCAGACTGTGCAAGTGGCCCTTAGTTACACAGTAATAATCACATAACCACTCACGTGCTTTTTTCATTTTCTCTCATTTATTGACAAGCGATTGCAAGCAATGTCATTAGTCTTCAAGTTTGTCAAGCGAGCCGTTTCCCTTGAAAAAGGGGTATTTTCAAAAATCTTTTATATGACAACACTAATAATACTGAGAACTAAGACTGATACTCTAATTTAAAAAAAAAAATATCATGGGACATTTCACACCAATCGACCTAGTCCCAAACTAAGCAAAGCTTGTACTATGGGTACTAGACGACGATAAACATACTTATATAGATAAATAAATACTTAAATACATAGAAAACATCCATAACTCAGGAACAAATATTCGTGCTCATCACACAAATAAATGCCCTTACCGGGATTCGAACCCAGGACCCCTTGTTTCGTAGGCAGGGTCACTACCAACTAAGCTAAAGCGGTCGTTAATTTATGTAGCAATTACAAATACAGCTACATAAATACAAGTATAAATCATAGTTTTTAGCGTGTTAGTAATGTTGACATTTAAAAGATTTTTGAAATATCCGCCTTTTTTAAGGGACACGACTCGCTTGACAAATTCTAAGGAATAAATTTGATTTAAATAAATAAATAAATTTGCAACCGCAGTTGCACAAAGCATGTGAGCATGTGAGATAATAGAGTCACTTTTAGTATTAGACATATTTTCGAAAAAATATCTATTATCGCTTAACTATGTGACATGGATTTTGTTCTTATTTTTTCCAGAACATGTTATAACTTGCCCGGTTGGTACCGGGGTTAACGTTGAGATTTGGGACAACCTGTATAAAAAAATGCAAACAAGAATAATGTCTAGTATTCCAGTTTAAAATATAAACAAGACCAATGTTAAAATGAATTAAGCTTCCTCAGTTTCAACTACGTAATAAATGCGTTCGCTTAGAAATATCTCCATTTTAAACACAGAGAACAATAGGAGGGCCCTTTAAATCGACGAGCTCTCTTACAGTATATGTAAATACGTTGGGCAAACATAGTCTGGGTCAGGGGTCAAGAGCGACCCGTATCTAGGCTGCCGATTATTAAATAAAATGAGTGAGCGGAGGGTTAGCCGCCGTAATTACAACTGTAAGATTGCTCTGTTACAGTTCAAACATTGTTATTAACCTTTATGTTACTTTATCTAGTGGATGAATGGATGTTGGTACAGAATAATGCGTAATAGGTGGGTGCTGACAATACTAGTACTAATATTAAATAGTTACGTCGATTGATTCCAAAGAAGTTCTTTAATCAGCCCTTTTAAAGTTAATAGGTCCTCAATTCGACTTTATTATTTTGTACTTGTACGTTCCTCGATATATTTGCCGCCTGTGAACTGATTTTGATATTTCTTTCTTGTAGGTACGTAGTATATTTAGTATAAGATGATCCCATAGTTACTGTATAAAAACTAGTTTAGTGATTATTTAAAAAATATTCATACTTAAAGTCGTTTAATGCTTCCATTCTAAAGAAAAAAAGATCGCTAAATTACGTGTGTGAGAATTACCGCCTAGCCTAGTTGGTAGTGACCCTGCCTACGAAGCAAGAGGTCCTGGGTTCAAATCCCGGTAAGGGCATTTATTTGTGTGATGAGCACAAATATTTGTTTCTGAGTTATGGATGTTTTCTATGTATTTAAGTATTTATTTATCTATATAAGTATGTTTATCGTCGTCTAGTACCCATAGTACAAGCTTTGCTTAGTTTGGGACTAGGTCGATTTGTGTAAGATTGTCCCCCTTATATTTATTATTATTATTATTTATTTATTGAAGCGTTACTTTGCAAAGATCCATTCCATAACTCTGGCGGCATTTAATATTTTTGAATCTTGTTGGTGGAAACAATCTGAGTTATCAATAAACAATTCTTCCCACAGCTCATTGGATGCAAATATTTTGAAATTTTTCTTAATTATTGTTGTGTAAGCGTAAAAAAGTTTCATATTAAATTACTCTTTATTCTCCCGGATACTCATACAAAAAACAACCACTCGTCCACAACGTGACGCAAAGCGAGTTCACACTGAGAGACAATGGTAGCGCGGCTTTTTACCTGTCAAAGAATTTTTAAGTGCCATCGAACAGAGTAGGACGGCCGCCGGCCACTTGCTCACGGAACACGTCTCGACCACCCTCACACTAAAGCCTGGTTTTTCATCTAGGATGCACTTCTGGATGTGGAACATCCAATAAAAAAGTGACGGCTTCGATGTTCACACGCACCGTCTTTTGTTTTTGCACACATCCGATCCCATCCGATTATGACACACGCAAATGCGTGACGTTTAGCATAATTAACTCAAAATTTTCGCTAGAGTTGATATTTCGACTGGCCTAAAAAATTTATTGGAGGGAAAATTCCAAATCTACCTACGTCACGCCAATTTCATTGATTCGTAAACCTCCTTATGTCACATTTATTAGCAAAAAAACGTAGTAATTTCGGCCGTACTTTTACAAACCTTCAACCACCCTCCCCCTCCCTCAGCCTCCTTCTTTAAAATGTTGCCATAATTTATGGATAGACCCTGATCCAATCGCAATTCGAATAAAACTCGAATTTTCACCGTTTTAAAATAATACTTCCCAGTACACATTTACAACCCGGCCTCTTGTTTTATATTTGTGAAATACTTCACACTATCGCTTACATGTCTAAAGTCGAGTTAGGAACTCAATCATTGTAAATAAAGCTACTATGTGGAGTCAGCAAACTGGGTCACGAGATGGGGTTGAGAGCGACAATGCCTAGCTGAGCACATCTGCCCACTCCAAACGGTGATCAGCTCCTTGAAACCAGAAAATCAGCGCGGGGTAGAAACTACAGCGAACTAAAATCGCTGACTAGCGAATGAGTAACATGTCAAAATAAATAAAGTTTAAAAAGAATAATGAATGAAACACAAAATAATCATTTGATATATTAAAATTTTCGGTGAAACTATTAATTAGACGAACTTGTTCGATTGTGTAATCTACATATTGATTTAGGTTTGATTGAATTTATTTTATAACAACTCTGTAAAGTTAACATTTTCTGAGAAAATTAATTTTCAGCGAGTTTGCCACAAGTGTTTTTGTATATTTATTATTATAATGTTGTGTGTAGTAAAACTACGATCACTAAACTGCCTAACATATTTTCAATGCAATGCGAAACTTCCATAGTACTTCTTTTGTTCTTAAGCTGTCTGACTTTTCATATCTTAGATGCTGCTAAGTGAAACTACAACATACTAGTAAATAGTGTAAATGAAATGATACATGTCCTTAATATTTTAGTAAGTCTATCGCTTGCAGTTGGTACCCTCGTCACGTCCACACACTGAAGTTAAATCAACTAATTCAATGTGCCTCGCTCGCTCACGTCAAAGCTCTCATCTGTCCAAAAACTGCTAAAAACTCGACTGGGTCTAATTGTTTTTGTCTCTGATGTCATTCACCAGTTCAATTTTACGTTCTTTTGATCAAGCTTGTTACCTGGCTGACATTTGTCATTTTGCAATTTCGTTCTTGCTAATAAAAAGTCACGGAATTTTTGCGTGTGCACAGTGATTTTAATTATCGGTAACCAGAAATTGCTCGCTGCATAGAAGAAAGCGTAATAGCAATATGGTTGCGAACAAATGACAGAGATGTAATAAAATTTTACTATACAAAATTATTACTCAAAAGATCTTCACAGATCTAAGAATTAGTAGTTTAAGAACAAACAACGCTTCAATTTCTATACCGTTTGCATGAGACGACGAGATTCTACCGAAATTTATTTTCGCTTAAAGGTATCGGTTAGTAGAGCAGTTGATAGTCTTCCGTGGCTGTATATAGGCCAATGAAATTCCCCGTAACATTGAACCAGTAACCAGCTCACATCTACCTTCACCAGCATAACAGTGATTAAAATTCAACATGATTAGCCCGAGTTAGATACGTATTGACTGAAAACAATATGGCACCGGTACACCAATCTCCGATGGCAATTAAGACTATGCCGGTTCGTGCAGGCTGAAACGAATGGCGCTCTTCAATCAACGAATCAATCTACAATCGCGAACGGTCGCCACTTGCGAACGACAGCTCCACAGATTTATTGCTTCAAATGGGTGGTAATTTTCAAATTTCGACGCCTGTTGATCGCCGATCGACGGGACGCAGCACGCTACGTGACTGCACTACTTGCAAATTGCCTTCTTTGTTTGCTATGTACTATCCGCACCTACTCTAATAGAACTGGACTGCGAAGTACGTATTAGGGAGATTATCTTGACATAGTACCTTTAGGCACGAAAGCTAGTTTTTACAAGCATGACGACTGCATAGCAAAGTGGTTAGAGAACCTGACTATGAAGCTTGAAATCCTGAGTTTGATCCCCAGTCTAAGGCATATATTAATTTGTATGAATAATACGAATTTTTGTTCTAGAGTCTTGGACGATTAACATGTAGATATCTGTAGGTGTGACTATAATTACTTATGTTTATCTAAGCTATGCTTAGTTTGGAACTAGATCGATTGGTGTCAATTATCCCAAGGTATTAAAAAAAAATCAATCTCTGACTACTTCAGAGTAAAAGCTGCGTTGTTGAAAATTGTTCTAGGCGAAACAATAAAGGTTTCTAAAGTTGTCTTACATGGCCCTTGAAATTCGTAAGTACATCGAACACAGTTTTAGAATTGGAGCAATAAATTTTATCCGTATAGTTGAGAAGTATACCGCAAATATTTATTTTTTGCCTTCATAATTTTCGGTTTATTTGGATTTAGCAATATGAAGGTACATTTTATACTCATATACTACTTCTATACGTAGTAACTTCTAATAAAAGCCGTAGTGGTCTAGTGGTTTGACCTATGGCCTCTCAAGCAGATCGTTGTGGGTTCGAGCCCAGGCTCGCGCCTCTGATTTATTCGGAATTTATGTGCAAAATTACATTTGAAATTTACCATTAGCTTTACGTTGAAGGAGAACATCGTGAGGAAATCTACACACACCTGAGAAGGAATTTAATGGTGTGTGTGAAATTCCCAACCCGCACTGCACCCGCGTGGGAACAACTGCTCAAGCCTTCTCATTCTAGAGGAGGCCTGCGCCCTTCATTGGAGAGTTTATAGGCTAGGATGATAATGATGATGATGATTACCATTTTAACATTAAAAAGTAGTTACTTTACATAATTATGACTATGATTTGGAGCCATGATATTTGCAAATCTACCTTACACGTAATTAATATGAAGCATCTACCTTGACTGAACACCCGCCATACGTCATTTAGTAATCAACTAATTGATGTCTTTATACTTCATTGGGTATTATTGACGGCTGTATATTAATTCAAGACAAAGTATTACAAGTACAGTTGAACCATTATCAGTTAGTACTATTACTTATTCTGAGCCATTATTCCTGACCTACCGTAATACGTCGTCACAGTACTTAAGTTAATGTCAGAATGATTTTCCTTTTCAGTTGTTACCTATGTATGTCTCTAGAATATTTTCTAGAATGTTCCATAGTATCCATCCATTGAATAAAACCCGCCAAATGCGAGTCGGACTCGCGCACCGAGGGTTCCGTACAAATTTATATGTATCTGTGAACATCCAGTCACCCATGCTCCTAAGCAAAATGTGCGCAGTGTGGGATCTTTGTAGATTGGTTACTAATATAGACAGACAGACAGAAAAAATTATGCTTTCCGCAATTTTTCCTTTATCTGTGCTATAAGACGTTGCTTCGTACCAAATTTCAAGATTCTGAGTTCACGGGAAGTACCCTGTAGGTTTTGATTCCCTTGCGAGTTTCGAAAATTTGCAGAAATTTGCGGCATAAACGGCTGTATCTTTTGATTGCGTTGACTTAGATGTTTGAGTTTTTCACAGCTCCAAGGGACAGTAGACCTGACTATTTGAAATAAATTTCAGCTTGATACCTCCACGCGTTCCTGAGAAAAAGGGTCTTGACAGACGGACGGATGGATGGACGGACGGACGGACGGACAACAAAGTGATCCTATAAGGGTTCCGTTTTTCCTTTTGAGGTAGGAGCCCTAAAAACAACAAACATAAAGTGAAACCGAACGCATCAATTTTAAGTTACAAATCAAAATAAATAACAAACAAAAAACATAATAATTAATATCATCTTTCATCTAACACAATTTTTAGCCAAATGGCATAGGTCAGACTCTTTTACCCCTTAGGGCCAAAAAACAAAAAACTTTAAAAAAAAATTAAATGAAAGCAACAGTGAATAGAAACCAGGCTGTATGGTTTAAAAACTTTTTCTTTTTCCGGTAAGAAGAATTTAAAAAGAAAACAACAACAAACAAATTATAATAACCTAATATAATATACGCCAGGCCACGCCACTGCTACGATTCCGTTCCGATCATTCATTCATAGCATACACAATACTGTGAAAACTTTTTTCGATGGGTAAGAAATCAAATGGTTTGACTGTACTATGGATAAGAATAAGATACAACCATTTTGATTTGTCGTGAATTTTCTTAAAGGTTTTAGTGATTTCGCTGTCTGAGAATGACTTGAACCTTCTAATATCTACCAAATTCCAACATATCTTCGAAAGCATCTATTTAACATGATTTTTACTAGCTTATTTTTGTAAGATTTTATTTTATTTTTACTATCAGACTCTAAGTAGGTAACAATTAAGGTAGTATTAAGTCTTGGGAACGACGACGTTTAACGACCGCCTTAGCCTAGTTGGTAGTGACCCTGCCTACGAAGCAAGAGGTCCTGGGTTCGAATCCCGGTAAGGGCAATTATTTGTGTGATGAGCACGAATATTTGTTTTTGAGTTATAAATGTTTTCTATGTATTTAAGTATTTATTTATCTATATAAGTATGTTTATCGTCGTCTAGAGTACCCATAGTACAAGCTTTGCTTAGTTTGGGACTAGGTCAATTTGTGTAAGATTGTCCCCCTAATATTTATTTATTTATTTATTTATAAAAGTTCAATCAAGTCTCGTGATCCAGCGAGCGTGCCAATGCTGCTAGCATCTTGAGGTCCTTGCCGCGCATCGACTTTTTTGGTTTAGGTGGCAATTTTCCGTTTGTTGTGCTTGTTTACTTGTCTTAATGTTTTAAATTTAATGTGCTTAGTTATTTTATTTATTATTACTTAATTTTGTGTGTTTTTAGGGTTCCGTACCTCAAAAGGAAAAAACGGAACCCTTATAGGATCACTTTGTTGTCCGTCCGTCCGTCCGTCCGTCCGTCTGTCTGTCACGACCCTTTTTCTCAGGAACGCGTGGAGGTATCAAGCTGAAATTTATATGAAATACTCAAGTCTACTGTCCCTTGGAGCTGTGAAAAAATCAAACTTCTAAGCCAACGCAATCAAAAGATACAGCGGTTTATGACGCAAATTTCCGCATATTTTCGAAACTCGCAAGGGAATCAAAACCTAAAGTGTACTTCCCGTGAACTCAGAATCTTGAAATTTGGTACGAAGCAAGGTCTTATAGCACAGATAAAGGAAAAATTGCGAAAAGCATAAATTTTTTTGTCTAGTCTGTCTATATCAGTAAACAACGCACATTTTCGACACTCGCAAGGGAATCAAAACCTACAGGGTACTTCCCGTGAACTCAGAACCTTGAAATTTGGTACGAAGCAAGGTCTTATAACACAGATAAAGTAAAAATTGCGAAAAGCATAATTTTTTTGTCGGTCTGTCTATATCAGTAACCAATCTACAATGATCCCACACTGCGCACATTTTGCTTAGGAGCAGGGGTCTGCTAAGACTGGATGTTCATAGATACATATAAATTTGTATGGAACCCTCGGTGCGCGAGTCCGACTCGCACTTGGCCGGTTTTTTATCTAGCAAAATCAACAACAAGTACGATCAGCAACAAAAGCTTGCATTTTTTTTTACAAAAATGTCTTCATGTCAAACTTCGACACTTAGACAACCTTTCGTCAGTAAAATGTCAAAATAACAAAACCGGCCAAGTGCGAGTCGGACTCGCACACGAAGGGTTCCGTACTATTATCTATAAAAACGAGCAAAAAAAAATCACGTTTGTTGTATGGGAGCTCCCTTAAATATTTATTTTATTCTGATTTTTAGTATTTGATGTTATAGCGGCAACCAAAATACATCATCTGTGAAAATTTCAAATGTCTAGCTATCACAGTACATGAGATACAGCCTGGTGACAGACGGACGGACGGACGGACAGCGAAGTCTCAGTAATAGGGTCCCGTTTTCACCCTTTGGGTACGGAACCCTAAAAACTACCTGCCAAAGACATCATAGTAATTTTAATGTTTGCACTGCAGTACTGTGAAAATATTCCACCGGGTCACAATATAAGTAGTCAAATAACATTCCTTGAAAACCTCACCCTCACATGAGCATAACAAGTTTTAAAACCGCATAGTACTCGTACAACTACAATTTAATATGAAAATTCAGCGACGGCGAATCTCGCTATTAACAGTGCTTGAGCACGTAAAACGACGTTAAGGCGTGCTCATCGGTTCCGACTCATTACGAGTTTTGCTCGACTCGTACTTGAGTTTAAGCCCGGTTAAGGTGCACTGTGATTAAGCTGAGCAGACGGCAGACTGCTTGCCAAAACCACTTCAGCCGCGCCATCGGCGTCTATACTTTTGTAACTACTTGACTAGACAATCGGTATTCTACAGGCTACATTTCGGTGAATATGCTTCGGAACCGCACGGCCTTATTCCACCTGCTCCTTTCTTCCACAGATCGACCAGAAGTAGGCCGGGTCTCCACCCTTACGTTGTCAATATTCCCAATATTGTTTTCGCTCTTCCTTCATCAACCGCACAGCTAAGGAGTGGAATTCCATACCTGCGACTGTGTTACCTGAACACTACAATTTGGCCGCTTTCAAGTCTGGGGTGAATGAGCATTTACTAGGCAAGCGTGCTCCATCAAAACTCAAGCCTATATTGTATAAAAAAAACTATCTGTTATTGTTCATATACTAGCTTCACTTACCTTGGCTCATTTAAATCTCATCGAAATCCTCAATTCAAATTAACTATACAAAGAATTTTAAAACTAAAAACCATGTTTTAAGTAATGTTATTCTTTAAATAGCAAAATCAAGTACCTAAAGACAAAAATGAAAATGCTACGACTAGATACGATCATTTATTTTCCAAGTCTTGTTCAATGTGGAAGCTTGACGTTCGCAATACATTTCAACATGTCATTTACACCTAGCGACAAAGCCACTGCGTCACGCGCCCTAAGTCACGCAGCGAGCCAGTACCATCGCGAAGCTCACTCGCCCAGAGACGTCTTTCAGTGATTTACCTGAAAATAAGAAAAAAAGAACACGTTAATTTATGGCTCTGGACACTAGCCAAACATTTCAACCAGTCGTCTAATTTGGTCTTGTCGTGAATGAGAAAAAAAATGTCTTAGACGTTCGGTTCCTGATCAGTTATCTAAGAGACTCGAGAGATAGGCTTAGGTGCTAACAGACAATATAAAACTCATTTATATCCCGTCATCGTGACGTGCAGGGCGTGCCAAGGCGTTTTCCAATACGCTCGTTTATCACACGCTCCTCGACATAATGAGACGCATCTGAGCCGCTCGGCGCTCAACCGCTGAGCCACGCAACCAGCGCGCAAGCCCTTCATCTAAACTTCTTTGTACATTTCAATATTTAAATTTCATAATATAATTTACTGCTTCTGATTAGGTTCATTCGTTTTCTTCTAAGGCCCGCCATTCATTAGAGCGACGTGCAACCGACACGACGTAGATGCGACAACCATAAATCAGAATTTTGAAATGATTGATGGAAGCATTCTGAACGGTGTTTTTTGTCACTTCTGTGCATTTACTAGGCCACGTCAGCAGCACTCAAAATTATAAACGTTGTTTGTTAGAACTACTCCTATTCGATAATGCACGCAGATTTATTCATAGTCACAAATGCTACAATAAATTTTTGTTGTATTTCATAAATCACAAGAGACGGAAATATTTAGTGGAAAAATACGGAAAAGAAAATAAACAGCGTAGCAAGTGTTGGCTATAATATTTTCGGAATCGTCACGGCGATCCCTAGATGATAACATGTCAGTGGCATCAGAAGAAATATATTTCTTGTGTCTGCTTAACCTGTACTAACCCCACTTTATATTATGCGGGTTAATTTTTTTAATTTACTTAGTACACGAACAGCACAGGTGGTTTTTATAAGGAGACTAGCTGTTGCCCGCGACTTCGTCTGCGAAGAATAAGAGTGTAAAAATCGCCTACGACCTATTCTCAGACCTAACGAATAAAGACAAAAACATTGATAAAAATCAGTCAAGCCGTTTCGGAGGAGTTCGATAATAAACACCGTGGCACGAGATTTTTATATATTAGAAGATAAGAGACAATGCAAGATTTTTTAACTGTGCAACTTTTTATTACCAAGACTTTACTTCAGACAGTATTATAGGTTTCACATTAGGTGGACTTGAGTATGCAATCTACCATGGTGTCAGTCAGCAAATATGTAAATTTAATCAAATTACGCATGTAAATCGAGTGAACGTCTATCGGCCGTAACAAGCTCAATATTATTTCTGTCTTGAGTAAAGGCAATCAGTTTTAGACATTACATTAGAGAATCAGAAGCATTAGCGGCAGTCACATGACAGGCGCGCCAACGGCCAACTAGGCTAACGCCCGCTGACGCATGTGACTGGGAAAACAAATTCAAATAATAATATTTAAAACGAGTTTTCTATTTCAAAAGTCCACTGTTCCGTTACAATTTTTAATAACATTATTCTTTTCAATGGACCGCAAAACTCGAATAACTATTCCACATGCCGCACGAAAAGTCCGTGTGGCTATTTACGAATTGTTGACGAACTTTAGCGAAGCGTCCGGAATGCCCCCGACTAATTTAGCACTATGCATCGGATAGTTCTTTACCACCTTTTTGTGGAGCCTGTCACACATGAGCCGTGAGTGCTGCTGTCGGCCACAAATCTCATTACAATTTTGTGGGTTGATCAGAAAAGATCTTCGTTACGCATTAGTTTTTTTTCTGGTTCATATCTACTTATCATGATACCAGTGAATAATTAATTCAAAAAAATCATTTACTGTCAGTTAATTGCCTATTGTGTGCCTGAATTTTTATTTTTGTAAATGTACTATTTTTGGTGTTCAATAAAAAAAATTGTATTGTATTGTACTGTATAATTGAAATACATAGAATGTATGTTATGAAATCTTGAGGTAAATCACAGAAGAGAGATTAATGAGTTAAAAAGAATGTAATCTAGTCCATCAGTTAGATTTTCAAAAAATCAATGGAGACGTACCTATTTTTTCTTTTGTCAATCAAACAAAAAATGGCAAAGCATTAAAGTGCGTCAAAGTTAGAGAACGGGGGCCCGTGACGTCACGTCTAAATAAAAGGTGTAAAGCGATAAACGAATTCTTCGCAGACGGAGTCGCGGTCAAAAGCTAGTTATGTAAATAGTTTACGGTTAGACGGAGAGTACCTATAGTAACTTTAATAGACCACACGTTGTCTTAGCAAAAAAGACGAAAATGTATATTTAATGTATGTATATGTGTGAAAAATCTTTACTTTTTCGTTAAAATTTCGCAGAGATGTATAATAACATTATTTTAAGAAATTTAATGTAAAAAATGCAAATTGCCAAAAACCGATAAATATTAATTGCTGCCGTCGATCTGATCACTTTGAAAACATTGCATTGCGTTTGAAAAAGAGAAAAGGTGACGTCGATTCTAGAGGGCAATATACACGATAACATTTCTATTCCTCTCATTATTAGCGTGAATTATCATGTACTGTAGCCGCGGCGCGTGCGTCGCGCGTCTATCACGCGGTGATGACGCGCATGTGCGTGCGCGGGCCCGGCCCGCGTGTGCGCGTGTGACGCGCCGTGACGCGTGCATGACGCGCCGCCGCGGCACCCGCCATTAATTTCAAACTATTCCACTTCAAATCCCGTCAGATGATATTTTTACTGGCGTATTTTTAAATTCTAATGCCCAGTTCCTGTTAAAAATTCATTTGTTTCATCACGCATAATGTTATATTTTCATTGCTGAATACAAACACGTACCGAAATAGTATCGTCAAACAGTGGATTTATTATTTGTGGACTATTCGCGTAACATCATCATCTCCGGCTTATATACGTCCTGTTGCTGGGCACAAACCTCCGCTCAGACTGAGAGGGCTTGGCCTATAGTTCCCAGGCGGGCCCAGGGTGGATTGGAAACTTCACTCGCACCATTGAACAGCTTCGCATGTGTTCTTATTTTTAAGCAGATTTCTTCAGGGTAATTTATTTCATCGAAACCTCTAATAGGTACTACGTACTATGCCAACGTAATTTGTTCGTGCAATAAAGAAAGGGTTTATACTCATACATTTCCATATTAAATTTACAATTTTCGTAAGTCAACGCAAGTTTTAAGATCTATTTGGATTTACCTTTTTATTTTTAACGTCAGCCATTCTAACTCAATAACAGCTAAAATCAACTAAACGAGCGGTAGTTATTAAAAAAAACTCATCTCCGAAATCAATTCGCAAAATGGTCCGTTGGATTTGCCGGCGCGGCGACATTTTGAAACAACATAAATACAGTGGCAATCAAACAGTGGCCGGCACACAAGCAAATATTTGCATGAAAAATTTGCGTAAATACTCCAATGAAAACCCTTAAATTATTAAGCCTCGCGAAGCCTTCACGTGGAGCAAATTAGATTACTATCGAATAACGAACCGTTTAAAAGTTTAATAGTGAGCTGATTGTTGGGCTCGAAGCGCTGAACGCTTGCTTCACTTGGTTGGTTGATCCATTAGAGAATCTAGATAAGATTTTGTTACATGCTTATTGCTGACAGTGCTTTTTGGTGGCTGTCATCCAAACTACCTCATCATCATCATCAATTGAAGAGCGCAGTTCTTGTCGGCGGAGTAAATCGTCATTCTGTTCGATTCTCTGCCAAAGTTTTCAGCTCCTGATTGACATGACATGACATTGACTTTTTCGTTGGCTTGACCTATAAATGCCCGTCTCGGTCTTCCCCTGCCTCGTCTACCTTCTACTCGGGTGATTCCAATATAGTTTTATGTAACTGTCATGTCGTATCAGATGTCCCAGCATATTTCCACTCCTATTCTCAATCGTCCTCAACATAAGCCTTTCCTCCTCTACCAAATCCAAACTACCTATCCGTATGAAATTTCAAGTCAATCCGATCATCATCATCATCGTCATCATCATGAAAAAGTAAAAAATAGTTTGAAAATCTGAAAACCGACTACGAAAAAAATCGCGCTTTAAAAATATGAAATAAGAAAATGTTCAAGAACTGTTCACGATTAATTTGCTTCTCCGCGACCACAAATATGAACCTCCGCAAAGTAACGTATGATTCAATCAAGCAAGAAAATATTATTGTCCGAAATTCTTATACACAGATTTCAGAGGAGAGCGTGGTTGCTTGCCACCTTGCCATAAGAGTTGCTTACTGAACAATTCATTTTTTGCCGTAGTAGTGTAAAAATGGACGAAATTCGACTTGCAAGATTTAAAGACAGCTTCCGTAGACGTGTCTAAATCTTTATTTATGACGGTAGTAGTTCTCTTGGTTGTGGATTTAGTTGCATTTGCCTCTATAACAACTATAGCTACAGTTACAAAGATAAGGTTACTTTGAATCGAAAATATAACTCGTTTATTCCTTATTCCGTGGGTTTTTTGCTGTAAGAACCTTTTACAAAAATTAATGTCATCGGTAGGTAAAGTTGTTCTCGAGTTTTGCGCTTAGCAACACACCTGGCGATTCATTTTTATTTAAATATAGGTAACTTAACTAGCTGTTGCCCGCGACTCCATCTGCGAAGGATTCGATTATCGCTATCCTACGGCAACTATGCAATTTTCCGGCATAAAAACTAAACCATATCCTTTCCCGGGACTGAAACTATCTCTATACCAAATTTTATCTTAATCGGTTCACCGGTTTAAGCGTGAAGAAGTTACAGACAGACAGGCAGGCAGACAAACAGAAACACTTTCGCATTTACACCTAATATTAGTATGGAAGTATGGATTTAATATTTTACTAACATATATGGAACTCTTCATTTTATTTTTAAGCCGTAAACATTATCGGTGTCAATTTATTCGGTAAAACATCTCATGCTTCTTTCTTATCGCTTCGGAGCATAAACTGAGAACCTTCACGTTTTATTGAGCGCTATGAAAAAACATAATTTCCTCAATACCGAGCCTTTCATTTGGGTATCGCGCATTAAAGGGCACTTAGCACATCGGCTGGTTGCGATTGCGATTTATTTGATTCCTGTATACCTTTGGAAAAAACATTAAATTTGTCAGTCATGATCGCTTGGAACGAAAATGGCCCCGGGGGAACGCAATCGGCTTACAGGCGTTCTCTGTAGGGTTGCTAGCCTCTGACCAAGGCTTTACGTAAATTCATTAAAGGCTGATTTGCACATTTGACATTTGCAATTGACGCTACTATTCCAGATTCGTGTTTTTACGACTGAAAGAACTAATCTGAAAGATACTCTTTTATTACATATGCTAGCCAAAATTCGGGGAGTGTAAAGTATAAGTCATCACTTGACTGACTTATGTTCTTCGACATGGCTCGCAGAATCGCCAGGCTTAAGTGGCAGTGGGCAGGGCACATCGCTCGTAAAATTGATGGCCGATGGGGCCGAAAGGTTCTCGAGTGGCGTCCACGGACCGGAAGACGCAGTATGGGTAGACCTGACACGATCTGGTTAAGGTTGCGGGATCGATTTGTTTGGCGAGCCTTAGCGGAGGCCTATTACCAGCAGTGGACTTCTTTCGGTTGAAATGGTGATGATGATAATGAAAGTATAAGTCAAGGTTAAGAAAATTCTGCGTGCTAGCAACCCTACCTGTACCAGCCCCGCCTTCACCCCGCACTCTATGCAAACACATTAACGCCAATTTCTCTTGAACCATTTCCTCAATACAATATGACACACGACGTCTCGTTTACATTCCACGTTTTGAGTCAGACAAACAGAACGATATTGAATTAAAATTATCTTTAAATATCATACACTTGAAGAAGCGTTAGCACGTCGGTTTAGAACAAAAATTAATATGTAAGACAAAGTAACCTAAATCATATTCATAATAAGTAACTTAGTTAAGTGCCAAAAAGATAAGGAAAAACAACCGACTGTTGAATCATAAATGTAATGCAAGTTGCACGATTTTTCTTACAGGTTTAAACTGGGCTTCACATTGTGAAGGCGTCATTTAACTCCCAACACTAGGGTACTTCTTAAAATACAAGAATGTTGTTTTGACCCATATTTTATAAAACCATGAATATTTTTTTGTATAAAGCATGGTTTATAAGCCCCAAATAATTTTGTCGCTTGAATTTATTTACATTTTTGTTACTGCATGAATCGATTTGTTAAACGAAAGCATTGGAAGAATAATAAACAAAAAACAAAATGTTAAGTCACAGAACGACTTTACATAATCAAGATTGAATTGATGTAATTCGTGAGCATCCATTTTAAATCGCTTTACATTTAAGAAAACTACTGCAGACACGCAGTAAACAAGACAAAATAGATACATCATATTGAAGTCATACAAAAATAGCTAAATGGCAATAAAACTAAATGAAAAACTTTAAAGTATGAACATCAGATGGACAGATTAGCGAGCCACAATAAAACAGACCGTAAAGCAGCCCAGCCGAGTTTCATTAATCAACAGCGTCGTACATTACAAATACCTACTTAATCTTTTCTGGCAGAGTAACAAAAAGAGATTGGGTTATAATCCTACCGGAATATCCACAAATCCGACAAAGGCCGCTAATATTTCGATGAAAATATTTTGATACAATATCTATTACGTATTGATTGATTCAACGGGTACGAGTACGACGCTCCGTTTGCATTCTAAATTGAATATTGCTTTTTTTTGTTTGTTTTTTGAGTTTTTTCAGTGATAGCATGTCGCGGGAGAGAATTTCGTGCGTTTTTTACAGCGGGATTTGTCCTTCCTTTCGTAGCTAACGAGATATTAAATTTCATAGCGAACGCTACCGCGAAATGGTCAGCCCTATTTTTACCCGACTGCGAAGAAGGAAAGGTTATGTGTTTGACCCATATGTATTGTATTGTATTGTATTGTTTATTAAATGCAATTCACATGTAAATAAGTACAACTCCATCATATGAAACCCTGAAGGGCGCAGCATTTTTGAGTGTATGTATGTATGTATGTATGTATGTATGTATGTATGTATGTCCATTCCTATGTCCTCTCGTTACTACACAACGGCGGATTCGTCTTGATATCGCGAGTAACACTGGATACATGAAGTTCTTGAAAAATCAAAATGGCGGATTTTTGGCGCCAAATTGTGAGTCTTCAAAAAAATTTTTTTATTTAAACCTAAAGAGTAGGGTATCAAAATAAAGGGATTTTAAAAGAGATTACAAAAATATTATATACAAGTCATGTGTTTAAATTCAATTTGGAATAGTAAATTGGCAATCAGTGCAGTAAACGATGACGTACCTACTTACTAAGATATCTTTGAGCAATAATTTTCTCTATGAAACCCATGAAAGAAAGAAAGAAAGAAAGAATAAAATTTATTTCACACAATTTTAGGTACAATAAGATTTTGGAACATACAGAGTGGGTTTCACACCTACCTACATATTTCAAAATTGGTTTTGAACTTTAACTAAATAACAACGGATTCCTAATTCAAATACTCAATAATTTATCTGGGTCTCAGGAGGTTACACTAAAAGCAAGAAATAAAACAGTAATTAAAAAAACTAAAAACCCGCCTGCGGTGTAAATAAAATAATAAATTAAAAAATCAAAAAACCCGCCTGCAGAAATACTGAAAAGGTGGAAACAAAATAAAATGATCAATAACAATAAAACGAATTTATAAATTCGTCAATAACAATAAAACGAATTTATAAATTCGTTTTATTGTTATTGATCATTTTATCTTGTTTCCCCCTTTTCAGTACCTATTTCTGCAGGCGGGTTTTTTGATTTTTTAATTTATTATTTTTGACCTTTTACTAAACTAAACGCACTGAGTTTTTTTTACTGTGTAAAAAATACTAGAATCAGGACAGCTTCCCAGTATAGTGTTTAAGTATAATATACAAGGTGTTTGACATAATAGATATTTCCGTAAATGGTTATTTCTTCGGATGTTATTATTCGACTCCTGTCAAGATTTTTCATTAAAATATTTGATTCGAAGTACTTTTGAGGCGGTACACTTTAAAGTTATTCCCTTACTTATTTCCTCTCATAATAAAAAGAAGTTTCTCATAATCAACTCACTTCCAAATTTACATACATTCAATCACGTCTTCTTCCCAGCAAAGGGGTAGGCAGAGACAATTTGTTTCTATTTACCTGTGAACCTGACATACATCTTTCGCTTCCACAACACTCATTAGTCTTTTCACATAATGCTCGCCGGTTTAGGGGAAATTTTACGTCAAAAAATCGTACGTTCCTCGTCCAACATACCTATATGTGTTTACCCATTTTGCCCCATTGTTTGTTCCAGTAGCCACGTGCCCATCACGTGACCACACATGCTCCCCCGACACGAAAGCGCGCTAATTGAATAAAATACTGAATATAATAGCATGTAACGTGTAGTTTTTTAACACAATTGGCTCATTAAAGTTCCTAACTAAGTGAAGCTTAAACACCAACGTTTATTGTACGGTACTCGTAAATGTCTAAATAATGAACGGGTGACATGCACGTAGGCTACAATCATGTATAGCTACCGGTTCTAGTATGAACATTTCACTGTCACTTTAGGGTGGCTAAAAATAAACAGATTTTTTTTGTAGGCTTCGTGTGTGTGACATATTTGGTATTTGTCGCAATGGTAGAGGTTATCTTCAGTCATAGCAGCCTTTAAACGCCACACTTGCAAGGCACAGGTTTCCTCTCAGAATGAGAGTGTATGGGCCGTAGCTCCCGCCCGAGCCCAGTGCGGATTTGGAACTTCACACACACCATTGAATTGCTTCGTGTGCGGGTTTCCTCGTGATGTAATCCTTCATCGTAAATAAAGCTCATGGTAAATATCAAATTTAATTTTGCATATAAATTTCGAAAAACTCAGGGGTGCGAGCCTAGGCTCGAATGCACACCTGTCTGCTTGAGAGGCCATCTAGGTCAAAAAACCACTAAACTCACGTTGACGAAATATCGAGAGCTTATTAAATGTCATCGCAGTCTATATCCCGTAGAAAATATGTCTAAATAATCATTAAAGTCTTAGTAAGACTTCAGTGCGATGCTCGCTTACGTCTTAAAATTAATATGGACAAAACGAAAGTCATGTCGGACGGCCATGCTGCACCAACTCTCGTTATAAAGCGGAGGCTCTTCGCTAAAAGTTGTTGACGACTATGTCTACCTGGAACATACAGTCCAATTAGGTAGGTCCAACTTCGAGGAAGAGGTCAATCGACGAATCCGACTCGACTGGGCAGCGTCCGGGAAGCTCCGCAATATCTTGTCATCTAGTATACCGCGGTGTCTCAAGTCAAAAGTCTTTGACCAATATGTGTTGCCAGTGATAACTTCTGACACTGAGTCGTGACACCTAAAGGCCCATCTTAGCTTTCTAGCTCAAGGTCACACAGAGAGCGGTGGTTTCTCTGCGGGATCACATTAGAAATGAAGAAATCCGCGCAAAAACTAAAGTAACCGATATAGTTTGAAGAATCGCCAGATTCAAGTGGCAGTGGGCAAGGTATATCACTCGTAGAACTGATGACCGATGGTGCCAAAAGGTTCTCGAATGACGTCCATGGGACGTAAGACGCAGTTTAGGTAGGCCTCCAACAGAATGGAGCCACGAACTGGTAGAGGTTGCGGGAATGCGCTGGATGCGGATGGCGCAGGACCGGTCTCTTTGGCGAGTCTTTGGGGAGGCCTATGTTCAGCAGTGATGATTATGATGATGATGAATCATTAAAAACTGCAACAATAACGTTTGTTTACAAAACGTTGTCGTCGCAATAAATGCGAATACTTTTCAAGCAGAAGTCTGCTACTAGTGAGAAACAAGTGTAAAACGAGTCCAAATCGCTTCCGTATCTGACGGCCTAAACTTACAGAGATCCACGTTTAATGGTGTTTTAAAGTTGCAACAACTTAACTGTTAGCAAGATTTACTGCCGTTTTAATAGCCTCTTTTAACTTTGATGGCGGCAACTACTTCCGATACTAAACAAAATGCGCTTAGTTACTGCCGACTTGATGAAAAATACGCAAGAGAAAAGTAAAGACTCTCAATCTCACTGACTTTTCTTGTTAACTGTTTTCTTGTTGGAAACTAGTTTTCTATGCTACAAGGCATCGCTGTGGTTTTCTGATTTTCTGCCATTAAATGGACTAGAAATTAGAACTGATGGAGCAGAATTTATCGAGCTTCCTGTGCTAATTTGTTTCGAGGGCTCTATACCTTTACGGTTATACGAGTAATCATCGCTATTTCAGTCGCAATCACAATTTTTTTTATTTATAAATTTTATTAGTAGTGTAAGCTAATTGTTTATTAAGAATTGGTCTTGACTGTCTGACTGACACATCAACGCCAAACCTTGTGCTTAGAAAGCTGATTTTTTCATAAGTTTTCTTCTATGATGTACGTATTGTATGTACTAGACAAAAAACAAAGACAGATTTTCCAAAATTTTCTCAGAATGGGGAATACGCAATGCAAAGCCGCAGACGTAAAGTAAGCTCTTTATAAATAAATTTAATAACCAACAAACTTTAAATATAAATAAACTGTCATAAGAACGTTTCAAAGTTAAAAATAATACCGGCTATAGTGGAAAATGTCATACTGGTATGCAGAAAAATGACTTATTACCACGCGGTGTGTAACAAGGTTAGTCTGAGATGGCGTAGTAATCAATCACGTTGTAGTAACGAGTTAATATCACTTTTAAAGCGTTGGTAATAAAAAAAAATAACAATGTTTTTTAAGCGATGTAGAAATAAAGATAAATTTGTCGGAAGTGCTTGGAATAGGGGCATTTTCATATCTGCGTTCTGTGCACACCTACGAGTATATTTAAAAGACGACGAGATATTCTAGCACTGTCTATGTACTGCACCATTTCGACGACCGGATAACCCAGTAGTTAGAGAACCTGCTTACGTAGCTTGAAGCCCCGGATACGACCCTGGTTGAGGCAAATATTACGTTTGAAAAAATAGGAATTTTTGTTTTCGTCTCTTGATCGTTTAATATATATGACGGAGAAGGAGGTCTCTCTTGCTGGATATCACTCATATTGTCAAACACAGTAATCTTAAATAACAGTTTTAATTGTCTTTCACTGTGGGCTTCTTATTAATTACACTATAAGCTACTGTAAATGTCTTAATTATCAATAACTACTGTAAACTAATTATTCTAATGGACACTACTAAACGTAAGACAGTTCCTCGGTATGCGTCTATCGCAAGCTCGCTCCAATGCTTCACTGTACCAAGACTCTGCCGAAGCAACACTTATGGCTGTCATATTGTGTTACTTGCGCTTGTAGTTCCATGGTCTATGGCTACACTCCGATCACCATGGTCTATAGCTATACTCCGACATATATTTAAGCATGTTTCTATCTATTCAAGTATGTTATCATCGGTGTCAAGTATCCGTGATATTTATTTTACTAGTCTAATGCAGTGTCCCACTGCTGGCCTTTTACTACGAAGTTAAAATATTCGAACTTCATATCATAATACACATACCATAATAGTATTTAATACGAAATTAAGCTAGACGGCATGATACGGACTTCGATTTTAGAATTTTGGAGTACCCCACGGGGCAGTAAACGAAGACGTGTCAAAGACTAGACCATTTACTTTCAGAACTTAAATGAAAATGAAGATCCCATTTTTAAGTAAAGGTAGTTCGTAGAAGTACATCAAGTAGACTGTTGGTGTCAGCTAGATTGATTTAGGTACTGTCTCATTAAACGGAAGTCGCTCCCAGTTGCGAAGTATTTTACGCCCGTACCCTAGAAAGGTTAAGTTTACTTAGCCATTGCTGTAAAAAACGTTTTACAGCGTACTGAGCGTTATGGAAACTGCTGTAAGTCGAGTACACGGTTTTATCTTTATTTTACTTTAATTTGTTGATTTATACACTGATGAGCAAAAACAACGTATCATTTCCGTCATAATGTTGTTTGGATATGTGACCCGTTATTTTTGTTCGTCACTTTACGTAATCGTAAACTCTTTAACTTGTTAATACAAGTTAAAGAGCTGTTAAGGTGATACGACAAGGACAAACCACTGATTAAGTTTAGTTTATAAGAATTTAAGTATTTATAATGACATAAAAGAAGAAGCTGACTTGATGATTGGTATCCCAACGGATCGACTGACTGACATATCAATCACAGTCCAAACTACTGGGCCTAGGAACTTGATGTTTTGCTTAGGGTTGGGTTCTTGGAAAATCAACCATAAATAGAAATTCTAATAATTATTGGTATTGGAAGTTAAATCGTCTTCATAATAAATAAATAAATTAGGTGTCAATTGACCTAGTCCCAAACTAAGCCAAGCTTGTACTATGGGCATTGGCGCAGCGTAGTGGGGGCAAGGGGGGCCCTGGTGACATTTTTAGGGGGCAGAAAAATTTCACAATATCATATTGTAAATATTTGAACCATTTCATCATAGTCTTTTAAATTGAAATACGTTAATAAGAGGGTGGCAAAATTTTCTTCCTCCCTAGGCATCTGACACCCACGCTACACCACTAACGGGTACTACTCAATGGATAAACATAGTTTTATAAATGAACGCGTACTTAAATAGATATTAAACATCCAAGACAAATATCTGCCCCGACCGGGGATCGAACCCGGGACCTCAAGGTTCGTAGTCAGGGTCTCTGACCACTCGGCCATCCAGTTGTCAATACTAATTATTTATCCATAGAGTCCCGATACACTTTAAAAAAGTTCATCGTGAACTCATATTTAGTTTTTCAGCTAATTTCCATGCGCACTTATGTTAAAAGGCATTCAAAAATAATGTTTAATAATACATTCAGAAAGTTTGAAAAGTCCGTGGGTGAAAACCCGAAACTACTGTGGGATAAAATTCATAACGTGCTTAGAAGTTCCGCTCACCTGTCTCGTTATACTTTGGAATTTTTAAATTAAATTCTGAGTACCGTCGACTGAACAAAGTTGCGAATTCTTAAAATTTGGCATCGTAATTAATCTTTCGGTTTAATAAACATACAAAAAGTCCACTCGACATTCTTGGCGCTAGAAGGGTTCCTCTAATAACTGTTTATAAATCTTATACAGTTTGACCACCTTCTTCATAAAAAGTTACAACTTGTTATAACTTGGTATGTGATATGAAACTAACGTTTAATTTATTAATTCATAAGATTTTTTTTCTTTGAATGTGGCACAAATTTCACAGAATTTGACAGATGAAACAGACTAAGTTTAGTTAATAAAATGAGCATTTATGAACGAGGTGGTTAATTACAGTCCCTTGTTTTTTTTCTAAGAAACGGCATACTTTTTTGCTGTGATGGTTTGGACTTTTTCTATATCGCATGGTGTGTAATCAATTAAAGGTGTTTCGATTCAAACGGTTGCATACATTCGCACCCACCTCGTTGAAAGGTTCCAGTATTGACGGAGCCCTAAAAACGGCAAGGAATGTACAGTGGGGGGAGCTTATTCCTTATTAATGGAAGGGATGACGCTAAATCTTGTAATTAATGCAGGTGCTCGCGTCGAGCAAACTTACCGAAAGGATCTTCGGCAATTATCGGAAAATCGCTTTCTATAACACGTTGCGCACAAAATTATTCTATATTAATTTTACTAAAAGCTTTTCGGGCGATTGTTAACGACTTTCAAGAATTTGTATTAGGGAATATCAATTATTTGAATTAACGCCATCTTGTCATTTGCTACGATAGTTGATCCCAATTTGGGAGTGTACCGAAAACTAGCCAATATAAATACAAACAAAAGTGAAGATAGAATAGAGAATAGAAGATAGTGAATTCGGTAACATAACTCGAAAGTAAATTGTAAGTAGGTAGTAGTGAGTGGATCTCAAAGCTTTTAAAAACTATCCGACACAAACTTGCACCAGTCGCCCCTACTTAGAAGGGCACTAATGCGTTCTAACTTCTAAAAAAAGTTTAAAGGGAAAAACTTGTCCAATAGATGGCTCGATATAAAACAGAAATAATGTCAGAATTTTAATTAATATCACGGCTTTACTACGAACTTGGTTTATAAATAACTAACTCGCGGAGTTTGAACACTTTGAAATTTTAACTAATTTTGAAAACCTTTTAAGTTTCCATTACAAAGTTCCACCAACTTGAAACGTTGTTTCAAACGTGTCAGTCAAAACTGTTTAAATAAGTGCTTGCTTACTATAAGATTGTTACGTGGCATGACTTGACCTGATTTATTCATTCAATTCTTATACAGGGGGCACTGGGTTGGTTGGGGCTAAAATTATGAACATTTGGGGAGCTATCGTGAGCATTGGTCTACCGACGTCAGAAAGGTAGGACACCAAACGTACTTCTGGTGTATGTTATTGATTTTCACCGCCCGATGGGCGGGGCTAAATCTGTGCGAAAGGGATCACTAGATTGCCTCTTCTCAAATTAGAAGAGGAACCAGCATTTCTCTCAATAGCTATTCTAATAAAAGACGTACCATTAACCAACTATTTGAAATAGGTAAGGGCCCGTAGAAAAATGTTCTTGCAAGAATAGTCTACGTCAAATTTGGGACGTCTCAAGTCTTACTTTACTGATTGTCTTATTTTTGTTTCTGGTTTGTTGGACATGATTGTAATTTACGCAAATAGCTCAACTTAGCCTACATTTTCGTCTCGGTCCTTGCTACTAGGATAGTATTACTAAACAGGAAGACGAAAGTAGACAACGTTTTTGCTTTTTACTACCGACATTCGACAATAAAATAAAATGACTTGATTGGTAGACATACAAATAATCTGTCATTAACTTAATCGATTACATAATTGCCTTACATTTTGAACAGTTCGGACAATATAATAATAACGCGTGTTACATAGGCCTTTTGTAAAATAATCTTATCTCTTGTTATTTTGCACTGAAATTATTTGAATAAATTATCTTATCTTCATATCAAAATTATCCGAAAAAATAATTTAATAAAAAGCTTAGACTTGTTTTAAGGTAAGTGGACACATTATGATATCTTGCAGCAAGAATAAAACCGGTCCAGCGACTCGCGCACAGGGTGTTCCGTATAAACGGACAAAATTGGGTGATTCGCAAAGTTATCGTATAGATTTTCCTGTAATTGACCGAGCTAACGAGATTTATTTCTTCAGCTCAGTCTGTACGAAATTAAAAAAAATGGGTTATTGCAGAGCTTGTAGCTGAAGTGAGTAAATAGATACAGTAATTTAACAAAAACCTATGAACCACAAATTAATAAATAAATAGCAGGAGAAACAAAAAGTGGCGACATCGATTATGAAAGGAATAACAGAAGATATGACACAATATATCCCTGGATTGGGAAACGTTGAGGTCAAGAAGAGAGCCCTTTGTCCAGCGGACACAAAATATAGACTAAGTAAAAATAATAAATAAAACATTTATATTCCTCTTAGTTCTGTGAGACCGACCGACACATGAGTGATCCTACAAAGGTCCCGGTTTTCTTTTTGATGTACGTAACCTTAGAAATTGGTATTTTCTAGGACACCCTTGAGTGACAGCGTTGATAAGTACCTAAATTATTTGAGTGCATGGGGTGCGTGAAGGCGTAGAGAAATGTACATGTATAGGTAGGAAGATATTTATAAAAAAAAACTTTGTGCAGATTTATTCCAAACAACAATAGAAACAATTGAATGAGACAATTTATTTAATGCCATTTTAAGTAAAACACGCATACGACATAAAACACAATTTTATAGCTTCCTAAGGCGATAAAGATATTTAAAAGTTTCAATCGGCTGGCTTACGGCTTCAACTTTCAAGATATTTTATGATAATTTAATTTTTAACAAGAGCTGTTTTGCTAGCGGTACTTTAATTGTACGTCGATATCGGAGCTTAATACGTCATGTGCTAAATTTGAATCGATCCACAAAGAAATACTTATAATTAGTTAAAAATTCTTATTCAAGAAATCAAACAAACAAAATAAAAACTTATATTTACGACATATCGTTCGTTTTTGAAGCTAATCTGTCAATGTCTCTCCGAAACTCAACGAAGAGTATAAAAGAAAAAAAAAAGCATTTTGATTCTGTATGGGATACAAACAGTGAACAAAACGAACAATGAGTCTGAACGCAGACTACGCCATTTGTGTCACAGTTCTAGTTCTAAGTAAGAATGAAAAATATAGCTAACTACCTACTTTGGCAACCCATGTCAAGGCTTGGACACACAGATTGGTACATCTACTGTATGATAACAAAAAATATCCGGAAAGTATTTTAATCCTCTCAAAGGTCCGTTGTACAGGAAGCTGCTCGGATTACGGAAAATGTTTATCCTTTAATTACATCGAAGTTTATTCATTAATAATCAAAACAAAAATCGGGATAGATAATCTTTTGAGTATTTTATTCAAGACAACTTAAGCTAGCGCCTTTAAGTTATAGTAATTTCTATGACGCTAAAAACATGTCTATTTTGCTCACACTTTTTTTTTAAGTATTTTGAACTAAAGAACTGCGATAGTGTTATATTATATTGTATGTATGTATGTATGTATGTAAACTCTTTATTGTACAAAAATAAGGAAAAAAAAAGAAATACATTATTGACAACCGTTGAAATGAATGTATATTGTAATATGAAATAAGGAAATAAATTCTATTTTTGTTAAAAATGTCATTTTTACACAAGCTTTTTGCTGATTGCACCTACAGTCCAAGATCCCGCGACTATCAAACCTTCTTTATGTTCTAAAATCTGAAAGATTTTCTGTGTATGTCCCTAATTCAGGTATAAACAATATTTATAAGTCTATGAAATCTAGATCATCACAAAGGAGTAAATTCTGACTTGCAAGATTTACAATACATACAGACATTGCATGTTAAATAAAGCTTCATCAATATTCTGTTTACGTGGCACTTTCTACGCCCAAATGAACTTCCCCAGCTTGTGTCTACTTAGTTCCAACCAACGTGCTGGTTGGAAGCAAAACTCAACACGAGTGATCTGAGTCCCGTGACTCCCCGGACAGGGTTCAGCGGGTCAGGGGCAACCCTGGAAGGAACGTGATCGTAACTATCTCTGCGATCGTGGAAGGAATAAGAATTGCGAAATAGATTTGAATCCGCTTCACGGTATTTGTACATAGCAAGCGCAAAGGTTTGTAAACAAACCATTAGAACAGTGGTTCTGGGGCTGTTTGTGAAGGGGAGAACGCGGATAATGCCTCAAATTGTGATATTAGCCGTACCGGTAAAGTTGGTGCCGTGTTGCCATGATCTAATGTACTTTAGGGTTCCAAATATTTGTAACCATTTCGCATAAAACTTACTTAAATAAAGCTTACTAATTAGAAAACAGTGATATAATTAGACTTATATCACGTAAAGAAATGCACCTTGTGTTATTATTGAAAAGTTTTTTAATGTGTTCGTTGTTTGTTTGTGTGTGTTATTTTATTTTATTTTATTTTATTTTATTTATTTGGGGCATCAACAGCAATACAATACATTATAATGAGACTTAAGTACTAGACAAAAAGCCAATAACAGATGTCCGTCCACAGGCATACAGTTAAGCGAAACATACTTTATACTAACACAGATACAACAAGTTTATAAATCAAGCTATCAAGCTAAAATATATATAAGTACATAGATATATACATATATATATATTTTTTTTTTTTTTTTGAATCCACATAAATGAGAATGGTATGGATATGTGTAAGGTAAGTGTGTTAGAGTGTGAGTGCGCTCGTCCGCACGCATGTGTGTGTGTGTGTGTGTGTGTGAGTTTGTGTGTGTGAAAGAGAGGTAGAGAGTGTACGTGTAAATTTATTTTACTCCAGAACTTATAATAAAATAATTATTTTATTTTTCCTTATTACTTATTTACGTAACCACTGTTTGTCCTGTCAACAATAACATCATATTAAGTAAACTAACTTTTTTTTGTTATCGATAAATTCGAGTGAAATTTGTCATACACGTATTTTATAACGTGAATTAACATACATACATTTCTTTTCATCCCGATATTCCGACGGGAGCCGGATTGAGTACGTCAAAGAAACTTAACACACGAGTGTTCCGCTATAAAAACACGGTACCTAAGCATAATTTTCTCGTGCACATTTAGTGAAAATCGAAATGTCAGTTCAACTGCCTGATCTATTGATTGTAGATCGTGAGAGAACAGGCTACCGTAAAGTCGGGGTACTTGAACCCAATAGAGGTGAACTTGACCCATTTACTGCCCATAAAAAAGAAAAAATACTCAAAATTATGTGGCAAAAGGCTCAGGCTCAGCATGTGCAGTGAGGATTACTCTTCACCGCGCTGGTTCATCAGTCCAGCCCTTCAGTCCGACTCCGAGAGGGTTACATGATAATGATGGACTGAACTGATGCTAGAATTAAAGTGTGACCGATGTCTTACAAAAGTCTAATAAAAGAACCTAAAAACGTGGGCGGTTAGCTAAAACCAACCTTATGGCAATATAAAAATCTGCAGGCTTGTGGTCTTATGCGCTGACGCTGACGCTTGCTTTCGCAATCACTATTACTTTCTGTCAAACGGTATAAGACGGTGACAGAAAGAGATGGTGAAAGCGAAAGCAAGCGTCCGCGCGTTAGACGTTAGACAAAATGGCCTCTGGTCTGAGAAGTTGTCATTTAGGGCCAAAGCACAGAATATATAATAATAATACTAACGTAGCCATAGTAACCCGACTTTACGGTACTAAATTATGTATCACTTATGCGGTTTATAGTAATTTCCAATTAAAAAGCATGAGAAAATGATACTTTCCACGCTCGTACTATAAACAAGTCAGCTTAGTCGAAGTTTTAAAACATCATTAAATAGACTTTGAAGCAGGTAAAAAGCAAGTAACCCTTATCATAATGACCTACGTAATACAAAATTCAGCAAAGTTTTGTCGTTCTTTCTTTTGAGCGACCCCTAGGCAAGAAGTATTATGAAGGTTTAAAAAACTTTAGTCGGTTTTCGACAAAAACATGCCATGGACTTTTAAAAAAGACGAAGAAGAATTACTCTTACTTTCCGTGAGACCAAGACGTAAGATAAATGTCCTAATATTTGACATGCTGATGTCCAATAGATGATACACTGCTATCACATTTATTCCTGGTGCATTACATTGTTTAGGATTATTAATAGTTTCGCCTGGCAACATTTAGTCTCGAATTTGAATTTTAAAAATAGTACATTACTGCAGCGGCCGCGAAATAGGGGATTGCCGGCCGAGTAGTTATAGATGGCCGAGTGTTAACGAGGCCATCTAGAGATACGAGGCCGGCAATCCCTGTTCGTGGCCAAGGCTTGTATAGAGTTTTTCTCAAACATGCATCACCATCACCACCATCATCATCATCACCATCACCATCATGATCAACATCATCATCAACATCATCGTCATCACCATCACCATCATCATCATCATCATCATCATCGCCATCATCATCATCACCATCATCATCATCATCATCATCACCATCATCATCACACCATCATCATCATCTCATCATCACCATCATCATCATCATCATCATCGCCATCATCATCATCATCATCATCATCACCATCATCATCATTACCATCATCATCACCATCATCATCACACCATCATCATCATAATCATCATCATCTTACCTTACCTTAAATAAGCGTAGTGGCAGAATGTCTTAATGAACCAAAACGCAAATATTGCTTATAGTTTTTTTTAATGGCTAAATGCTATGATGCCATAGACCTATAAACGTCATGGTATGAAACAATAGACGATCACTTTGCTGGCCTTGGCCAGCAAAGTTGTATGAAATTCCATTATTGACCTCTCGTCTCGCCGTCCTCCACCACCGGCTGCACCTGCACCTGCAACGTGACCCTTCGTGGCGTATTATAAGGAACATAACGTCAATATTTCATAGCATGTTTGAGAATAGTACATTACTGCAGAGGCCGTGAAGTAAGGGATTGATGGACGAGATTTGGGGTATACGGCCGAGTCGTAGACGAGGCCGGATAAAACGAGTCCAGCAATCCCTCTTCCGGCCGAGGATTGTATAGAGCTTTTCTCAAACATGCATCATCATCATTATCATCATCATCATCATCATCATCCATCCATCCAACCATCCATCCATCCGTCCATCCATCCATCCATCCATCCATACATCCATCCATACATCCACCCATACATCCCTCCATACATCCATCCATACATCCATCCATACATCCATCCATCCATACATCCATCCATCCATCCATCCATCCATACATCCATCCATACATCCATCCATACATCCATCCATACATCCATCCATATATCCATCCATACATCCATCCATCCATCCATCTATCCATACATCCATCCATCCATACATCCATCCATACATCCATCCATACATCCATCCATACATCCATCCATCCATACATCCATCCATCCATACATCCATCCATACATCCATCCATACACCCATCCATACATCCATCCATCCATACATCCATCCATACATCCATACATCCATCCATCCATCACCAGTAGTTTAGGCGGTTTTAGAGAAATAAAAGAAGAAAGATTTTTTTAATGTCGTAAGTTGGCTGTATGTAATTTTTCCTTTGTCAGTTTAATGTTAGTAAGCAAATTTAAAAAGTTACAGCAGCGGACAATAATGGTTTTTCATACTTACTTTTATGGCCTAGGCCAAGAAGTAATGTAGGGAGCCATAAACAACAAACTTCATGGCTTCATTTCGTGACATTAACGCATACATTTCAAAGCATGTTTGAGAAAAAATATATAAATCGCTTGTCATTCTGTTTTTCGAAGTTTTAAATAACGGTCGTGTCGCTTTGTCGACGTGTTACCGCGCAAATTATATCGCAAGTAAATTCTCGTGTCGTTTTCCTCTAAATTATATTTAATTTTGTGTCAACTAAGTGTGAACGTTTGAAGAAGGCTGGTCCGCTGGAGGAAGTACTGCCCTAGCTATCCTAGTAGTTCTGCAGGTTAATGGTAACCTTGTCGAAGGTAAGTTCGGATGAACCAAAGATTGAGGGTACCTGCGCCAGCGACTACGGCTAGGATCTGCACCACCATCTGCAGACTTAGAAGTGAGCGTTTGCAACCACAGGTCTCAGCCTTTGTCCAATCATTTGCCATATTATAATTCTTAATTGTCGTTTTACAGTCCATTTAAATTAAACCCCAAACAGACATAAAATTAAAGCTGGCAACTACTGGGACCGTGGTATCGCCTATCAATACGTAAGTGACCTATGTATTCGATTTTAATAAAATACAAATTATTAAATGAATATTAGGGGCCAATCTTACACAAATCGACCTACCTAGTCCCAAACAAAGCAAAGCTTGTACTATGGGTACTAGACGACGATAAACATACTTATATAGATAAATAAATACTTAAATACATAGAAAACATCCATAACTCAGGAACAAATATTAGTGCTCATCACACAAATAAATGCCCTTACCGGGATTCGAACCCAGGACCTCTTGCTTCGTAGGCAGGGTCACTACCAACTAGGCTAAAGCGGTCGTTAAAATAGCTGTTAACCCAACATTTTAAGTATTGTAAAGCCATAATGTTCAATTCAGCATTTCACACATTTCTGCCCAAACTAATAAATTTACATGCCCACAAATTAAACGGTAGATGTTTCTGTCATTTACAAGTTTAGCGTACGATTTATCGACTTTAATCGTTGTTAAAAAACCTCCAACAATGTAAATGGGTTTCAAGTTTCAGCAGAACAATAGCAATTTGGAATTACAAAAAAGTGAAAAAGCGGTCAAACTCAGCACAATCAAGACTCTCAAGTGCAGAAACATAAATGAAGCAATTAATTATCCGCGATCCCAATTATTCTTCCTGCCCCCCGCCTGGCGCCCTCCGCACTTATATTTTTCTCTTTTCCGTTAATTTGTCGAAAGTTAATAGAAGGAATACTGGTGTAAATGTTATATAGCGCAAATAAGACCGGTAATGATCGCAACGTTAGACCAAATAGCTCTTTTAAATTTATTTGTTCCAACGGACCAACACTTACAGCTTACAGATCATTAATACAATAAGAAGCACTTTGATATTTATCAGTCAGATTGGAACGACGGTGGCTTTGCTAAAAATATTTTGCTAAAATGTGATGTTTATGTATCTGATGTTTATGTGTATGTAAATCATTTTAAAACCCACAATTTCTACTTCTTAAGTCTAGCGCATGAATTTTTGCACGGGTGTTCACCAACAACATATATGATGACTACGATGTAATTTTAGGAAATAACCATAGAATTTTAGTAAAATCCCTGATTTTCAGTTCAGCTGAGAAAATTAATCATGATTTGTCTTTCATATTTTTTTTTGATAATTCGTACTTCATCAGATAAATTAATTTCTAATTCAAAATAGATAATAATATTTCTACAAACTCAACTTTTCATCGGTGTTTCAACTTAGCTTTAATTTGGACATACTTGTCACAGTATGCGGAGATTTTTAGGCACTTGTATGGCTTGTGGTTTATTCTATACTTACTAAGTGTTTACTGTATACGCAACTTCGTGTGCGTAAAATTTGTTTACCGCCTTGCGCGGGAATTGCAATTTTCCGGGATAAAATCTATCCTATATCCTTCTCAAGGTCGCAAACCTACTCATTTTCATCTAAATCGGTTTAAGCTTGAGGAGGTAACAGACTGACAGATAAAGTTATTTTTTCCATTTATACAGCTAACTGTATAAATGGAAAAAATACAGTTCTCCTCCCCCTCTCCCCCTCTTGTGCGCCTCTATACAAAATGATTGCATCATACAATGGAGTTAAGGGAAGCCTCGATATCTACTCTTGCTCTTTGGCCTCAGCTAAAATAAGAATACGACAAACCTGAACTCCATTTATATTATAAGCATAAACATATTAATTTTTAAGTATAAAAAATGCATCCAACTTAGTAGTAGGTACATAATTGTGAAATACCCAGCTTTTTACTGTTATTGTTTTGTTATTATTATATTTTTTTTTTCCTCTCTTTTTGCTACAATATTATAAATAACTGTTTACTAATTGTGCATGATGTGTCTACTGTTTTAGGATATACATGAAATGCATGAGGACTTTAAGGAACGCGAATCGTATATTTTGATGTATAGTCGGGGTAAGAAAAGGTTCGTCACTTTTCGACTCTATATCAACGAGTTAAGGTCGAAAAGTGACGAACCTTTTCTTACCCCGACTATACTATCCAGTTTGTAGACAAAAAAAAAAAAAAAAAAAAAAAGTTCTGGAAAAATTTAGAAAAAAATCCATGTAGGTATGTCACTTAGCTAAGCGATAAAAGCAATCATAGAGTCACATAACATATCAATTTTAGTATTAGACATTTTCAAAATAATATCTATTATTGTATTTATTGTTTATCTTGACATAGATTCTTTTTTCTTTTTCCAATACTGTTAAAACGTGGCTTCTGGCCCGGTATCAGATCACCGTTGAGTTTTGAGACATGCTGTAATATTAACACGGATTCTAAGCTATATTTTTACAGACGACCAGATGTCCTTGTCGTTAGACAACCCGACTACGAAGCTTGAGGTCCCGGGTTCGATTCCCGTGTCGGGGCAGACATTTGTATGAAAAATACGAATGTTTGTTCTCGGGTCTTGGGTGCTTAATATGTATTTACCCATACCACAAGCTTTGCTTAGCTTACTTTAGGACTTGGTCAGTTGGTGTGAATTTTCACGTGATATTTATTATTTTTAATACAATATAGGCTTGCGTTTGACCACAATCACGCCTGATGGAAAGCGAAGATCAGGTCTATTACGGAGCACACTTACCTAATCCACGCTAAAACTATAAACACAGATGAAAGCAAAGCAGAATTTAATAAACGTTAACACGGCTACAATGGTATTGTTCGGAGCATTCATTATCTCTGTCAGATGAAAGCGTGAAAGGCACGTATCGTTTGAGGAAACCTTTGAAAAATTTGTGTTTTTTGCGTGGGAGGTAAAGGGTCACCTAGTGAGGCGGGTAACTGGAAGGATTGACGGCGCGCCGCGGCATTGTTTACAAAAACAATGGCCGACCTCCGCGGAGTCATTAACCCACCTCCGAGCTTGCAGCGTGCAGCGATCACAAATGGTTTAAACACAGAGCTACTAAAGTGACATAGAAGTGTCACGCTACTTAAAAACATAACGAATATAGCTGAAAGTTTCGAGCTCGGGCTGTAACGAAATTAACTGCTTAAAAACATAAGTTTTTGCGGAGATGGTGGTTCAAAGATGTTGTAGATTTATTTTGAAAAAAAAAAAAAACCCGACTGCGTGAATTTATTTTATTATTTACCCCTAGCTCCAAACGCACAAACAGCGGAAGCGCGGTGCGGTGGCGGTGACGGTTGTAATATTCTAACTTGTTTGAACGGTTGTGCGGTACCCTACTGCGAACTCGTTTATACAAGTTAGAATATTACAACCGTCACCGCCACCGCACCGCCACGCCCCCGCAGTCTTTGCGTTTGGAGCTTAAAAGTGGCCTCCATGTTTAAAATTCATTTTCATCTCTCCTGTTTGGAAAGTTAAATTTTCATGGGTAGATAGCCGGGTGGAAAATTGCGTTTTCATCTCTAGGGTGGAAAGAAATTTTTTTTTTAATTTTTATGATTAGCCTCGGAGTCGAAGATAATTCAGTTACGTCAGTGACACTTTTTTTCACGTTTCGGCATGACCATCTAGATGCACGTCGTGACCATGGAGCTTATATACAACACTGGAGGTTGTACGCCGAACATCCGTTTGAAACAAGAAATTTGATCTAATTTTTTAAATTTGCTTACTAACATTAAACTGACAAAGGAAAAATGACATACATCCAACTCTAAGCATTCTTACGACATAAAAATCTATCTTTTTTATTATACCTATAAAACCGCCTAAACTATGGATGGATGGATGGATGAATGGATGGATGGATGGATGAATGGATGGATGGACGGACGGACGGACGGACGGACGGACGGATGGACGGATGGATGGATAGATTTTACTTTCCTCACAGTCGAAATGAAAAGTAGAGTGTCTAACTCGGGTGAAATTAATTACCCATTTCCCCTCGAACTATTGGCGCTCTCACTTCGTTCGAGCGCCAGAAATATCTCGGGTTCAGTGGGTCACTTTCCACCCTTGGTTATCAATCTATTATTATTTATTCCGTTTCTTGGTCACCGACTTACATTTTCAACTCAAATAAAAGAACTGATGTTTCAAAATCGTATAAGTATAGTATCGAAAATCTGTCTTTCTTGTGTCATTCCCATTCCCAAGGAAATTTCGGCAAAATACATCACTCTGGTCTCGC
This sequence comes from Archips xylosteana, assembly GCA_947563465.1. Classification (NCBI taxonomy): domain Eukaryota; kingdom Metazoa; phylum Arthropoda; class Insecta; order Lepidoptera; family Tortricidae; genus Archips; species Archips xylosteana. Next base: position 15,945,570 of record OX387347.1, on the reverse strand, counting down.
AACTGAAACGAATCTAATGACGCCACATACTTTAAAATCCATCGATCCGTTTAGGTTCCAGGGCATGCCAAAGAATGATACATAAATTCATAAATATAATGCGCTAGAAAAACATAACCGTCCTTTGGTAATCGAGTAGAAAGGGTTACATTTCATTAGTGAGTACTAAAACCGAAAACACCAAAAAACGTGAGCTAATTGACATCGAGAGAGACAAAAAATAACGAAATCGGTTGTGGAAGGAAATATGCACAATTATTTAGTTCTGTGGTTTTAAACTTAAGCGGTGGAACTTATTTATCAAGCTATCTTTTAGAGTTGGTTGTTGTGGACGTTTAATGTTTGCTTTGCTCTACATAGAATAGCGGAGTCGCTTAGTGATCTAATTTTCCTGGAAGTAGTATACGTTTTGGAAACTTCATTAACACTATAGAATCGCGTAGGAACTGCAGTCAAAGTCATCTCACTCTGAGAGGCCTAAGTGCAGTGGGACGAATATTTAAAGGACGGATAAAAAGTGAAATAAGTATAATTTACCTACTAAACTTTTACTTTGGACCAACTTAACTTTTGGTGGTCATTGTAAAATTACGTAAAAATTAGAAGCTTCACTTCAAAAAGTAGCCTATGTCAATCGGGGATAGTCATATCACATAATAATACCTGGGCGACCGAGCTCCGCTCAGGCTGAAACTCGGTACCAAGCATTTTCATTATATATATATACAAGAATTGCTCGTTTAAAGGTATTAGATAGATAGATAGATAAAAACTTTTTAAATCAGCCCCGAAGTTAAATTAATTGTTTCTATCCCAATGGAATTTTGGATTTTCCCGGATAAAAGTAACCTACGTCAATCAAGGATAGTGTAGCTTTCTAATGGTGATTTTTTAGGGTTCCGTTCCGTACCTCAAAAGGAAAAACGGAACCCTTATAGGATCACTTTGTTGTCCGTCCGTCCGTCCGACTGTCAAGACCCTTTTTCTCAGGAACGCGTGGAGGTATCAAGCTGAAATTTATACATATAATATACTCAAGTCTACTGTCCCTTGGAGCTGTGAAAAAATCAAACTTCTAAACCAACGCAATCAAAAGATACAGCCGTTTATGCCGCAAATTTCCGCATATTTTCGAAACTCGCAAGGGAATCAAAACCTACAGGGTACTTCCCGTGAACTCAGAATCTTGAAATTTGGTACGAAGCAAGGTCTTATAGCACAGATAAAGGAAAAATTGCGAAAAGCATAAATTTTTTGTCTATCTGTCTATATCAGTAACCAATCTACAATGATCCCACACTGCGTACATTTTGCTTAGGAGCAGGGGTCTGCTAAGACTGGACGTTCATAGATACATATAAATTTGTACGGAACCCTCGGTGCGCGAGTCCGACTCGCACTTGGCCGGTTTTTTTTTAAATCGGTTCAATAGTTTTAGAGATTCCGCTACAAACAAAGAAACAAAGAAAGTTTAGGTATTTCCCTATCCCGTGGGAATTTCGAAAAATCCTTCCTTAGCGTACCTCTACAATACTTAGGTACATGAATGCCAAATTTGAAGTCTCTAGTAGAGTTAAACTAGAGAGTTTAGGCTGTGCGTTGTCTGTCAGTCAGTCACCAATCAGTTAGTCAGTCACGGCACTGTTTTATAGGTATAGAAGATTGGAAGGTACATATTAAACTTCAGGCTGGGCTAGCACTCATGGGTGACAAGTAAATTAGGCGCATCTGAGACTGGCAGATTGACTCTTTGTTTGTTCGTTTGTCACTGTTAATATGTATTTTTTTTTTTCATTTTCAAGCAAACGGCGGTAGTTAATTTTTTTTTTTCTCTTTTCTTTTTTTTTTTTACAACTTACGGGTTTTCACAAGGCCGGGCTGTGTTCCCACCCAACTTTAGGTCAAAAGAATGTTTTATTGTTTTTAAGTTTTTTTGTTTTTGTTCGAAGGTTATGTGATGCATTACAGTATCAGTATTATTGAAATTGTTGATGATTCACTGCAATAGCCATAACAAATCTTGGCTTAATTTGTTACGGTTTAAAAGTTCAAATGCGATTAAGCCGATCAAGTGTTGCCATACATACTTACTTCCAGCTTCTAATTTGGTTTTTGTTGCGAACTATTCGCTGGCGTTCGTGTCGTCACAGTGTGTATGTTTTTGTGTTTAGTTTTTTAAATGGGTCCCACTGAAAAACAGCGTTGTGGCTTGCCACAACATTATGCTGAGTGGGGCCCAATTTATACTATTCGATATATTTTTTTAATTTGTAAATTTCCTGTCAAATGTATTTTTTTTTTCCTGTGTTTGTATCGAATATGTGTAAATAAACATCTCTCTCTCTCTCTCTCTAAATGCGTAACCACAGAAATAAACTGTAATATTTAGAATTAGCATTTTTCTGATTCGATGCTCAGAGTGGACGATTTTCCATTCGAATATAATAACAATAAATCCTATTTTGTTCAATGCTTCTAAAAATACATCCATTCAAAAATTTCAGTTCTATCCGTGTCCCTTCAAAGTTGCACAACTCGAAAAGGATTGTACAGATTTCCGTCACGCGCCCTGATCAGGTGGGGGCGCGCGTGACGATATCACGTGGTACCACTCTAGTTATTGGCAATACTTTAGTTTATACTTGGCAATATTGCTACTAATACAGGGTGAAATTTAAATCTTGTTTCTAACTCAGTTAGTGGTGGACAATATAATGCACTGACTCAACTGTTTTAAATAATTTATTGAATCAGGCGTTACTTTGCGGAGGTCCATATTAATGAACTAAAACAATTACTTTGCTCACCCGCGACCTTACAATAGTTACTAGTCACTTGGTGGTGGTGATAGTTGTGTTTATGTGATTTGTGTGTGTTCGTACAGTGTGGAGGTGGAGGAACTGCATGAACACGCATTTCTTGCATAAACATAACTATTGTAAGGTCGCGGGTGAGCAAAGTAATTGTTTTAGTTCATCAACTGTTTTGATGTGTCCCACTTTGTAGGGTAAGGGAACTAACATCTAAAGAGCAATCTCATGATTTTTCTGTTGTTAAAATACCGTCAAAGACTCTGGTGGAATACATCATTCTCTTTATCTGTCTTTGATTCGTCAAAACACATTCAAAATGTTTGGTTAAAACCGTGCCTTTTTAGTAATTAATAACCGAAAGGACGGAAAATGTCGAGCCGGAAAATGTCGAATGGAATTTGGAACGTCATAGCTGCGCATTTGTTTTGACGATGCAACGAGATCGGTGTCACGTGACCTGCCGTGTCGGAAACCGTCACGTGGGCCGCTACGTCCGACGTTATCCCGATACCTGGCTGAATTAAATGTTGCCAGCATCATTGATTTTAAGAAGAAAATAGTTTCATTATTTTCTATATTCCGTACCTAGATTTACAAGGAACTCTTATAGTTTCGCTAGGTTCGTCCGGGCTTAGCTTATAGATCATTAATGCTAGGAAGCTGTAATTGTTTTCAGGGTACCTCCCCTACACGTAAAGTGGGGATGATTTTTTTTCTCGTCGAAACCTATGGGGTATATCTTTTAAAGACGTTAGTTTACCGGGACTTTTTTTCAATTTAGGGCTTTACAAAATATAAGCTTTAAAGAGCGTCCCCTCTACAAACTAAACCGTTGGCTTGAAATACCTTAAAAAATCATAATGGTAGTAAAATGTAACTAACATGAAATATTATCTTACACTGCGCGTGGCCCAATACGCACTTGGCCGGCTTTTTTTGATAAATTCGGGTAATACTTGTACAGGTGTACATACCTAGGTAGTGTTAATAAATGTATTTTTTACCTATCAATGAGTTTGAATTATAGATAAACCAGATTTTAATTATTTTCTTACAAAATATACTAGGTAATTTGAATTATTGAATATAGGTGAAAAACCTAAGTAAATGATCTTAATAGTAGTTAAGTGGTGAGAATCGATATCATTTTTCTAATTTGGAACGTCAATTTGTTTATACGGTCACGTTACTACTACATTATAACCGGTTCTTTATTAAGATATTCGCCTTATTAAAGATTTTCAAGAATTTAAATTTGAGATTGATTAATGTTTCAGTTGTTAATTATATTTAGGCAATTCCCTTTGGTTAAATATTGTTTGTAGTTTTTTTATATCTTTATCATTGAGGAATAATGTTATAGAACCATTTTCTATAGTCGGACTTAAAAATAAACAGCTAATAGCGGAGACATTCCAAAAAACTGATGTCTTTCATTTGTGCTTCAAATGACGTCATCAAAGGTTCAAAGGCATTTTTCTTTTACCTTTGCTCTCACGCTTCACTTAAAAAAACAATGTCAATGTCTGTCATAATGTCGTTTAAATTTAACTGATGTCAATAGGATAGGATACAAAACAAAAGGCTATTTTCATTTTTGAATCTAAAAAATGGACTATATAAAGTGTTTTATTTGTTCAAATGACTCCATGCATAGCCCCGGCCCATGAGTATTTTATATAGGTATGCACTCAATGTTGATGATTGAACAGGTAGATACTCACATGAGCATCTTAGCCCCCCTTATTTCGGCAATATTGTGCATATCGCTGGTAGCAGTGTACTCCAAAATAGACACATTTCGCAATTTGGGCAGATTGAGCGTGTCAGCCATGACAAATTTTTCACCGGAGTTTCCACTGGTAAGCATTTTTTCAAAAATTATCGTGGAAAATAGACTTTCAGAACCAGAAGGTTAGAAACTTATTGACGACATGACGACGTACGAATGACAGATGACAGTATTCTTTCTCTAAGCAGATGGGCAAAGGAAATCAAGAGTTTCGTATATCCGGTCAACCATATCCGCCATTTAAAAAATTAAATTTAAAAAAAAAATACGCGACCAAATTTTAAAATATTCATATCAGTTTTTCAAATTGGCCTAATCTGTAAGAAAAAAATGTAAAAAAATACATTTTTTTCTAACCAAAGGCAATTCCAGAGTATATACGCGTCGAAGACAAAGTCATCTCGAATCCGCCAAAATGACAAAGTCATCTTGAGCCGTGTTTTCCAACGCTTTTGACGCTTACCTTCGCTTTCACCATCTCTTTCTGTCATCATTTTATACCGTTTGACAGAAGGAAATAGTGATTGCGAAGGCAAGGGTCAGAAGCGCTAACGCTAACGCTAACGCTAACGCTTATTGTCTAAACAATAAGCCTGTTGGGATAGTAGTTTTATAGGCATAGGACACAATTATGTACATAGTGGTTATGTATGATTGTGCCTGCTTTTAAACATTGAGACGTGCCGTTAGGAAGTTCCAATTAATTGATTTAAGTTCTAAAATTACATTATACCAATATAAGAAAACTTATGCTGCATTATAGCACGGTTTACACCACATTTACGTGATTACTCTAAGATTTAACTCTATACCAACGGTTGAAACTCCACAATTTTCTCAGTGGCACAAGGATAAATTTTCCGCAGCCATGTTTGACGATCCATTCAGCTTAAATGTTTGAATCAAATATTATGCTTACGAATTTTAGTATACGTTAACGCAAACAAAGGAGCATCGCCTAATAAAATAAACAAGTCACGCGATGGTCTCCTAATGACAACAAAGTAAATAAGCAAATACGTCCATTACAAAAAGCATTTTGAATTGTATTACTGAATCTTTGGTTTAAGGGATTACGGATGTCAATTGTTTTATTTTGTATTAAGGACATTTATTTTATTTTTAACTGATACTGACTGTTTAGTATTCGTATAATTTTTTATGGTGAATAACATTAAATCGTTTTTATGAAAAAGAAAGTGTAAATCTATAATTCTCATTCTTATCTAACTGAAATGGTTTTTTACCTTTTTAGGAAAAACGATCGTAAAAAAACTAAAGATAATTATCATTGGTTTCAAGTCAACAACTACGGGTCGTACTTTAACCTCACCCAGCTATATACATATTATAGTATATGGATCATTTTCAAATTTTGCGCAGGTAAACTTGTCCTAGCCTAAAAAAGTGGTTTCCATTTACAATGTCTATTTTCTGAGGTTATTTAAGTGAAATGATTGATGATTTGCAATCAGCTATATCATAGATAATTATTGACTATCGGAATCGAAAAAGATGCTAAGTATTTTCGTAATATTTGTAATAATGCATGGTAACTCCATACAAATATAACAGTGTTGTGCGCAAATTTTGAAAATGAATATTAAGGCCGTTTGTCCACCGCTCGCTCAGAACAAACTGAACCACCGAAAGCGTTGCAGTAGACACACGATCGCCGTCAGGTTACCTCGAACTCGACTCACAATAATCTCGTTCTCAGTGTCGCCCTGGTGACGGCAATGGTGAACCAGCGACCTTACTTTGGCCGGTTGTTCACTGCACGCCTTTTCATGGCACTCGAGTGACGAGTTTATCGCAGTCATCTCGTCTTCAATGACGTCTGGTGACGTGAAAACACAAGCATAACGTTACAATGAATAACTTTATAGTAGGTAGCTAATTTCCATTGTACCTACAGGGAAAGGTGTCTCCATAAATAAGGCCAGTTACATTAAATAACAGCCTCGAGCCTTAGGTACTAAAAATGTTTTGTTTCTCAAATTTTATCCTTAATTGTATGCTTTGTTCGTAGGTGTTTCTCTCCGTTCTAAACAAAAGTATCTTTTACACAAAGAAAAACTCTCATCGTAAGAAGTAAAGAATTTTTATGAGCATACTTTTGTCGGCGTACCGGCGATATCGTTAATTCTCACATTGTCAAGCACCTAGGTATTCCACGCTTGTTCAAATTGCTACTATTATTTACAAATAATACTGAGTTTTCAGCCAACAGCAATATGAAACCGCAGTGTACATTTAAAGAGTAAATAGGTTAAGTAGTGGTTCATTCATTGTGTGAACAATGTGTCTACGTTGCATATGAATACAAGCGTTGCGTCATTGTAGTTTACGAAGTTGATGGTACCGTGCAGTTATATAGGCTCTATTGCTAAAGGCAAAGACAAAGTCGAAATTGCTTTATTCAAGTTATAACAAGCACTATAAAAGTCAGAGAATCTATCAACACTACAACAACACATCAGATCTACAACATTTATTAATTTTCTAAATAGAACTAAACAATTTTTAACACAGTAGATACGCTATTTGAAACTAGGGATCACCAATGCGGATCCGAATTTATTCCAAATATCCCTGTTTATGATATAGTCATTAATTTTATAGTACGGCTTAGGTATTAATATTTATGTTAGTAGGATCAATTCATAGAATATTGAATCTAAAAGATTTTTCTGAAAGTCTATAGTTCTAAAGTTTTTGTCATAGGTATTATATTTTTTTAAATACATCAGTACTTAAATATTTACGATGCGAGAGCAAACATTTGTATGGTTCATACTTTTTGCATCGGCTGGCGATCGAACCTCAAGCTTCGTTGTCAGGTTTTTAAACCACTACGTTATCCGGTCGTTGAGACTTTGTTTCTCCTTTGTGTAACAATAGCTAGTGACCGTAAGAACTTGATTCCATTCATCATCACCATTTCAGACGAAAGACAACACAACATAGGCCTCCGCCAAGGTTTGACAAACAGACCGGTACTGCACCACCAGCATTTACCTATACCTACTCCATTGCGTGGCTATAGTTTTTACATATAAAAGTGATGGCAAGTATGTGTGCATAGTACAACTGCGTAGTGCGAAGACATACTTAACTCACGCTTCTTTTGCGAGTTTCCTAACGAAAATGTTCATTCTCTGCCACTGTTATGTACCCACATGCAATGTGGGGCATGTACAGTAACGGTTAGTAGAGCAGGCGGGTTACTTGGCAGCCGAGGCGTGCTCGGTTCGCAGTATCATGTTAGGCCAGTGAGGCCTGTGCCAGGACTTGGCATCCTCGATACGAACAATTTGGGCCCAGGCCGAGCCACCTACCACGCGTTATTGGATTGTCATAATTTAACATTGCATGTATCGGAACTGCCAGGAGCTATTACTCGCCGTTGGCCACGCCAAATTTGTTTTTTTTTTAGATTTGAAACGAATGGGCTGAGTTTTGGAACGTTTGATTATTGCAAGCACAATTCTCCAGATTTGTACACTCAGCCAATTAAAGCATCGCTTTTTTATCCGCAGAAGTGACGACTTACTCGGACTGACGGCACAAAACAGGGGAATTACCGGTAACGATTTTCCGGTTCTTTGTGTACAATCAATCTAATGAATGATCAATTTTGTAGAAAAATAAACGACGCATAAATTAGCCGGAGCGCATACTGCACAAATCTAGAGAATAGCCGCACAGTATTTATAAAGTGTTGTCATGACCACGATATTTTCAGTAAAAGAAATACCTATAGTCACTAATTTGCAATAAAGACTATGGAGAACATAGTTATCCGCCTTGCACGACGTTAACCGAGCTCTTATAAAAACGGAAAACCACTAAAGGTGGTTTACCACGAGAGTTGTACAGTGAATGAAGAAGAATCGGACCAATGGCGTCGCTCCTTTTTCTCGGCCACGCAGAGACCAGCGATTTCATTGGTGGTTTTCTCCTTCCATACTCCCGCTTCCTCGTACTACTCTGAAAACCACTAACAGCGTCCGGACCATTGCCGCTACGCAAATGAGGGCGACAGGCCTGAAAAATTAAATATTTATGATCTTGTATTAGAGGTTAATTTATGAAATCGTTGTTTACCTCCGAGTTGCTTATTTGCATAATATTCTATTGAGGAAAATATGGCTTAATTGAAAGTTGGAATATTATTTTGGTAAAATACTTAAAGCAAACGGGTAGGTACGATATTAAAAGCTTTATGCCGCTGTAGCTTATGCTTTAACCACTCACGTGCTTTTTTGCATTAACTGTCATTTATTGACAAGTGATTTCAAACATTGTCATTATTGACTTAAGAAAAATCTTTAATCGATGTGTTGAGTTGAAAAAATTAATCAAAAATTCTTGTCCGTAAGAAGCAAATATGTACTTATTTCTTTTGTGCTGTCTACGTCGATATGTACTTTACATTTACTGGTCATAAGCATTTCTTTTCGTCTATAATTTCTCATCGCAATACAGAAAATATCAGTTGAAATTCCCGTGAAGAACGAACTTTCAGCAATTTTATTTGCTGTTAAAGCCATAGCGCACTATTCGCACTCTACTCCTATATAAACGAGTAAAAACTGTCTCAGAAACTAAAAATTATTATAATTTTTTTTCAACACGTCGTCTAATTCTGTTGGCAGTCAAGGAGCTCACGTGCGTTTAAACGCAATTACCATACAAATGATGTCTTCGCAATCTGTCTGGGGTTTTAAGCTAGTGCGACCATTAGGCAGGCTCGATGGCGCTCGCCCATTAATTTAATAGCAAGTTTTCTTTGCCGCGGCGGCTATTAACCGACTGCTCTCTCGCACAGCCGACTAATTCAAGCCAGGAACCGCTTACGCAGACTTAACTAACTGCAGATTTATACATGGGCTGTGACTGCCAGCTTTACACGTCGAACTTAAGTGGGAACGAACATTGGAGTGCCGGCTTAATCAAATAATTTAAGTAAGTTGATGGGGTGGTATTGTTTCGTACGTTTTCGTAAATAAGTAATTGGATTTCTGGAGCAGTAACGCATGGAGAGACAATGGATTCTTGACTAACGGAAATCATGTACAGAAAATTAAATTCTTATTTCGTTTTCAACTCATCCAAATCCAATCATTTTTTTAATCTTGAGATCTTAGAATTGGTAGCCATGGTTTATTATGTAGTAATTATTTTTTAACTATTTAGCTAACCCGACACGATAGTCTACGTTGCCCTGGCTTAGCTATGAATATTGAATTTGAATTGGTATAAAAAAGTTACTATGGTCGTTAAGTTTTCTTAAATTTTCTAATTTTCGGCGACTTTCTTATTTTTTTTCTTTCAAAAGAACCTTCTTCTAACAACAAACGTATAACAAAAATAGAATTAGTGAAATCGGTCCAGGCGCTCACGCGTGATGCCTTGACGAAGGGAAATAGGGATTCATTTCTATAATAATACTAGCTTTTGCCCGCGACATCGTACGCGAAGACAATAACGTTAGTTGTTTGCATGAAATTTGGCACACAGGTAGTTTATTACGTGGATTAACACATAAGGTAATACCAGGAAAGTGCAAAGTTCCCGCGGAATTTGAATAAGTGAATTCTAAAGCCGGTAAACCGCGGTGGCCTAGTGGTTTGACCTATGGTCTCTTAAGCAGAGGGTCATGGGTTTGAGCCCGGGCTTGGACCTCTTGAGTTATTCCGAATTCGTGTGCTAAATTACGTTTGAAGTTTACCATGAGCTTAACAGTGAAGGAAAACATCGCGAGAAAAGCTGCACACACCTGAAAAGAAATTCAGTGGTACACACTCGCACTGTACAAATCGCACTGGGCCCAAGTGGGAACTACGGCCCAAGTGTTCTCTTTCTGGGAGAAGGCCTAACAACATTTTATCCCGGGAAAGTGCAAAGTACAGCATACCGAGGGATAGAAATAACTGTCAAAACATTTTGAAAATCAGAGACAGTGTAGCTTTTTATTAATGAACTAATACAATTACTTTGCTCACCCGCGACCTTATTAGTGAAATAATTTTAAAAATCAGCCCCCACGTTCAATTCACTTATTTCTATCCCGTGGGAATTTTGCATTTTCCCGTAGAAAAGTAGACTATGCCAATCAGGGATATTGTAGCTTTCAAATTGTAAAATATTTAATAAAATCAGCCCTAAAGTTGAATTTACGAATTTCGATCCCGCGGGATATTTTCATTTTCTCGTAGAAAGTAGCCTTTGTCAATCAGGGATATTGTAGCTTTCAAATTGTAAAATATTTTTTTAAAATCAGCTCCTAAACTGAATGTACTTATTTCTATCCCGTAGGAATTTTGCATTTTCCCGGAAAAAGTATTTTATGTCAATGAGGGATACTGTAGCTTACTATTGGTGAAAGAATTTCCAAAATCGGCCCCGAAGTTGAATTCAGTTTTTTCTATCCCGCGGGAATTTTCCCGAAGGAAAAGTAGCCTACGTCAATTGGGGAAAGTCATATTATATCATATGACATAATTTTTAAAATCAGTGCCGAAGTTGAATTTACTTATTTCTATCCCGTGGGAATTTTGAATTTTCCCGGATAAAAAGTAACCTATGTCAATTAAGGATAGTGTAGCTTTCTAAATCTGAAAGAATTTTTAAAATCGGCTCAATAGTTTCAGAGATTCCGCTACAAACAAATAAACAAAGAAAGTATTATATTTCCCTATCCCGTGGGAATTTCGAAAAATCCTTCCTTATTGCACCTCTACAATACTCAAGGTACACGTCTGCCAAATTTCAAGTCTCTAGCCCCAGTAGTTTAGGCTGTGCGTTGTCTGTCAGTCAGTCAGTCAGTTAGTCAGTCATTCAGTCAGTCAGTCAGTCACGGTACTGTTTTATAGGTATAGATAGGTATAGATTTTAGGTGTAAAATTTAAAGATCACCTATTCACGAACCCTCCCGCTCAAACTCACTCAAACAAACATAAAACCAAGCCTTCTCCCCACCTCGCCAGCTAGCCCTTGTAAATCTCTGAAACTACGAATCTCATTTCTATAAAACCTTTACATTCACGTAATTAATTTCCTCAAAGCTTTATCTTGGTGTCTTCGGCTTATTTACATAATTGCCAGCCGGCAAGCGAAACCGCAAGCAAAAGCTACCTTTTGATAATTAAATTTACACTTTAAGTCCGGTAAATTTGCATATAATTCCATTAATAAGAGAAAATACTTACATAGAACGCACGCTTACCTCGGAGTCGGAATGAAATTAAAAGTTATTTAGAAGTGCTGGAAAAGTTGAGGGGGCCCTGAGATCCAATTGAGAGGAGATTAGAAGCGGCTCGGCGCCCGCGCCGTGGCTCGGGTTACATTATCAATTTACAGTTTCTTATCTAGACTAGACAGTAGACATTTCAAACGCATGTACTACAGAAAGGGAATTGTGTGAGTTTGTTTTGTTCTATGAAGCTCAGTTGTTAAATTTAAGCGCTACGTTGAGGAGGTACTCTTATGTATAAGATGTTAATACGAGCATGTTTTGAGTGGCAATTTAATTTAAATACAGTTTTTCTATTATTCTACTATATGTCAAAATCAGGCCAGGCACCTGATAAATTAACAATAAGTTTAAATATATTATCTACTACATATTTTTGTTGGAAAAATTTTAGTAGTAACGCATAATGTACATTGAAAATGAGGGGAACGCAGCTCACGGCAATATCAATCCTATAGAAACCCAACAGGCATCGTCTAAATAATAATAACCACAAAATTATCAATTAAGCGCTCATTTACAATACCTAATAGACACTGATTGCCATAATTAGGGCAGCGACATATCCCTAGCTACAGGAAATGTACTTAAACAGCTCTAAGGTATATTTTGTCACCGTCACAACAGCGTTAAATGAAGCAATTTCCGCTCCTTAAATTGACTCCTCTGTGAAATTGGTTTTGAGAAATGAGCTTTGGCATTATTTGAATTGTTTAACTAAATCGTCTTTGTTAAATGGGGAAGCAAAAATATAATGATGTACACTTTTACACGATTTTGTCAAGTTATTAATAATGTTTTTTGTTCTTTGCAAACGGTAAGTATTAAAGCCATGGTAGGCTAGGTACTAGTTTGACCTTTGGTCTCTCAAGAAGACGATCGTGGGTTCAAGCCGGAACTTCAGAGTTTTTCGGTATTGATGTGCGAGATCAGATTTATAAAATCTGTATACGCTTGCGAAGAAATTTTGTGGGAAGTTCCCAATCTTAATCGAATCCGCGTGCGAACTACAGCCCAAGCCACATGTGACATTTGTAGGTCAAAAATTACGACAATAATGAAACGGTGAATATTTCATGTTCGTCGTCTTACCGGCTGTAACATTTCACTCATTTGTATGTTATGTTTAGAATGAAAGGTTCTAAAATTAAAAAGTCAAACTAACCGGCGACACGATCTCTGCGTTTGGGACGGGCCTCACGTTTGATGTCGGCGAAGAATATCAACTAATACTACATAGTTCATTAGTAAACCGGAGCTCGTCTTCATCTGAATGAGTTTTTTAACGTTGCAGTTGTCATCCGATCTTTGAATTGTTGTATTGTATCGGTAAAAGTGAGTTGACACCGGCCGCGGTCGCGCCGTGTTTGTCCTGCTTTGTGCCTACCCACCGTAAAATCACTCCTCGCACTCTTCCCGGCCTTGTCCTTACGCGCTACCATCTTCACGCGTGCTGGTTTTTCGACTTGAGTGCGTCTCAACGAATGCACACAGACCTACCAAACCACCAGAATTGAGAAGTTCCCCCGCAGGAAACATCTTCGTACAATGCCACGGCGTCTCATACTTGGCTGGGTTGTCTAACAAGTGCTGTACAGTTTGTCTTGTTATGCTAAACAGTCTTGATTTGTTCCTCAGTTTTGTTTTCTTTGTACGTAAGTAGCTAAACCAGACATTATGCTGAATGTTTTTTTGTACCAATGGCTTTATCGAACATTCACATTGAGGGTTTATGAAACGTTTTGCTATAGTATCGATTTACAGTATAACTAGCCATTACTTCCAGCTTCGCTCACGTAATCCGTCTGGTAATCGAATTTAAATTCCAGGTTTTTAGCAATTTCTATTCGCATTTCGTAAATTCACATCTTCATTTATATACACCTGTTTTGTATAAAGGGTACCCGTGCAAAATTTCATGTCTCTAGAGTTAGCGGAAGATTTAGTTTTTTTATTGAAAATTGCCGTCATTAACAAGCACTTCAACCTGCTGTGAAGAAATCTCATGATCACAAATAATTTCTATCAGTAAGGTTTCCCGTTACCCATTTTAATGTCCAGAAATAATTGCCATGTTCAAATTAACGCCGCCAAATTGTGAGCTTTGTTAAACTTAATTTAGGATTAGCCAATTTTTATCGTGTTATAAAGTTGAGCGAGATAACGTCATGTCCACGATGAAGGACACAGGCCGATGTCACTGCCAACATTGGAAACTTTTGAGGAGCACTTAGCGGCACCCCAGTTTACTGGCTTCTGTAAAAATCTGTGTGGTTATTCTCATATCTTGAAATCGATGTCATTTGAACTCGATAAAACTAGATGTTTTGACTTTAATTGCCTAGATGGATTGCTGGAAATACAAATCTTAAAAAATCTTAGATCGTTTTTTTTTTTCTAAATTACACTTATTTTTAACTACTTTTTACTACTTAGTATTGGCGCTAATGAGTTTTTTTAGAGCGGTTCTGGCTCTGGAATTTTGAATACAAGAGAATGAGGGAGACTGAGCACCTAATGCGAGCGAGCAATCGGGCATTTTTTAACTATTAAAATGCACATACTTATGTTTTTACGCACCGAAAAGTTAATAAATTTCAGGCGTAATATTGCAGTCAATTCCGAAAAACTTAGGCGTACGAGCCCGGACTTGAATCCACGAGCTTCTGCTTGAAACATAGGACAAACCACTAAGCTATCACGGCTTTTCTGGCTATATAAGTTCACAAACGAGCGGTTTTGGAACTCCCCCCCTTGATTAGCGGGTGGCCGCCAACTGGCACCAGCGCCGCTCGCGCCAGCCAGCGGCTAGCACGCCTCTACGACAATTAACTCCATTGATATGACCACCACTCAAACGGACATTAACAGCCTTTTTCAGCTAATACGTTTATGGGCGTATTACTAATTTAGATAAAGGCGCTATTTAACTTTTTGCGATAACACTACAGATTTGCGCAGCCTGTCTTTCATGACGTTACGTATTTTTACAGTTATTGGCGAATTATTTATCAAAAATGTGGAATAATTGCTAACGGTTTCTCTACACTCTGCCCAACTCTGCTCAACCGAGTTGAATTCGCCGAGAGACTTATTTCTCAAAGTTAGACCTGCCTAACTGGACCGTTACACAATTTTTGACAGCTAACGTACAACATTTCTGTGCTATTATAATCACTGTGAATTACTATCATGTCCACCTAAAAGATTAATATTATTCGAGAAATCACTTGTCGCTTATTTTATCATTCTCTAATAAGTTCCTGGTATTTTATATGACAGATTCAGATTCTATGATGCCGCCTCGGTTTATTTTGTTCGAATAAAGAGAGACAGCGCCACAGATATCGTCACTTAAATCAGCAACTTAAACTGGCAACATGATGAAACGCTTTGCAGGCTCTTGCTTGGCTTCCCAAGTACCGTAACAGCTGGCACCTACATAAAGTTGGGGCCTAAGTCGAATAAGGAAGGCCACTGAAACAGCAAAATTTGTGTCCCACAAAGAAAGGCGCAGTCGGCACGGCCTAATGCTTACACGTCCTCAAGGCTGTAAAGGACCGTTTACATTTTTCACCGTACTAATTTTATTTGACCCGCCCTGAATATATTATGCCCTATTATTACGCGCCCACCCTCCGCAAGCGTTTAATGCCAACAATGAGAAATTTTTCCTCTCTTAAATGTTAACATTAAATTCGGCTGAAATTGTTAAAAATCTGATATCATTACCTTTTATTGCTCATTAAGGTTTGCTTTTATTTTTCCTTTGGGCGTTTAAATTACTGACACATTTGCCAGGGCCACAGTGTCAATGGTTCTAAGTGGTGTTTTATTAAATCGTGCTTGGCTTTTATTAAATAAGGTAATTATTTTTATGTTAAAATGCTAAAGTTTAGGTCAGCGGTTGTTAGAATTAAAAAGAACAGTTTCTTCCTACCTGTGTCGTATTTTTTTGCTTACATTACATTCCGGCCAAGTGCGTGTCTGACTCGCGCACTGAGGGATCCATAGAAATTTAAGAGCAATCAAAAAATGTTATATTGTACTTCTTTCCTTACTTGATACCCATGGATTTTGTATGAAAATACAATTTCAAATAGGTGTGTTTTTTGACCGCATTAATTTAACTTGATGCCTCCTAGTGGTCCTATGACAAGCAGTTTTGATCAACAGAAAGACGGCCAACGAAGTGATTCTAGAAACCCTCCTTTTTTTGAAGTATGGAACCCTGGAAACGAGTTTAAGTCCCACATTCGAAGACTCAATAGCCAAGCGGTTAGAAAACTTGACTATATAGCTTGAGGTCTCGGGTTCGGTCCTTGGACAGGGCACATATTTACATTAATAATACGAATGCTTTCTTTTGAGTCTTAGACATTTGAAATATATTCGTTTATACAAGTATAAGTTTCTCCGTTGCCTAGTACTCAGAGTACAAGTTTGGTGTCATTTTTCCCATGATATTTATAAGTATATTTTGTTTTTTTACATCAAGTAACCTACTATGATACTGCACTGGTCAGACAAAAGGGATAAACACATTCGCCATAGTGAAATACTTAACCGACAAAATGTACACAAAAATGCATCTGAGGATGTCGTGGTTGCCCGTCGAGTGAGCAATAAAAAAATAAATAAGAAACAGCAAGTCGACTTCTTAACTTACGTTCCCTCCATTGTACGAAACCGAGAAAAAGAATTTCTCTTGCAATTTGGTGCATAATTCTACCTGAAACAAAAAGAAAATGTATTAGTGCTGTGTTGATCTTAAAACAAAAGGAAATAAACACTTTCAAAGTAACACTCTTTTACAATAAAGTAAAGTAAACGTACCAATACTCGACACCACAACGCCCAATAGATGAAACCCATCATCTCTTACTATGACAAAAGATTGGAGGTGTCATGTATTGGGTCAGTGTGGAGCACAAAGACGTTAACCTTTTTACACAAGAAACATTTTTTGCTGTGCATAATTTCACAAAAGTTTGAGGAAATTGGGCTTTACATGCAAAATTTTAGCTAACTGAATCCTGAATAAGCTGAAAAATTTAAAGCAATTTTTACACAAAAAGATCACTGCGTGCTAAAATAAAATATTTCGCTAAAGTTATAATGCCTAATGATAGGCGTGTTTGACACTTTAATTCCAATAATCGACACCCTGCTTGGCGCCTATATTGCTACGTATTAAGATTGAAAGTGTCGGCTATTGGAGCAGCGTCGGGC
Source organism: Archips xylosteana (assembly GCA_947563465.1). Lineage (NCBI taxonomy): Eukaryota > Metazoa > Arthropoda > Insecta > Lepidoptera > Tortricidae > Archips > Archips xylosteana. The sequence goes on along the minus strand of OX387347.1, from coordinate 15,928,472 downwards.
ACTGGGATATTGACCTTAATTTGCTATCAGAAAGACTAAATAGCTCATCCTAGAATGTAGTTTATTATCGAATGTAAATTATTAGTTGATGTTCGGTACACCGTACTAGCAATCAACCTCTAATAGAATTTCTCGCCGAAAAGTTGGCCATCATAAAATCTCTTCAAACACTAACTGTCTCTGAACAAACTGCACTAAGTGAAATGCCAATGTGAAATAGAAATACCGTTCAAAACAAGATATTTGCGTTGTCACATTAACTCTATTTAACGAGGCCTGGATGGCTTTATTGGCATTCACTAGAGGTAGGTCAGGATCTCAAATAAGTGTCACAACGGTGCCAGAAAAAACCGAGGATAAATCGAGTTAGTTAACGACGACCAACCAATGAGCTCCGTTTAAAATACTTAAATAAAACACGAAATCTAAATCTGCATAACAATTGTTTTATCTAGTCATACCAAAATGATTATCCAACGGTATACAATAAACAGACAAGGCATTAATTACTTGGTACTTAATCAATGATCGCTTTCATGGCATAATGTCTCTGATAAGAGAAGACAGCTGAAATTCGGAGCTCATTCGAACGAATCCAATAATAGTGAGCTTCGATCGGTCCGAGTATAACCGACCCGTTAGCGGCATCACCTGGCTTCAGCGTTAATGGACCATTGTGTCACTTGTTTTTAAATTTAAACCACTCGCTTTTGACCTAGTCCGCCTGTGACAGTTCCAAAATTAACGTGTTCTCCTACTTCAGCCGGTGATTCGCTAATGGAATTTATTTTGAGTTATTAGCGGGGCAGAATATGGAAAAAATATTTATTTATTTGAAGCGGTTCAGTAACTGGATATTATTTTATTACTGACACGTCAAATCACAACTTTTACGCAAATATTATTAAAAAATCTACTGTGTCACTTTACTTAAATGCTGACATTAGTTTTCGTTATCTGTATTTGCATTGTCATCGAAGCTACAAACACAAACCACAAAACAATTCAGCCACTTTCCTTTGATCATGTAAATATTCGTCATTTCATTTCCTCGTCTCGGAATACCGTAGCGGGACTTTGGCACCTATTAAGAATTATTTAAAAAAAATAAAAGCACGTTTAAAGCGTTAGCATAAGCTACGTACTTAATGCTAGGTAAATGACACGAGGAATGGTTCGGTGCGGTGCGGCGGCGATAGCGCGCGGGCTTACCGCGGCTATCGGCGGGCGCACGCCGCCGCAGCCTTAGCACAAATACACGCCATCCTACCACTGCACCGGCTGCACCCTTACTAATATACAACAACACTTAAACACACTCAGAAACGAAGCGAGAAAATGCGGGATAGAGGTAAGTAAAAAATAACGTCACGATGCAAATATTACAGTGATTCGCCGTCCAAAAGTATCATCGTGACATTCGAAAGAGGAACAACGTTACAAAATAACGTAGGTAGTTCCTTCGTTTTTTAGATGTCTCTGTCAATCTCGCAACGATAATGTTTTGGTATTCATAATAACTAACGCATCCTATAATCTCATTTCATATTAATGTGATAAGTATAGGCCGATGATATGTCATTGTCCCTGCATATCTCGGAGTATTCCGAACGTACGATTGAATTGAACTGATACGCAAAGTGTGATTTTGTGACGTCTAACATCTACCAAAACGGATGTCGTTATGTGAGTGACCAGCGTGATAAAGTCACAATTATTTTTCTTTTTTTTTGCTCGGAACGGTAACGACAGTCACAGCGAAAGGGCAGTAACTCTTTTAGCCAACGTTATGCGGAATAATTTTTCCTACCGCTAACTTTATCTTAGAAATATAAACTACGTATAATTTTCCCCATGAGACCCTCTCATAAAGAGTGCTGAGAAAAATAAACATCACTTGTATCTCAACGCGAGCATCTCATCTAGCGCAACAACGAGCTTGCGTTTCTTAAGATGTTCGCGACTATAAACAACAGCCTCGTGTTTACGCTGGGTCTAGCGCTCGTCAGTTGACGAACAAATGAGTGATTGTACTTACTACAATGTTTCTACTATCATTACAAAATACTCTCTTAGATAGCGATAGAGCAAAATTATGCAAATTATAACAGAAATCTAGAAAATTCAGAATAAATGACCAGACAGCGTAGTGGTTAGCGAAAATGAGTAAGAAGCTAGGGTCCCTGGTTCGGTATAAAATATATGAAAAATACGCATGTTTGTTCTTGAAATTTGGTTGCGCAATATGTTATTTATTAAGTATGTATTTATCTATTTAAGTATGTTGATCTATTGCCTGGGGTCCTAAGTTCAAGCTTTGATTAGTGTGGAACTAGGTCGATTGGTATCAATTTCCCCATGACATTTAGTACAGTTCTTCTCAGTCGCGAAGGCGAGCGGGCTTTACCCGTGATTAAACGTTTAAAAGTGTATAAGCTTTACAATAAATTTGTAGAATATTTATTTTTATTTATTTCTTAAGCCAACCATACCCGACTTCCCTCTCACGCAAACTTTGGCATGTGTACAGATACGTGTTTACCACAAATAGATCTCGCTCGCTTTCGTGAATTGCAAGAACTATTATCATTAGATAAACGTAGACTTGAAATTTAACTTTGCCACGAAAATACTACGTACGTCATGACGTATTATAAATACTTGATGGCACGGTATTGCGACACGGCGCACAACGTACGTCCTCAATCTTGTAAGCCTAGTAACAAAACAAACATCAGGACTGCAGATAGGCGTTGCGGCTGAAAGCCCGACAGATGCGGCTCGAGACCAACTCAGCCCGGAATGCTTCCTACGCCGCCCGAGCGTCTGTTTCTCTGTCAATTACCACCTCATTACAATGCTCGCAAACCTCACCAAGAGGATTCAGGCGTCTACCACTCTAAGGCACCCAGTATTTTTGAAACGATAATCAAATATTTATTTAATGAATTAACACAATGTTCAAGTACAGTTTTAGCCACAAATTCCCGCCTCTGAGCACAGTGTCTCATAGAGAGAATTCGTTGGTACCATGGAAGGGAATATCTTAACTACTACAAAACAAACAAGATAAGGTGCGAGTCTGGTACAGGGTTACGTACGTATGTCGTTATCAGAACGTTTTATAGACGCGAAATAGTGTTTTAGTGTGTGTGAGCCATGCAACACACTAAGCGGGTCAACGTTCCTTAACCATGATGATAATATGCGTTGTGGCCGTAACATATACATTGTGCTGACAGTGATCGATTGTTGAGAAGACCTTAGCTCGGGCAAACATCTCCATATTGAGGCTGAAGACAGAAAAATCTCTTGCCGAGGAAACGATGTATGTGCTGGTATGTCACGGAGTGACGGATCGGATTGTAAATTATCTCAGCACAATCATGCTGCCATGGGAATGAGTGCCGGCTCCTAGGCAACAATAAAACAAAACTCTCCTGGATTATATATCTGTTATAGCGTTAACTAACATGCAAAATATTCAACATTCTGAACAGTCTCTTGGTACTGTAGTGCATTTAACTAACAATGTATGTACATAAATATTTTAAATTATGTTGAAAATAGCAAGCAATAAAGTTACTTCGAATCTTAAATTGGGCACGCCTGGCTTGTTACATTGTTTGTGAATTAATCGTAGTAAATCTTTTATATCTCAGTACGTGTAAATTATTTTAACTTTCAACTACACAATCTTAAACGTTTACGATAGCATTATTGACTTTGTATAAATTGTTTTCTTCAATAAAATTTCTCAATGTGGGTCGACTTGTATAAAATTGGTATTTGGCCAATAAATGAGGCATCAATCTTTATGTTTATTGTAAGTTGGTTATAACATAATTATTACTTCGATGCTGCTCTTCTCACCGCAATAAAATATTATCTTCTAAACATTAAGATAATGGTACTTTATAAACTGTTATGGCCTAACGACACGCGCATCATTAATTTAGTTTTGATAGCTACATGATTTCTGAAATCAATATTACTTAATAAGTCTGTATCTAATAATCTCAAAACAATCTTGTGACATGACAGAGGAACAGGATAGAAGTCATCCCACTATAATAATGTCAGTTGTTATTATTATGACTTCATTCAATTCCGAGAACTCCGTCTGCAATACTATGTAAACGCCCGACATCCGAGGCAGCCATGGCGCTTTGTACGTCTTGAAATGTCACGCTGCTATATCAGTCATGTATTCATAAAATTTGCCAGCTAATGTCACATTCTACACGTGCAGATGGCTCTCTAAAACATCATTTGACATTATATACATGTTTACCGTTTTCTACGACTTCCTTGCATCTAGCGGCGCCGGCAAGCTCATCGATATTCCGCTCCGACGATTTTTATTTAGTCAACTCATGAAAACACGATGCAAAATTACGGAACTCTAATCTATGACTGATTGTTACGACAATTTATGGGCTAATATATTACAATAGCGGTATCTGGCAGTGAAATGCGCCGGTTCATGGAGGCACATTGTTGCTTCAACCGGCAAGCACGGCAACCGGCGAATTATGCAATAAATCCTCGCATGCGGACAGCAGCTGAGCACTAAAACCGATCGACGAGATTGTCGACAAGATTTTTAATCGTGATTTATTTTACGGTGACCACATCCTTATATCGTGGTGGGAGCCGAGTGAACTCTGTCGATATTCCTATCTTACTACCTACACTGTATCGTTTTCGGCAACAGTTATTGACCACTCACTTTTCGAAACGCATGCTAAATGGTAAATCATGTGTTTCACGGCCCACATAATGACGTTGAGACACATTTAACACTCACGCCCGGTTAGCAACAGACATTTAGAAATATTAATATTTGTGTAAAAAACGGGAAGGGTTCTTCTATTTGATTTCGTACACGGTGTTTGTTTAGTAGGTAGGAGCTAAGCGATCGACGTGAAAGTCGTGCCTCTCTGATCAAGGAGAAATCCACATCTGATACTTCTCCGAAGAGACTGTCAACCAGGAGCGAAGTGCTAACGGAAACAAATGAACTGTTGCTGAAGGCTATCTAGAACTGACGCGTCGAAAGCGACACCCAGCTTTAGCTGTGCGAGATAAAGTTGCGTTTCGAATAAAAGTACAAGATACGTAAACAGGTCTAGTTGCTTTCAACGCACTGCATTCTATTGCAGCCGCAACGAAGCGGTCGGAAAGACATTTGACACGTCCCCGTGACAATAATATGTGTGTGTAAAGCGGAGCGAAATAAATACAAGCATCATGTTCACGCGCTTTAGCACACCTCTGGTAATTCTGACATTCTAAAAACAGAATAAGCTTCGAACTCTCGGTGTCGCTTAACCCCTTTATGTTAATGAGATGTAAAGACGCACAATTTCATATTCCTGCTTCGCCCTCTCAATCTTTCAGCTGGTTTAAATATTACTAATCATTATTTAAACAGCTACTCAAACTTAATTACTTAAGACACGTGACGCGTGAAACGTTAAACAGTTTAACAAAATCATCAAATCTATTCGAATACCCTTTTGCTTCGTTTATTAATTACACGGGTGAGTTGTCTCCCCTCGCCCCCTGATTTGGGTCCCCTCACCCCCTCAACCCGCACTAAGGCAATAACTTGTTTATCGCGCGACTGCGGAAACTAGATTCCTAACTCCGATCGGAAAATATCCTCTGAATTTCCGTCGCACGTTTAACACGTTAATTTATACGCCGTAAACTGACAAAGTTTCCACGGGAAGAATAATTAAGGAAATCCGTTAAGGAAAGGTGTATAGATTTATTATCGCGAATTACTTTGGAAGTAAGTTGGAATTCAAATTGTTCTGTACTCCGCCCTACATAAAATACAACACGACTTGTAAGAAGTATTCATGTCAGCATTTTGATAATTGATTAATTCAGGCGTTACTTTGCAGAAGTCCATATCAATGTACTACAATATTTTACCCTGCTCGTGCACCTCCAAACGTGCAAAATAGCTACGTCTGTACAGCACATGTGTTTTCGTGGAGAAATTACACGCATTTGTGCGCATTTTGATGACTGTTTGATGAAAACTTAGGTAGATGCTGCATTCGATATCTTATATTAAGGTCAAACTAACAACGATTACAAGTAGTTCTGTTTACAATAATCATACAAATACTACATACGACAAATATTTGTATTAGCTAGCAGAGCTAGCTGCATGAGTAAAGAATAGTTTGGTATTGAATAAACCAACAGAAAATGCAGGAATGCAGGCCTGCAGAAATGCAATCTGGCCAGCCATAAAGTAATATCTTCGTCGACTTTGATTTTTTTTCTGATGAAATGTCGTAAGTAATAATAATGTTCTTATCTCGTGTTCCAATTGATTGTGGGTGCAGCGCGAGGTCGGGCGCCACTGCATCGGAGGGAAGGGTGCGATTAGGGATGACACAATTCGGAACTACTGGGCCCAATAATATTGTGAATAAAGATTGTCGGACGTTGGAATGCTGTCACATGATGTCTGTCATTTGAAGTGTTAAACTCAAATTGTTAATACAATTATACTTTGACAATTGGACAAAGCGTGTTGCTGATTTTAGCTTTTGCATTTTATTGAGGGGGTCTGTTATCCTTATAAGCCTTCGAAGCCTGCGTTGTTAATACGGTTTCTTTTTTATTAATATTTATTAGAGACTATGTTGTTCCTTAAAATTAGGTACTATTTAGTACTTTAAGCATTACTTAATAAACTTCCATAAGGACGCTAAGCTAACAATAGCTTCATTTCTTTGCTAAAGCAATTGGCTAGTGAATGCAGAATTCATTGAGTAGGTAATCAAATTTTGAAGTGACCTCGTAAAATCGGAATAAATACAGATTTCATAACACATTTATTTCTTCACTGGATGTAAAACGCATGCGCGTTACCTACGCGTACATTGTTGTTGTATTTGCATTTTATATTGACCGACTGTTTACATACAAAGTAACAACACTAACCTAGTAAGTAAACGTGCAGAACATTTACGCAGCAAAATCTTCGGTGGATACTTATTTCACGAAGTACTTAAGATGAACATTGGACTAATATTTGAGTAGTTGTCAGCCCTACGGAGCAGACGACAGAGGAGTACGGTGCGCGGGGTTTCCGCGCCTCCACCGGAGATTGCGTCCCAGCCTCCCGCGCAAGCCGTCTAACTCAATCATCTGCGTGAAAATATCGAATAAAACTTGCTCCCGGCGACACTTTTAACTGAACACGCGAATCGGAACGTGGACTACTCGCCGCGATAGTTTCGTTTACGGAAACGGAATAAAAATCACATTTCTATTCCCGTCTGTATGCCGCACGATCGGTTGCTTTACGATTTCGGACCTCGTACTTGTAGGTACTCTAATTTTGGACAGATTTTGTACACACTTCTATACATTTACAAATAAAACATGTGACAATTACCTACATTAAACAAGCATCCCATTACACTGGGAACCTCCTCAAAGCATTCGTATAACAAATCATTGGCACCTTAAATCCTACTAACATTATAAACGTGAACATTTGTATGAATGGATGTGTGTTTGTTACTCTTTCATGCTAAAACGGTTTGATTAATTTTGGTGAAATTTGGCAAACAGATAGTTTATAACCGGGATTAACATATAGGATACTTTTTATCCCGGAAAATTGCATAGTTCCTGCGGAATAGTGATAAACGAATCCTTCGGCGATGGAGTCCCGGGCAACAGCTAAATAGTTATAATATAATGACAATTTACATATTTTTCTAACATCGAGACCAAGTTGGAGAGGGTAGATAACCTTCTTACTTACCTACTTCTGCGTTAAGATTCTCTTATAAGGAGGAAATGAATCGTTTGTGCCGGTGCATCCAGGGCAACAAGGGCCAATTAATTTATTTATGCCGTATGACTACATAGAGTAACCAAACTTACCACAACAAATCAATCTCTTGTATCAAATAACAACTCAATAAAAACTGATAGTGTTTTAACCTCGACATTGACGAAATCCTCGATAGTTTCGATGGATGGATCTAATGATAAAAATAATTTCATAGTTTATCGTGCGGTGAAATAGGTATGTACGTCTTAAATTCGTAGGATTATGTGATGCGCGTGACCAGCGGTGTTCTTTTCAGACGATCAGACAAAACATCCGCACCACACTCCTTTTTCTTGACAGCGACGTCAAAAACAAGCGTGCGTGAAACTGGACATCAATCAAGTGGGATGCTCTATTTTTGAACGGTCGTCGACTACTTCAAAATATTTCAACTACCGGAATAGTACTCAAGTGCATTGGTCATGGCATCTACCTTGAAGGATATCCCCCTGCACTCGCCAGATGACTCCTGTTTTTATCGTTCATAATCATCGACTCATCGACTAGTAACTGACGGAGATGTATACTGTTAAAAACGTTTTTCTTCGTTGGGTTCAGTTGATTGAAAAATCGTATTTTTAGCCAGTAGGTATTTGGAACTGCGGTCACATGAATATCTATTTATAAATTAATATATTCGCGGTTCTGTTCCAATCGGTGTTAATATTCGCCACTAAAATACAAAGTGGCATCGGCACCACTGCTGTCAACGGCAAATTGTTTAACGATGGACAGGTTATTATTAGTTTTCGTCGAGATAACGAGGTGCGTATGACAACGTGTAAGCCGTACACAAATTCACTATTTTTTTACGCAATACTAGACAACATGTAATCTATGAATAATATTGTTGTGAAAATGTATTGAACGCGACTTACTATTCTACGATTGTTATTTCGAGTATGACATCATTATTATCATTCGTGTAAACTAAGCAAGTACGTCACGGTGAGGCGAGTAGTAATAAAATATCAACAAAATCGCAGCATCTATTTGTTTTATGTTGATGGACGAAACAGCTGAGTAAAACTCTTAATCAATAAATTTATCAGAATGAAAACGCTAACAATGTAATTGTTGAAATCTCGGACCGGGTAGCTAGTCATTATATAAATGGACAAGATAAGTAGGAATGATCTGCAGACTTTGGTGCTTATCCTTTCTGCAAAGACGACCAACAATATTTGAGGTTTGGAATATAGCCAAAAGTTGATTTTAATGACATTTCATACGCACATACGACCGTTCTTTACGTATTTTTCAGTATAGACCGAGACAAAGACTTGCTTCTTCATAGTCGTAAATATGTAGTTATGAGTTTCCTAAGCTTTATTTTATTTAAATTTGTCATCGGTAACAGACAAGTTATTTATTTAGTCACAGTTTTCGGGTTTCAGCTAGATAATTGCAACTCTGCAATAAAACTACTAGCTTTTGCTACTAGCTTTTTTTTTTTTTTAGCTTTTGCCCGCGACTCCGTCCGCGTAGAATTAGTAATTTGGGCAGCTTATTTTTTTTATCCAATTTGCTTTTTCATCAATTATGGCTCTCCTTAGTTCCTCGATATAAAAAAAAATACCCCCCCCCGCACCTCCCGCAACTCCCCCCCCCCCCCCCCCCGCACACCCGCGTTCACATTCACCACCGTACCTACTCCCAAGTCACTACTTCCAAAAACTGTTCTATAAATTCTTAAAATAGACGTATCTTTCTTATTTGTGAACCGATTCAAATGAAACAAACACTAAATGTTAATCCAAGAAAATACCAACATATCAGTGAAAACCGCATCCTTCTAGGTTAAGCCGTTTCTGAGATTAGCGCGCACAAACGCACAGACAAACAGACAAACAGATAAACAGACAAACAGACAATAATTCTAAAAAACATTGTTTTGGGTTCTATTGCGCTAGTAAATAGCCCTAGTGACAGTTTTTCTCAAATATCTTCAATGTACAGACACCGACTTGTTACAGATTTATTATATGTATAGATATCTACTTTTGTTTGAAGTCTGAAATGAACAAGCAATACATGTCAAGAACAACGATTTGATTAAAAGAGGCCCATAAAAAAACATAATGTCTCTATTTTTCCAGTCATAAATATCGTAGTCCGTACGGCGAACGGCTCAAATCGTCGGTTGAATATTTATAAATACGGTAGCGGACTCGGTAATGCGGCTCGACAGACAGTTGCTAAATTTCAATGTGCTCTATTTCGAATTTCTAGCTTCGGCTTTCACGGCGTCGGAGAATAACTCGACGGTGACTGTTCGCTTGGGACGGACACCCGTTCCGCCTCAAGATCCCGCTACGCTGACTCCGCTAACTTCCTGTTAATTGATAAAAACTGTCACATTATAACAAGCTCCGGTTTCACGGGAGACCGACTCTTAAGTACAACACAAAAATCCCTATGGCTCATAAGATCTGTTTGACATCATGGTATTGGCGGCGAAGCTTAAGCTCCAGACCGAAATGCAGCCGTATTAATAATCGCAGAGCATCAAAAATATCCTAAAGCCGACATATATTACGAACCATACTATTCTGCACACTACCATTTGTGCTCAATGTGGACTTCTCAGCCAAATTTTTGAGTTATATTCACATGAAGTGAAGACAGTTTATGTTATCGTATCCTATTTTCTGGAAATGCTTTTGCAAACTCTCCATATAGCCATTCATTTGGCTGTATAGAGATTCTGTCCAATCACTCGAGTACAGGTTTGATTTATTATAATTCATGAATGGTGTAGTAAGTAGTAAGCTCATCACAGTAAATTTGAGTATAAAGAGTAGGCAAGACAAGAGTATTAAAAATAAGAAGTGACGAAAAAGCAATAACAAGACAAACGAAATGGTTAGACTAAATCAGTAATGTGATAAACTAACCAAAAGGATGGCTAGAGGGTATCTACAAATAGGAAATGTTTCAAACACAGCCTCGTAGTTTGCTAAGCAATATATTATTCTGCTAACAGATAGTAGAAATAGACGTATGTTGGTAGGTATATACCACCATCTACGTGTAAGGCATACTAAGGCTATTTTACGAGGGAGATTTTAAATATGAATTGAAAAATCCCAAAATAAAAAAAGACATGCATTGGGTAATAAAGGCAGTTTCCGACATTTAATAGCTGTGTGTGTGTGTTCGTGAGAGCATGCTTGGGGACGTAATTGCGTTTCTAGGCGCTGTGACATCGTTCCGCGTCTTTATAGGGCAATTACTGCCGTTATCTGGCATTGATATTGCATCTAATTTATTCATGCTCGCATTGGATGAAATAAACACAAGGCAGCTGCATTGACCTCTCGTACACTTGGCTGACATTTTTCCCAATTTCTACAAGACGTAAGCACTAATCCTAACTATTATACCTCAAACAAGCCAAGAAACGTTTTAAAGTGAACGCCAAATGTAGCCGAAGCTGATTTTAATTAAATACGATGTTTTTGAACACGTGATCTCAGAGTCTGAACACGCGTGTGTCGTCTGCCCAAAGTTAAATTCTGAGGGAGTAGATTATGTTTGAATATTTTATAGAAAAGCGGCGGTAGATAGTGAGATATGCAAATTTCGAGGCCATGCCTTGTCGAAACCCAATTTTGACGTTTCACATTTCGGCTACTTTCAACCCTACGTACTAACTGAAACTGCTATTAGAACTGTGCCGCGCTCACATCGTGACCTAAAGCAGTTTGCGAATTGAATAACCAGATAATTCTAGTGCCTATTACGTACTCATTCTTTTGCAATGTCATAAAGCCTTGATTGTTATAAAAGTTGATTGCAGTCGACTGCTTGAGGGTTTGAACGTCTATTAGCATGCGATGATATTTATTATTATCATGTTGAGAATAAAGACCGTTCTACATCTGTTTACGGAACTTTTTATATTTTTTTTATTCAAATATGTCGATGTCAGTTGAATCAATGTGTCAACTTACGCCCTCTTCCATTCCATTTGTTTTCTTTTATTTTTAAATGATATGCAATTACAATAGGAAAAGCAACCAAAATTAAAAATATATATTTTTGCTCCTGTTCTAGTTCAAATATATGTTTACAACTTCTGGTTATTGAATTCTTGAACGCTACAAAGATTTCCTGAAGCAAAATGGTGCGTTGGTTGTTTAGACTTAAAGAGAGGCTCATAAGCCAGCTGAGCTTGCCAAGTTCCATTCTTGGTTTCCTTTGCTTGAAACTATTTACTCCAAAAAAATATGTCGATATTGGCCTGATGTCTATTTATTTTGAAATCTTTTTCTGAAGTTAATTAAATAATAAACTGCTTTATAACAACAAAGATGAAATTTTATTTGCTTTCACAGCTCAGTACATTTTTAATCGGGAATTCGGTCAAATTTAACTTGCGAGATTTGATTACAATCAGACAAACATCGGGACAGGTGAAACTAAATAAAAGCTTGTAATAAAAGCCAAATGAGAAACAAAGTCTAGACACCCAAAACCGGAACTTTCAAACCTAGTGATGCCAACCTTTGACATAATCAATTAAATCCTACTTACCTGGTATGAACAATAAAAATAATCAATTTGAAATTGCGTTCCCATATTATTGTAACATTTGCGAATATCAATAATTTCGCAACTATCTGTCCCTTTGGAACTGAGTTAATAGAAAAAGAAAGAAAGAAAAAAAAGAAAGAAAAGAAAGATTATTTTAATATTTCAACATTGCAGAAGTATTTAAAAATATTCTAAGAAAAATATTCTAAGAATAAGAAACGATGGTTTTAGATGATAATACTAATGCGAAAATGTATGTCGTAACAAATAACGTCCGAACACTTCCAGCAACATCAACCTTTGAAAATATCAATAAAGATGGTGAGAAAGATTAAAGTCAACACGGCCCCATAATGCGTCTAATATCATTACACTTTATTATGTTGCTTGAATATAGCTTGCCTGAATACTGAGTGATGTTGTGACATCAATAAAAATGTCATCATTAATTTCATTGGCTTTACAACATCCAGTCACACTTGTTATCGAGAGATGAATAATAGGCGCACCTTTGATTCTGGATTCTTATTATTCTGCTCGTTAATAGGACTTGGCAATGGCAATACATTCACTAGATCTATCAAATAATTTTACCCACATTTAACAGCAACCTGAATCATTAAAAGTAAACATTCCTGTAGTAAAAATCTAAAAATCACTCCGATAAATGGTTTCTATCTACAGAAGGTGTGCGAATATGGAATTTTGTAATATGAGTATCTCAACAATCTTAACTTTCCGTCAACATGTTTGAATTTGATAAGAAAACTTTTAGTTATCGCATCACATCCTGGTAAGCACCAGCTCAGATTTGTCACAAGAGTCAACATCTTTATCTATGACGAAAAAAAAAATTTGGTTTATCAAAATGATAAAACACGACACTAAACAACAAAATCGTTTAAAAATCTCATGATGTTGTGGGAACTTTCTGGGTAGCAATAGTTTCCAAAATAGGGAAATGCGAGTAAAAAAAAATTGCTCATTGGGTTCCAAGCGACGGGCAACGGAGCAAGGGCAGGCCAAAACGGAGATGGCGAGATGACATAGAGCGTATTGACCCATTTTGGCGGGATAGAATCGGATGAAAAGAAGAAAAGGAGGCCTTTGGTCAGCAATGGGACGTCCAATTGGCTATTTTAAAAAAAGTATGTAGTATATTTGTAGGTGATAAATTAGTGGATCGGATCCGGAACACCGACCTGCGCTCCATGACTCAGATCACTGATGCGGGTCGAACGGCGTCTAAGCTGAAGTGGGACTGGGCTGGCCATATCTGCCGCATGCCAGACGAGTTGTGGGCCAAGATAACCACCGAGTGGAAACCCAACAACTCGAAAAAGCGACCTGGCAGACCCATACGGCGATGGCGGGATGAACTGGATTTCTTCTTGGAGGACTAGCCCTCGTATGCAGCGGACAGAGAGCAAAAAGTGCGGAAAAGTAGTTACACACTCTTGTGTACTCTGACTCTGTAGGTACAGTTACGTACAGTCAAGAAAAAGGAATAGCGTCCCATGGTGAAAATGAAAAATGAAAATAATTTATTCAGTAACTTAGTTAGTTATGACAATAACTGTGCTGGTGCCTCTTTTTGAGTATCATGATACTCGTACTAAGAGAACACCGCTCCTCCATTTTATGTAACTTAAAACTACTTAGGTGTAGGTACTCTAAACTATTTTTATTAAATTTTATTAAAATATAACCTTTTCACAGTCAATTTCACGATAATTTGTTTATCAGGTATATGGAATGTCAACATAACATTTGCAGCGAACGTTCTACACTGCTAGGCGATTCAGTTTCCTCTACTGTCAAAAATAATCCGCTACTTTCGACGATAACTGTACTGCACTATGTGATCACAATACAGGGTGGCTCATGATTGGATGGGTAGAAGATGGATCAGTATAGGTAACTCTGAACTATTAGCCATAGAATGATCTGTTCTAAGGAACCATATCATCGATTCTAGTGACAAGAAAAGCCTCGTTTTAACAAAGTTGGCACAGCGATCCTAATTAAAGTAAAGCCAGAAAAATCGTACAAACATAAAATAAATAAAATAAAATAGTGGACGATAACTAAAGCTTCACTAATTAACATAGAAAAGTCATCGTTTTATTCTTGTACAGCATCCTCGTTCAAAACGATAAAGAACCACATATTGTAACAGAATAAACGTATGTAGTTCTCTTCATTAATATCTCTCAGTATTCATTAGTGTCATCCAATCAGTTAAAACAATACTTCCGCGTGTATTTCACTACTAGTCACCTCCGACTTTGTCTACGTAGAATTTGGTTATCGGTATCTCGTGGGACCTATGTATTTTTTGGGGTAAAAAGTATCGTAATATATCTGTTCTGTCTGTCTGTTGGGGGCTTCAAAGGGAGGATGAAAATTTCATTTATTTTGCCGTAGGATGCACCGTTTTCAAGATATTTGACAAAAACACCGGATGGGTGGTGGGGTGAGAGGGGGGGAGGGGGTGCGGGGGGGATGCGGGGGAGGGAGCGCGGGGTATCAAAGGGGGGATGAACGTTAAACTATCGTCCGTAAACCGACTTTACAGACAACCGGTTTTTTCTGTTCTGTGCTCCCAATAGGGAACGTGCACATAGACGGTGCTGCCAACTGGTGCCATAAGGGTGCCATCAATTTGAATGTTTTACCTTGATAAGTTTGTTTTACTGTCCGCATAGTGTCTCTTCTGTCGCATTAGTGCTGTCGCATTATGCTCACAAAAGAAGAAACTTGACGTTTTCTCATGAAAAATAAACTTGAAAAAAAAAACTTAAAACCTTAAAAAAAAACGTGGAATCGAACTGAGGCTGGATCCGCGACCACCCGATTTCTACTGTGCTATTATGATCTGCTCGAAGCTGGCGAATTTTAGCTTTGTATTCTAATGCAAACAAAAATAGCCGGAAAACACGAGTAAAAGCGGTTTTCTGAAAATGAAACATAGCTAGATCAGTTTTTTATCCCCGAAAACCCCCACATACCAAATTTCATCGAAATCATTGGAGCCGTTTCCGAGATTCTGATTATATAGGTATTACAAGAATTGCTCGTTTAAAGGTATTAGATTAGATAGATAGATAGATAGATTAGATAGGTAGATAGATATACGATCTGACCGTACGTGCGTGCGTGCGTCAATTTGACCTGACCGCAGACCGCAGAACGCATCCAGTGTGGCAAATCCTTAATCCTCCGTTGATTGGACTGAATACTGACTGGAGCGAAGCGTGGTTCAATGTTCTTTGCTTTTAATACCAACACTCTAGAGGATTAGGGCCTTCAGGGTGAATGAAACCGCGCCATAGTCATAAAAGCCTGTGGGATGCTGAAGCTTTCGTCAATGTCAGTTGATACGTTTCGAATTTCAAAGGTTTTGATTTCAATGTTATACATCGAGCATTTTAACCAATGGAGTGGAAATCTCTTGATGTGTTTGAAAACAAACTGTCAAATTACGGCCTCTGCTGCCAACCAAGGCCAATAATTGACCAGTCCAAGGATAAGCTTGACACTAGAGTTGGACAAGCATAGATTATTATCGATATCGACTCTTGGTATACTTAAGTAGTTTCAAATTGTGATGCTGACACTATAAAACTATAATTCCAATACATGCTTGTTTTGTTATTAGAGTCGTGCCGCGTGCAAGGACTAAATCCCCGAAAACCTGATTGATTTCAGTTCACAGCAAAATTCGATTTTTAGCTGCTTAAAAATAAAGAAATAGTCGATTGAGCTGACATAATAGTGACGTCATAACTAGCAATTGTCATACAAAATCTGAAGAAGAGTCGTGTTTTGACAGGTCTTAAAAAATACATCAGTTGATTGGTGATGTTGTCATCCGTATTGAGATGTTCTATCGTCCTGTGTCCTGACTTTTTTAACAAATGAAGTACTCAAAACCTAGACGTGAGTCACCAGTATTGTTATTTTGGAAACTATTTCAACATATTTAAGATTCATTATTAAATGAACGATTTGTGCTTTATAAAGTACATCCGGCAGTTATTCTCGCTGTTAATTTGTTCGTTATAACGTACACGAGGACTCACGAGGCCATTGTTACGAAAAAAAAAACAGTATAATTATAATTCTAATGACTCCCAACGCTCCCATCGTCTGCATCTCCAGATAGATACATCATACAAGACTAAAGTGAGTAGGCTATTATTGAACCAGTGAGATACACTTTTGGCCTCGTCTTCACTTTCCATCAGGTGAGATAGAGTCAATCACAGAGACAGCTTTAAGTAAAAAAAAAAAAAAAAAAAAACCGGCCAAGAGCGTGTCGGACACGCCCAAGATAGGGTTTCGTAGCAGGTACGAAAAAATCTTGACATACTTTATTAATGTGGCTGTTTTGGTCCCAACGTCGGCGGTACAGCGCTATCTGTCGGCGAATTGGGTAACTAATATGCAGTCTACTAGAACTAGTATGTATGTTGATTGTTTTTCAGATGTAATATATTTTTTTTATTTGAAAGAAGATACTGTTAGCGTGATTTATCGTAATCGAGAAAAAAAATCACCCCCACTTTACGTCTATGGGGGGGTACCCTAAAAAAATTTTTTTAGTTGTTTTTATTTAACCTCTTTGTTGGCGTGACTGATATATATATTCATGCCAAATTACAGCTTTCTAGTATTAACAGTCTCTGAGCTTAGTCGCGGACAGACAGACGGACAGACATGGCGAAACTATAAGGGTTCCTAGTTGACTACGGAACCCTAAAAACTAAACGGTTATGGTCCACGTTAGGTATGTGAAACGCATAAGAGTGTGTTTAAATATCTAGAAAGCTTCGATGTTTGTGATGGCGTTTATACTACGTTCAAACAAAAGTAATGTCGTAAATCGTTTACAATCTATTTGCTATGATTCGGTCTATTGTGTGGTATCAATCTGATTGTCAATCATGTGACTGCGTTCAACTGAGTTGATTGATTGGTAAGCGATAAGTAGTACGGTGACTAAGAGCTCTAAGAAGTCGTCTGTAGACTTCGTTATCGAATTTTACATTTTTTTTGTTGTGCTTTTTTTAATGATCCCAAGAAATGTCTATATCAAATATGAGTTAAATCAATAGAGGGTACCCTCTATAAATAACTAATTAAATACTGCTATGACAAAGAATATTATACTTATTGTAATCATGTTTTTTGTATGACGATCCCCAGTTGAAAAAAAAAACAATTTAATGTTAATTGTTATTTTTATCTTATTATTTTGGCATTTTAGTAGTAATTATCCATTATTTCAAATTTCATATTTTAAAATTATAGCACAACATACTGGAGACACTATTTCGGTGTTCTTTTGTCACCATACGGTTAGGTATTATATTAATAATGTTTTTATTTTTATTAGGAGTACTATTTTTATTGGACCCAAAAAATACCTCTATATTGGCACCGATTTATGCTCGATACCAGATGGCTCGGTATTGACGACGGCGCTGTCCTCCAGAATATCGGGATTTTTTTGTTTCCATTTTTTTGTAATTTTTAACCAAATTTTTGTTTTGTAAATAAATATATACCTAGTATATTTTTGCCTTCCTTAAATTGTGATAAAGTTTTATTGAAGTGGGACTAGGCTAGACATGGCTGTTGAATGAACGTTGGGACAAAGTTGCCACGGGACGAGTCTCTAGTTATGGATATCGTAATAGAGGGAAACCGAAGCAGAGATGAAGAGAGGACCTAGACATTTATCACGTGGGATGCTCGCGTTTGATTGGCGAGAATGGAGAAAAAGAAGAGGGGCCTTTGCCCAGCAGTATTAGAAAAATTTGATTATTATGGTGAATGAATATATAGAACGAACTAAAACAATTACTTTGCTCACCCGCGACCTTACAATAGTTACGTTTATGCAAGAAATGTGTGTTCATGCAGTTCCTCCACCTCCACACTGTACGAATACACATAAATCACATAAACACAACTATCACCACCACCAAGCTACACTGACGCGTTTCGAACTCAACCAGAGCTCATCTTCGGAGTTACCATTGAATATATAGACTTAATTAAACTTTGTCACGCCAAACAAACACTGTCAGAACGACACGCAGTGAAATATATTTTAAGCCATCAGTCACAATCTACGGCATAGTTCACAGATACATTAACGAGGCTTACTCAAGACAGGCGTAAGCTAATTTAGCAATTTACCTACTAATCCTGTGGTAAATTAATGTAATTTTGAATTCCATCTCATGGTGTGGCAAACCGCAGTAAGCAGCTAAACTTGATATTAACTACCTACATTTATAAACGATGTGTTTACATTTTGTACTTTTACAAGAAAACAACTTAACTACTTTAACCGTACCACTTATAGAGACGTCGAATATAATTCTGTATACTAAAGACTGACTACAGTTTTTTTAATAGAATCAAGCCTTTTAAGCGTTATTTAGATGTTAGAGCGGTAGTAATAGACGTTTAAATTAACGTTAATATATTTGTAAAAGTTTTATGCCTACTTATCTAAAAAACTTTCTGTAGAGCTACTACTTACTGTTTTTATTATCTCTATTTAACTTAATTACTTCAGTTTTATGACTAAAAATTGATCTCTAAAAAGAAGATTCTTCTTGAAGAAATCTTTTCTTTTTTTATACAAGAGGGGGCATACGAGCAGACGGGTCACCTGATGGGGAGCGATCACCAAATCTATTTCTAAACGACCAGATGACCTAGATGGCCTAGTGGTTAGAGAACCTGACTACGAAGCTTGAGGTCCCGGGTTCGATTCCCGTGTCGGGGCAGATATTTGTATCAAAAATACGAATGTTTGTTCTCGGGTCTTGGGTGTTTAATATGTATTTAAGTATGTATCTATCTATATAAGTATGTTTATCCGTTGCCTAGTACCCATAACACAAGCTTTGCTTAGCTTACTTTGGGACTAGGTCAATTGGTGTGAATTGTCCCGTGATATTTATTTATTTATTTCTTCATTAGCATTTTTATACGACTACAGCAAAGCCAAAAGGAAGTGTAATGATTTGCAATATAGATCGATGCTATTGATGATTTCGCGAATGATAAGGTTGAACAAAACACAATGCGTTTTTATATCGTGTTTTGCCATTATACTCCATTGTTACTGTTTTCTCGGATGAGTGACTACAGATTAGTGAGAAAAAATGGCAGTTAGATTATATTCATATTGGATTAGCTTTGGCTAAGAAGTAAATAATATGCACCTGAACCCAAATCCATAATTGCTAATAGTTTTATTATTATTTAACATCACCAATGAATTATCACTTTTTATGAGCTGTCACCCACATCTGTACAGTAAAATTACATAAAGTTTACCACTGACAGATGGTTTGCCTTCATTTCATTTTCAACTTTAACGACCTACAAATAAAGCCAATTTTAGAATACTGTTACCCACGTTTGCAGATTTTGCAATAGCTACTTTATTTGTATGGTGTTAAAGTTGGAAATGAAATGAAGGCAAGCCATCTGTCAGTGGTAAACTAAAAGTAAACGTAATGTAATACGAGTTTTGGACCGCAGTGTCGCGTTTCTGATTCGATCAGGCCTTCGAACACCCAGAATACTGCGCTCCGTTGCTCGTTGACAAAATTGGGCCCAATTGCATATCAAATTACAAGCTTAGTATTAGCTGTTTTGTATTGAAATTCACTAATACTATTTGCTTGTATTTTGTTATGCAATTGGGCCCAGGATAGGGAAAAATGGCGGAGGAAAGGGGAGGCCTATGCCCACCAGTAAGACATATTACAGGCTATATAAAAAAATAGCTGTCAAAACGCGATCATTCCATTTATTATATGGTAAAACTAAGCCATGACGTTACTTGTTAGACGTCACAATTTAGTAACTATTTATTTTGAAGTTACTATTTTATTGAAAATTTATCTGATAATAAAATGTTGAACAGCGCCCTCTATTCTTGTTTTAAGTTAGAATATTATCCCACAGTAACGCATTACCGGGATATTAAGGCCCTACCAAGCTTTTCGCGTATTTATTGCATTAATTTATTTTAATCTCGTGCTGTATCATTACTATAGTCCGACAAGCTCGTGCGTGACCCTCCGCGGAACTCTGTCGCAGTCAGCATTTGCCGCACTTATTAAAAACAGTCTTGTTAAGGACAGCAGAGGCTCCCTGCGACAGGGTTCCGCCGAGCGCCGCGCACGATTTGTCAAGGTATAGCAAAGCTTTAGTCCTATTTATTCATGTGTAAGATATTTGAGGATTCACTCTAATGTCCAGTGTTTATCGAAACACGATTACTTACAGTTAATTGGATAGAAAAAAAATCCAAAGTCGTTTCTAAAAAATAAAATAAATCCTTAGTGCGGCGTAAATACCGCACGGCATGTCATGACTTTTTGATTGTTAATAAAACAAAATGTTTTCTAGGGCGTAGTGTTGCTACATTTGTAAAATATGTATTTGTTTTAGTAATACAATGAAAATACCTAAATACACGCGCATTTTAACCAACCTATCTTGAGCCATCGTGCTTCCCTCTTGTCCGATAGTTACTTGCGTTAGTTCTCCTTCGGCCATCGGACGGGGAACGCGTGTGGCTTGCGCTTACGCACGGCTTTGATTCTAGTCGCTCTCACGCACACATACACGAGTGAATAGAATACCTAAAATCGATTAGCGCCAAAAGCTCGGTAGGGCCTCAAGTTTCCTATGTCTTTGTCTATCTGTATGCCAATTTCTCTACTTTCTAAATCCGTTCAACCGTTATTGCACTTCCAAATAAACTTTTTCTCATTTATAATATTAGTAGGAAGTAAAATAATGTCAAGTATCCTATTGCACAGAAAAACATCTTTAATTCAAATTATGATCTCCAACGGCGGACCTGAGTTTAGCTATACTAGGTGCCAGATAACGCTGCCTAATCTGTGTAATCTAATAGTGAGAAAATGTTGACAATTTCTGCAATGACCGCAAGTGAACTCAACCCTGTACCACGATAACCGCGTAAAGTTGATTTAGCGATAATTTTCATACATTTAGCGACAGTCGTTTTTAAACTTGAGATAACATAATACTTGAGGAGTAATGAACTTTTAGGCAGCGTTATCTGGCATCTAGTATAGGCCACTCTGACGCACACCGCTAAGTCTGCTCGACGACCTAAGTGTTTCTTTCCTGCCTCGGAAGCGCACGCGCTCCCTAATTCAGTCGGCAAATACCGGTTTTACTCCTGCTCTAGAGTTAAGTCTATTTAAACCAGCAAGAAGTGATTTTTACCGCCGCGAAGGAAGATGTTCTGACATAGTTAACAACGGTGACTAATAACGCATTAAAGTTTCTTGACCCAGTAGTTGTTACAATGTTGTAAATTTTATTGCCTGTAGCGTTTGTTGTAACTAATTAGGATACTGACGTTTGCAAAGGTTGTTAGGTAATTGAATTTGCATCGAGAATGTGTGCTATTAGTATTTTCTTTAGCTCAATCTTTACGAGTTCAGAAGGTATATTTTATAGTTTGTTACTTAATAGAACTTCGTAATGGTTTCTTCTTGTTAAAAAGACCGGAAAAGTGCATGCTGGACTAAATCCATCCATACTAATAAATATTATAAATGCGAAACTGTGTCTGCTTGTTACCTTTTCACGCTTAGGTAAACCAGCACTTTTCACGCTTAAGTAGAAAATGGTTGATCCTTATTTAATTGTCTTACATTTATTTACCATCTTGTGAAACCCGTTTTTAGCAATACACTATCTTACTTTACTTTACGTTAAACCGCTGAAACGAATAAATAACAATAAGATAAGAGAGACGAATAAAGAGACAGACAGAGTTACTTTCATATTTATTAGTAAGGAAGTAAGGATTACACCTGCAAAGAAATTCAATGGTGTGTGTGAAGTTCCAATTCGCACTGGGCCCGCGTGGGAACTACGGCCCGAGCCCTCTCATTCTGAGAGGAGGCCTGTGCCCTGCAGTGGGACGTATATAGGCTGGGATGATGATGATGAAGGAATACATTTTGATCTAATATAACTTGTAAACTTGCGAATCCTACATAACTGTGAAAGTTTTGCTTTTAAAATCATTGTATAAGTACAGTTGAGGAAACTTAATCGCGTGAACTAGGGTAGAACCTCTTCACAGTCAATTTCCCGATGATTTCGTTGGCAGATAAGGGAATGTCAACATGATCTGGGATTCTATTTTATGTGCAAAAGGGGTTAAGTCAAAATCGGCTTTTCAACTACTGCAGAATTAACCTCTTTTTGACTAGAAAACAGAAATTCAGAATTTGCAACAAAAAGGTTCCATGCTGGTACGCGATTCAGTACAGTACACTACTGCTGTCATGTTTTTTACAATTTGTAACTACCTACTTCAAAGCAAAGTGCACAAATGAAACTCTGATTCCTAAAATGTCTTTCGTAATATAATAAAATATTTTCGAAAGATCTATCACACAACACGAGATTGGTGATATTTTTTTAGGGTTCCGTACCGCAAAAGCAAAAAATCGGAACCATTATAGGATCACCTTTGTTGTCCGTCCGTCTGTCTGTCAAGACCCTTTATAATACTAGAGGTATATACTCAGGTCTACAGTCCGTTGAAGCTGTGGAAAAACAAACTTCTAAGCTAACGTAAGAAAAATACGGCCATCTAAGCTGCAAAAAACGTATAAATATTTCGACACACTCAAGGGAATCAACATTTATATTATAGGGTATTATCCGTTGACCTAGAAAATATGGGCAAGTAATACCGTCTTATACTACATGTATAGGGAAAAACTATACATTTGTAATTTCGTAAGGTTCTGAGTTACGAATATAGAATGAACCCGACACGACGTACATTTTACTTAAAATTAGGGTTCTGCAAACACTGGATTATAATAGATACGGCTGTTTACGGCATTTGCACTTGGCCGGTTTTTTTATAAAATTAAGACTTTGGCGGCGTGATTATTTCCTATACCTGTGCCAAATCACAGCTTTCAGCGCTAAAAGCCTCCTAGCAAAGGCGCAATCAGGCGAACAGACAAACATGACGGAACTAAAACGGTACCCTTTTAGTTTTTGCTGTTTTGACTACGGAACCCTAAAAATGTTCAAAGATGTTTAAAAAAATTCATACATTTTAAACGGAAAACTTATTGCGTCGTTTCTCATTGATAAACAGGTGCATTACAAAACGCGCAGCAAATGATGCGTTATGGTCTCTCATTTTGCAAGTTTACCATTAATTTGTGTTGCATTTACTGTTACGTTAAATGCTATCCTAGGAAGGTATATTATGGTCAAGCAAGAGTAATAAGAACGGGTCGAATTCCACGTAGTAGAAATCCAGTCGCATAATTTTGCACCTACCCATTTTTTTTGTCAAATGATTGTTTTTAATGTGCTGATAAACTTGAACATTCATCATTCTTGCGAATTTAATAAGTATTTAAGTTGAATCTAGCTGTAGGTATATAAAAATTTTAAATATAAAATAAAACCTCCTTCAAACAACATCCGAAAAACTATGAAATAATAATTGAACCGAACCGACCACAATAAGCATGAAAATATCTTTCTTCTAATCTGTTTGAAGTCAGTGCCTCAGCACGAGCCAGCAAGAGTGTAGAAGCCCTATAGATAGTACCTAGGTATGTAGGTAAGTTAGATTACTAGGTCCACTCCTGCTGGCTCGAGCTGAGGCACTGACTTCAAACAGATTAGAAGAAAGATATTTTCATGCTTATTGTGGTCGGTTCGTTTCAATTATTATTTCATAGTTTTTTGGATGTTTTTTGAAGGAGGTTTTATTTTTTATTTAAAAAAAAATATTTTTTGCTTTTTAGTTGTAACAGTTAAGGTTAATCGCCGCATAAAACACTATCAAAATTATGCTACAACTAGCCAAAGAAACTGAAATACCAAAATTAGATACTGTCTACATCGAATCCAGAGTGCTAGTTGAGCGCATAAACATAAACATTAGTTTGACATTGACGTTTCGACAGTTCAATAACTACCGTTTTATTCCACAGTGGCTAATGGTAGGCATTGTTTGTTATTGACTTTCATTTAAATATGCAGAGGGTTCAACTTCACATTAGTCTATAATTATGTCTTTAATACGTACGTTTCTACTAAACTTACCTATATATGGTTTGATAAATTACACCGCCAATAAATCGACTTACATATTAAACTTCCGCTTTGTTTACTCATAATTATTTTTTCTACTTGTGTAGGTATTTTAATTTTACAAACAAAATCACACAGCTGCTCTTTTAGTGCTGAACCAAAAGTCTATTGTCTGTGGTACGTTCCATCATATCGAAAAATTTCTTTTCTCAAACATGCTATGAAATATTGACGTTATGTTCCTTATAATACGCCACGAAGTGTCACAATGCAGGCGCGGCGTGGTGTGCGGCTAGACGAGAGGTCAATAATGGAATTTCATACAACATTGCTGGCCTTGGCCAGCAAAGTGATCGTCTATTGTTATATACCATGACGTTTATAGGTCTATGGCATCATAGCATTTAGCCATGTTCGCGCCATAGCTTCGGTCTCCGATGATGCCCGAGCGTCGCGACCAATGACAGCGTCTGCGCGGCGCATGCGCGGGCGCCGCTACACGACAAAGACAGCCCCGGCGACGAGGGCCGTCTCTCTCACACTTCTTCTCATAACGTCAAGGAGCGCGCTCGTGTCCTTATATTATTATATAGATTCTAGTACTCAAGAAAAGTCTGTAATTGTTTCTAATGGTAATTAAATACCATTCAAGCAATTAAAAAAAAGCTATAAGCAATATTTGCGTTTTGGTTCATTAAGACATTCTGCCACTACGCTTATTTAAGGTAAGGTGAGATGATGATGCCTACACTCAGCATTGGGTGGCTATGGGCTGAAGAAGAGAGAGAGAGAGAGAGAGAGATGATGATGATGATGGTGATGATGATGGTGATGTTGATGGTTGTGATGGTGTTGATGATGGCGGTGATGATGATGGTGATGGTGGTGATGATGATGATGGTGTGATGATGATGGTGATGATGATGATGATGATGGTGATGATGATGGTGATGGTGGGTGATGATGATGATGATGGTGATGATGATGATGATGATGATAATGATGGTGATGATGATGGTGATGATGAGATGATGTTGATGATGTTGATGATGGTGATGATGATGGTGATGATGAGATGATGTTGATGATGTTGATGATGATGATGATGATGATGATGATGATGATGATGATGATGATGATGATGATGATAGTGATGATGATGATGATGGTGATGGTGATGATGATGGTGATGGTGATGATGATGATGTTGATGATGATGATGACGATGATGGTGATGATGGTGATGGTGATGATGATGGTGATGACGACGACGATGATGACGATGATGATGATGATGATGACGCATGTTTGAGAAAAACTCTATACAAGCCTTGGCTACGAACAGGATTGCCGGCCTCGTATCTCTAGATAACTACTCGGCCGGCAATCCCCTATTTCACGGCCGCTTCAGTAATGTACTATTTCTGTATAGAAAACTAAAAGAGTTTCGAAAAAACAATGTCGTAATTCAAACGTATCTCGTTCTTTCCTGAATTTGTCAAATATACGAGACGGAATCTCTCTGCTACCTCCTGATTGGTTGCAATCAGCTGGCCAGTCGGTTGCCTTTAATTTGTTAAAATTATTCAATATTTGGTTAATCGTAGACAATAGATATGTTGACACGACCAATCAACTGACGTACTTTTTATGAGCTGTCGAAACACGTTTCTCCGGTGGATTTTAAAAATAAAATCACTACAAAGTAATTTAAAACATAGTCGCTTCCCGCTGTCTATCCCTATGTATGCTTAGAACTTTAAAAATACGGAACGGATTTTGATGCGTTTTTTTTTAATAGATAGAGTGATTCAAGAGGAAGGTTTCATGTATAATACATGCATAATTGCACCCGTGCGAAGCCGGGGCGGGTCGCTAGTAATGAATAAATCATGGAACAATTGACATCAATTGACCTAATCCTAAACTAAGCAAAGCTTGTTCTATACCTAGGACTAGGCAACGGATAAACATACTTATATAAATAAATACATACTTAAATGCGCATTAAACATCCAAGACTCGCGCACAAACATTCGAATTTTTCACACAAATAAATATCTTTCCCGACCGAGAATCGAACCCGTGACCTTAAGCTACGTAATCAGATTTTCTAACCACTACTAGGCTAACCAGTTGTCTATTACGAGTATGTAGAAACTATTTATTGATTGGATTTTATTCAGTGCTTGCAAATGTAACTATATTAAAACACACGATAAGACAAGTATCTATAACAGGTATGAGAATTTCGTAATATATTTATTTAGTGATTTTTGGATATTGATATTTTTTAATATTTTTTACTCATAAAAAAAGTATTATAAAATTATTTATTACATAATTGTTTTAAAATCTCGTACCTTGTTAACCCCCTGTTTCACAATCCATTGATCAAATTTATTTGAAGGATATAAATGTGATGCCGTCTCTGTTTGTTCTGGTCGGATAGACGGAGACGGCATCACATTTTTCTGTCAGTTAAAATTAATCAATGGGCGGTGAAACAGCCCCATAGCCTACTCGGCAAAGCCTTATAGTTTAATCACTGTCACAAACAAGTGTTAAACAAGCCCTATTATGTAACTATTGTATAAAATACTATTAAGCAATAAGTCCGCCTATTGTCTACCCGGCAGTCTATTTTTTATAACTCATCGAAGATATTGATTTGTGGTATTCGATAAAGAATAGTGTAATATTCTTAAATATTCTATTTCATCACACTTGCTCGTCAATGGTGTTATTTCATGCCTGTATTGTATACTATACCTACTAAATGACAATGGCCTAAATTATTCTTAAGGGTGTTATGGATTCACGTACAGTTTTTCTTCACAGGGGAGTTCTAACTTTAGTTTTAAAATTTGCAAACAAGTCAGTTGGTATGTCAGTTCAGACTAAGGAGGTTTCAAGTCAGCCAACAATGGCCAACATTTTATTTATATCTTTAAAACTTAGCTATTACCCAATTTTACAACACAATACTTATTTATATACGGTTCATGAAACTTCGTCATTTTTATATTTTAAATTTATATCAAATAGTGTTGCAATAATTTTAGTAACTATTTTTTAACATGTTGGCAGAATCTGGCCGTATGACCATTCAAATTCTAAACTAAACATAGTTTACATTATCTATAACAGATGACTCGAAAAAAGTGAGAATCTGTTTTGGCGGGTAGCCATTGTTTTATTCAGTTTAAGTGTTTAGAAACAAAATAATTTTATTTTTGGATTTTTTCCTCGCCATGTGATGAAAATCATTGTGTTTATCACAGGCAGTAAGGGGATTACAAATTCGAGTCATTAAAAGACCTCCGCCCCCGCCATCGGCCTCCAGTCTCGGGCTTCTAATAGACTCTCATTAGTAATCCCTTTCTTACGGCCCTTGATGCACAATGTACTATTATAATTACTTCAAAGCGACTAAAAATTAACTTTATAGGTCGTTATTTAACGACCGCTTTAGCCTAGTTGGTAGTGACCCTGCCTACGAAGCAAGAGGTCCTGGGTTCGAATCCCGGTAAGGGCATTTACTTGTGTGATGAGCACGAATATTTGTTTTGTTTTCTATGTATTTAAGTATTTATTTATCTATATAAGTATGTTACACCCATAGTACAAGCTTTGCTTAGTTTGGGACTAGGTCGATTTGTGTAAGATTGTCCCCTAATATTTATTTTTATTTATTTATTTTATTTGTAAATTAATCCAGATTTCAAGGCTAAAATAGTGTATTATTATTAGAGTTATGTGATATTTGGGTACTTAGTACGTTGTACTAGCCTAGTAGTTCGACCAATGGCCCCATTAACAGAGGATCGTGGGTTTAACTCCACCTCGGAACTCTGAGTTTTCGAAATTCTATATGACCAATATGACCGATATGTCACTGGATAGATTATTCTACGGTGGAGGAAAACGTCGTGAGGAGACCTGGATACACCTGCGAAAAAATTTAATGGTGTGTGTGAAGTTCCCAATTCGCACTGGGCACTAGGAACCACGGCCCAAGCCCTCTCATTCTGAAAGGAGAAGGAGGATTCTGAGGGATTCTGTGCCATCCAGTGGGACGTATGTAGGCTGGGATGAAGGAGGGTTCTGTATTATACAGTAATATGATACCATCTGCAAAAAATAGTTTGCGCTCCCGTCCCACAGCTGGACACAGGCCTCCTCTCAGAATGAGAGAGCTTACGCCGTAGTTCTCACGCGTGTCGGATTGGGGATGGGATGCAGGTTTCCTCGCGATGTTTTCCTTCACCGTAAAGCTCATTGTAAATTTCAAATGTAATTTCGCACATAAACCCACATGGGTTTTCATAGACTAGTTCATCATGAACTACGCGAGCACTTTTACTACTACAGAATCCAATCAGACCAATTTGTAAAATAATAACTGTTCCAATTTGTCTATACATTATAAATTGTTCTAATTTTGGACCAAAATCCAACAGTAAGATGCTAATAGCTACTATCAAAACTCTGCAGCCAACAAAAACCACTTCGTATTTACTCACAATTTAAAACTTCAATTATCTCGTGTATTCGGTTTAGTATCACGCTAAAAACTAACTGGGCTTCAAGTAATTTGGCACGGGACACAAAATGGATAACAACTAAAAATTAGCACAGCGTCCGCAACATTACATCGGTTGTCAGAGTGACCAAGCTCCACTGCATAAGATTCTGCATTTATCTGTTCCTTGTTCGAAATAAGACTAATATATTTAATAAGCAGACATAGGAATTTAGGGGACAAAATTTTATGACAGGTAGGGCGTTCTTTTATCGATAAACTCTACTATCGACGCTTTTCCCATAATGGTAAATAGTGATCGATCGCCCCCAGCTTTGTTTGAAGTTTGTATTATTTTGTAAGTCTTATTTCGGAGACAAATATGATAAAGTTCACACAATGCATATTTTAAATGATAGCTGGGTAATGAGTACCATTGCACTATAAAATATTTTTACAATAAGCTCGTAAGGCCCAATTTGCTAAATTTATACATATTATGTCAAAGCAAATGTCAACTTGTCTTGATTGACAATAAATTTCAAATTTTTATAGTCGAAATTTGACGTGGGCTTTACGAGGATAAAGAAGAAGAGAATTGAATTATTATTTTGTTTCATTTTTATACTTTCTATAAAATAATATTTTTACAAAAAAAATTTAAATAAAAAATAAAACCTCCTTCAAAAAACCATGAAATAATAATTGAACCGAACCGACTACAATAAGCATGAAAATATCTTTCTTCTAATCTGTTTTAAGTCGGTGCCTCAGCTCGAGCCAGCAGGAGTGGACCTAGTAATCTAACTTACCTACATACCTTACTATCTATAGGGCTTCTACACTCCTGCAAGCTCGTGCTGAGGCACCGACTTAAAACAGATTAGAAGAAAGATATTTTCATGCTTATTGTAGTCGGTTCGGTTCAATTATTATTTCATGGTTTTTTGAATGTTTTTTGAAGGTTTTATTTTTTATTTAAAAAAAAATATTTTTTGCTTTTTAGTTGTTTCTGTATAAAATAGATGCGTAGGATAAAATCATCAGTTTGACTTCGAAATAAGGTTATGTTAAAAATTCTATTTTTAATGCTCGACGGGGTTATGTCGTTTTATTACAGAGTTCCATGATACTTTCTGAATGCAAATGCTCGACTTGTCACCGAAAATACAAAAATCGCTATAAGTTTTTCTTGAATTTTTGAGGAGTTTCTTCAATTCCTCATGGATCCCATCATCAGAACTGGATTTTGGTAACAACGGGACCAACCTTGAAGTATGTGCTTTCAAACAACGAAAAAATTTTCCAAATCGGTTCATAAATGACGGAGTTCTGAGGTAACACACGTTAAAAAAAGAACATACAACCGAATTGAGAACCTCCTCCTTTTTTTGAAGTCGGTTAAAAAAAAACTTGGAGCGATCATTAAGTATATGGGGAAAGCATCGATAGTTGAGTTTATCTATAAAGGAACTCTCTATCTGTCATTGAATTTTGCCCCTTAAATAGGCCAGACATAGGAATGTCTGTTAATAAGTTTTTGATAAAATAATATTTAAAAAAGCTTTTTTTACTGACTGTACTTTTAATTACTAATACTAAACGGGACTTATCAGTTATCACGCAAAATAATATTTACCTCGACGTTTGTTAACTCGTGACCACGGCTGCTGCAATGAGGCCGAAACGTCGAGGTAAATATTCTTTTGCGTGATAAGTCCCGTTTAGTATAGTAATTATGAGTGAAAATTACGAAAGTTTAAAACAGTAAACTGTACTTTTTGCTTTTCCCATTATGACTAGCGGAAAAACGCACTGATTGGCATAAACTTGTATAGAGGGTCGAAAGTATTTCGATGAGGCCTAGTTCAAGGCGCTTACTGACAAGAGACAGAAACGACATCAAGGCGGTTCTTCACCAGTACAGTGAACTTCTCTTGTCAAGCCTGTCAGCACGCAAGGACGAACATGTCGCTCTCGCATCAGGCATCATCAAGTCAGCCACGTGAGGCGTTGTGCACAGGCATTACGCCATAATTCGTCTACAACAGACGCATAGGCCTAAATAATGATGATGACTTTTTGCTGACTTTGCATTGTCATCCAAACTATTATTCCGTATGAAGTTTCAACTCGATGCCATTAACCGTTGAAGAGACCAGAATTCCCATCATCATCATCATGTCAGCCGAAAGACGTCCACTGCTGAACATTGGCATCCCCCAAGGCTCGCCAAACAGATCGGTCCTGCGCCATCCACATCCAACGCATTCCCGCAACCTTAACCATTTCTCGAGTGGCGTCTTTCGGTCCGTGGACGCCACTCGAGAACCTTTTTGCCCCATCAGTCATCAGTTCTACGAGCGATTTGCCACTTGAGTCTGGCGATTCTTCGAGCTATGTCGGTGACTAGTTCTTGCGCGGATTTCATGATTTTTAATGCGATCCCGCAGAGAAACTCCGAGCATAGCCCTCTCCATCGCTCTCCACCAGAATTCTGCTTCCAGATTACTGTATAATCACCGGAATTATATAAGTATGCCAAATTTTAGCTCAATCGGATACCAGGAAGTAATCGAACAATGGTGTGCAAATTTTGTAAACACAATGTACAAACGAACGTTGCAAGGTAAATAAAAGCTTGTAAAAAGTTACGTATCGTTGTATATAACGGCGTAGGATGCTCAAGCAGAATCATGAAGCAAATCCTTTATTTATTTATTTTTTCATTTAAATCTTTTGTAAGTTTACCTCCTGCTGCCGCCCACGTCGAATTTTGTTCAAATGAACGTACATTATTACAATATCGGACACTGGGCGGCAAGAGATTAAAAAAATGCTCAAATTGGTTCAGAAAGTAATATAACTCATAGTACCTTCATATGCGAATCGGAAAAATGCCACCTCACAGTCTGTCGTAATCTTAGCACTTGAAATCACAAAGTACTGGCAGACATAGGCAGTCTATTTTTTTTTAATGTAATTAGATCAGTCATTTTTATGACACTTCCTTCAGTTACTTTCCAAACAAAATAATGCAATAACACTCTTGGCTTGACACTGACACCTGAGGCGAGACTGTGTCCGCTTTTGTAATATGTTTTTTTATGTTGCATTTAATGTAAATAATTTTGTATTTATTTTCTTTTGTTCCTATTTATTTTCTTTCTCTTTTGAGTATTTCTGTTTTTTTTCCTTTACCGCACGTAATTTTAACGGTCTGCTTATCCACTATATAATTAATTGTCTTCTCTTAACTAGGTTATCTGGAAGAGATCCTCTAGTTGCAGTAGTTCGGTTGATTTGTCCGGGACCGAACTGCTGCAACACTTTTTGTCTCAGTAGTTCGGTTAACACGTCAAACCGAACTGTTGGGAAGACTTTAGTTGCAGTAGTTCTGTTGACTGTCCGGGATCGAACTACTGCCACAATTTTAGTCTTATTAGCTCGGTTATGACGTCAAACCGAACTACTGAGAATTGAAACGACTCAAAAGGACGTTTAAGGATTAGATTGTACAACAAGAGCATAAAACGAGCCATTTTACCCGAGACGTTTGGTTGACATTGACGTTGGATTTAATGCTAGAATTTTAAGTACACTCTTCTTTTCACTTCGATTGCAAGGAAATGAAATAAGTAGCAACATTGCAAATAAAATTAACTAGCTCTTATTTTTCATGGATTGTGTATTTAGCTATATTTTTAATCACGCTTTTGAGTCGTTTCAATTTTCAGTAGTTCGGTTTGACGTCACAACCGAGCTAATGAGACTAAAAGTGTGGCAGTAGTTTGGTCCCGGACAATCAACCGAACTACTGCAACTAAAGGTTTCCCAGCAGTTCGGTTTGACGTCTTTACCGAACTACTGAGACAAAAAGTGTTGCAGCAGTTCGGTCCCGGACAAATCAACCGAACTACCGCAACTAGAGGGAAGAGATCCCTTTTTAGGGATAAGCTCGCCTTTGTTCTCCTCTCTGTAAACTTGTATTTTTATTTTTATGTGCAATAAAGAGTTTACATACATACAAACTACTAAAAAAAAATACAAAAATGTAATTTAAGAGGATATGCTGCCAACCATCTAATATATAAAAATCTCGTGTCACGGTGTTTGTTATCGAACTCGTCCGAGACGGCTTGACCGATTCTTATGAAACTTTTTTCTCTGTACTCGGTAGGTCTGAGAATAGGTCGTAGGCCATTTTTTATACGCATTATTCGCGGATAGAGTCGCGGGCAACAGCTAGTTTTTCTATACAAATTTAATCCCCTGTTTCCTCCAGTGGCAATAGAGTAAATATTTTTTACCGTAAAATCTACGTCTACCACGGCCATGCCCCTATATTTTGTTTTTTTTTTCCATATTCCAATTATCATAAGAAGCCTTTTAAAAAATTAAAATTGCTCCATCTCAACGTCGTTTTCACAGACTCATCAAAAAATTATTACTCATATAAACCATAAAACAAAAACAGAGAAATAGAGACTTAGCTAAAGCTATTTTTAGTAAAATTTAAGGCAGCCTTTTGACGTTGAATAATCTGAGTCACATTTCGATGAAAGAATAAAAATAAACCATATTTTAACTGGATAAAGATTTACCTACTTAACTTATTGTAAGATATGTTGTACAGACCGACTAAAAGTATACAGGACAAACGAAAGCGGAATTTAAATTTCTCGAATAAAATTGGAACTACGTTCAAGCAATTTGTGTCCAAAATATCACAATAAGAAAAAATAAATGTTACGGTCTGGTTGCATCAATAAACGAATCCAAATTCAAGAAAAGGTACGCTTAGTAGCTAATCAATGAGTTATAAAATCACAGATCGAGATAAACAAATAAAGTAGATAATGATGTATTTATAATTGTACATATGTAACAATCGAGTTGACTGGCGCAAAAAGAGATTATGCAAATTTGATGGCTCTTCCGGATTCTCTTTGTACATAATAGGTACCTACCATTTCAAGAAACCAATCATCAAAACGTCCGATTTTGTGTAACTTTCTTATTTCTCTACATTCTCCATCTTTGAGATTACAACGTTTTATTGAACGTCAAATTTGACTCAAGGCCTTGTACTTGTATTTTACATATTTGGTGTTCATACATTCGCTAAATTAGGTATTTTGACTTTCATTAATTTTTAAAAACATAAGACGCAGTAAATATCAATTAGAGTAGGTAAAAGAGACTACATAAAACAGTAGAAAATGGTTGAAAAAGGAACTAAAAAATGTTGAAAAAAATAAATAATTACCATATTGTCTACGGGGAATTTGCGTTATGGCAGCTCATAAAAAATACGTCAATTGATTAGTGATGTCAAATGGCGGGTTTATTATAGTTAAAAAACTATTCTTCAATATTTAAGTACCTACACACGATGTTGTTGAAGAGACGTCTATATAGTACTAGTATCTAACTGTTATATCATTGAACGAGACCACGAAGCGCGATCCGAGCGTATCGTCTCCATTTCTACTTGAGCTAAAATGCTTTCGTAATTCCCGCTGTCTGATTTCTTCTACAGGTCGCATCCGTTTATAACTACCTATATTTAAATACGAAACATACAGCTTAGATTTCTTTTAACTGACGATACATGTAAAAAAATATCAATATATATTATACTCAAGCCTACCTACCTTAAAGGTTTTAATATACAGCAAGTCTTTGATCAGTGGCAAGCGGCTGGCAACACTGCACACTAGAATTACGATCTTTTAGGTATTCCGGCATACATAAAGTACGTCTCTAGGGTGGGCCTGTTAGCGGTAACAAACAGCACAAACTGCGTTCGGGCGCGAAGGGGCTGCGCGAAGCATTTTGTTACACGTAATCCGATTATGGCCAGGGACGTCTAGTGGCGTATGCGCCTTGCACGTCTTCCGCATAATAAATACGATTCGGCTAATGCCAGAAATAGTGGAACTAAAATGAAAGCTTGTAATAACGGCAATCCAAGTCAATGGGAGCCACTGTATTTTAATTCACGGTGACCCAAATTACTTTATCTTCACAAATAATGCAAAAATATTGTTGGATTGATTAAAATTTTCTGAGGTTTTCAATAAAAATTTGGCTGACCTCAGCAAACACACGCTTTTGCTCTATAATTATTTTTGACTTTGTTAACAATTAGGTTATACGCTCCGCTTTATACAAACTCTTTTTATTTATAGTGAAAAAACACGAATAACTCACGTTTATAATCGATTTGAGTCCGACATGTTTCGGGCTAATCCGTAGCCATTCATAACGGAGCACACGCCACGGCGGCTGCTGCCAAAGGCGCACTGCGCGCACCGCTTTGCTCGCTTAGCCTGAGCTGAACTCTACCATAGACGAGAGTTATCCGTATCTTTTCACTATTAGTGGGTCTCACTTTAGTTTTATGTTAAAAATTAAATGAAATGCCTAAGATACATAATTATTCCTTACAGACAAACATCTTGTTTTGAGATACCTACATAAGTAGAATGCATTTAATTTCCGTTGAATTTATACTTATTGATCAAGTGGAAATGAGAGGCTAAAATAGGAAGTAAATGTAAATGACGAGTGTAGCCGTTGTTGAAATTGGATAAATTAAGTAGGTATCTCACTTGTTCGAATGGAGATATCACCATACGGATATACCCGCGAACAGCGGGGGCCAAACTCAGATTTCTATTACACGGATCAGTTGGCTTGCGATCAGGTTCAATAGCTAAAACCCACCTAGAGCCGGCTGCGATTACTTTGATATCTTACTTCCACCAATAATATTTTAAAGTCATACTATACCGCGAACATCAATATTTTAAAGACCATTCCACCGAATGGCCCAGCTGTTTTCTTTCTGAAATACATTGACACGAATATTTCTAAGACATAAAATAAGACGATGTAGGAAATACATAAAAATGTGCAATAAACACCAAAATACAGCACAATAGGTACATAAACTGAACAACAATAATAATCGTGCTCTTATGGTAATCATGCATAGCGTGACATCGACTGTTAGATGCTCTTCTAAGAGTATCTACTAAGCTTTGTACTCAAGCGCTAGACTACTGTGTAAGGAATGCGTCCCGTGGTTCCCGGGAAAGATCTATTTATGCGTGATGTTCCGCACTAGTTCTGTTCGTGTCAAGAAGCTTTGTAACAGGGCATCAGCGGTACAATCGACAAAATATTTCTCTCCGGAATCACGACGGGCAGACTGTATAAATGGAGTGCCTCACTTACCAAACTTCGGAGGATGGCAACTAAGGTGCTCCACCACAATTACCGCTTGCGTAACCCTGGGGAAAATATTTTCTCCGTGAATCTAACGTGTAAGTTATTCTAATTACAATGGTTTGTCTTATAACATAGGGCAACTTTACTGGTTTCAAATAATACTCCGTGAGTCGGGTGTGAGCTCTTAACTCTAACATGCTGGTCGGTATACTGCTAAGACTCTGGACAACAAGGGTTGCTTTTGCATCAGGACTCTGTACTCTAACGTGAAATACTCTGCTGCTTGTAGGTTTAAAAAAAAACTGTAAGATGAATCTACTCGGCTTCAAATAACAAAAACAAATACTAGTAACCGCTATCCGGTAAATACTAGGAACTCCTATAAAACTAAAACACAATAGTTGTTGTCTAATTATAGATACACAAGTTTCTAACACACAATAATACAGCAATTTACTGAGTAGATATTTAAATATTGTTCGTTTGTAGTTATAGATACAATATTATTAACTAGGACAAAAGTGGAAGTAGGTAAATATAAGAAATAAGTACACGATAATGGGCTACAATGGAGTAGAGCTACTATTATGTTATAATATAAATAAAGTGAATGATTATATAACTAATATTTGTCAATTGTAATAGGTGTTATTACCATTATTTAATGAGCACTATTTTAGTGTGTGGTAGTCTATATATCATGATATTGACCTGCAAAAGATTAGAATCATTAACGTAGGTATCTATCTAAACTTCCACATCCGCACATAAATTGACGTTTTACGACGCCAATAAAATATAACAATGCGTAAAATATATGTTTTCATTTTGTAATAAACCGTATTTATGTCGTTCGCGTTCACCTTGAAACTGTTTCAGGGTGGACTACCGCTGAACATCGAATCGCTTAAAGCACATTGTGAGTCAAACAAACAAGCATTGTGGGGCAACGCATCGCGGCGGCGCGGGCGCGGCGTCCGGCTCGGCTCGGCTGCTCTGCGGCCACTCATTGAGCGCTCGCCAATTGAGATAATGGCCTCGAATGCAGATGATTACTGACCCATTCATTGAAAACTAGCTGTTAGTACCCCGCTGCGTTTGCGATTTATATCATTACGCCACGATACTACATTTCTATTAAATTAAGTTAACGCTAAACACTCGTACCGCCACAGATGAAATGTGTGTTTACCCAACGCGGTATACTAATTTATATAATTTACATTACGTTATTGTGCTGCGCTTTAATGGCTTGCGAACGGAAATAGATGTTGAATAATTTACAGGCAAATAACCAACAAACAGAGTAGGTACCTATCATAAATATATATCTGATTAATGTATCCAATACATTTAGATATTTAAGTAAGTGTCACTATGCAATTAGTTGTGCCTACATCAGCTAAGCGAGTTTGTGTCATTATCATTAGACGCTAATATCTAGAGCTTTTCAGGTCAGATTTTTGATGTTTCTTGTCTCATAGTTACAACAATATTTGCATATTAATAACAGCAGTATTATATATATCGAATGCAAAGCCCGGACCGACCTCGCGGTCGTGCTAACGCGACGCAGCTTGTAATTTGCCGGAAATGTAAATTTTCTCTCCGAACCATGTTCTGTCACAACACTAGTTAGCGGTTAATAAAGAAAAGCTATTGGTCGTTCTTCAAAAGTGGTACAAATTTGTAGTAGATAATAAATTAAATTGTAATAAAAGCGATAAACCAGTCTGCAGCACTTGAACTTTGCTTTACCGCGTTCAGTTTATATGCTACGTTAATGTCAAATGCATTTGCATTTAATTACTTTTATGACAAATTTCGTATGTCATTAGACTGTAATATAATAACATTCAGTCAGCGTCATGGACTAATGATTTACGGACTAACTTTAGTCGTAACCGAGATTTACAGTGTCATACAAACGGCTATTTTTGAACCGGTCGGTCTCTCTTCACACTTTAATAATAGACGGGAAATGTTCAAGATATTTCGATGGCTAGCTTCAAAGTTTCTATGAAATGTAACCTTAGTTTAATTTTGAGACGTTTACGTCATTCGTGATCAAAACCATTAGTCCTTTGAGTGTTGGTATGTCATTCTCATTTATTTATATAAGTTGCGGATATCTACCATTATAAAATGTAGTATAACATACATTAGATTAGCTTAGCTATTCAAAGCGAAAATGCTGCCTAAGGGGACCACCTTTCATAATAATGTTTTAGTTATAATTATTATCATTATTTTATATTTTTGTTTTCTTTTTTCTTATTGTACTTAAGTATTTTTAGTCTATGACATAATAATTTATAAATAGCGTGCTTTAAGTAGTTATGCTGTGTAATAATATTGGTTGACCAATAAATTTCTCGTATAATTAATTACTATATAAGTCACTACAAATAACGGCATTTCTTGTACAGTTTTAACACTTCGTTATTATCTCTACAAGGATAAGTGCAAAATAATTTTTACTGCAGTGCGTTTTTCGCTGCGTTTCACAATATTTCGCATATTTGATTGCCGTCGAAGCTTTAACTCCTTTAAAATTGGCACGACACAGTTCGTACAAATGTCAGCACGGAGTGAATGGACTCAAGTGTGTCTTTTTTTATTTTTGCGTACGTCCGCAAGCATGTGCCAACAAACCATAGCACCACCGAGCTCCTGACAATATACTGCTGAACGATAAAAACGTCAAAAATTACCGCTTAACAACAGGAAGGGTTTTCTTAAGAGTTATGGATTAGAACTAAAATAAACTTGACGTAAACGTAAAGAAACATTCGTTAAGATTAAATTGTATCGTTTGGAACGACGTTTTCTACGGTTATAGCATTCTCGGGGAGCCATTAGGTTCGCGTAAACATGTGTTACGTAATGAAGTTCAATGACGTGACACGTAGTTGCCTTGATCTGGTCGAGTATCGGTCCCTAAGTGGATTAGTGCAGCGGGCTATCGCAGACCACTCCTCGCGTCGTGCGCACTAAGCAGAGGTCGCGGAGTCGCGCAGTTTGCAAAGGGCGCGGGCGCAGAAGCGGGGGACTAGACGACGGACTGAGGTCATTGCATAATAACCTCTACACTATGTCAATAGATTTTCTTGAATGATCTAATCTTCATTTCATAACATATAGGACTGGGGTTATCTAGGGTTCGAATGATACTTTCGATAAGTAAGTATCTTTATTTTACTTTTGATAGCGATACTCGATACCATAGTCCGAGTAACTCGCACAAGTACTTGTACAAAGCACTGGTATCGAGCATCGAGTATAGAGCTTATAAAAAATGTAAAATTCGTATAAGCCGGACGCTCAAAAGAGGAGTGGTTTTAACTTTAATTTAAGTTTTTTTTTATTTTTGTATTATTTTTTTTTCTTACATATTCCAAAAACAAAAATTTTATTATAATTTTTTTCCATGAAAAAAAACGAGGTTTATGTGCAGTTGAAGCCCCATTTAAATGATCACCGTAACTACTCGATACTGAGTAGTATCGATACTTTAGAACCAATATTTGTTTAAGTATCGATACCATTCCCCTCTATACCACATGAGTACTTGGTGTATCGATACCTGAGACCGATTTTTCGAACCCTAGGGTTATCAAGGTTTTATGAAACGTCAACCAACTATCAGGACAAATGATGCACAGGAAAAAACTTGCAAAAAACTTAAACTTAATTCTGTTAGTAAATTAAACTTTAAATTTAATTAGTGTACGAGACAGATTTACACGTAGAGAATGAAACATAAAACATAGGAAGATAAATAGTAGCAACATGCATTTCAAACTCGGCTGCTTATGACATGCGTGGCACGCGTGTGCGAGCCCACTGGGCACGGGTCGGTCGAGCGACTGCTGCGAGCTATTCTACATGAATGGGTGGATTGTAGTCACATTGTACTGAACCCTAGCTAATTAGAATCGATTGCTAGCAATAAAGGGAACTAGTTTCAGCAGCGGATACGTTTCTTTCATCGTTGAAATAAGTCGATTGTTAGATAATCTAAATAATCTTGTTACGGAAACGATGTTATAATTGAAAAATCATCATCATTATCTCAACCTATTTAAGTCCCAGTGTAGGGCACAGGGCTCCTCTCAGAATAAGAGGGATTGGGAACTTCACACACACACCATTTAATTTCTTCTCTAGTGCGTGCTGGTCTCCTCACAATATTTTCCTTGTCCATAAAGCTCATAGTAAATTTCGCATGTAATTTCGCACATAAATTTCGAAAAACTCAGAGGTGCAAGCCCGGGCTCGAACCCACGACCCTCTGCTTGAGAGGCCATAGCTAAACCACTAGGCCACCACGGCTCTAATAAAAAGTTCAGAAGAAAACAATGATACTCGTAAAAGAACATCTTACTGTATATTATTAAATAAAATAAAAATAAATATTAGGGGACAATCTTACACAAATCGACCTAGTCCCAAACTAAGCAAAGCTTCGACTATGGGTACTAGACGACGATAAACATACTTGTATAGATAAATAAATACTGTCTGTTCTGTCTTTTCGTCCCAAAATTTACATATGTGCTCCGCTGCTGTCCCTTTTGGAACCACCCAAATCTTTTAACTCAATTTGACGACTTAATTAAAATTAGCTTAGAATCGATCCTAAATATGCAGCTGAACGAGCAATCTTGGACCCAAGCATCCCTGCCATCTACTCGCAAAATTTCCAGTGTCGCTTTGCCAGCCTTCCTATCTTCTGCCTATAGTTCAGCAAATCTCATAAGTAAAATTTTAAGGGCCAACCCTTCAAACTTTGAGATTGCTGGCTTGGAAGAAGCTAGAAAGGCTTTCTTAATTGCATGCCCAGGTCAAAATTTTCCAGTTTCTACAAATTCACAGAGGAGCTGGGACGACATACACTGCAAAATTACCTATGACCATCTCTTGAGCTGTAGTACAGGTTCGGCACGAGCTAGGCTATTGGCTGTGGAAACGCATGAGGCCGGCTACTGGCTTCACGCGTTTCCATCGTCTAATACTGGAACCTTTCTTGAGCCTGACACGCTCAGAATTGCAACCTGTCTACGGCTCGGGGTTCCGGTTTGCGCTCCTCACGTGTGTCCCTGTGGCAGTGACGTCGACCGGCTAGGACATCACGGACTGTCATGTCAAAAAAGCGCCGGCCGCTTCTCAAGACATGCTGCACTAAACGACATTATACGCCGGTCCCTTGCCACCGTCAACGTGCCAACGTTGCTTGAGCCCACAGGCATTGCAAGAGACGATGGCAAGAGACCGGATGGTATGAGTCTGATTCCATGGAAGATGGGTCGGGTGCTGGTATGGGATGCCACTTGTTCAGACACGCTGGCCCCTTCCCATCTCCATGGTACTTGCAACAGACCTGGTGCAGCTTCAGAAGCGGCTGAAAAGGCGAAAAGACTGAAATACAGGGGTCTAGGCAGCGAATACGATTTTGTCCCATTCGGTGTCGAGACCCTTGGTCCGTGGGGTCCTAGCGCCTTAAAGCTCTTTAAGGATATTTCTAAGAGGTTAGTCGACGTCACAGGTGACCGAAGAGCTGGCAGCTTCCTCGGACAAAGAATTAGCTTAGCTATTCAAAGAGGAAACGCTGCCAGCATCTTCGGCACCTTGCCTAAGGGGACTAGCTTTCAGAATATGTTTTAGTTATATTTTATATTTTTGTTTTCTTTTTCTTATTGTACATACATTTTTTTTTAGTCTAGGATAGTTGTACATATGTAATAAATACTTAAATACATAGAAAACATCCATAACTCAGGAACAAAATAAATAAATGCCCTTACCGGGATTCGAACCCAGGACCTCTTGCTTCGTAGGCAGAGTCACTACCAACTAGGCTAAAGCGGTCGTAAAATTAAATTTATAATCCACGTATTTCGTACTATTCCAGATCGGATTATGAAGTTCTAATGTAGCATAAAATTAGTAGTTTATTCGCATTAGGGATAAAACCTACTAAGCATTATTTCAATTACTTATGTGGTTATTGCATGTATTAGTGATAAGCTAATATATGTATTATGATACTGATTCTAGGGCCAATACACTGTTTACAATTTCATATTAAATGTACAAAAAAAAATATTAAGTTTCTTTATCCTCTAACCCTCTCGTAAAAAGATTCAACCCTCTAATAAGATCTTTGTTTATCTTTGTCATAAACGAATATCACTTGAGTTAAACATGTATTTTTGTTTTTATTACCGTTTAAGTACTCCCCGAAACCTAAGAATTTTTCAGCAACGAAATTTTTATTTTGATCGAGTCGGCGGGATTTATACCACCCTCTTAGCTATCCATGCCACGTATGACGAGCGTGGTGCAATTGGAGTTGTCTATTTTTTTAGTAATGTATAGTAAATCGAAAACCATTTCGAGATAAATGATATTTGAATCGTTACTGTAGTTTAATTTTAATATACCTAATGTAATGTATTACATATCAACTAAGCAATGATCTTCATTTGACATTGAAGTAGATGTCGTAGACGGTCCAAGTTGTACGTTAATCGATGTGGAATAGCATTATTTAGAATTCTACACAATTTACGCCAGAATTAAACTACGGAGTTTGATTTGGACCCGCTGTCTGACAAGTAGCACTTTGACAGCGCCAGTAAAGTGACACTAGTTACAGTATACCACTACACAAATAATAATTAAAGGGGTTGCCTTATCGTACGCATTTAGATAGATTTAGAAATTTGGCTGAGCCCTACTAAAATAGTTTCAATTATAATTTTGAATAAGTAGTGAACTAAATGAAAAATATTGAAATTAGTTTCTTCTTTTTTCTATACAAAAAATAATATAAAACCATTGGTATTTTTTTTTTGACATTCCCAATTGGTACCTACGTATGCTCGGCACGGATACCCTATTGATGCTGGTTCAAATATGAGTCTACGCCGTATAGTCAGGCTTCAGATAAGCCTCACGAATGGAGTCGTTCATCACGAAGTCATTTAAGAGCAAC
This sequence comes from Archips xylosteana, assembly GCA_947563465.1. NCBI lineage: Eukaryota > Metazoa > Arthropoda > Insecta > Lepidoptera > Tortricidae > Archips > Archips xylosteana. Next base: position 15,885,131 of record OX387347.1, on the reverse strand, counting down.
GTAACATAATTCTAAAATTATGGCCGTTTCAACGTTGAGAAGAGGGTAGTTTCTCTACGGTGACTTTATGGCACTTAAATCACAAGAAAATACTATTGTATTACTACAGTATACTATTTTATGGCAGTTTTTGTAGCTTAATAGTATCCATACTAATAAATGCGAAAGTAACTCTGTCTGTCTGTTACTTCTTCACGCTTATACCACAGAACTTATTTAGATTAAATTTGGTATGGTGATAGTTTAGTAGACTAGTAGGAAGGACTTAGGATAGATTTTATCCCATAAAATTGCATAGCTCCCGCGGAATAGCGATAAACCAATTTTTAGCAGACAGACTCGTGGGTCAAGAGCCTAGTAGATAATAAGGGGTAAAAGGGTAAGGGTAGGGGTAAGGCTAAGGGTAGTAGGATAAATAGACTGGTCTACTTGACTTGAATAGTTCAATTGTGCAATTTTATGAAGTAAAATTAAGTGTATTTTTAATAAATCGTCTTTGCAGGCTTCAATAAAGTCAAATCGAAAGCCTTATTTCAGTGCTATCGCGCTCAAGAGGGAGCAATTTCTATGCCTAAACAAATATTTGACGTTGCCTATAGAAAGTTTCGTAAACGGCGGCTTGTTGGACCCGACGCTTACAGTGTACCTAATAACACTCCAGGCCCAAAAACATAAACGTACTGCACACAAATTCCTAAACAATCTGTATTGAAAATGATTTTAGTCCCAATGCAGACTATGTGACGCTTTTATGCAAATTAAACGCTGCATAATTAGCTGAGTAAGTAAGTATACTGCGGGCAAAAAATATTTAACACAATAAACACAAATCTGAAATATTCATGGCGATAAAATAACAAAAAATCTGTATAAAATCACTAAAAAAAGAGAAGAGATCACTTTAATAAACCCATCATTTAAAGTCAAATTTCGTGATTTGATTTTGAAGACAAGCTCAAAAAACTAGACTTTCACTGCACTAAGATAACTGTTGAAATAATCTATCTATATCTATCTATACATATAATAAATCTGTAACAAGTCGGTGTCTGTACATTGAAGATATTTGAGAAAAACTGTCACTAGGGCTATTTATTAGCGCAATAGAACCCTTTTTAGAATTATTGTCTGTTTGTCTGTGCGTTTGTGCGCGCTAATCTCAGAAACGGCTTAACCTAGAAGGATGCGGTATTCACTGATATGTTGGTATTTTCTTGGATTAACATTTAGTGTTTGTTTCATTTGAATCGGTTGACAAATAAGAAAGACACGATACTTTCAGTGTTAGATAGCCCATTTATCGAGGAAGGCTATAGGCTATATATCTTCACGCTGGGAGTACGGTGGTGAATGTGAACGTGGGTGTGCGGGGGGGGGGTTCGGTGGTGGGTTGGGAGGGGGGAGGGGTGGGGGGGGGTTTATATCGAGGAACTAAGGAGAGCCATAATTGATGAAAAATCAAATTGGATAAAAAAATAAGCTGCCCAAATTACTAATTCCACGCGGACGGAGTCGCGGGCAAAAGCTAGTATCGCATATAAACGAGTGCTTACATTCTCTATGCAATGAAGACAGCACACAAAGTCGAATCTAAATAAGCACTTACTAATAGTTTTACGACATTCATGTTAAATTATGTCAAACGTAGACCGGGTAAACATATTTCGCTGCATTCTTGATGTTATCTTGACACCGAGACATGTGTTTTGGCTTCCGTCCAAGCACTTTCTCTTAAATCACTGAATTATTTCATTAAACTGTATGTTACCCGCCATTTGAGAAGAGAGGCTACTATGTATACCCTATAAAATTAAATACCGATCAGATTCACCTATAAAAATTTAGCGACGATATTTTAGGTTTGATAGTGCACTTCGTCCAGACACGAGTTAAGCTGGTTTACTTTATAGAAAACGTCGTAAAATCAAAATTGTTAGTAATTTTGTTGGTGAAAGAGGTTGGTGGGGGTACGCAGGCGCCTGAGAGCGATCCATTAGGGCCCTGGAAGTACGGGGGCCGCCATTAATTGTGGCGGGAGCACGTCTCTGACGTGACACCCTCGACTCTACCTGCAACAATACGCTTTTTCTCAGCTCCACGTCGATATTTTCAGAATCGGCGATTGTAAATAGCAGCTCAATCACACGGCTCCCGACTAATTTACGATGCTCGTTTATTTATTTTAGAATTAGAATCCACTGACATCGAATTCGTTTAAGCGCGTTTGACTAACCGAAAGTTTTTTGCGAGACGAGTGCTCATTGTTAGAGAATAATTTGAGTTATAAACTATTTAGGAGAAGCAAAACAAATTGAACCGCAAAATATTAATGTGTTTCTTTCTAGATTTATAGATCCTTTACGTCCATCAACAGATTGGCCGATGCCGTCTCTGAAGTGCGCGTGGCCAGTGACATTCGACATTGTTTTTATGAAGCGACGACTCATTTAGTAAGAGGACCCCGACGGAATGCAGAAGTAATTACTTACGCCCGCATCAAACTCAACAACGTTCAAATTATATATTGCGTGACATATGAACACTTTAACTAACTTCCTCGACAAAATTGTTCGTACTTAGTAGCTTACTAAGTACGCTACGCTTACTTAGAACGTGTCAATTTACCTAAACCTAGATCACGCAACTAGCAATATCTTACTAATGTTATAGAGGTAAAAGTCTTTGAGGATAGAATAGATGTATGAATATTTGTTACTCTTTCACGCTAAAATGACTGAACGGATTTCGCTGAAATTACAATCCTAAATTAATAATATGGATACTTTCAATCCCAGAAAATAGCATCAGGTCTCTCGGAGTAGCAATAAACTACTTTTTGCGGACAAATACACAATAATAATTCTTCTTCTTCTTTTAGTGCCCTCTCCTACCGGAGGTCGGCGATCATTAGAGCTATCTTTACTTTAGAGACTGCCGCCCGAAAGAGGGATCTGGTACTCATCCCGAACCAGTCTCTAAGGTTTCTTAACCAGGAGGTACGTCAATGCCAAGTCTTTCCATCTCCTGTTCGATGTTCCTACATTTCTCGATTTTAAACATACTATGAACGTTCCATGTAGCAATCCTTACGGCTGTTTACTATTTTTTGCGGACAAATACACAATAATAATTCTGAATAAAAATATTCCAAAGATACATATTTTTAAAGGATCTCGAGGTAAAATTATTTTATAATAATAGATGAGCGCTATCAGTCAGTGCTTGTCTATCGTATTCAAGACCAAACAAATACGGAATATGCGCGATTCATAAATAAAAATTGGACCGAGCTAACAGATGCGTTTGTCTCCAGAAATCATATTATTTTTGGTCGAAGGAACAAATGAAATATACGAAGGCAATAACCCTCAACAAACGCGAGAGTAATCTTTTCTATTGGGGTAATTTTACTACATGATACTAAAAGAGATTGCGAAAAAACTACGATATACCTACTAGTGGAATATGTCTGTCGGCGCCGACTCGTAATGTACATTTTTATCCCTCACACACAACTCTGCGAGACGGCCGAGAAGTCAATAAAATCCTGCTTAGCATTTCTTATTTACAAAACAATCTGAGGCCATAGAAAACGACGCATATATCTCGAACGAGATTTTCCTTCTCCGTATGATAATTCGTCGGCCACGGTCACGAATGTGTGAATCCACTCAGCCAGATGTGCTCGCCGGAATAATGTTTCCAAAATGAATAAGTATCAAAAGCCGATGTCATAATGATTATGTTATCGAGTGTACGCTTTAGCGTTGCGACGAAGATTTTCGTACGACCAATTTACCCTCTATCTCATTATTTTATGCTAACTTAACAATCACTTATCTTTATCTTATTCATAAATGCTTGTTTACCCTATGTTAACTTAACATTGACTTGTTTTTATCTTATTCATGAAAGTTTATTAAGTTTACGTTAACCGAACATTCGGTTATCTTTAACATTCGGTTACTTGTTAAGCTTTATATAAACTCAATATTTTCTTGTTTTTATATTCTTCATAAACGATCTTTAAGTTTACGTTAAGTAACTTAACATTCGCTTATCTCTATCTCATTCATAAAATATTCTTTATTTACGTTACCTTACTTAAAATTCGCTTGTCTTTTACTGCCACTTTGACATTTGTCTGTGTCAGACACACAGAACATACTTGTCATTATGGCAGATTTATGTATAACTTTAGTAATATAGGAATTAGAACCATAAGTAATTATATCAAAATTGTTGCATTGCCGTTTAAGTACTTAGCGCCACTAGATAAAAAATAATTAGGTAGGTATTTCCAATAATTAACCAAAACGCTAATACAAATTAGTCTGCTTTTACAAAAACGCTTGATAACCTAGTGTTAGAAAGTTAACATCAATTTGTCTGTATTTGTCACTTTAACATTTACCAATCCCAGACGCAAAACATACATTTTTCTGCGAGTAGGTATAAAGTTCATAACTTTTTGTTAATTAATAGAATAAAAGACACAATATAAAATCTTAAAGCCACTTTATATAGTTAATTATGTGACATATTTTGTGTCATTGAAGGACGTCGCGGAGTGAAATATATAAACACACTTCGTAGATTAGTAGGTACGTGATGTGATGAGATGCATTGTATTGGCCGAGATCATAATAATGGCGAAGTTAAGTGTTGCTTATTGGTTTCACGTAAGGACAGCAATGTGTATTTGTAAATAAGAGGAACATTGATAGCGATTCTGATGCAGAGCAAGTCAATTATCAGACTGACATGGATAAAGATCGTGCTCATCGGCGCATTTTGTGGATAAAAACTGATTCGAATTTGTGCCAACATACCTACCTACTGGTCGCTAACAGAAAAATATTGCGTTCGCACAATGGAAAATTTATAGCTATAGTTTTTTTTTCTTTTTGGTAAGTACTTACATTTAACATAAAATTTAACTGCCTGCACTCAGAGACGTTAATTTAAGTTTTTGCGTGGAAAATCGTCTCTTAGGTACATGAAAGTTTGTATGAATAACAACGGCTTTAAATGCGGCTGAAAATTAAGTTTGTATTTTTTTTTATTGTATAAAATAGTCGGATTTGAATTTAGATTACTTTATGTGACGCGTGCCCATTGACGTACAATAAAACAACTAGACTCCCAATCGCTTAACAAAAGTTCCTCAAAAAACGTCCGAGCGGCGTTGTGTGTACGTATACATCAACTTATACAGATAACATTAACAGCATTCATTCAAATTAACACCTTATTTCGTAGCAGTAATGTTTAATGTCAATTGAATACGATCGTTAGAAGTAGTGACATGACGTCACGCGCTGGAAACCGCCTAAAGAGTAAGGAATGCAGTGGAGTGGTCATGCGAAGCGGAAGCTACACTGTCTGTCTCTTTTTTTCTCGTGAGTTTGATTACGGTGCGAAAGAGACATATACGATTACGGGGCGAGAAGTGACGTTGTAATCAACGCGCGGTCGAAACACAACTGAACCAAAACTCTGCACAATAGACGCGTGGACAATTTTTGAGCGTGATTGGGAGTCTAGTTGTTTTATTGTACGTCAATGCGCGTGCCTCTTTAAGATACGAGCACGTTTAAAATCGAATCAACCTTGACTTTCTTTGAATCAGGTCATGGCCGATTTAGAATTTAAAATTCCAGGATGTTATTTCAGCGAATATAGGCAAACTGATAGTCTTTTTTTTATTGATAGAGGGAGGAAAACGAGCAAGTGGGTCACCTGTTGGTAAGCGATCACCACCACCCATGAGAACCAGTAACCCCAGAAGGGTCACTAGTCCGTTGCCGGCCTTTAAGGGAATACACTCTTTTCTTGAAGGCCCCGATGTCATAGTTAGTTGGAAACACCGTAGACGGGAGTTGATTCCACAATTTTACTGTGCGTGGCAGAAAATGCCGACGGAAACGCACAGTTGTAGATGGATATTCATCAAGGTGGTGACGGTGGAACGCAGACTTACGGCGCGACGTGCGATAGTGGAAGCCCGTAGCTGGTAATAAATTGAATAGCTCTCGGAGCACTCCCCGTAGTAGAGCCTGTAGAGCACACAGAGAGAACCTACGTCTCTTCGCAAGGAAAGGGGATCCAAACGACCAGAAACTAGCGGGTCACCGACAAGTCGAGCTGCGCGACGTTGGATACGGTCAAACGGAAGGAGAAAGCATTGGGGCGCCCCCGCCCCGCCCAGAGGTGAGAGCAGTACTCTAAGTGCGGCCGCACCTGGGCCTTATACAGTTGAAAAAGGTGCTTTGATGAAAAGTACAGTCTGAATCCGTTCAATACCCCAAGCTTTTTCGAAGCCAATTTGGCTTTTCCCTCCAAATGACCGCGAAATTGAACGTCACTCGTTATGTCCACGCCGAGAATCCCTATGCTGGATTGGGATATCCAGGGGAGCGTCATCAAAGCGGGGAGATACCTAGCACGAACGGGGATTTTTTTGCGGAGAACACGCACACCTGCGTCTTTGTGGGGTTGAATTTAACAAGGTTGGCCCTGCCCCAATCCGAAACCTTTCCGAGAGACGTCTCAATATCGGACACAAGTTTAGTTCGGCACTCAGCGACATAGTCCCGGGAGGTGTCAGCATGGCCAGAGTATCTTACATCCCCAGTACAGCCTAGCTAGTAGTTTAAATAATATATAGTACCAAACCTATTTTACTCGAAACTGTCTGTGTAATTTTGCAAACATTAAGGAAATTAAATAAGCAATTCTAACGAACGTTGTTTTTTAAATCTCAACTGCAGCTGTAGGTAGGTTTTTTTTTCTTTTATTATTTTTTTATTTACTTGACTGCCAATTCCCACTATCATGGGAGTAGGACCAAACAAAGAAGTGACTTGTAGTTTCATAACTAAACTCATCTAAATGATGAATAAAATACACTAAATCCTCTAAAATAAATTGCCTGTACTAATAAAAAAGTATCAATTTCATATTCTTTAATAAGCCATGGTAGCCTAGTGATTTGATCAAAGGCCTCTCAAGCAGAGGGTCGTGGGTTCGAGCACGTGAGTTTTTCGGAATTCATGTGCGAATTTAAATTAACTAATTAAAATAAATAAATAATTCGTGGGACAATTGACACCAATTGACCTAGTCCCAAACTAAGCAAAGCTTGTACTATGGGTACTAGACAACGGATAAACATACCTACTTATATAGATAAAAACACATCCAAGACTCTACCACAAACATTCGTATTTTTCACACAAATATCTGCCCCGACTGGGGATCGACCCCGGGACCTTGAGCTTCGTAGTCAGGTTCTCTAATAACTAGGCTATCCGGTCGTCAATTACATTTGAAATTTAGCATGAGATAATTTTACGGAAAGGAAAAGATCGTGAGGAAACCTGCACATGCCTGTGAAGAAACTCAATGGTGTGTGAAATTCCCAATCCGCACTGGGCTCGCGTGGGAGCTACGGCCCAAGCCTTCTCATTTTGACAGAAGACGTGTGCCCTGCAGTAGGACAATACAATACAACAATACAAATATTCTTTATTGATCACCAAAAACAGTACAGTAACATTACAAAAATAAAAATTCAGGTAGACAATAGGCGGTCTTATCGCTAAAAAGCGATCTCTTCCAGACAACCAATTACTCAGAAATTAATAAATATCAACAGACTAATGTAGGTGGCAGAAATAACAGACAAGAGAAACGTAGTATTAATAGACAATAAATAATAAAATCAATACAAATATAATATAAATTTTATAAATAAATAAATATATTCTATACAATACTTATACACTACATATACTTAATACAAAATATCAATCGAAAAATGTCAAAAGGCCGCATGTGAGAAAAGGATTTAAAAAGGAAATTAAAGAAACAATATAAACAAAAAAACAAAAAGAACAGAGAAGGGTCAAAGACCGAGGATTACGTTAGTGACAAATAGTGAGCCTTTAGAAAGTTTTTAAAAATGGGAAGGGATTTCGCTTGCCTTAACGCCAAAGGAAGAGAATTCCAAAGACGAATGGTGATCATAGTAAAGGAGTTATGATAGAATTTGGAGGAAGAAGGAGGAACGGTAAGAAGAAAATTTTGTGCAGAGCGAATAGAGGACATGAACATAAAACGCTCTTGAAGATATTGAGGAGTTGCAGGATTGAAGAGTATGCTGTATAAAAGAGAAAGAATGTGAGTATTACGGCGAAAACGGATGGGGAGCCACTTGAGATGGGTAAGATAGTAGGAAACGTGGTCATATTTCCGCAAACCAAATATGAACCGAATACAGACATTTTGGATACGCTCAAGCTTATTCAATTGCTCCTATGTAAGATCTAAATAGGAAACATCGGCGTAATCTAAAATAGGAAGAAGGAGAGAATTAACCAACGCAATCTTGGTAGCGAGCGGGAGAAAGTTGCGAAGCCGTCTCAGAGACCCCACAGCAGCAAACATCTTTCTGCTAACCTCATTAACTTGTGGCGCCCACGCCAATAACTGGTCCATGAAAATACCCAAGTTTTTTACCTTAACCGAGAAAGGTATCAGGATACCATTGAAAAATATAGGCGGCAGATTAATAAAATTTACTCTGGATATAAAATGTGAACTGCCGACTATAATAACCGAGTTTTTGCTGGATTAACGCTAAGACCATAGCGACCACTCCAGTCGGCTATTTTGGCCAAATCGAGATTCACGGCGTCAATAACATCCGGGAGATCATCAATTACACCCTGAGAATATAACTGGAGATCGTCGGCATAAAGGTGATAAGAAGAGACAAGATTATGAGAAATGGAGTTTATAAATATAGAAAATAATAGAGGCGACAGTACACCGCCCTGCGGCACTCCCGCTGACAGGCTGCACCAAGAAGAATGAGAAGCTTCCACCTTTATGCGTTGCCGACGCCCAACCAAGTAACTACGAAACCAATCAATTACCGCAGGAGATATGTTAAGAGAAGAGAACCCAAGATCCCCAGTAGAACATCAAAGTCAACAGCATTAAACGCGTTGCTAAAATCAAGCAGCGCCAGAACCGTTAACTTTTTGCTGTCCATGCCCAACCGTATGTCATCTGTAATTATGACGAGAGCGGTAGTCGTACTATGACCAGGACGGAAGCCAGACTGGAAAGGGTTAAGGAGGTCATTACGGGTTAAAAAATGTGATAATTGCCGATGCACAAGACGCTCCAAAACCTTAGATAGAAATGGGAGTATGGATATAGGACGGTAATCGGAAAACAATTTGACTTTGATTTGACTTTTTGGGCAGTGGAACAATCTCTGCATCCTTCCATAACAAAGGAAATACATTAGAGGAAATTGAGTTATTAAGGATACTGGTAATCACTGGAAGAAGTAGGTCAAGTAATGGAAGGATCATTTTACGACTAACACTGTCAACGTCAACAGCATTGGACGCAATGGATAATATGCTCTGCTTAACATCACTATCGGTAAATGAACTGAAACAGAAAGGAAAAGTTGCAGGAGTTGGGATTGATGAAAGATATTTAAGGGTCGCATCCTTTTCAGGGCCAGTAAAAGTAGCGGAAGACGAGAAATGGTGATTAAGCATATCAAAGTTAATATCGCTGGAAACAGACTTGGATTGCGACTTCCCAACTCCTAGCGTTTTAAGAAATTTCCACACTTTAGCGGGATCCCCGTTTTCAACTGATTTGTGGATGTAACGTCTTTGAGCATCCCGACAAACAGTACTGCATCGGTTTCGTAAGGCGCGATATTTCGCCTTATTACGATCCGAAGAGTCTGCCTTAAATCTCGATTTAGCCAAATTCTTCTTAGCAATCAACGTTCTGATTTCATCAGTCAACCAAGGAGCAGGAAGATGCTTAACCTTAACCGGCCGAACCGGAGCATGAACATCATAGAGCTGGGACAAAAAAGAGTTGAAGAGTTCAACCTGCCCATCAACCGAAGCAGCCCCGGACACAACACCCCAGTCCATCGCGAAGCTTCTCAACATCCATTCGACCAAAATTACGCTGGAGAAGAATTTTAGGTTTTACTTTTGGAGGCCGGATTTTATAGGAAAGATACAGCATATCATGATGGGGGAAAGCATCTGCAGAGTATTGTTTAAATTTTGCAACATGAGCAAGGGAAGAAACCAGAGTGAGATCTAGAAGAGAAGGGATACAATTTGGAAAACGGTGCGTTGCGTCAGAAGGAAGAATAGTCATATCGCAAGACCCTACAAGAGATCTTGGGCGTCTAGACCGGAAATAATCTTTGAGGAGGCAGGTATTGAAATCACCCATAATAATGTGATGCTCATATGATGGCTTTAAGTCCTCAAGAAGTTTTTCGAAAGATGAGAAATAATCGACATGAAGTGATAGAGAATAAAAGACTCCAAGAAGAACTTTTGTATGAGATATAGTTAGGACATTATATTATAGGCTGAAATGGCGATTATTTACTAAACCTAAGCGTCACGTCATTTTAATTGAATTGTACAATTGTTTTTGTTTACATAGGTACCTAATGCGAATAACTACAAGGCAACTTTCAGGATTTTTCCACGCCTTATGGTATATTATCAGCGGGAGAGAATTGAGCATGTCAGCGAGAAAAAACATAAATGTGTTAATTAACCCCAAACGATTTCTTAGTTCAGTAAAGTTTCTCCTATTTGACGTTACAATGCGACCAAAAATATTTAAATAAAAACGGTTAAGTGCGTGTCGGGTTCCAAACCATGTAGGTTTCTGTACAGTACCTACACCATTTTTAATGACAGTTCCTACATCCAAATAAAAACAAAAACAATAAGGCTGATTTTCACATTGACTTGAAAGTGAAAATAGCATGCGATGTTTTATGTCGTACAACTGACATTGAACCTTTCAGTGGTATAGGAATTTCTTGGTTGACTATACCAAAACGCGGTAATTCTCGATACTCGTATTAAGTTCTGGACGTTAAGTACTCGTCATCTTGAAAAGCCTGCTAAGCCATATTAGATATCCTTTTAAATTCGCTATAATATATTCTACCATCAAGATGTTTTTAAATGTGATAATCCGACACATTAGTTAGAAGAGGACGAACGCTTGCCTCAAACAAAAACTAGCACTATAAGCTTAATATTTACCAAACGGTTACCTAAATCAAAAAAATCTTAGGTAAGAAAAAAATATTGAAATATTTTTGAAAGTTCAGAGTCGCTCAGCGTGCTATGGAGAGGGCTATGCTCGGTGTCTCCTTGAGAGATAGCGTCCACAACGAGCACATCAGACAAAAGACGAAAGTTGTTGACATAGCCCGAAGGATTAGCACGCTGAAGTGGCAATGGGCTAGTCACGTTTGTCGTACATCTGACAATCGTTAGAGCAGACGTGCCCTGGAGTGGAGACCACGTTTGAGAAAGCGTAGTGTGGGACGCCCTGCGACACGTTGGACTGATGACCTTAGGAGAACAGCTGGCAGCGGGTGGATGAGGGAAGCCCAGGATCGCGAATGTTGGCGCAATATGAGGGAGGCCTATGTCCAGCAGTGGACGGGCAATGACGAAGTGGAGGATGGCTGTAGATAGACAGACAGATAAATTTTGGAAGGCCTATCTGACGACCGCTTTAGCCGAGTTGGTAGTGACCCTGCCTACGAAGCAAGAGGTAAGGGCATTTATTTGTGTGATGAGCACGAATATTTGTTCCTGAGTTATGGATGTTTTCTATGTATTTAAGTATTTATTTATCTATATAAGTATGTTTATCGTCGTCTAGTACCCATAGTACAAGCTTTGCTTAGTTTGGGACTAGGTCGATTTGTGTAAGTTTGTCCCCTAATATTTATTTTTATTTTATTTTATTTACTATAAAGACGAGAAAAAAACCTCCCCACTTTATGTTCAAGTTTTTTATTATTTTTCACTTCTCATGCTCTTAATATGTTACTTTTGTCTCTGCATATCGGGACTAAAGTTCTTTTTTGATCTCTAGGGATTAAAGTTTATTTTTTTTAATTTACCTACTTTGGAAACCCCTAAACTGCCTATCACGGTGTTTGTGAATGGAGGATTATCGCCATTTTCAGTGACTGGGTATAGACAATTTTAAAGCTTTCCACAGACCGAAGCGCGCTGCGGACGCTCTCCGTAGCGCTCCGTAGCGCCCTGCGCTTCGGTCTGTGGAAGCCTTTAGGGCGTGGAAATAACCTCAAAATGACAACTGTACTGATGTCAGTTGCATTTAATAGTAAATAGAAAATATAATTAGATATAATTTAACAAAGAATTGGCAAATAGAAAATAAACTTAAAATGTCGTTTCTTTATTCACGGGTAAGTGTTTCAATTAACAATATATTTTGTGTGTGAACTTAGTTAGTTCAATTAGTTTAATTTATTTGCCGATTCAAATGAATGAACAATTATCATTCTTATATGCATAGTCCAATTAGTTTTAACATAGTTTTTAAGTTTGAATCTGTTGGCTAATTATGCAAGTATTTAAGAGTGTTTATACCTGCTGAGCTGGCAACGTTGCATTTTTGTTAGTTTTCTCGATTATTCCATAAAAATTGAATGAAAATTAAAAATGTTTTGAATACAAATTGTTTTAATATATAAGTTAATGTGTCTACTGCAATAATAATTCGTGACAGACTTTTATTTTCTTTAAAAACGAACAAATTATTACCTAACGGTTTTTAAAGAAAATAAAAGTCTTATCACAAATTATTATTGCAGTAGACACATTAACTTATATATTAGAACAATTTGTATTCAAAACATTTTTAATTTTCATTCAATTTTTAAGGAATAATCGAGAAAAACTAACAAAAATGCAACGTTGCCAGCTCAGCAGGTATAAACCCTCTTAAAGCGTCACTTTACAAAAATATATAAAAGAAAAGAAAAGACCGCGGAAATTTATTTGCTATTTGAATTTTGAACAGATGTCTATTGCTCTTAGTGAGCATACGTTGTAAAAAAGTAATTTTGTACGTCGTGTTTTTCCTCGCATTCAAAGTGAAAAGTAGAGTGTTTAACGCGAGACTAAACTACCATAATGACAACTCGTGTCATTATGGCTTGTTTTAGTCCCTTCTTGAACAAACTACTATTGTCTTACCGTTTTGTACGCTTGATTAAAATCGAACAATACAAATCAATACCCACGCAAGTAATAGTTTTCGAGCAGAAATAGTCCCTGAGTTAAACCGCGGGCAGATGGACAGATATAGCGAAACTCTAAAGGATCCTTTTTAGGGCTACGGAATCCTAAAAACTACACAGCTCTTTACCCTAGCTTCACGCCGCTGTCAATTATCAAGTCGTTTCAAGATGCCCGCTCTCCACAACAACTAGTTTGATTGCGTCGTAATTCCTACAAAGGTGGAGTTTGATTTACACCTTACTGCTTAGATTGTAGAGTTCACTATTTTACGTGACAACACTGGTGTGATACGAGATTTTACGTAGAACAGCGGCGGATAGGCAGCGGAGTCGTGTGCGACAGATGAGTAATGACACCAACGCAATGGCGTGTGTCGTCTGAACCGAATGTTCCCAGATGTGCGACTGTAGTGCACAGATTGCAACAGTTATGCAAACCATAGACAAATGTTGTAAGGAATCGCACATTGCCGGTGAAATCAAATTAATTAGTAGAAAGGATGCTTAAACGGAATCTCAGTTAAAAAAACCGGCCAAGTGCGAAGGGTGCCCACGAAGGGTTCCATACCATTATCTATAGAAATGACAAAAAATCACGTTTGTTGTTGCCCCCTTAAATATTTATTTCAATTTAATTATTTATTTTAAAGTTAATATATAAATAAATATTCTGTGAATATTTCAAGCGTCTACCCGTTGCCGTTATCAAGTATTTGTTGTTATAGCGGCAACCGGAATACATCATCTGTGAAAATTTCAACTGTCTAGCTATCACGGTTCATGAGATACAGTCTGGTAACAGACGGACAGACAGACAGACAGACAGACGGACGGACAGCGAAGTCTCAGTAATAGAGTCCCGTTTTTACCCTTTGGGTACGGAACCCTAAAAACTGAGTTAAAGCTGTCGTAGCCCAGTGGCTTGACCAGCAGTGGTCTCTCCAACAGAGGATCATGAATTCGAGCCCGCTAACACCGAATTTGCCACGTGCTTTACAGTGAAGGGACATATCTCAAGGGACAAGTCCCTGCATAGCAATTCATTAGTGTGTGTAAAGTTCCCAATCTGGACTGGGTCGGCGCGGGTACTACAGCCCAAGCCCTCTCATTTTGAGAGGAGGCTGATGCAAAGCAGTGGGATGTATGTAGGCTGAAGAAGATGATGATGATAATAATATGTACTTATAAATTGAAACCTAATTTTTTTTAGTTACAAATTTGTCAAATCCATTAGGTATTTATTTTTGCAAATGAATTTAGCTATTACTCTTGAACAAAATTGTTTTCTATATCAAACTACGCACTAAAGCTGTAACTACTTCGTTATCATTGGTAGCCTCACATTAGCCAAATACTATCTTATTTTATCTCAGGGAATTGAGGCAGTGTTTACTTCGGCCGCTGCAGTACTTTTATTATCACTATGTACCTAGGTATTTAAGAATCGCAACCAATTCGTCACCCGCATACTATGTTACCTACATACCATGTGCTTATAAAAATATCTCTAGATCATAGAACACGGTAAAGTTCAGCTCCCCATGTTACCAAGATATACTAAAAATAGTTGCCTCTACGGGGAACTCACATTAACCACATGTGCCGTATCAACAAAAATTTCTAAATTGTTCTACAGCGTTGACTGACATTTCATCGTCAGTGAGTCCGCAGGAGGGACACAAAAAACAAAACAACTAATCTAATGTAACGGTAGCAACTCTATTAGAAGACAATAGAAGGCAGCGCGTGCGTCAATATATTTTTTATGTGAGAAATATTAGTTGGCTTGAGAACAAATTACATGGATAGATGCAAAGCGCAAACAGCCGTTATGGCCTTGTCAAACAAACGAACAACACAGTTGGTTACCTACGTACGGCCAACGCCTCTGTATAGGTCATCTACGTTACAAATAATCCATAGTGCCTAGCCTCCGAACCAGCCTTGGAGCGCACTAAACGCAAACAAAATAAACCGCAATCCTGTCGTTTATTGCCTGCTAAAAGTTAGAAGCTATGCAGTGATTTATTATTTTTTTCTGTCTTGATTTATGTGAGCTAAAGGAGTGTTCGCACGCGCGCTCGTATGTCTATTTGCGGCCAGGCCGAAATAACCCACAAAACGAAACTTGTATCCGGTCCCTGTAATAGTCAGCTTGCTCCCAAACTGCCGTTTCCTAGCATACAGCCACCGCACGCTTTGTAAGGGGATTATGCTACGATTTGCGGTAATGCGGTCGACTCTTCAGTTCACTCGCTACACTCTTTCCTCTTTGACCACTTGCTAAATCTTTTGCCTGTCAGATCAGCCGGTAGCGAAATGGAATAATGGACCCCTATGCCGCAGAAAACGTAGGTATCCTTTGAAGCTTTGTTGGTGCGACTCTATTTTCTGGATTTGATTTCGTTTTACTTTCCAGTGTAGCTAGATCTGGTGTTAAAGTTTATAATATTTAACAACATTGATCGATTATATTTTTAGATAAGGTTTCATTCCCTTGTAAAGATTAAAAACTACAAATAAATACCAACGAGTATAAGTAAGTAAGTATACCTACTTAAGAGTACAGAACTACAATAACTTTTTATATTATAGTCTATCGCAAGCAATTCTATTCGACCCTCATCTGTTAAAAGTATTTTCAGTTTCAGTAAGGTTGTACAGTTATTTCCCATAACACGCGTATTATGGACCAGGTTTGCCGTAAAAAGAAACACAATCCTTTTCCCTAGGCCACCTGCTGAGCGCTGAATCGGTAAGACCGTTAACGACGTAGTTGAATGTTTTTTCTAGTACGCTGTCAACTTCAGCTGTGGAGTTCACTGAAGCGATGCTTGTCTTAATAATTACCTACTGCTCGAATTTAATAATGAGTTTTTTACTGGCTCTTTGGAACGACAACTGACATAACCGATGTGGTTTCATTGGTATATTAGTACGATTGTTTTGATATTACAGGAGTTATGCACTTGTATGCTGGAGGGGTAATTTAATTTGCTGGTAACCCAAGTTTCCACCTGATTGCCGTGAAGTTCGCGAGCAAACTGCGTCATCTCGCGAACCTTACTCTGAGTGGAAATTAAATAAGGACAATCCGTTCGTTCTGCATCAGAGATTTGCCTGCTGCATTATTCAACGTATGCAAAATCTTTGGTTTAATAATAGATGAAGGCAAAGGTGAATTCTCGCAATCGACAGAGGAATTGAGTTTTGACCCTTTCAGCAACTGAAAGGGGTGCACAATCTTTTGTCTTCGCGGGCATTCAATGATAATATCCTGCTACTTTAGAAATGGACTGTCTCTAATAATATGCCCCAGTACTTAGTGTTAAAAATGAGTATAAACATACCTAACAATTTATTAATCTTCGAAACTACGCCAAAATACGTATTTGTGTAAGTATTTTTTTATATTTATTTATTACTAGCTGACCCCGCGAACTTCGTACCGCCTAATAGTCGATTCTTTAATTTTTTATTTAATTTTTAGGGTTCCGTAGTCAACTAGGAACCCTTATAGTTTCGCCATGTCTGTCCGTCTGTCTGTCTGTCTGTCTGTCTGTCCGCGGCTAAGCTCAGAGACTGTTAGTACTAGAAAACTGTAATTTGGCATGAATATATATATTAGTCAAGCCGACAAAGTGGTTAAATAACAAAAACTAAAAAAATTTTTTTTAGGGTACCTCCCATAGACGTAAAGTGGGGGTAATTTTTTTTTTCTCGACTAACTCTATAGTGTGGGGTATCGTTGGATAGATCTTTTAAAACCATTGAGGGGTTGCTTACATGATTTTTGTATTCAGTGATTTGTTTGCGAAATATTCAACTTTAAAGTGAAAATTTTCATTAAAATCGACCGTCCCCCCCCCCCCCCCTCTAAAATCTAAACTGTTGGGTGGAAAAATTTAAAAAAATTCAAAATGGTAGTAAATATTAAATTTACAAGGAAAATTGTAGCGGCTAAGATTGCTTGGGAATTATTTGTAGTTTATGAGTAAATAGTAGCCTAAGGTATTAAACATACCGTCACTACTTTGAAAAACTCGTATCTCAAATCAGCATGTAAACAAAACTGAACCTTGATACGCGCGTAATAAAGTTCACTTTACCAGATTAACAATTTTGAGATACGAGCTTTTTTCAAAGTATTGACGATACCTAACTTTGAAGATTCCGTACACATACGAAATCCTTAGAAAAATATTACTTGATTTTTTCGTAATGGCTACGGAACCCTATCTTGGGCGTGTCCAACACGCTTTCGGCCGGTTTTTATACTTATTCTGCTATTCGGGACGCCGGTTAGCTAGTAAGATAAAAAAAAAGAAAGGTAATAAGTCAACCATTAAATTATGTCAAAAAATAAAAATTATATAACACCTAAAATTCTTTTAACAGTCACTAAAAAATCACAATGAAAATTACAATTCAGATTTCTTATTATGATACCTACTTATTATATTTCATTTTATTTCTACTTATTCTAAATTAAGTTTAATTTTTATTGTAGTACTGGTACACGATATTTTTTGTTTGATTACCTGGCGCGTAAACAAACAGAGCAGATGGTTTTCCAACACGGGAACAGGCAACATACAATTGACCATGCGAGAAACATGGGTTTTCTAGATTAATACCACAAACACTTAATGACTGCCCCTGGGATTTGTTTACAGTAGGGTCCAGTAGGGTACAGTAGGGTACAATGGGGTACAGTAGGGTTACTGTACCCCACTGTACCCTACTGTACCCTATTTTACCCTACTGTACCCTATTTTACCCTACAGTACCCTATTCTACCGTACTGTACCCTATTTTACCCTACTGTACCCTATTTTACCCTCCATCCATCCATCCATAGCAGCCCTTAGTTCGTCCGTCTTCGGACATAGGCCTCCTCTCCATTTCTCCACGCCTGGCGATCGACAGCCATATGCATCCATCCTCCACCCGCCTGTCGGCAGATGTCGTCCTTCCATCTCATTGGTGGTCTTCCTCTACTGCGAGTGTTTTCACGAGGTCTCCACTCGAGTGTTCGCCTCGCCCAACGATCGTGATTCATCCTGGCAATGTGCCCTGCCCATCTCCACTTATTCCTCTCGATCTCTTCCACCACATCTCGAACTTTTGTGACTCGTCTGATCCACTCATTCCTTCTTCGTTGCATGAGAGTTATCCCGAGCATTGACCTCTCCATTGCTCTCTGTGCAACACGGAGTTTCTCTGCAGACTTCTCTGTCAGTGTGGTGGTTTCCATTCCATAAGTGAAGACAGGCAAGATACACTGGTTGAAGATTTTGGTTTTAAGGTGCTGTATTTTACCCTACTGTACTTTATTTTACCCTACTGTACCCGACTGTACGCTACTTTACCTTACTGTACCCTATTGTACCCAAATGTACCCTATTGTACCCAGATGTACCCTATTCCCTACTGTACCCTATTTACCCTATTGTACCCTATTTTATCCTTCTGTACCCTATTCCACCCTACTGAAAGGTTAACTGGAAGAGATCCCTTTATGGGATAAGTTCACCTTTGTACATCTGTTTTTCTTGTTAACTGTTTTTTTTTCATGTTTTACGTACAATAAAGAGTTTTACATACATACATACATAATGTACCCTACTGTAACGTACTGTACCATACTGTACCCTATTTTGCCCTACTGTACCCTACTGTACACTATTTTGCCCTACTGTACCCTATTGGACCCTACTGTACCCTACTGTACCCTACTAGACCCTACTGTACCATACTGGACCCTACTGTACTCTATTTTACCCTACTGTACCCTATTTTACCCTACTGTACACTACTGTACCCTATTCTACACTACGGTACCCTACTATACCCTACAGGACCCTACTGTACCCGAATGTACCCTATTCTACCCCACTGTACCCGAATGTACCCTACTGGATCCTACTGTACCCTATTCTACCCTAAGGTACCCTACTGTACCGTACTGTACCCTACTGTACCCTACTCTACTCAACTCAGCAGGTCTAAACTGGGCTATAATGTTGAGTGCCACTCAATTGTTTTGCCTTCCCGGAACCTCTCCACTAACAATTAAACTTTATGGTATGGTATTAAAGTTCAAATTGGCTTTTAAGTTTTATTACGAATCGTTTGTATGGGAAAATAGAAAAGTGTTGTTTTTAGAATTTTTCAGGCCATTTTTTAATTTTTTACTCTTCGTAAGAACCATCCTCGTACTTCAAGGAATATTCTAAAAAAAGAATTAGCGAAATCGGTTCAGCTGATCTCGAGATTTGCGCTTAGCAACACATTCAGCGATCCATTTTTATATGTATTAGATGTTTAATGCAGATAGGTATTTATAGTTTTTCTTTGTAGTAATTGTTTACTATTTTATTTAGTTTATATTATGAATGATTATCTCACTTTCTGGCTTCCTGTGGTCGTTATGACGTCAGAATTTAAAAATAACTGAATCAATACCTAAGTAATTCTTGATAGAAAAATATTTAGTAACATTTGAGCTCGAGAATACTGTCACACATGTCGGTTGCGTTTGTTTGGAAGACTGAAATATTATGGCACCGAAATATTTTCTATAACATCTAAATGTAAGTAAGTATACCTAATAAGTAATAAGATTAGGAGTTCTTTCTGTCAGCGCAAAATGACCTAAGACTGTATTTTAGAAAATTTTAAGCTCAGCCGTTACTAACACTAGGGACTCGCTATGAGTAAAAGCTATTTACTGACATGCACATTAACCTTTCTAAAGTAATTCAATAGCAAAAGCATGGAGTTGTACGGGCGGTGTAGCGGTTGTATGCATTGGTTGTTCGCGCGAACAAACAATCGCATTGATAATAACCGTAACGTGTTAGCGGTGATCCTGCTCTCATCTGCATTATGTTAAGAACGACCGGCGCACGCACCGACCTCCGAAACAATTACGTTTAACTGTTTCTTAGAAAACGCGAGTAACTAACTGCATCCACGCTACAATAAGTAATGCGGTGCATGTTCATCACGGCCTACCTATATAACCAGGAGTCTCAGAAAGAGAGGGCTTGGGCGCTGTTCCTACGCCGGCCCAGAATGGATTATGAACTTCACACACACCATTGTACTTCTTCGCAAGTGTGCACAGACTTCCTAACGATATTTCCCATTTAAGACTTATGGTAAATTTCAAGAGTATATAATTCTGCACTGCACATAATTCGGTAAAACTCAGAGGTGCAAGCCGGCACTCGAACCCACAACTCTGCTTGAGAGGCCATAGGACAAACTACTAGGCTAATTTATACCAAGATTTTCTACTGGTGCGTATTGCTTTTGTTTAAAAATGTGTTTTTGTACTTTTAAGACTCCCTAGCAGATTGGGTATAATTTAACCGCGGTGTACAAGGTCGAAATCTTCTGAAGAAACTTAATAGATTAAGTGTGTCTAAAGAATTGAGACACGTCCCATGTAATCAATCAAAGTTCTGATAACAGCATTATGCCTAGCAACATTATCACCAACCACGTGTTTCTCAAGTGTTAAATAAAATATCCTACGGCATTGCAAGGAGTCTGTTTAAGGAGGCCTTTGTAAATTCCGGACTTTAAGCGTGTCAATGATATGTCAGGCGCGAGGAGCCAGATAATGGAGGCAACCTTTTGTCTAGCAACTATTTACTATGAAGCAGCTTACGCTCGCAACTCGGGGATAATGAGTTTGTACTGTGGAAATATGAAATAGAATAACTTATCTCACTCCGCTGCGCTGCAGTTTAACAAAGAGGTAAACTTTTATCTAGATTTAAACGACTTAGACATTCAGTAACAATGCGATAATGGGTCGAGATTGAAGACAAACTTATAAGATTGACAGCATTTAGCGAAAACACTGGGACTATTTCGTTTAGTCGTTAAAATGTCGTTAAAGTCAAGAGATCAAGTCACCCACGCCGAGCGGGGCGTTTCCTTCCTTCCGTTCTCATGGTGTTTTAGACCAAATTGTCCGCACGAACACAATATCAAGCTCTCTAATCTCTCATCGACTCATTAGGGGGCCTGTTGTCTGAGATACATTAGACGAGCCAGGCATTATGTACTTGAACATCCTAGTAACATTCATTACATGAAAACAAAAGCGCTTATTTTCTGTGATAATCATCCGACTCAACAACTTTACATTACTATCGTAAAACTTTTAGTTTTAAATATAAAATTTAACTTTAAATAAGTATACTAAGTATGTTTTAAACTACGTATTTGACCATAAATTTGTTGTTTGTTATATCTTATCACTTGCCTGACACCGTATCCCAGATAATGTCATAAGAAAAAAACTGTCTTTCTATAACCATGAGGTTATTATTGTTTTTATAGTAAATTCCTCAGACTTGGTGTGAAAGACTAGACTTATGATTTAACTGGCAAATACCTATCGTTCATTCTCAGTGCAATATTTTAGATACCTAGCTTGTACCTAGTTTTCTCAAAACTACACAAAAATTGATAACGTCGAGTACCAAATGTAATGCCTAACTGTCAGTTTTATCAGAAGTTGTGATTGATTTTTTGTACATTTAAAGTTTTAAGATTATCGAAATACCTATCTACTGTCGTCTAAGCTAAATTTGTTCGGCGCTGAGATTAGGAGACTAGCCACCCAACTATCACACGATAACAAGTTTTAAATTATCTTATCGTTATGGCACCAGTAAGGTGTAAACAAGCTAAGTAAACTTTGCTAGTGTACGTATAAAAAATTGACTGAATTCCGTAGACTTTTGTCAGAGTCATCGACCAAGCATGGCACGACTGTGTGTGAAATGGTTATTAAAGTTGTTTCACAAGATATCTGGAATATTTCAGGCAAAAAATGGCGCAATCACTGGTCAACAGAACTTAGTCTCTTTAGAAAATGTCTGTATTGTGTAAGTTGAAAGGAAGAGACCGGACAGACGCACATGACAGGCAGCATGTGAGCTGATTCATGGTGCTACCAATATAGAAACGCGCGATCCGTCGATCCGATAATATCCAAAGCATATTGGCTAGTAATCGTCGATGCAGCGCCCTAGATATCTCCAGAGAAGAACAAAGTTGGCATAGATAGAGGGATCAAAGTGCGGCGTGGGCGCACGACCCAATACCGCGGGCATCACTTGCGACGTGTGCGCACGCGCTCAGACCTTTTGCGTTGCGCGCACAATTAGTTTAAAAGTAATTGATGGCTTTTATTACCGTTCTGAGGGGAACGCTTGTGGACAAAATTATACGCTACGCTATTTTAGCTGGCATTGTGAGTGCGCAATGTCACAGGACAACGTGTATACAAAGATATTTTCAAACATTGCAAACTGATTGGTTACACAAGAAGTTGCTGGATTTATGATGCTATTGATTATTTTTCTATGCAAATGAAGTACCTATCTAATTATCCGGATTGCCGATAGTTCCATGCACACAAGGTTTTTCAATGAAACAAGGAAAATTTAAATTTTGTTTTGTATTTATATTATTTACAAGAAACCAATTACAGATTCAAAACTTAGTGCCAATTAGTAAGGTAAGTGCATAACTTAAGTTGACGGAAACGCGGCGAACGGTAGCGCTCTACCTAGTTTGAGGTTATGTTGTGATAGCCGTTAAACAGGAAAAGCCGGTATCGGGGATAAGACTAGAGTTTCCGACTGAAACGCTTAAACAATAGGGATGTGATTCGCTTGCGGGGGGTCGGAGTCGAGAGGTCGCAGCGGCGGCTGAACCTGCGCGCGCATCTGGCATGGCCGCCGCTACACACCTGACTCGCGATACACCTCTACATCACAACTCAATTACATCACGTTCCATGCCACCTCCGAGGCATTTCCCACGCCCCTGGCGCCCTATGCCCCTACACATGAATCCCACCGAACGTCACGTGCACTGCGCGAATGCCACCGCTAACAATTGACTACATAACACGACTAATCAGCTGATAACGAAACTTTTTGGCTACCGGTGTTTACGTACCGAACTTTAAATACACCACTGAAAACGCAACGAGAGTTCCTATTGGAAAGTTAAACGTGATCCGCCGCGAGGCGGGCGGGCGGCGTCAGCGGCCGCATCGAATGCACTTTCGGTTGCCGGCGAGCGTACCTGGACTAGTCTGCCAGCTGAGCCCTCCGACGAACATCTTCCTGCAACAAACACTGCGATTAGAATCGGGCTCCGTCTGAGTGCGCTGAATCCGGCGCCCGGTGGTGCACGTGACGTACCCGGGATCGTTGGGCACTTCAGCAGGGCTGTGTGCCGCATCCTGGTTCTGGGTTTCCATGGGCTCGTGGGCCGGCTTGGGGCGGGCGCACTACGACTACGAGCGAGCGACGGCGCAGCGGGGACGGCTCCCGGAGTCACTCGGCTGCACTACCGACTACCGGCACGAGACTGGCGCGGCGCGGCGCACCCCTCCACGCAGCCGCCTCCGCCCGCTCCCGCGCCGCGCATCGATTCATTCACTCCGTACACAATTATTCATGCGGGCCGGCACGACGGACGCGCGCGCCACCACGTGAGCGCGCCACGTGCTCGCCGCCCCGCCCGCCGCACGCCCACCCGGCACCCACGCGCTTTAAGCCACCCCCACATCAAAACACCAACAAAACAAAACTTCAATTTACCAAAAAAGTTTCGCGACCGCCTAAAACAACTTCAAAATTTTTTAACTTATGTCGCACTACTAGATGCAATCCACCAATCACCAATTTTGATTAGTTTTAGACACCCCCACACTGTCACTCTTTATTATTACGAAATTCCCAAATATTTTCGCAAAGAAAAGACGCCAGATTCTCTCCCCCCCCCCCCCCCCTCCATTTAACGTGTGACGTAATTTATAGATGGCCCCTACGTCCATTGTCAGGACCAAAATTTTAACACACAAAATTAATCAGTTACTTTATATTTTTTACATAAAAAGGATTAATTTAAAAGTGAATCCTATTTTTTGTACAAATTCTCCTACTTTAAACCTTATTGTAATGATTGCAAGGTCGGATCATTATGTTCGAATAATTGTTATTTTAAATAATACGAATTCATGAAAGTACCTAAATTAGTAATCCGTAAATACTAGTTTAATTTAGGTACACACGATATTCACGCGCATTGAATTCTAGATCTAGACGCCATGTTTATCTATTATCTTGATCACTGTAACGTAACAATTACTAAGCATTAGTTCGTTTACCTTTCTGATGCAATGGAGTGACAATGATAAAAATCGTAAACAAAGCGATTACTATGATGTAAGACGAAACGTTGTGAAATCCGTGAAGGCAGGGCGACGTCACTCGGCTTACGTACGTAGCCGCGAGCTACGAAACGTGCTACGCGAGCGATCGCGCTCAACCGGTGCTACGTGCGTAGACCCGAACTTTGACTCCAATTAGAAAAAAAAGTTATGAATCATAGGAGTATATTCTGACTATGTATGAATTATTATGAATTGAAACATTTGTGACATGATTGTTGTTTTAACCAACTTAATCATGTTGATCCAGGAAAATAGTTACATTATTCATAGTGAATCTCTCAATCATAATTCAACTCTAGTGTTTACTTGCTTAGTTTATAAGGTTAAAATATTGTGTGCTGGACCCTGGCAGATTGTGACGGACTACTAAAAAATAATAATAAGAACATATGTAACTACTGTATGTTGTACTAACTCACAATCTATCAATAAATATTTGTATTTTGTATTTTTGTATTTTGTATTAATTTTCCAGTTTAGAATTCAATTAAACAAACGTGTGATACTTCTTACTTCACAATGATATATGAAAAGTTTCGTACTTATTTGTTTGAATGTTTTATGGTCTCGATTACATGAAGTCTTAAAATTCATAGGGCCATTGCTGAGCTTGATAAGCAGATGTTTGATGGTTCAAAGTACTCGTAAGTACTTGCATGACTGTGCTAAATTGCCGCGTGAAGGCAGACAAACGATAATAAGCCCTGTAATATTAAATAGCGCACGTTTCTGAATATCGAAAATTTTATCGAATGGGCTATACCGAAAAAAATTTTTTGAAACGGTAAACTTTTAGATTTTTATAACACTAACCTAACCTCTAATAAGCCTAACCTCTATACGATGCCGTTTTAATTAATGATGATGAGTTTATGGTTTAAAAAAAACTTCTATATTATAACCCATTCAATATATTAACCTTCGATGTTCAGAACCGTGCGCACCTGTACCCATTTAATACCAATTTAATTTGAAGTACGGTTTGGTTTATTAACTACAAAATCACGCAAAAATTATTCCAGCAAAAACATTAAATCCATCGTTAACATTGTCTTACTTAACCCAGCACTTAAAATAGCCGACTTCATAACAAAATAACACAGCCACCGGAATTACGACTAATACATTTTGGTCTAGGCGTTATGGCTCATTTAAATTATTCGTTTGATGATCGTTAAGCCGCTTGAGGTGGCGCTCTGTTCGTGGAAATGACTACTTCCAGTCATTTGTTAAATGGGCTGAGCCGGCCCACCATTGCTAATGGCTTATGTATGCTGATAATCCAACCCCGCCATTAGATCGGTGTACTTAACGCCATGCGATTTATGCTTTAACAAAACAATTGCTCGAATGTCGAATACACCGACGTGCTGCTACAAAAATCTTAACTGTTAGTTCTACGAGGGTTCAACCGCTATCTGTTTCCTGTCACATGTATTGCAGAAATTATCTAACTTGAAATTTTAACAAAATGCCGTATTGTTTTATAAAATCCTTTCGCCAAGTGTGTGTCGCTAATTTAGCCAACATACATATATGCGATATGATACTAATAGCGGTTGAAATGCTAGTAGAACAAGCCTAACAGCGCCACTCAGGAATTGCATTTAAACGAGATAGCGACGTCTATTCGGAAATAAACAAAAAAATATGTAAAATATCTTCAACGACCCTTAATAAACTTTACTAATAATGACGCGTAGCATAACAAATAACACTCTCAAGTCACCTACTAATACAAGTACCTATAATGGTAAAGTCAAGTTAAACATGTGAAAATACTGTAGTGTCATTTGTATTTCTTCCCTATGAAAAGAGAGATATAACTCAGGAGTGTCCAAAGCAGAATAGTTCCAACTCCCGGTAAATTTTCAATCCTGATCCTCAAAAAACAGTTCACTATTTATTTAGTACTTAGTAGTTTACTTTTTAGTATTTATCC
Source organism: Archips xylosteana (assembly GCA_947563465.1). NCBI lineage: Eukaryota > Metazoa > Arthropoda > Insecta > Lepidoptera > Tortricidae > Archips > Archips xylosteana. The sequence goes on along the minus strand of OX387347.1, from coordinate 15,858,761 downwards.
TGATGCACGTTCAGTCTAAAAACCTAGGTTGCAAAAGAGTGATTCACAAATTAGCGCTCACGCATTACATTCTATTATCATTGGCAACTCTTGATCGTATAACATAGCGTACCTGTTTAATTTCATAAAGAAAACAAAACTTTATCATGTAAAGAAGAAGTACAGTATTGCAATACTCAATACTTCATGCCTTATTTCGATCAGCAATGCCGAAGCATTTCCATCCGAGCGCATCTAGGAATGACTATAAAACGTCCACCTTAATCCAAGTCGGGATAATAGCGATTAAAAGAAAATTAAATAACTATACCAATAACCGTCAATGTAATTTTGAAGTCGATATAAAAATTAAAAAGCTAACGCGACAAAGTTCCGTTTTATTTCAAAACACCATTCTATTTCAAATCATACAAGTGTAGAGTAATTTGTCAACACATCGTTTATTACATTCACAAGCTCGCAATAACAAAGGCAGTCTACTTACAACCATAAAGTTTACAACCATAGTCGAGTAATAGTCTAGCTTGTACACAATGTATCTAGTGTCGAACGACTCCAATAATACGGCAGCTCTTAAAGCGACACTCACTCATACCTACTTTAAAAGATACAAACTAACAGGTCGAAGTGTCGAAGTATTTTGAAGTTATACTTACATCAAAAATGGCTAGAGTTCAATGGCTTTTTGTATGTGTTCGACCCCTAAACATTTTTGAGAAGTGCAAATCAGTTTTAGGTATGTAACGAAAATAGATTAAACACAGGTATTTTTTAATATGTCACTAAACATCTTTTTAATTTTATCGCCTATCCAAAATATAATTCCACGCGCCAAAATCGCTGGCACCGAAACTGACTCTAATTAAACGTCACAAAAATACGTGAGGATCCAACTGCGACAGCGAAAGGACGAAATTCATTTGGAACGACTAATCCGTTCTAATCCAAGATACTTTTATGAGCGTAGCAAAGCAATTTTAAATGGTCTTGAATATAGGACACTCTTATTACCGCCCGTCCATTATCCGCACGCATGGGTGAATCACCAAAGCGACATCCTGTCGCAAGTCTGCTGGGACGATTGTTACGTCCTTTTATATAGAAATGGACCACGATAGTTGCCATTAAGCTGGGCGTTTTCAACATTTTCAATGGACTGTTTTGAGTACGGCAATTATACTTCGTTATTTTCTAGGTTAGAAAAAGGTAAACAATCTTGAAAAACGCTTTGTAAAATCAGGAACGTAAAAACCGGCCAAGTGTGTCGGTCCACGTGCAGTGTAGGGTTTCGTACTAACATGCGATAAATATTAAATATTAAGTTTTTGACTATTACCTACTCATTAACTTGTACCTACTAAATCCTAAAGCTGTGATAATTTTCCTTTAAAATTCGTTATACCTATATGTACTATTGTTATGAATTTTCTCAGATTTTCAAGTCAAAACGGTTTAGCTTCTAGAGGGCGGAACTTGATTCTAAGAAAAATTAGCACTATTAAGCTTGATATTTTGAAAACAGATACCTTAATCAAAAAAAGATCTTAGAAAAAACCACTCGCGCACGAAGGCTTCCGTGCCATTATCTATAAAAACGGCAAAAAAAAACACGTTTTTTGTATGGGAGCCCCCCTCAAAAATATATGTTTTATTTTAATTTAATTATTTATTTTTAAAGTGAATATATGTATAACTAAATATTCTGTGAATATTTCAAGCGTCTACCTGTTGCCGTTATCAATATCGAGCAAAAACGATTAAAAAAGATCACGTTTGTTGTATGGGAGCCCCCTTAAATATTTATTTTTTCTGGTTTTTAGTATTTATTGTTATAGCGGCAACCAAAATGGGCCAATCAACTTTTAAACCGACGTTTTTGGCGTCTCCTGCGTTACCAAAATTGTCTCTGGCGTTACCAAAAAATCGTACTTCCAACAAGATATTTCACGGTTTAATAGGTTAAACTTACGTAGGATAGCATGTATTCATGCTATTCATCTATTAAATTACAGAAAAAACATGTTTACTTACAAAAATCTGCAATTGTTTGAAAAATGTCGCGGACAGATTAGTGTCGGTTTAAAAGTTGATTGGCCCAAATACATCATCTGTGAAAATTTCAACTGTCTAGCTATCACGGTTCGTGAGATACAGCCTGGTGACAGACGGACAGACGGACGGACAGCGGAGACTCAGTAATAGGGTCCCGTTTTTACCCTTTGGCTACGGAACCCTAAAAACAATTAAAAAAATTTATTAGGTGGTTTTTCTTTACGCGCTACAAAATTTGTGCTATTAGCTCCGTTAATTAATGCTGGACGATTAATGCGTTAACTCATTTGTCTAAATTGGCATGATTTACAAACTTGAAATTAAATCGCAAACTCGCAGTGTGGACATCCTACTTAAATGAAATAAAACTAGCTAAAAAAATGTTTACATCTTTTTTTATATAAAAGGGGCAAAACGAGCATGTGTGTCACCTGTTGGAAAGCAATCACCGCCACCCATGGCCACCCGCAACACTAACGATAAGGAAGGGTATCTTGTATTGCCTAGCACAGCGGTTCTCAATCTTTTTTGGTGACGGAACCCTTTTGGAAAGCGAAATACTTGACGGAACCCTACCATAAAACAATAGTGATATCGATTCACGTGATACGCCGCGCGTCAGAACGAACGGTCGACCAGAGAGAGGTGTTTTGAATTTTTTTTTTTCAATTCTTGCGGAACCCATACAGGGGTATCGCGGAACCCTGGGGTTCCGCGGAACACACTTTGAGTATGGCTGGCCTAGCATTAACTGAATTTAATGAATTTGATTTAATTGTTACTTGCTGTTACTGACTTACTTTGTGAAAGGATTTTTTCAATAAACGACAAGTTTAAATTGTTTACCTTTTTTCCTAATACTGGAAAAAAACGAAGTATTCTTTATTTTTTGCCTTCGCGGACTACGGACTTTTTATAATTTATTGAATATTTGGGCCTCCATACCAACTAGCTAAAACTTAGATAGTTAACTAGACCACATTAAAAAAAAAACATAAGAAGTTAAGAGGATACGATGGCCGAGAGACTTTTGAGAAATAGGTATTTTAATGAAATGTCGCTGTCTCGCCCGAACCCCTCCGTGTCAGTACAACGAGAGCGGGACAACTGCAGCTCAGATCGTTAATAGGCGCGTAAAATTGACCAAAACAGCATTTCGTAGTCCCCTGTTTCCTTCTCGAAAACTGGACTAAAAAAAATATTTTTTTCAAAAATAATTAGAGGACAGATTTAGCTATGCCCCTATGTTTTCCTTTTTTTGTTTATATGAGGGATTCTTTTCTGATGAGTGTCTGAAAATGACGTTAAAATTGGGCAATTTTTTCAGTTTTGGAAAGCTCATATTTCTTATGTTAATTGAAATATGGAAAAAAAACGAAACATAGGGGCATAGCTGTGGTAGATACAGATTACACAGTAAAAAAAAATTGGCTCTAATGCCATTATCCAGGGAGGAAACAGGGGACTACGTTTGTATGGAGAAATGGTGCGCATCGTACCCTCTTAATTGGCTAAGTAAAGTTTTTTGAAGAGGTGCTAATTATATTTTTTTTCGACAGTCGGCGTTCTGGAGATCGAGTAACTGCAGCTGTTTTATTTTTATCTCCTATTGTTTACTGGAAATATTTATTTAAGTGTTCGAGATGACATTTGTGAGATTTTATGGCTGACAAGCCGTACGTGCTCAGAACTTAGTAGAAACAGAAAAAAAAACGAAGTGAGCTGTCACTTCTGTCAAAGTCAAATCGTTTGCGTTTCGTTTGCTTTGTATTTTGGTGTGCTCAGTGTGATTTTTGGACTATTTTTATCGACCTCCGCATAAAATCCGGACTTTCAATTTCACCGCATTTCTCCACGACCTATGCACGATAATTGGATCACGATTGAATACTTTCGATCACTATTTTGGAACTGCTTCTTGGACAACGCAAAGCAAACGAAACGCAAACGGTTAGATTTCATTTGACATTGACAGAAGCGACAGTTGACTTCGTTTTTTTTCTATTTCTTCTTAGTACTGAGCACGAACCGCTTGTCAGCCGTAAAATCTCACAAATGTCATCTCGAACACTTAAAAAAATATTTCCAATAAATAAAAGGAGATAAAAATAAAACGGCTCCATTTTCTTGGTGTTGAAGTCGACTACTGTCGAAAAAAAATATAATTAGCACCTCTTCAAAAAACTTTACTTAGCTAATTCTCAGATTTTCCATCGGCCGAAAGTTAGGTGACCCGATTAGTATTAAATTAGTATTAAGATAGAATCTTAACATCTTTATGCTGCTGTATACTGTACCGCGGTAGACTGAAGCGAATAGGGGTCAGATTTAATTATTTCTTTTCGTTTATATTTTCTTTCTATAATGGTTTAACTGTTAACTTTTTTCCGGTTTACGAAACACTAAGGACCCAGACTGCGCTTGATTTTAAGTCTACTGATAGTCCGTAGTCCGCAGCTCTTCTAACCTAAATATCCAGACTATTTTAGTGGACCGAAAATATCTTAGGGCAGGGTAGATACTTTATTTTTAGGCTACATTACTCACGTGGTCTATAAGCTAACACATTAGAGTTGAGAGAGTGCTATAAGGAGTATTCTATCGTCTATTCTGATAGGAGAAGAATCAACAACATCGATATAAGAGTCCTTAACACAGCCATATTAACCTACAACTACCTACAAATAACGGTACAAATTAACACTAGTGAAATATCACTTTAAAACAGTAAAACATAAATAATTAACTTAATTTTAACAGCATTTAATACAGCAAAAGCCACTTACTGCCTCAATAAGAGATGACAATTGACTGGAATGGATGCTAAACTCATTAAATTAACAATCTACACAAAATTGTCGTATTGACTTCTGATTTGTGAGAATGTTGTGAATATAGATTGACGAGCTATTTTTAGACGTTAGTGCTAATACGCCATTAAATGTCAAAACTCGTCTCTTAGTGCGGTAGTTAGCTGCTAAGTGCTTTGGCTTTAACCCAATAAATATTTTTAAAAAAGTTCTGATACTAGCTCGAATGTTGTAAGCATTTTATAACTACATACTTAGCTTTTATTTAATTAGTAATTTTTGTTGGTTTCCTTAGGTCTTGCAAATCGAATTTCACCAACAACCTGATGCCTTTATGTCTAACACACTTGGAATTACAATCTTTTCATCACATCTTTCTGTCATACGGTACAGGTGAGGGTAGAAAGAGATGGTGAATACGACTGCGAGCGCCCGCACGTTAGACAATACTCAGATTTTTCGTAAACATATTGATTGGACGACAATGCGAAAGCAGTCAACTCGGTCAGCCAAAAAAACTTACATGAAAAATATTTATTAAATACTTATTTATCTTAATACTATGAAGTTTTTTTTCAATTGGAATGAAAACTAAAGAGATCACAAACTGTTTTGTACACAGCCATATTTTTGGAAGGTAAGAAAATAGTGAGTAAACGACTAAGAAACACAGTGTTTCATCGAAACATTCTACATTACTCGTAATAATAACTCTACAATAACCACTAGCCGCAATTAAGGTGAACATTGATCTACTTCTAGGCTTTAAATTCACTTAATGAACACCTTTATTCGATTAAGGTCATAGAAATGCAGCAATGCAGGTGTGATATTTCGGGAAAAATTGATCGGGCTTTTTCTGTAAACGGGATGGTCTCCCCTTTCGGGGGAGGTATTCTCCCCGTCTGTTGCCTAGGGGCTAAGTTTAACTCGCGTCACACAGGGAAACGAATAGTTCATACCCCAATCGATGCCCCAGAAGCTAAGTCTAAATCTGAAATAGAATATAGGTCGGATTCGAAAAGCCCATTAACATTTCAAGTTAGAATCGAGTGGAATGTATCGCATAAAATATTACTTTAAATGCTCTTGTAGGTATTGGTTTAAAAATATGATTTGATCGTGCTGGACCAGAGTGGGAGTACACACTTATCTGACCTATATATATATATATATTATGTTGATTATTGAGAAAAAATGTTGTAATATAATATCAGACCTAATTTATTTTTAAGAAACCTTGTGGAATCATTTAATAATTGAAAGTAAAAATTAACGAACGATCGGACCAACAAGTAAGATAACTTGTAGGACTAAGCGAAAATAAAAGTTTTTTTAAGGACAATTTATAAAAATGTCTACTTATACCTTTCGTATGCCGTAACGCGAATCCACACCAGAGGCCGTATTGTATAGCGCTTCTGACGCTTGCCTTCGCTTTCACCGTCTCTTTCTGTCATCCTTTTATACCGTTTGACAGAAAGAAATAGTGATTGGGAAGGCAAGCGTCAGAAGCGTTAGACAATAAGCCTACAGATTTATATTCTTGTGTTTTTATTTTAATCTGAATTATTAGTACCTATTATTTGAGACAAACGAGACTAGAACGCAGGTTCTTTTTACTTTCCACATTTGAGAGGTTTAAGAAACTTCGAATCGATCTAAAAATATATTGTTAAATGATCCATCTAAATATGATGAACTCGTTTGTTACATAGAGCGGCATTAAACATTATATTATTATTATTGAATACATTTATGAGTTTAAATTTGGTCAGCTTATTCATTACAGTTCAAATACGATTTCTGAACCTTTTATAAGCTTTAATTCCTAATTCAATTGTTACAGCAGACGAGTTTGGAATGATTATAGGAGCTAAATAACCTAGTAACCTTAGGGAACAGCCTCAAAATAATTCCAAAACAATATTTGTGCTACCAAATATGAAATATTGATTGGCTTTTCAAATTTACTTTTTTATCACAATAAAGTGAGTACATATAAAAAGTCTGAATAGAAAATGGAGAAAAAACATGTTTACAAAAATACTTCTGCCTATTTCCTCTTAAAATAAACCAAAAAAATACATGTTAGCTGTTAATGACTAACTAACTATTTAGTAACTTTATTCTTATAAACGTAGTTAGAAAAAAAAAGTAATTTGTGTATTGTGTATTTACAATACAGCCAAACGTTTTAAAAACTAAAGTCTATGGTTCATTGAACTAAGTCCAACAACAAAGTATTAAAAAATAAAAGCTTAATATTACAAATAAATGCTAACATTAAAACGCGTAAAAAAACAGCATACAACAAAGAACGCAAAGCAGTTCAAAATTAATAAAAAAATTAGTCAAAACAATTGAGTAACGTAACAAAATTGCACGCAAGCAAGCCTTATTAAAATTATTGCCACAAACGATATTAAGATAAATAAAATATTAATTAAAGCTGATGATTATAAAGCATTGCCACAAAATAAGCATGACAGTAAGTTCTGCCAGTAAAAAAAAACTTAGACTAGATTTTTTCTAACCATTGCCACTTTTGTTACACGTCTATCCGTTCGAAAAATCTAGATTAAGATATATGATTCCATTAATCATTTTAAAACATTAAAAAAATACAATACGTTTTCAAATAAAAAGCTAGGTCTAAAGCAAAGCCAAGCAGTCTTCTTTTCATAATTATAAATCATGTAAAATAACTGTACATACTCATATTTATATTTGGCACACCACAATAACATAAGTACGTAACAAATAAATAAGATATATCTAAGAGAATCGGATCCCACTTAAAATACTCATACGCGAAACAATTTAATTTTGAATAACTTTCTAATAATAATAATATTTTAAATAAGATTTCCTTTCTTGTACTTCAGTGCTAAGAAGAACATTATCAGTGGGAGGGTTACTTTTCTCTGCTAGTAATGGTAAACGATAATAATACATTTTGTGTGGCTCAGCAAGTAACCGAATAAGTATATATGATAGATAACGTCTTGTCTTAAATTATAATGGCAAATCGAAAAACTTTATCAAGTTCTTAATCTTCTATTAACAGACCTGATACGGTGAAAGAATGAACAACTACAAAGAAGATACTTATGTTTTGAACTTTCGCGATTCTCACTCATAACTAATATCATGCGGGACTAAAATATTAATCGATGAGGTAATATTAGCAATAAATATTTAGTTCGTGACAAGTCCCGCATGATATTAGTTATGAGAAAGAAGATAAATTATCAAGCAATGTAACTATTTTCACGAACTAACATTAAACGAGTAATTTTCTACTGCTCTATTACCTACTTGTAAACTGCTCAAAGCTATTAAAAAAACACATACCAAAAATTCAGTTCAATAAATATCACATAAATAATACTGATTAGTCAGTTTTGTACTCTAACTTGGCACATATCATAATAAAAACAACCTTTGTGTAGCTTATTTAGTACTAAGAATAGATCACGTTCTCATATCGAGTAATTAAGCATTCAGGTAACTTAAGAGGTAGATAAATTATAATCTCCAATGCTTAGACTAGACTTTAGAACAAATGAAGACCTTAGTTAACATTTATGTTATGTCGTTGATTATGATGCAGACGAATTACGATTTACATTAGTTTAATATTACATGTTAATTTTATATCATTGGATAACGTCATTTTACTTTGAATAGCTGGAAGATTATTATATAACTGTTATTTTGAAAATCTATGTTTAGCATTGAGATCCATTAATTATTTACTAGAGGATATTGGAATAAAATCGAATATTAATTTTTGTTTGCTTGAGTATTATCCGTATTCGAAGCAAGCAAAGCCGAGAGAGTGGCGTGAGTGGCACTCAGAGTACCAGAAGTCGGATTAATGATGTTTGAAGTCACAATATTGGCGTTGGTTAACATACTCCCACTATTGCCGGAGCTGACGATGGTCACGTTAGGAGGCGGGGTCGCCCCGTTAGCAAAACCAGTAGACAATACTTTTTGGGTGTTATGCATCATAAAAGACTTGGCTGCTCCCGCACTACCGAGTGTCAGAACCTTCTTAAGCATGACAGAGGAGTTACACGCGTTATCTATCATGTCTTTTGTAGTGGAAATGTTATCGAAATCTCCAGAGCTAGCTGTTACGACGGTGCTTATTTTAGGCGCCGTGGTTTGTAATGCTGGTTTCACTGTGGTGACGTTGAACGACATGCCGGAAGTAACGGCGGTGCGATTGAGGATGTTTCGGGACACTATAGCGTTGTGTAGGATGTTTCCTGTGGGGAACGATTTCGATGTCACATTGACATACTGCACTGGAGTCGCGTTGGTCGTTCGGGTTCCGAAGCCGATGATGGTGCTTGCTGTACCCTGGGACATAACGGTGCTGAATGTGCCGGTTTTGGTGTTGATTGGTATTCTGGAATGAAAGAATATTTCATAATTGACTCAGTAACCATACAGAGGCGGCTGGCAAGAGCTGGATGAGAGTGGCCGAGGATCGTGCTCAGTGGCGTGCCATGGGAGAGGCCTATGTCCAGCAGTGGACGAACATAGGCTGATGATGATAATGATGATGATGATGACTCAGTAACTAGATTTATTGACGGCTATTAGTTAGAATAAATTATCTATACTTTGTTTAATTTACGTAGTGGCTAGAACTACGGCTTCGCAAAAATAGGGTCGTCGGTTCGATCTCGGGCTCGCACCTCTTTGTTTTTCGGAACTTACTTGCGAAATTACGATTGAAATTTGAATGCGCTATCATTTTCTTACTCGGTTAACATCTGAAACTGCTCTCTACGTAGATATTGGCATGTGGAAGGTGAAGCACATTATGCCCCTCCGAGTGGTAACATTCAAGAATGCAGAAAGTGTAACCATCTTACCCTCCGATCATCCCAGATGGGAACCCCAGCATGCTCTGTATGGTGACCGTGGTTTGTGGCAGATGGTGTATGGTATGATATGAACTGAAACAATTACTTTGCTCACCCGAGACCTTGTGCGCGGTGTATGGTATGTTATGTAGGAAAATTATAGAATGGGGTATTGTAACCATCATACCCTCCTCATACTGTTTGGGACGTGGACTTGATGTGCTCTATACGGCGATCGTATCTCGTGGCATATTGTGTACGGACGTTTGATCTGAGTTATTCCATTAAAGATTGTACTTAAATAGTTGTCTTACCGCGTATCGTCTGGGACGTAGACCTACGCTCTGTATGGTAACAGTGGCTTTCGGCATATGGTGTATGGCCTTTTGAGTGGTGACATTAAAAACTGTAGACAGTAATTGTTTTACACGCGTGTCATCTGGGTCATAGACAACGATACGCTCTGTATAATGAACGTGTCTTGTGTTTGATGATGCATGGTCATCAGTCCCCATTGAAGTCCTTATGTATGTAAGTATAATTTGCTTACCCGCTTAACATCAGAGACGTAGAACCCGCAATGTATCTGGTTGTGGCAGGTGAAGTATGGCCCTCTCGAGTGCTGACATTAAAGAATGTAGGTAGTGTAACCACCACCTTATCCTCGTATCATCTGGGACTTGGACCCCGGTATGCTTGGACCATGGCTTGTGCCAGATGGTGTAAGGGCTTCCGAGTGATGATAATAGAAAATGTAAATAGTTGCCTTACCCGCGTATCATCTGAGACGTGGACCCCGGTATGCTCTGTATGGTGACGGTGGCTTGTGGCAGATGGTGTATGGTACGTTGAGTGGGGACATTGGAGCTGGTGTAGTAATGGACGGTACTGCCAGTGATACGCGGCGGAGCAGCGATGTGAGCAACTGGCACGCTGTGTATCATGCCACTTGTGGTCGAAGCAACGGTGATACATTTCGTTTGGTTGCTGGAGTACTGAAATAAATTAAGTATAAATTGTTATTCGTATTTTCGCAAAATATTGCTTAACACAAACGACGAAATCACTCCAAAATCTAATTGCACATTTATTTGTGAATATTTATATTTTCGTAATCCAATAATCTTTATAAATAAATGCTTACATTGCTAGTATTCAATGTTGGCCCTAAATCAAACTCGTCCCCCACAAGTGTGATTGTGTCCGGATTGGCTCCTGTCAACTTCTCAATCGTTTTCCTGGCGTCAGCGTCACTCTCAATATTTCCCAAGTTCCTGCTTAAAAATTCAATGTCTGATTCCAACAATCCATCCACCAAATGATTCTGCTCATCCTCACTTTGCTTGCAGAGAGAGAAATCATCGTTTTCGAGCTTTATATCCTCAACCTTAATGCCATCAATATCATCGATATTTTCGACTTTGATCCCGTCCACATCTAAATCTTCAACCTTAATCCCTTCAACTTTTATCTCATCCAAATCTTCTACTTTGATTCCATCTACTTTTATATCCTCAATGTCTTCTACCTTTATATCAGCTAAGTCAGTATCATCCTTCATTGTTGGTACGTCGGCAAAATCTCTAGTGTTATCAGTATAGCGTGAGGCATCAAAAGAATCATACGTATCTTGATCGGGCTCTAACTTGACCTCACATTTGAATTTGCCATCTTCTTGGTTACTGGTTGAAGGTTGGGGACTGTCAGGGTTACTGATGTCGCCACTGAGAGCACGTTTCATTACGTACGCTTTGATTTTTCTCAGCATGAAAGGGGGAACTTTGAAACCAGTTAGTTCTCCAAGCATTGGCAGAGAGTTGTGACGGTATGCTTCGCTGTTAGCTAGTTCTTCTATGTCCTCAAGTACCTTTAAACAAAATTTGAGGCTGTTACTGATACATAATTTGGGCTCAAAAAATAAAATAATTTTAATTTAATTTTTTAATTATAATTTGTATCATCATCATCATTTCAGCCGTAGGACGTCCACTGCTGGACGCAGGCCTCCCTCATAGATACCCAATCATTACGGTTGGAAGCGGCTTGCATCCACCTTGAACCTATACTCCATTTAATTTGGAATTACAAACCACAACAACATTATATTGCGGCTCGTGAACTGTAATCTCTTTACAATTTGTACTAGAGTAACAATTGACGACACGCAAATAGAGTGACATTAAAACAATTTTATTTTGCGGCTCCCAGACTATTGTACTGTACTATTTGCTAGGTAAGAAATAGTTGACGAGCCGCAATATAATGATGTTGTGGTTTTCAATTCTAAATTAAATGAAGTATATGTATATCTTTACAAAATCGTCCGTCCATCTCGTTGGTGGACATCCCACGCTGCGCTTGCCAGTCCGTGGTCTCTATTTGAGAACTTTTCCTCATACCCTCCTGTTCTGCGTCATGTATGGCCAGCCTATTGTTATTTCAACAATTTCAAACTGTATGATCTCTATAAAGGCCACCAGAAAACCAAGCGCGGGGCGTGTGCGGGGCGCCGACGAGGCGGGCCCACCGCGTTGTACAACACTGAATCATGTACGCTGACACACACTGCCGGCGGGCTGCGTGCGCAAAACGCACCACGCTGCCAGCGTGTATCAGTGTATATGATTCAGTATTATACATCGCGCTGGACCCAATCTGTCGGCGTCACGCGCACGCCCCGCGCTGTGGTGTCCTTTAAATCGTTTACTTTATTAGCATGCTTACCATGATGTAGGTTTTGCCGCCAACAGCATTTACCAGGTTGTGACTAGCGATCCATTCTTTGTCCGAACTGTCCGCTGGATACCTCAATAAGCCTGCGTGCCTTGTGTACAGTCGACCGCGGCAGTTGCCCAAGCCTAGCACCTATAATCGTAAGATAAATACCAAATTATAGAATAGTCTGTCGGTCGGCCTCAGAAGTCGCTCAACACTTTAGTACTTTGACGCAATTACCAGTTATACTGTGAAGTTAGAAATATGTCACGTTATTGAAAGTGACAAAGTACTAAACTATAATGATCAGTGACTTCTGAGGCCGACGACGATTAATTACTTGTTACAGGTTAATCCATTTATGCATTTACAAAAAAACTGATAATAATAAACCGCCGAAAAAACTGAAAAGCAAAAAATAATACCTTTTTGTTTGACCTTAATCTAGGTACCAGTTTGAAGTCGGTGCCTCAGCACGAGCCAGGAGGAGTGATAGAAGCCAATCAGGTAGACAATTATAGGTCCACTCCTCCTGGCTCGTGCTGAGGCACCGACTTCAAACTGGTACTTAGATTAAGGTCAAACAAAAAGGTATTATTTTTTGCTTTTCAGTTTTTTCGGCGGTTTAATTTTTTTGTTAAAAAGTTTTTATTTTATACATTTTTCCCATCCTTGGGGTAAATTTTTTTTCCAAACTTATATAATTCTAACTTCAAGGTATACCCTATCCAATAAAAAAGAATTATGAAATCAGACTACTCTGTAAGAAGTTATGCCTGGTTATACAGTACAATCAGTGACTGAACAATCAATCATCCCGTTTTCCTACCCTTAGGGTAGGAATATTATTTCCAAGTTTAAATGGGACCACCCTCGGGGTACACGCTTTCCAATAAAAAAAGAATCATCAAAATCGGACTACTCTGTAAAAAGTTATGCGTGGTCATACAGTACAATCAGTGACTGAACAATCAATCATCCCCTGTTTTCCTACCCTTAGGGTGGGAATATTATTTCCAAATTTAAATGGGACCACCCTCGGGGTATACGCTTTCCAATAAAAAAATAATCATCAAAATCGGACTACTCTGTAAAAAGTTATGCACACATAAAAAAAAAAAAAACAAATATACGCGTCGACTTGAGAACCTCCTTCGTTTTTTTCGTCGGTTGAAAAACAGTCATGGCTCATGAACCCTATAGTACATTGTTCATCTAGGGCCGTAAGTAGGGGATTACTAACGAGAGTCTATTAGAAGCCCGACGCTGAAGGCGGAGGGCTTTTATGACTCGAGTTTGTAATCCCCTTACTGCCTGTGATACACACAATGATTTTCATCACATTGCGAGGAAAAAAAATCCAAAAATAAAATTATTTTGTCTATAAGCACTTAAATTGAATAAAATAATGGCTACCCGCCAATACAGATTGCCACTTTTTTCGAGTCATCTACCATAGATAATGTACACTGTGTTTAGTTTAGAATTCGAATGGTCATACGGCCAGATTCTGCCAACATGTCAAAAAAATATTTAGGTACTAAAATTATTGCAAAACTATTTGATATAAATTGAAAACATAAAAATAACTAATTTTCATAAGGCGTAGATAAGTTGTAAAATTGGGCATTGTGTTGTAAAAACGGGTTAAAGCTAAGTTTTAAAGATAAGAATAAAACGTTGGCTGACTTGAAACCTCCTTAGTCTGAAATTACTTGTTTGCAAATTTTTAAACTAAAGTTAGAACTCCCTTGGGTAGAAAAATTGTACGTAAATCCATAACTCCCTCAAGAACAATTTAGGCCATTGTCATTTAGTATACAGGCATGGAATAACACCATTGACGAGCAAGTGTGATGAAAAATACTTTATTTACCTTGTGCGCATGAGACCCCATGATAAACAAAGTATCCTGCGTCAGCCTGTTAGGGTTCCATTTCTCGGGGTCCCTGTACGTGGACAGAGGCAGCGGAGATGAGGACCCACTGTCAGAGTTGTCCTCCTGTTTTATCTTCTTACGCTTGAAGCAAGCATCGAAATCCGATTCGGATTCTTTACGTTTGCTGTGCGAGGGACTCTGCAACTAAACATTATGGTAATAGAAGCAAAAGTTGCAAACAATGCAAAACCTAAGTTTCAGTAAGAGCCTTTGCCTAGCAGTGGGACACATAGTGGGATCATTATCATCATCATCATCATCACAGGCTATAAACGTCCCACTACAGGGTACAGGCCTCCTCTCAGAATTAGAGGGCTTGAGCCGTAGTTCCCACGCGGGCCCAGTGCGGATTGGGAACTTCACACACACACAATTGAATTTCATCTCAGGTGTGTCAGGTTTCCTCAGATGTTTTCGTTTTCCGTAAAGCTCATAGTAAATTTCAAATGTAATATCGCACTTAAATTCCGAGGCCAAACCACTAGACCACCGGCTTTTCAATAGGATATAAAATACACACATGAAAAAAGTGTTGGGATACTCATTATTCCTAGAAAAAAATTTTTTTTTTGACTCAATAGTAATATGCCTATACTGAAATGTTCAAAACTGTGTAGGGATAAAAAATATGCCTATGCACGTTTGATGAGTGTATAAAAAGTTACCTGCATACACGTGCGAAGAAATTGAATGGTGTGTGTGTGTGTGTGTGAAGTTCCCAATCCGCACTGGGCCCGCGTGGGAACTGCGGCCCAACCCCTCTCATTCTGAGAGGAGGCCTGTGCCCGGCAGTAGGATGTATATATGCTGGCATGATGATGATGATGATAATAAAAAGTTACATGCGCAACATTTTCAAGAATACAATAGTACATTGTGCATCAAGGGCCGTAAGTAGGGGATTACTAACGAGAGTCTATTAGAAGCCCGACGCTGAAGGCGGAGGGCTTTTAATGACCCGAGTTTGTAATTCCCTTACTGCCCGTGATACACACAATGATTTTTATCACATTGCGAGGAAAACTAATCCAAAAATAAAAACACTTAAATTAAATTGAATAAAATAATGGCTACCCGCCAATACATAATTGACACTTTTTTCGAATCATCTACCATAGATAATGTAAACTGTGTTTAATTTAGAATTCGAATGGTCATACGGCCAGATTCTGCCAACATGTTAAAAAAATACTTACTAAAATTATTGCAAAACTATTTGCTATAAATTTAAAATATAAAAATAACGAAGTTTCATGAAGCGTAGATAAGTTTTGTGTTGTAAAATTGGGTTATAGCTAAGTTTTACAGATATAAATAAAACTTTGGCTGACTTGAAACCTCCTTAGTCTGAAATGACATACCTACTAACTTGTTTGCAAATTTTAAAACTAAAGTTAGAACTCCCTTGGGAGGAAAAACTGTACGTAAATTCATAACTCCCTTAAGAACAATTTAGGCCATTGTCATTTAGTATACAGGCATGGAATAACACCATTGACGAGCAAGTGTGATGAAAAACAAATTGTTCTTCAAAAGCAATGCAAGAAAGACAATGATTATGATTATTTTACTGTATACTATTTAAAGAATAATAAGATACAAGTAAATAACACACTTGGGAAAAAAAAGTACTAATACAAAACTTTTTGTAGACTTAAATGTGAATGGTACTCAACAGAAGTGGTAATCCTTCAAAATGAATGTGCTACCACTTACGTTTGTTTGTTTGTTTTTAGTGTCACCACTGGAGTCATCGCTGGTGTCTGATGGCGATGACACAGGGCGAGACGGAGTGGTGTACAGCAGACGAGTGGCATCCAACATGGCTCGGCAAATAGCTCGTACCTACAAATATATTTTTGAGACATATTCAGTCCACTGTGAAAATGTTGTTTCAGTGGCTTTTTTCCTAACCTTACATTTTTATTACTTATGTCATTTGACACGAATTTTCTTTAAACTGTACAGTTCTTGCAAGTCACGAAGGCGAGCTGGCTTTGCTCGTAATTGAATGTGTGAAGGTTTGTTGTTGTCATACAATACATTTTTATTCCTAATCATTCCTGATTTCAATCTCACACACACTTTAACATGTAAGTCATCATCATCATCATCATCAGCCTATAACAGTCCACTGCTGGACATAGGCCTCCCCCAATGAGCGCCATTGCGCCCTGTCCTCGGCTAGACGCATCCAGCTTCCACCAGCAGCCTTTCGCAGATCGTCACTCCACCTGGCCGGAGGGCGTCCTACACTACGTTTGCCAAGACGCGGTCTCCACTCAAGAACTCGTTTACTCCAACGGTTGTCGGTTCTTCGACAGATATGACCAGCCCACTGCCACTTCAACTTGCTAATTCTCTGAGCTATGTCGATGACCTTAGTTCTGTGTCGGATATCCTCGTTGCGGATTCTATCTAACATGTAAGTATGCAGATACATATTTACCACAAGTAGAGCTTGCTTGCTTTTGTGACTTTCAAGAACTGTATGTATGTAAGTTAATTAAGAATTTTTTTTTTGGCATTTGTTTTTTTGAGACTTAAGTGTATCTGTGTGCCTATGCCAGCCTTTTAAAAAAAATTAAACATAAACGGATTAATTTTTTTTTGGATTTACAAACAAATTGGACTTTATAAATAGACCACATATTCCAACCTACAATCATACAATGTTCCTCTGATGGTGACGGTTTGTTCAGATAAATTATATTTAATCCAAAAACTTTGATACTAAGAAAAAAAATTATTCTCACCTGATCTTCACTGACAGATTCATCGCCCAGATTCAATCTTATGTTGTTAACAGCTGGCACAAAGAATTTCTGAAATAAAAATTGTTCTTATTTTAATCAATTGGGGATGTCTATTTTTTTGCAATGTATAGAAAATCGAAAACCATTTCGAGATAAATGCTTTTTAAATCGTTTTCTGTAGTTATTTAATTTTAATATTATGTAATGAATTTATTATATAACAAATAAGCAATGAACTTCATTTGACATTGGTGTAAATTGCGTGACCGGTTCAAGTCGTACTTTATTCTGTGTGGTTAGAATTCTTCACAATTTACGTGTGGATTATACTACGGAGTTTGATTTGGACCCGCTGCCTGACATCTAGCACTTTGTCAGTGCCAGTAAAGTGACATAGTGTATAGTGTACCACTACGCAAAAAATAATTAAAGGGGTTGCATTATCGTAAGCATTTAGATAGATTTAGAAATTTGGCATTGTGGGAGCCCTCAATTATAATCTGACGTCATCAACTAAAATAGTTTCAATAATTAATTTTGAAAAAAGTAGAGAACTAAATGACAAAATATTGAAATTAGTTTCTTATAATTGACTTTTCTATACAAAAAAAATATAAAAACCACTGGTAATTTTTTTTAGACATTCCCAATTGGATATCCATAGCTATAGAACAATTCTACTTTCTTCAGGAAGCATTAACTGCATAAATCATCATCCCAGCCTATATACATCCCACTGCTGGGCACAGATCTCTTTTCAGAGTGAGAGGGCTTGGGCTGTAATTCCCACGCAGGCCCAGTGAGCATTGGGAATTTCACACACATTATTGAATTTCTTCATAGGCTTGTGCTGGTTTCCTCACAATATTTGAGATGCAAGACCAAGCTCTTACCGATGACCCTCTGCTTGAGAGGCCATAAGGTCAAACCACTAGGCTAACGATTACTTTAAAATAGTAATAAATTTTGTACTCTTGCCCAATTTTACTACTTTCATTCGCCTAATGGTAGCTTTACATGAGCTTAATAAACTCATCATTCATTAATATGTATGAAATGAATATAGATTATGGACTTATCTACAGAGTGACAAGTGAGAAGTAAACATGTTCACATTGATGTAAAAGGATGATATTAGTATTAGGCTTGAGTTATCAATATTTACTTGACATGACTGTTCACACAAGTCCACAAAAGACAAGTACTCAAGCATAGGAATGGTGAAAAAATTGCATGCCACTAATCACCTACTGCAATTGCTAAGTTTTGTATTTTTCATGGCATTTTTACTGGCAAGATTACCGTTTTTTTTTTATAAAAAAATGGCATATTCACTAATTATGGTTTGCCATCCCTGTTATACCTTGATAAGCTCGTGCGCGGCGCTCGGCGGAACCCTGTCGCAGGGAGCCTCTGCTGCCCTTAACAAGATTGTTTTTAATAAGTGCGGCAAACGCTGACTGCGACAGGGTCCCGCGGAGGGTGGCGCACGAGCTTGTCGGACTATAGTAGATTTTTTGTACTTGTGACTTAGTAAACAAGATCAGTTTCTCATCACTTGCACTTGCAGCTCTCCTGATACTGAGCTTTAATATTAATTTATTTAATTTGTTTACACACACATTTTTTTTCCTCTTTTTTTTCTGAGGCTTAAGAGCGCGCGCACACAGAGCGGTCTGGAGTTCCGCGTTCTTTCAAATGTACTGAGTCGCTTACGATTGCTGTATGCGTTATCGTAAGGGACTCAGTACATTTGAAAGAACGCGGAACTCCAGACCGCTCTCTGTGTGCGCGCGCTCTAAGTGCACCTGTGTGACTATGCCAGCCTCATTTGGAGACTCAATGGCCAATTTCATCAAACACTGCTCTTGCTACGTCCAGATTCTCTGGCTGCAAAAGAATGTTTGATGAACTTGTATATTTGTCATCATCATCCTCTCCTAGCCGTATTCGGCCACAGCGACTGTTTCCTATAATTCAGAGCGTCGCTGATGCGCTCTCAGGTGGCTGATATAGCCGATTTTTGCAACAAATGTTCTGCCACACTCGCCACAGGTCAGCACCCCTCCGACGTAGTTATACTTTATGGCCACAGGTGGTCTGGCCTTCAGCTCGTCGCGTTTAGCGTCTAATCCGCTACAGCGACTAGCCTCAAAGTCACACACTTTAATGTGCATCGTCTGCCTCCATCGTGGTCGATCTTTTGCTAAAGCCTCCCACTTGGATGGCTCAATATTGGCTCTCTTCATGTGACGCTTCAGAACGTCCTTAAATCGCAGAAACTGCCCACCTTGTTTGCGCTTGCCGTTCTGCAGTTCACTGTAAAAGATGCGTTTCGCCACTCTGTTATCAGACATGCTGGAGACATGTCCGCACCATCGTAGCTGCCGCCTCATTAGATAGGCCTCTATTCCGGCGACGCCGGCACGCCTAAGAACCTCTGTGTTTCTAACACGGTCAGACCAATGTATGCCCATAATGTCACGCAAGCATCTAAGGTGGAAACTATCCAAGGAGCGGATATGCTTACGATAAATATTTGTACTGCATCTTGCGACACCGGACAACTCAACATAACATTTACTGCCCCATTGAAAAGGTCTAAATCATTTAAATAAGTCTCACGGTTATACACACACATGAAAAGTGAAAGTGACCAGTACTAAGCTTTTGTAAACCCAGCATAAAGCTAAGTTCAAGTTCTATGTAGGCTAGTATTGAATATCTCAACACTCAAACTTTTTACTGCATTAACTTAACTGGAATATTATCTTTATTCACTAGCTGCATAATTTAAAATCTACTTATACTCACTTCCAAATACTTCTTGATAACTTGATCAATTTCTCTAGTGACTGCAGACTGTATAGTCTGTCGCAGCATATCCAGAGATTTATTGGCACTAGCTCGAAACTCAGCAATGGGTCGAGAATGGGGCTGCACTGGTCCCGGCAGACTGAACCTCCGATGCATAGCTGCTAATGTGTTAATAGCTATTTGCCTTGTTATTGGCTGTTTCTAAAACAAATAACCGTAGTAACAATACTGGCCATTCGGAAAAAAAATTGGATTTGGAATAGGGCCAAAGCCACTCGTAAAAACAAATGAATAGCTTTATTTTAGCAAGTAGTCAGGTTGTATGTTGTCTGTTGACTTAAATACGTACAAGTCGTACAACTACCTGAAATTACAAGCAAAACTTACAGGTACGTACAGATTTCAGTTTGTCTTAACGATTTCTAATGGAAATAAATTGCGGGCGAAAGCGTATTTTTTAATGAGATCCTTACCGTCTGCATCGTGCATGTAACGTTCGGACGAACAGTTAAAGTTTTCGTAGGCGCTTGGAAACTCCATGAGACGCTAGCGGTACTTTGACTTTGGCTTTCAGTCACAGAATTCTGATGTGATGTTTCAATGTTAGACCAACTCTTTTGAACCACCATTTCGCAAGGTAGATTTGTCACAATCCTTTGTAATACTTGTGATCTAGATGCTTTACGATATTGCAACACTAGTTTAAGTTATAATTTCACAATGCATATCCTGTATAATACTATAAAAACGATTACATTTTTACGAAAATGAAATTTATACAATTCGATTAGCTTGCCCCATTTTTTCAATACATCAATACGTAGTAAAGGATGTCACCTGACTGAAAATAGTTGGTACATGTTTGGTACCGATTTTTGCAATCTGGTACTTACGAAACGTTTTGGCACATCTTTTTTATAATTCTATATTTAACTTTTTTTTCGTACAGTTGTTATTTATTACTTCAGCAAAATATTAATAATAGTAAATAAATAATAGTACTATAATAATAGTAGTAATAGTCAGCGAATCATTAAGTAACCAGCCACACAGCCAGCCACAGTCTTGCGACTTCCCAATCCTCATAGCATTTTTTCAGTTTAATATTTAAATTCTGTGCAGTTTTTCAATGGTTACCTAATGATTCGCCGACTATTTTTACGCAGATTATTGTTTGGCAGACAACGTTTCGCCGAGTAACGGTACGCCGATGGGTTTGTTCGTAAATGTGTTGTTTCGCAGACTAACATTTTCTAACTCAACCTTTAGCAGCTTTTTAATTGGCTTATGGGTCAGTAAGCAGAACAACTATTGACAGAAATTCATTTAGCGTATAAATCACTACACATTTTGAATATTTTCTCGAACTACTTATCGTTTTTTTTTTTGAACTATTATTCAGTGCTCATATCAACTTTTTCAACAAATGATTCAAAATCCAACTGCATAAAATTCCGTAGGATCATTTGCCAGGTATATATTTATTCCGCAAAATCATTATCCCGCAAAGTTCAGGGGTACAAAAGGCGACCATACAATTATGTATGAAGCGTAATATTCATTTTGCTGTTTAATGTTTCCCAAATGTTTTTTTTTAATTTGTTATTGATGTTTAATTTGTATTTAACACCATCGTTTCATTTGTTTAAGAAACTGTTATGTGGGTAGGGGTTCTCTAAGTAGATATAAAAAAATTAACATTAAACCTATCCGAACCTAACCCTTTCACCTAAACTCTAACCTAACCTATCTGAGTCGCTTCTGCTCCGTACCGTCTTGCTCGCTCGCTTCACTCGCTCGCTGAAAATTAAGCAATGTTATGTCCATTTTAAAAAAGTTTAAGTATGTTTTTTGATAACAGTATAGTCAGTAAAATCAGTTAATTTTTGATGGCGATGTTATGTTAAATACATAAAATGCAACAGCTGTATAGGTAACGCCACCAGAGTTGAGGCCACGCACGCACACAACCACATCTCATGTAATGACAGCGGGATTTTGACGTTGTGTTGTCGTTAAACGTCAAAACAACGTCAAAATCTCGCTGTCATTACATGAGATGTGGTTGTGTGCGTGGCCTTAACTCTGGTGGCGTTACCTATAAAGTAAGTAAAGGGCCATTCATTTATTACGTAAGACGATTTAGGGGGGGAGAGGGGTCGACCATGTTTTATTTTTTCTTACGAGGGGGTGGAAGGGGGTCTTGATAGTTCTTACGTAAGATCACAAAAAAGCGCAAAGTTAAGATTATACTTTGAAAAAGCGCGCGTTTGGATAATAAGTGTATAGGTAAACGATTTCCATGGCAAGAAAAATTCGAAAATAAAACCAAAGTTGATTATTACCAAAAAATAAAAAAAAAACTACAATAAAAGAGACGTTCCTAAAAAGCGTTTCTTTGAAAAATAAAAATTAAAACAATCCAAACGTGTATTCATTTTTTCCTTTAGATTCTTACGTAATAAATATTAAACAGCGGGGATGGAGTCGGCCGATTCTTATTTTATCTTCCATAGGGGGGAGGGAGTCAAAAACTGGCAAAAATCGTCTTACGTAATAAATGAATGGCCCCTTACTGAAAAAAATCCGAAACTTTAAATCTACTAAACAATAATGATGCCATGTCATAACTCTGCTTATCATGTTTCGACGAACAGTTGTTCGGTAAAATTAAACAATTAGAAAACTAACAACCGACTTAACATATCGCTTTTCTTCCTACCGACTACTCGGCGAAACAAATAATAAGCGTAATGAAATTATACCAAACGTTACTCGGCCAAAAGAGAGGGCTACCAATAGTTGTCTGAGAAAGAAAAATCTGCGTAATGAAATTCGGCAAAACGACAGGTCACCAGTGTGGCTATCTTGTCATGCCGAACATCATACTACTCACTATGTGCGGTGTATCCCTTTTTGCTGGCTTTTTGGGTGCATGCCTGCGTATTTTAAAAAAATAAACGTTTTATTTTACAAAAACTAACAGTTTCTTACCTGCTGACTGAACCCATTTCTATGGATCTAAATATGGTGGATAGATGTTATCCACCATCTCAGATGCCTGGGACAGTAACATTTTAATAGCATTTCTTTATATGTCATTTATTTTTTATGCTTTGTTTTAAAGGTTGAGGGTAGTGCATAATAATAATAATATTTTATTTGCTTAAACATGGTAAATTTAGTAATTTCGTTATTTTTTCAATTAATACTATAGTAAAATTAGATACAATAAATTAATTAATTTCAGGTCATGTCTAATGTAAAGGTTCTTCTATATTATAGTCTTTCGTGTACCAAAAAGTAATGGTACTACCTGTTACAACACTTCGGTGGAAAGTGTTGCTATGCAAATTATTAATTTTTGCTGGCACGTTTAGGAAGATAAAATTGAGCTGAAGAATAAATTATTACAATAATAAAAAATAACATAATTCGGAAAGTTTTACATTTTTTAAGTACAAATAAATAAAATCAAGCGTGTGAGTATGTAATGTCCTAATTTTTGTAACCTTGTGAGGTTCCGATTTCGAGTAAGTTTGCCTATTTAAAGGCCACCATATACCGCAGCGCGGACGTGCTTGCTTGAATCATATTTATGATGCCACACTCTGGCAGCGCGGCACAGCGTATTCCATATTATGATTCAGTTTTATGCAACGCGCCGTCGCGCACACGCCCCGCGCTGCGGTCTGTAGAGGGCTTAATTCTGGCTCTCTGGCTGGGCCTTCCGCACTAACTAGCCAATGATGAAAATATCGATATCATCTGAATCTTTTATTTTATACCTAATAATTTATTCGGATTATATAATTTCATTACTTTGTCGGGGATAAAGCCTCAGGATAACAATAGTTATGAGGTAAATGCAAGTAAATACAGTAGGTAATTTAAGGCACGTGCCGAAAAGTTTTTTTTTTCAAATGAAAATAAAATGCCGGCCCTTAAGCAATACTCCTACTTATTTGTTACCATGTCTAACAATTTGAGCTTTAAATATTATTAGAAAAATCTTATAATTGCACAAAATGCAAAATGATAAACTAATCAGGAGAGAAACTATTTTGCGAACTTACCTTGAAGATCCTGACTGATTCAACTTTTGCGAAAAATAGTGAATGCAAGCCGTGCTACGGTTCGCAATATAGTTCATCGATACTTAAAAGAGTACAAAATCGAAGAAAAAGCTCGGAGTAGACGATAGAAGGGCCCTTCTAATAAAATTTAATAAAATATCTACCAAACCACTGTGCAAAAAAAATCGCAACTTTAGGCGCTAAACTTTAAACCATACTATAATATTTATTCTATAATATTTATTGTCAATAGGCACTATGTAACATATAACCGGATTTATCTCAAAAAATATTCAAAAACGAAACGAATAAAAAATTTTCAGTAACGGGTCTTATTGTACCTACTTAAATAAATATCAAAAGATTAGATACTGTGGAATGATATATCTTCCAGACCAGAATATTTTATTGTTTTCATAGTTTGACCTAAAAGTCACTTGCGATCTATGTGACAGATAGAAAATCGTCAAACCTGAGTTACGGTACAGTTCCATGCGTAAAAATGTAGGTAATAGTAATTTTAAGTTAATGAGCTGAAACAATTGGCTAAGTAAAGTTTTTTGAAGAGGTGCTAAATATATTTTTTTCGACAGTAGTCTTCTTCTAGACCGAGAAACTGCAGCTGTTTTATTTTGATCTCCTATTGTTTACTGGAAATATTTTTTTAAGTGTTCGAGATGACATTTGTGAGATTTAATGGCTGACAAGCGGTTCGTGCTCAGTACTTAGCAGAAATAGAAAAAAAAACGAAGTCAATTGTCAATGTCAAATGAAATCTAACCATAGACCTATAACCATTTGCGTTTCGTTTACTTTGCATTGTCCAAAAAGCAGTTCCAAAATAATGATCAAAAATATTCAATCGTGATTCAATTATCGTGCAGTAGTCGTGGAGAAATGCGGTAAAATTGTAAATCCGGATTTTGTGCGGAGGTTGTTAAAAATAGTCCAAAAATCACACCAAAACGCAAAGCAAACGAAACGCAAACGGTTTGACATGGACAAAAGTGACAGATGACTTAGTTTTTTTTCTGTTTCTACTAAGTACTGAGCACGAACCGCTTGTCAGCCATTAAATCTCACAAATGTCAACTCGAACACTTAAAAAATATTTCCAGTAAACAATAGGAGATAAAAATAAAACAGCTGCAGTTTCTCGATCTTCAGAACGCCGACTGTCGAAAAAAAATATAATTAGCACCTCTTAAAAAACTTTACTTAGCCGATTGCTTTGCTCACTCGCGACCTTACGTTATATAAACGTAACTATCGTAAGGTCGCGGGTGAGTAAAGCAATTGTTTCAGTTCATTGACCTCCGCAAAGTAACGCCTTATTCAATAAATTAATCTTAATTTAGCAATTAACTCGGATTGGAGGAATCATCGATATCGATACGACAGAATAAGGATCTAAATAAGTAGGTACTATGAAAGACAGCATAATTATTAAAAAAAACCTCCCTTAAGAATGACGATTTAAAAAAAATGCTTTATAAATAATTCACTCATAATGCATTCGTACCGTGCCGTCCCTTTCACTCTTGTGTTTCATACTATTAGCGTGAGCGGAATGCCACGACACGAAGTTCGAAAATCGAATTTCGTAGTAAAAGCCATGTCACGTAGGTTCATGAACGTAGCGTAGGTTAATAGGAAGTGAGCAGGACAGAATCCCCATAAATGTGTAACACATTCAATTGGCTAAGTAAAGTTTTTTGAAGAGGTGCTAAATATATTTTATTTCGACAGTAGTCTTCTTCTAGACCGAGAAACTGCAGCTGTTTTATTTTTATCTCCTATTGTTTACTGGAAATATTTTTTTAAGTGTTCGAGATGACATTTGTGAGATTTAATGGCTGACAAGCGGTTCGTGCTCAGTACTTAGCAGAAATAGAAAAAAAATCGAAGTCAATTGTCAATGTCAAATGAAATCTAACCGTTTGCGTTTCGTTTACTTTGCATTGTCCAAAAAGCAGTTCCAAAATAATGATCAAAAATATTCAATCGTGATTCAATTATCGTGCATAAGTCGTGGAGAAATGCGGTAAAATTGTAAATCCGGATTTTGTGCGGAGGTTGTTAAAAATAGTCCAAAAATCACACCAAAACGCAAAGCAAACGAAACGCAAACGGTTTGACATGGACAAAAGTGACAGATGACTTAGTTTTTTTTCTGTTTCTACTAAGTACTGAGCACGAACCGCTTGTCAGCCATTAAATCTCACAAATGTCAACTCGAACACTTAAAAAAATATTTCCAGTAAACAATAGGAGATAAAAATAAAACAGCTGCAGTTTCTTGATCTTCAGAACGCCGACTGTCGAAAAAAAATATAATTAGCACTTCTTAAAAAAACTTTACTTAGCCAATTGGTCAAAAAGAAAAAATATATAATGTGGGGAGGCGAAATACCGGACGCTTTGTTTGATTGATATTGTGAACCAATAACTTGTGTTTGAGACTGTGTCACATCTAAATCCTCATACATAGTTTTTAATGAGTAGAACATATCATAAAACTGACGGTATTTAAGCTCCAATTCCGCTTTGGTTTTATCGTCACTTATAGCTAAAATCTGTGAATACGATTCGTCGAATTGATTTCGCATACGATCTGCATCGGCGAACCGCACTTTAAAACCTTTGATTTGATCCCGTGTCGGCGATTTAAAATTAGCTGCCATGTCATACAATTCGCCAATAAAATTGTACGAAGTATTGAACTTCACAATTAAAACCTGTGCTTCCATTGCGAAATTAGGCGAGCGAAGCCCAATACTAGACGTAAACAAAAGTACGAAACAGACAAGACGAACGAGAAAAAAGGTTATCTTTGATTTAACTGTCAACTCTGAGGCGTATTTCAACCTTTAACCAAATAAGTGACTTTAATTATTTTTAATAGATATACGGAACTGGCAAAGGGAACGTATCCCATACAACCAATGATATTACTTTGACGTATGTCACAATCGAGTGTGAGCTAAGCTTAATGGGACTAAAATGACAATGCAATTTTTTAGGAAAAAATGTAAATTTGGAAAATGATTTGAATTTGGAATTAGGAAATGAAAATGAATGTAAAATTTAATTATAATTCTGTTCGAAAGGACCAAAAATGGGGAGGCGAAATAGAAGGATTTTTTAGGGAGTCTAACCTGGTTCGATATTCTTTCCCTCGCGTGCTGGATCTTGTTGGACGCTTGATTCTCTTCTTGGCTTCTTCCACCCCAGGGTGATTTATAATGATATTCGCCACTTCTTCGCGGGAAATCGTCGAAGGGAGCAGGAGCTCGACCCAACGCGCCGCCGTGATGAAACGAAGATGAAGGAATGTTTTTCTACCCCCGGTTAGACCGTAGAAAGTTGGATTGGATTGGTAAGGAAAGGGAGGGTAGAAATAGTGTTTAGTGATGGGATGAATCGGTATTCGCCATACCGCCTCCCGAAGAGCAGACGTGCTCTTGAAATTTCTGAGAACTTCAAGAAGGAAAAAAAAAAAGGAGATATATAATGAATGATAAAGGAAATATTAAACTGATACTCAACAATTGAATCTACGTTATCGGTTGATAGGCCGTTTATACGTTGCTGAGTTGACAGTTGACATGATGTTATGAAGAAAGTAATATTAAATTAACTAAAAACTATCTAAATATTTGAGAGTTGTATGACATAGCTAGACTTATTTATATTAATTGTCGTGAAGCAGCGGGCACAGCTTCACCACAGGTCGCAAAAGCGTGCCGCTGGAAGTTTTAATTTCCACTACTCGGACTATTCCATCTGTGCCAGGGCATACTTTCGTGACCCGTGCCCTGCGCCATTGCAAAGGTGCGATGTTAGGTTCAACGAGAAGCACTAAATCTCCAACTTGTAAATTGGGACGAGAAGTTAACCACCTATAGCGCTGTTGCAGGGTGTGAAGGTACTCGTTGTGCCATCTTTTCCAAAGATGTTGTGTAATGTGCTGCAAGAGCTGCCAACGACTTAGACGATTGCCAGGTGCTTGTACTAGATCTTGTTCGGGCAGGCAAAGAAGCGGCTGTCCAATCAAAAAATGTCCTGGAGTCAATACGTCGAAATCGTTGGGATCAGAGCTGACTGGGCAAAGCGGTCTCGAGTTTATGATGGCCTCGACTTTAGTGAAGACAGTGTTGAGCTCTTCAAAGGTGAGGACCCGCTCTCCAATAATGCGCAACAATAGAGTTTTAGCCCCCTTTACGGCACTTTCCCAGAGTCCGCCATGATGCGCTCCTGCGGGAGGGTTGAAGTGCCACTTGATCTGCTGTGGTGCAAGCCTTTGTTGAAGTTGAACTTCGTCGATTTGGTCATAGATTTTTTGCAAGAGGTTGCGAGCGCCCACGAAATTGGTGCCGCAATCAGAATATATATCCGACGGCAGGCCCCTCCTAGACACGAATCTATCTAGGCATGCCATAAAAGCGTCGGTAGACAACGCAGACACAACCTCCAAGTGCACGGCCTTGGATACGAAGCATATAAAAACGCAGAGGTACGCCTTGTAAGTCTTCGTGGTTCGAAGCTGAGACACTCTAACTGTGAAGGGGCCGGCAAAGTCGACGCCGACTCTTTGGAAGGGTCTGGTCTGAGTGACACGACTAGCGGGTAAGTTGCCCATGAATGGTGCCAAAGGCTTAACTTTGAGGCGGTAGCAACGTAAGCATTTGAAAATCCTGTGCCTGACGACTCTTCGTGCGGATAGAATCCAGAAACGACGATGGATAACCGTGAGCAGGGTGGCAGCACCCGCATGGCCACACAGAATATGGTAGTGGTCTATCAAAAGATGAGTGAAATGATGTGAGTGAGGAAGGAGCACGGGATGCTTGCTATTAAAAACTAAGTTCGAATTCGACAGTCTCCCTCCCACTCTCAAGAGCCCACTATCCTTATCAAGAAAGGGGTTTAGGCGGATCAAGTTACCCTTGATTGCTTTGTGCTCCCTCAACGATTTGATTGCGTCGGGAAAAGCAGTTGCTTGTACAAGTTTAATGCAAGTATTTAAGGCGGTACTTAACTCGGCAATAGTTAAATATCCCATGGTCTTGTGATGAGGCTGGCGAGCATTATTGATGAAACGCAGACACCAGGCGACAGTGGTTTGAAGCTTTGTTAAGGAGCTAAACCGAGATAAGATTGAGGATTCCTCGACGGTTTGCGACGTGCTCGCAGGAACCGGAGGGGTTTCCACTGCTTGCACCGGATGCGCAGTAGCAGATTTGATTACAGGGCGCTCGACGGCTTGAGTTGTGTAAGCAGAAACCGGAGCCTCGTCTTTTAGCCATTCAGGCCCCCACCACAGGCCATGGTTCAACAGCTCAGTAGGAAGCAGCCCTCGGCTGGCCGAGTCCGCAGGATTCAATTGCGAAGGAACATGTCTCCAGTAAGCATCTGGAACCAGTCCCTGTATCTGAGAGACACGGTTGCCTTCGTATGTTTGAAGTTTATGCGGAGCTGTTTCTAACCAGGCCAAAACTATAGTTGAATCGCACCATGCTGTGGTAGAGCTGATAACTATTTTGGCTTTCAACACCTTATTTACGTGCGCCAGTAGTCGAGCCAACAGAAAAGCACCGCAGAGTTCCAACCTGGGGATCGTTAGCTTCTGCTTGACGGGCGCGACACGTGACTTCGATAAAACTAAGTGCACGTTTGATTCCGACTCAGATTTCACGAGGAGGTACACGCAAGCGGAGTAACCCCGCTCGGATGCGTCGCAAAAACCATGAATATGGCATTCATGTTGTTGAACAGCGAGCACAAACCTTGGAATGCGAATTTGATGTAGAGCCTTGAAATCCTCGACGAACTTCGACCACTGTTGCTGCGCCTCAGACGGAATTGGATCATCCCAACCCAGATCCAGAAGCCACAAATTTTGCATGAAAGCCTTCGCAAAGAAAGTGACAGGCGTGATAAAGCCACACGGATCGTACAAGCGAGCAATGTTCGACAAGATTCCGCGCTTTGTGTTTGTGCGTGACATTTCGGACACGCGATATAAAAACACGTCCTCGCTTGGGTTCCACTCGATACCAAGTATCTTGAACACATTGTCACCGGACTCTTCGAAGCGGAATGGGCATTCGCGATGATCCGCCGGCAATCCTTCTAGGAGTTCACTGCGGTTACTTGACCATTTTCTCAACTGAAAGCAACCCCGACCCAACATTTCAACCAGCTGCAATTGTAGAGCCTTAGCATTCTCTAGTGTATCACAGCCACTCACGATGTCGTCAACAAATATGTCTTCGCGTAGAGCACGCGAAGCTTCAGGGTAGAGTTCAGAGTTGAGATTTGCCAACTCATGCACGGCTCGGATTGCCTGGAACGCAGAACTTGAAACTCCGTATGTGACAGTGGTCAGTTCGAATTCTTGCAACGGCATTTCCGGAGACTCGCGCCAAAATATGGTTTGATAGCGCCAGTCCTCAGGATGCATGCGCACGTTGCGTTACATTTGTTTGATGTCGCATGTAAACACGACGTTGTGCAATCTAAACCTAAGTATTATGTCTTGTATATCTTGCTGTAACTTAGGTCCTGACATTAGGTTTTGATTGAGAGACACTCCCGTTGTACTAGCTAGGGATGCGTCGAAGACAGCCCGAAGTTTTGTAGTGCTGCTATCCTCCTTTAAAACTCCGTGGTGGGGAATGTAGACCCTCTCACCTCCGTCGTCAGACTCCTTGAGTTGCATGTGACCGGACTTCTGGTAATCACGCATGAACTCTACATAGAGCTCACGCAACCTCGGCTCTTTGGTAAGTCTACGCTCCAAGTTATGAAAACGCTTGAGAGCGGCAGGACGAGTTTCACCAAGTTGCTTGTGCTCTACCTTGAAGGGTAGTCTTACCACGAATCTACCATTTTCATCGCGGCTGTGCGTCTCGAAAAAATGCTTTTCACAGGCGATGTCTTCAGGATCCGGAACATGCGGCACTGGAGCCTCTTCGTGTCTCCAAAATTGCGTAAGAGCCAATTCTAGATTAGAATTACCAGAAACTAAGTTAGCACTTTGATAGGTACAGGATGTGACAGGTGAGTGTCCCATAACAACCCAACCGAATATTGTTGAATGAGCAGTGGGCAAGCCCTCTCCTAGCCTGCATTTGGCACCTGTGAATATTTCATCGAACAGGTCGACACCTAATAATAAATCTATGCGTCCAGGAGTATCAAAACTACTGTCCGCTAACCCTAAGTCTCTACATTTGTCCAAAACGCAAGAGCTTATTTGATTTGATGGTTGATATCCAGTGATGCGCTTTAGAATGATGGCAGCCGTGGATAAACCATGATGATGTGGATCCATAAGTGAGGTAATACGGCACTGTACCCTACCATGAGTGGGTTGCTGATGTTCACCTACACCAAATAAATCACACGACCTCTGACGTTGAAGATGAAGCTGTTGAGCTAAGCACTCTGTCATAAGAGATACTTGTGCACCAGGATCAATCAATGAGCGAACGACATGAACTTGACCGTTGGCATCCTGGACTCCGACAAGAGCAGTATCCAACAATCCAGTTGACAATGGTTCTGAATTGTGAAAGACAAACTGTCCGTCAGCCTCGTATGGCTGCGACGGTATTTGTTTACTAATTACCGATTTTGATGTGTGTACGTAGTTTGTTTTGATACAATTACGGGCATCAGAATTATGTGCATTTGCCTGCGGCGGAATCTGAGTGCTATTTGAACTGCCTACAGCCTCAGCTGTGTGCAACTTAGTGTGATGTCTACCACCACAAACCTGGCAACATGACTTTGAAAAACATTTTGATATGTGATGTGGCCGTAGACAATTGTAGCAAAGATTTTTATTCCTAATGAATGATTTTTTATCACTCATAGAATCAAACTTCTGGCAATGAAAAATAGGATGACTTCCACCACAGCAGATACAGGTGGTCTGTGCAACATGTAAGGTGGTGGGAGCATCGCTTGAATGTACATGTACTTTATTTACAGTACTTGAAGAAACCTCCAAAACACGCAAATGATCTTCAAGGAAAATCAACAATTTCTCAAAGTCCGGTATTTCATTAGCTTTTAGTGTAAATTCAAACTTAGTCCGCAGTTCAGTAGGCATTTTCCTTGATACAAGATGAAATAAAATAAAACTCCAAGATGTAACATCAAACCCGAGCGCTCTGAGTGCTTGTGTATTTTCCTTCAAGGTATTAACAAACCTGCGTAGGTTCTTGTGCACAAGTGTAGGACAAGAAACACTAAGTAAAAGTTCCAAATGTTTGGATGCAATCAACCTTTTGTTTTCATAGCGCTCTCTTAAAAGTTCATAAGCAACCCCATAATTTTCATGTGTTATGTTTAAATGGCGAACTAAACTCAAAGGTTCCTGCTCCAATACACTCAACAAGTAATGAAATCTCTGTATTGAACTTAATTCTGGGTTATTATGTATCAAACTATTGTATATGGCAATGAAGTTTGGCCACTCTGTATGCACACCTTTGAACTTAGTTAGTTCAATTTTAGGTAAATGGAAACGCGTACTTTCCATACCGGACGCTTTGTTTGATTGATATTGTGAACCAATAACTTGTGTTTGAGACTGTGTCACATCTAAATCCTCATACATAGTTTTTAATGAGTAGAACATATCATAAAACTGACGGTATTTAAGCTCCAATTCCGCTTTGGTTTTATCGTCACTTATAGCTAAAATCTGTGAATACGATTCGTCGAATTGATTTCGCATACGATCTGCATCGGCGAACCGCACTTTAAAACCTTTGATTTGATCCCGTGTCGGCGATTTAAAATTAGCTGCCATGTCATACAATTCGCCAATAAAATTGTACGAAGTATTGAACTTCACAATTAAAACCTGTGCTTCCATTGCGAAATTAGGCGAGCGAAGCCCAATACTAGACGTAAACAAAAGTACGAAACAGACAAGACGAACGAGAAAAAAGGTTATCTTTGATTTAACTGTCAACTCTGAGGCGTATTTCAACCTTTAACCAAATAAGTGACTTTAATTATTTTTAATAGATATACGGAACTGGCAAAGGGAACGTATCCCATACAACCAATGATATTACTTTGACGTATGTCACAATCGAGTGTGAGCTAAGCTTAATGGGACTAAAATGACAATGCAATTTTTTAGGAAAAAATGTAAATTTGGAAAATGATTTGAATTTGGAATTAGGAAATGAAAATGAATGTAAAATTTAATTATAATTCTGTTCGAAAGGACCAAAAATGGGGAGGCGAAATAGAAGGATTTTTTAGGGAGTCTAACCTGGTTCGATATTCTTTCCCTCGCGTGCTGGATCTTGTTGGACGCTTGATTCTCTTCTTGGCTTCTTCCACCCCAGGGTGATTTATAATGATATTCGCCACTTCTTCGCGGGAAATCGTCGAAGGGAGCAGGAGCTCGACCCAACGCGCCGCCGTGATGAAACGAAGATGAAGGAATGTTTTTCTACCCCCGGTTAGACCGTAGAAAGTTGGATTGGATTGGTAAGGAAAGGGAGGGTAGAAATAGTGTTTAGTGATGGGATGAATCGGTATTCGCCATAATGGTAGAGTTTAAATTATGTGATACTTTAAGACGATAGAAACAGTCCTATTTTGAACTATCTACTTTCGTTAGGCATAGAATTATCATAATTTTAGACGATTTTGACGACCAGATGGCCTAGTGGTTAGAGACCCTGACTATGAAGCTTGAGGTCCCGGGTTCGATTCCCGTGTCGGGGCAGATATTTGTATGAATAATACGAATGTTTGTTCTCGGGTCTTGGGTGTTTAATATGTATTTAAGTATGTATCTATCTATATAAGTATGTTTATCCATTGCCTAGTACCCATAATACAAGCTTTGCCCAGCTTACTTTGGGACTAGGTCAATTGGTGTGAATTGTCCCGCCATATTTATTTTATTTATTTATTTTAATTCTAGGTTTTTTTCTTATTTTATCGATACTTCGTCATAATGACCCCAGCATCACTAGAAAGAGAAGACAAGACGTACGGTGTTCGTGAACGTAACGTTTGGTTTGGACGGTTTGGTCCGTTTGGTATACGTGCTGACGTGACGGTGTCAAGTCAACTGTCAATTGAGTTGAGTGAAGAGTGATACTCACTCGGCTCAGACACTGATTTTCTAAAATTTTAGATCAATATTTTTGATTGGTAAGTGGTTTTTGTTTAAAATAATTTTAATATCCTATATAATTATTCCTTTTAGGATTCCTTTTAGTTACGTCACTACTGTATGATATTATCGTACTTGTTGCATAAAAATAAAATTCTGATGTGGCTGATTGTACCCACTTACAATACTGATAACAATTATTATTTGTCAGTCAAAATTATTCTGTTATCTATTAAGAGCCATCCCATCAGTTGTTATGTGGTAGCTGTAAGAGTACGACGTATTTCAATAATTTATTGCCGAGAAATCGTTTCATACATTCCACAGATTGGTAAGACATTTTCTTTGAAATTATCATTAAAAAACGTCTTTTTTTAGTTGACTGTCAACTTTTTGAACCAGCCTCTATTTTTAAATAATTCCTCCATGGGCTGAATTACTTGAACTTTGTACTGGCTGTTTACAATAACCAGTTTTCAAGGTTTATTTGATTTACAATTGTAATTGGCATGTTGAAAGTAAGAAGTTAGTTGTGTGTCTAGTGTCTGGTGGGAGTGTCTTGTTCCTACGCTACTTAATTTGTTGTAAGTTTTTAAAAATTAGTGTGAAAAATTAAAAAAAAATACACAATTTATTTACACTATTACTTCATTTAATTTAGAATTGAAAACCACAACATCATTATATTGCGGCTCGTCAACTATTTCTTACCTAGCAAATAGTACAGTACAATAGTCTGGGAGCCGCAAAATAAAATTGTTTTAAAGTCACTTTATTTGTGTGTTGTCAATTGTTACTCTAGTACAAATTGTAAAGAGATTACAGTTCACGAGCCGCAATATAATGTTGTTGAGGTTTATAATTCTAAATTAAATGGAGTATAGATATTGCAGTAAAAGAAACTTTAATTTTTTACAATGCAATGATTAATGTCCATTCAATCAAGTTAGGTTAATAGCTAACTTAAAATTCGTTATGAAAGAACTCCTAGAGGCAGTAAGTAGGCTGTAATTTTACTTTGGGAAACTACAATATATATTTTACTTAATCAAAAAAAAAAATAATTAATTAATTTTAATTTTTTTTTTTACTTAATCAGGTCACTTTCTTGTACTTAATGTAACTAGCAGGTTTGGTTCAGTACACTGATCAGAGGCTGTATTAATGTGCATGTGCTTTTGATCACATTCACCACTCTTTCTGCTGTAGTTTCATATGCACCATTAACTAACACCACCGTACCTGCTATGTACTGTAATGGTGCTAGTCAATGTAAATACCTACTGCTGTTTGGTTCCATACCATTATTATTGTAATTTCATTTCCATTTATCGATTCTTTTCATTTAACCCGTCACGTGTCCACCATACTAAAATTAGTAAAATTAATTTTTGTGCGGGATATGTCCTTGAGGCTTCAGTAGTAGTCTCTAGGACATTTCCCGCAAAAAAAGTTAGGGACTAACGTAGTCCCTAGGACGCGTGACGGGTTAAGAATGACAATGATACATACTTTCCGATGTTTAAACAAGCAATTCTCCAAAACATGCCACTCACCATGTATAGGTATTTTTACAGACATCCAAAACCAGACCATATCACTTACATAAGTGACATTGCTGCTCACATATTAAGGTTGATGTGGTTTTTATCTCTTTATTTATGGAATATCTAATCAATGGAATATAATTTTGCTAGCAACTTCACAATCAAGCTCACTATTGTGACGTCCAAGTAGTTTATTTAAATGATTGTTAACCTTAGGCAGGATCTTTGTACAGGGGGTACCGATAATGCTTGCTATCAATGAGGTAATATTATTGTACTTAAAGAAAGAAAACAGTAGGGTTAGTACCTATAAAAAAGTAATGTTACTGAAGAGGAGGACTTTGCCCAGCAGTGGGACACTACAACACTTTGATCAATTATAACTGTAGATCCACAGTCGCGCGCCCGAAAATGTCCGAGCCAAATGAGCGCCACTTTGATAAAAGTGGCCTTCTTTTTTCTCAGTACGTTGCGTGAAATTGTCAAGTTTAGCTGTCAAGTGTCAACCGAAATTCGACTGTAATGAAGTAAAGACTAGGTTCAAATTTCTGTGTAGGTGATGATTTTAATTGTTATGCAAACAAATAAAAAAGTTCGGACATTCTTTGAAGGGGATTTTGTTCGGCAATGTGTATCTTCAGTTATAATTGATCAAAGCTACAACAGGCTAATAAAAAAAAGTTACTGAATGACTGACTGACTGACGACAACGCACAGCTTAAACCACTGAACTAAAGACTCGAAATTTGGCAGGCATATTTGTAGAGGGTCATAGAGATGCACTAAGAAAAGATTTTTAAAAAAAGGGGTTTATATTTTATAATCGCCTAATTTCTCTATTGATCTCAACTAAGTAGGTATCTCTAAGCCAAAAACATCTATTTTTTTTGTTGTATGTTTATAGTTTCGTTTGACGTAAAAGAAGAGTAAACAAATACTTGAGCAATAATAATAATGTGTAATAGCTCTTTGAGGTCATTGTTTGATTATCTTTATTTTTGTTTTGTTGCAGAGAAACCAAGATGTCGAAAATAAAGGCTGGACCCGTTGTTGACATCCTCGGCGATGAGATGACCAGAATCATCTGGGATCTCATCAAGGACAAGCTGATCCTGCCGTTCTTAGACATTGAGTTGCACACATATGATTTGGGTATGGAATACCGCGATAAGACTGATGATCAGGTCACAATTGATTGTGCCAACGCTATTAAGAAATACAACGTCGGTATAAAGTGCGCCACAATCACTCCTGATGAAAAAAGAGTGGAAGAATTTAAGCTTAAAAAAATGTGGAAGAGCCCGAACGGTACCATCCGTAACATTCTCGGAGGAACAGTTTTCAGGGAGGCCATTATCTGCAAGAACATTCCTCGCCTGGTTACCGGCTGGGAGAAGCCTATCATCATTGGCCGTCATGCTCACGCCGACCAATATAAAGCCACTGACTTTGTTGTCCCTGGAGAGGGAAAACTAGAACTGATCTTTACACCCCCTAATGGAGAGCCTATTAAACACGTCGTCCATGAGTATAAGGGTCCTGGCGTCGCCATCGGCATGTTCAACACTGACGCCTCCATCATTGACTTTGCTCACTCATCGTTCAAATTCGCCTTGGACAGGAAGTACCCTCTGTACTTGAGCACCAAGAATACCATTCTTAAGAAATATGATGGTCGTTTTAAGGATATCTTTGAAGAAATCTACGAAAAGGAATATAAGGCAAAATACGAGGCTGCTGGTATCTGGTACGAGCACAGGTTAATCGATGACATGGTCGCGTATGCCATGAAATCTGAAGGTGGTTTTGTATGGGCCTGCAAGAACTATGACGGCGATGTTCAATCGGACTCTGTCGCTCAAGGCTACGGATCTCTTGGTCTTATGACCTCCGTGCTTATCTGCCCAGATGGAAAGACTGTGGAAGCTGAAGCCGCCCATGGCACAGTAACAAGGCACTACCGTTTCTACCAGCAAGGAAAGGAAACTTCCACCAACCCTATTGCTTCTATCTTCGCGTGGACAAGAGGCTTGTTGCACCGTGCCAAGTTGGATAACAACCAGGAACTTCATGATTTCGCTGAAGCTCTGGAGAGCGTATGCATCGAGACCATTGAAGGAGGTGTAATGACTAAAGATCTTGCCATTTGCGTGAAGGGCATGAACAATGTTCAAAGGTCAGATTATTATGAAACATTTGAGTTCATGAACAAGCTGGCTGAAAACCTGAAGAAGCGTCTTGGCAAATGACTACACAAATCTAAACATGAAGCTAAGCTCTAATTTCGTGATTATTTTGTCTCAAAAGGGAGGAAAGGGTACCTATACAGTGATGTATTTATATTATTTTATTTATTTCGTTTGTATTAACATTTCGTATTTTAATAAATGTATTTGATTTAAATTTAATTATTGTAAGAGTTAAGACACTAGTTAATGGAAATCAAAAAAAACACTGTGTATAACGAATTCGAAAGGAAAACTATCAGTTTGTGGCATGCTATACTTCGTATTTTTAGCATTAGAAAGAAAGTAAACGATCTTGACGTGACTTTTTATTGAAAAACACTTTTGAAAAATAAGTCACAGCTAATATAAATTTAAAAGGAAATATGGTCATTTACACTCTTTTGGTTTCATAATTAATAGTTACTATTTTTTTAAAAGCGTCTTTCAATAAAAAGTCTCGTCAAGTTGTTTAACTTATTTCTAATGCTAAAAAAACGAAGTAAGGAACCCTAAGAGCGTAGCCCGTGAAGCACTTGGCCGGATTTCATTGTTACCTTGGCAGAGCACGGCAGTGTAGGTACAAATTATTACGAATACTTCGGTCTGATCAACATAAAATTAGGAACAAAGTACGCGGTCATTCGCGGGCGCGCGGCTCCTAGCGCCATCTAATTTCGAATAGCAGAATTAATGTGGTCACGTAATTTTTTTCAATCTATATGGTGTAGCGGGCCTCGCAGCGTGAATTTATGTGATTGTCCATACCAAACTCAAAATGATTGAAACACTTATATGCAATTATTATGCCGTGTGGGCTATACATAGAAGCTTGGCGAGCCGCAGGTTTAGAATAGCTACAAAATTTAGCCATTATTGCCAGGGCAATTAGTATAGCTGCTAGTATGGGGTAAAGAACTAATTAAACAAATGAGTCGTACCTACTAACTGACAAAATAAGACATCAGACTTCTAAGAATTTCAAAATTAAACTAAGTACCTACCTAAGTATGCATTAAAGTGGTAGTGGTTTGACTTATGACCTCTCGAGCAGTGGGTCGTGGGTACAAACCCGGGCTGCACCTCTGAGTTTTTTGGAATTACATTTGAAATTTACCATGAGCTTTTGTAAACATTGTGAGGTTGCACACCTCAGAGAAAATTTAATTATGTGTGTGGAGTTCCCAATGTGCACTGGACCCTCGACGGAACTACAGCTCAGCCCCTCTCATTCGGAGAGGAGGCCTGTGCCCTGCAGTGGAACATATATAAGCTGAAATTATGATGATGAAGTATTAGTCATGCAACGAAAATGTTGTGGATCCTTTGGCAAAGTGATACTAACTGGATTTTTGAATTTTTACAAACTTTTATTTAGTTTCACCTGTCCTGATGTCAAATCCTGTAAGTTAGGGCCGGCGCTCACTGACGGCATGGCACTTTAGAATTCATGTTACTTTATTGGTTATGTGTTACGTCATCCCTCGGCACGTCGCGGGATCGTGGTATCGAAATAAAGTAACATGAATTCTAAACTCATTGAAATAAGATTCAAAATAACTTGATAGTAATAAATTGCCATGCCTTGCCATGCCGTGCCATGCCGTCAGTGAGCGCTGGCCCTTAAATTTGACCCACTTCCCGATTACCGATTGAGCTGAAATTTTGCATGCATGTGTAAATCTGGTGTCAATGCAATATTATTGTGACAAGGAGCTGATCTGATGATGGAGCTGGAGCTGGAAGGTGGCTATAGGAACTCTGTAATAAAACGACACAACCCCGTTGAGTTTGGGCTCGTTTCATTCGTCTTGACGAGTACTTTGATCCCAAATGGTAACCAGGGTCTGGTGATGGAGCTGGAAGGTGGCGAAAGGCACTCGATAATGAAACGGCACTACCCCATCGAGTTCGGACTCGTTTGATTCGTCTCAACGAGTACTTTGGTCCTAGATTCCAGGGAAAAAAGTACAGTCAGCATAAAAAGCTTGTAGTAAAAATGGAATTTTTACAAAAACTTATTATTCGTTTGGTTTTAAATTACAAAATGTCCGAGAATCTTGGTTATTTATGAGTTACCAGGTTCTTACAGGCCTTCCTTGTTCTCTTATTTAAGTTGGTCATTGCCGCTAGCTAGCGGCAGTGCAATCAGTTTACTGTTGTTATGTCTTTAGGGATAGATGCATCCTGTGTAGCCGTTAGTTAACCTCAGGGCTACTAATGCTTCAATTAAAAATATCATAAAAGCCATAACTCGGCCTAACAGGTTGATAGCTGCTGACTTGTCCGGGAAGAAAGTGCGACACACTGAGCTATTATGTATTTATTACTAGCTTTTGCTCGCGACTTCGTAGGCGAAGATAATAACGTTAGTTGTTTGGATGAACTTTGGCACATAGGTAGTTTATTACATGGATTAACACTTAGTATAATGCCAGGAAAAGCATAGTTCCCGCGGAATTGGAATAAGTGAATTCTATAGCGGCTAAGCCGTGCTGGCCTAGTCGTTTGACCTATGGTCTCTTAAGCAGAGGGTCGTGGGTTTGAGCCTTGGCTTGCACCTCTTGAGTTTTTCCGAATTCATGTGCTAAATTTTCAGTGAAGAAAAGCATCTTAAGGAAAGCTGCACACACCTGTGAAAGAATTATTGAAATCGGCCCCGAAATTGAAGTCAGTTTTTTCCTAAGGTTTTTTCTATCCCGTGGGAATTTCGTATGTTCCCGAAGAAAAATACTCAAGGTACGTGTATGCCAAATTTCAAGTCTCTAACACCAGTAGGCTGTGCGTTGTCTGTCAGTCAGTCAATCACGGTACTGTTTTATAGGTATAATAAAAAAACCGGCCAAGTGCGAGTTGGACTCGCGCACGAAGGGTTCCGTACCATTATCTATAAAAAATTGCGGTTTAGGTACGATTTATGACGTATTAAAAAAAAACTACTTACTAGATCTCGTTCAAACCAATTTTCGGTGGAAGTTTACCTATACATGGTAGGTAATGTACATCATATGATTTTTTTTAGTTTTATCATTCTCTTATTGTAGAAGTTACTGGAGGGGGGACACACATTTTACCACTTTGGAAGTGTCTCCCGCGCGAACTATTCAGTTTAGAATAAAATTATATTAGAAACCTCAATATCATTTTTGAAGACCTGTCCATAGACACCCCACATGTATGGGTTTGATGAAAAAAAATTAGTTCTAAGTATAGGGAACCCCCAAAATTTATTATTGTTTTTTCTATTTTTGTGTGAAAAACTTAATGCGGTTCACAGAATACATCTAAGTACTTACCAAGTTTCAACAGCATAGTTCTTATAGTTTCGGAAAAAAGTGGCTGTGACATACGGACAGACAGACATGACGAACCCATAAGGGTACCGTTTATTGCCATTTGGCTACGGAACCCTAAAAAGACTAGTTGTTGCCCGAGACTCCGTCTACGAAGAATTCGTATATCTCGCGGGAACTACCTATGCAATTTTCCGGGATAAAAAGTAGGTACTTAAGTACTTATTCCTTATGTCAAGACAGGTTATAAACTATCAGCATCCGTCAAACCGTTTTAGCGTGAAAGAGTCGCAAACATCCACATTTATCCATCCAGTCACGTTTATACTATTAGTGGGATTATAAGTACGAATTTTGATAGGTACAATTCTGGCATTTTGATAATGCCCTTTTCTGAAGTGAGTTAATTCGTAACCGATGTTTTAAATTCAGCATCAGAAT
Source organism: Archips xylosteana (assembly GCA_947563465.1). Lineage (NCBI taxonomy): Eukaryota > Metazoa > Arthropoda > Insecta > Lepidoptera > Tortricidae > Archips > Archips xylosteana. The sequence continues at coordinate 15,817,045 of OX387347.1, read as the reverse complement.
CGTCCGCTGAAGAACTATCAATTTAAAGTTACGCTACATATCTACCTATTTATAACGGTTAAATCCATATTTCACTTTTAGAATGTCCTGTACGAATTGAATTAGTGCGCTTGCTAGGACAGGAACGAGTTTAAATAATGTCGTGTGTGGTGTTAGCTTTATATAGGTACTTATAAAGTGCTTAATATAATATGTATAATAAGTCGGTATGTTACGGTATACATAGGTATTTTACCTATATTGCAGCTCCATAAAGGATTTGTCACACTAGATGCGTTCTTCGTTCGCGGTCAGGTCAAATTGAACGCAGCACGCATTATATTATTATGAACAAACATTGTCGGTCTCTATTTATATTGCGCGTGCGTGCGATCTGACCGCGCGGACCGCACGGTCAGCGCATATCTATACAAAATATATAGAGGCCGACAATGTTGTTCATATATAATACGGGCTGCGTTTAATTTGACCTGACCGCGACCGCAGAACGCAGCCAATGTGGCAAATCCTTTAGCGACGTGCTGAATAGTTATGTGTTTATGTTACATTCTTTGCAGGAAAAAAGTAGTGCGCCGTCATTTAATGCACGCTGCTTTGATCGGTAAAATTTAAGCTTGTACCTACCTATGTAATTTATAGAATTTCTTCTCAAAGAATTGTTTGCCCAAGCTGTGGTATTTTTTTTACCTGAGGACAAGGCGGTAGGTACAATGAATCGTCGTAGGTAATTACAATGAAATCACAATGCCGATAAAGGAAGATTCATTGTGAAATTTACTGTGAAAGCGTTCTACTGTGGGTCACCAATTACTTTTCCAATTTGACAATAAATCAAAGCCTAATTGTTATAAAATACAGCTCTCAGAAACGTCAATAACACACATCACAAGTGTAGTGGTTAGAAAGGAATCAATGAAGTATTAATTTACACATGCGTTTGCTCCCTACTTTTTGAGCAGTAAGTAGGTATATGCACTTAAACTGTTTAGGATCCAAAGATCTGTATACCTAAATACATTTTATATAAATAAATATTTGGGATTTATTATATGAAAGGTAGCTATTACTAGTTATATCCACTCGCAATCTGCATGGGAGAAGAAATTGATCCTTCGAACAAAATTTTCTGCGACTTAGCTGCGGCTGAAGGTACTATGATTGATTACGTATAATTTTTAGTATTATTTTCATTAAGTAGATAATTATTGTATTCACTAAGTATTGAGATTAGTAAATCGTGGTAAACAAAGGCACAATTCGAAATAATAATACAGTGCAATATGAATGAAGAACAAGTAATAATAAATCAGTCCCATTTTTCTCTACAAATCGAACGATTCCCTGTAGAGACGAAGGCGAGTCAGCAAATAACTTTTCTTAGTGAATTACCGGAGGCGGTTGACGTGGTTTCCCCTACAAGTGCGTCCCTCCCGCCGGGTCTCCCTCCGTTCGAGAGGGCCATTCAGAGAGTTCGCGAAGCTTGCTTGCTGCTTCAGTTTGGCGGGCTTAGCGTCGGTCAGCAGTCGCGTGCGGTGCTGTCAACCTCCAAGACCTCATTGGCGGGAAAGACGACTCGCGGGATCCGTGTACCTGTAACCCTCTAAACTTTATGTGCGCTGCGTAAAACATGGCTATAAAATCAGACTTTTTGATGCTACTACGATGGCTCGTCGTAGTAAATATTGTCGTGGTAAGTATTTATTTACTATGCTTATTAATGACATGATGCTTCGATGGTCTGAAGATGTCTACTATTTTACTTAAGAATTTCGATTTTACTAGTTTTATTAATATTAGCTTTAGGAAATATAGCACGGGGTAGTGTAAGTATGTAACCCAGAATAACGGGATCAATAAATTTTAATACATTGTTAATTGAAGCTACCCACAAAATTTAAATATTTTATTTTAATGGTCGCGTAACTTTTTAAGACTTAGGTCAAATTTGTATACAAAAAGTATCTTGCCTATCTGAATTAAAGCAGGTAAAGTATTGTAAGTATCGTAAAATTGAAGCTCGGAATTTAAGTACGTACTTAACTTACCTACAAATTAACAACATTTTGTTATAAAATTGCATGCGCGCTAGGTCCAGGCAGGTAATTATTTCCACACCAGAAACAGTTTTTTTTTAAATAGAAACGCACCAGACTATAATAATTTGAAAATGAGTATGAAACATGAGTTATATCGTCTACCTTCACGCTTAATTTATTTTCATTACTTACAGAGTTTAATTGCCGTTCAAAACAGTAGTTCAAATTGTATCTACTTACATCTAAACATACGTTTAGACCATTAGAACGTTACGATAACTAACTGTAATGATTGCAACATCAACTATAGAGTCTTACTGCGGTTCGAACATGTTCAAATCGATCTTTAAAAGTGTAGGAGCTACTGCACTGTTCTGATTACCGTAACATTTTGGATGCAAGTTTTATTGCTTGCCCGCTGGAGGGTGTTTGGATTCACTTTATACTTACCTTTACAGGTATACCCAGGTATTTTTTGCGTGTATTGTTCCAGAAACTCAAGGACTTAAAGACAGTTTTAAAGCTTTATCCCTATACCTGTGCATAGAGTCAGGCAAGCGTAACTTAGATAAGCATTGAAATCAATTCCATCCATATCTTTTGTCCAGGAATACAAATTACTTATCTAGGTATGTATATTTTAGTAAGAAAAGGTTGCCTAAATTAAAATTCCTGAGCATATTTCTGAGCAGGACTTAATTTTATTGAAGTTAATTAAAAAATAATTTAAGTAATCCCTTAAATGTGCATTAAGTATTATGAACCGATAGTAAAGTTGATAAATATTGTCTAAATGTAGTGTAGTTAATGCTTTATTCTATGCTTAAGGCGGACCTAGGTAGAGTTGCCACATTTGACGATGAGATAAGTAAGTCTAGTTTTGTTTCAAGTATACTCGTTATCGTTAATAACCCTTCCTTCCTTCGGCAGTCGGGTAAAAAGCAGGCTGATTTACAGGTGTTTCTTAGAGAAAACACATCTGTGTCAGTATCTACAATTTTGACATATAGAAAACTCTACTACATTGTTAAAATTATTTAAAATAGGTATAATAATCATTTTGTCCCGCAGACGATTTTCGGCTCTTGGGTGCCTTATTTTGTAACCGTTTTTTCCTGCCGTTGTTCTTTTCATGTACCTAGCTGGGTCTCTTTAGGTCATGCTGGCCATTCAGTATTACCTATAGATATAAATCATCTCGGACTCACAAAAAACTTTCCAATAAAGAGCATCAATTTCTGGGAAATCCGGATGATTCCGAAAGTATACTGGGTCGTAGTTTAGGTAGTTTTGAAGGCTATCTTTCAAGATTTACTGTAGCATGAGACGCTTTTTTTTTAACACGAGCGACGAAATGCGATGATAGAAATGCACAAGGAAGACGTTGTAAAGTTTTACCTGTTACAGAATTTTACACCAAAACTACATTGTTTAAGAAATATTTAAAGTGTATGCTCTACTTCATATGCTAGAAACTACACCTACGTATCAGGATTTCAGGATAGAAATTTAAATTTTAAATAGCCTTTATTTCCAATACTTGTTTTTCATATAAGTACCTACCTACCTACATGCAGTTCTCAAATACTTACAATTTAAGTTATTGCTAATTATTATTTTGCTATTTTAACATGGTTATTTAATTATAATTTACCTAAGTATCACTTTTAAAAGACTTATGTATGTAGGTACAATTTACGTTATTGCTCAATTTGCCTATTACTTTCATATTTTTACATGCTTAGTATTTCATTTTATTATTAAACCTTAAATACCTACCTATAGCGCCACAGGCACAACCGTTTTGTAGGAATTTTTTCGTTTTTTTTTTGTTTTACAATTCTTATTATCTCGTTTTTTATTGATGTTTGACTGTCTTATTAAAGCTACTTAAAAAAAACACTTATTTGATTTCAAGTAAGACTCGCTGGACCCTTAAGGCACGGTTTTTTGTCGTTAAGACTTCAATTCTTTATACATATCGCTAACTGTAGATGTAACTTTAATTGACGACTGTCACATTCTTGTAATTCCTAGACGACCTTAGTAATGGTGGATTTACGACTTATTACACTACACACTTGTAACCGTGACACACACAGGCACCGAGAACCGCTAGCCTGCCATATCAATTACTATAGCGACGCTCGGGTGCACCCAATTACCGACCGAGGCTCACATGATTCCTATTCATCACCTCAAGATTGCTTACCGATTAAAAATCGATTTTGCACATGACGTACCGAAGGGATCGATAAGTAACCCGATTGAAGTTGATTGCAGAATATCGAATATCGATGAAACTCTAGATTTTGCTCGGATATCCTTCATTAATTTGGTTTAAAGCTTCGAACTGTACCTATGTAGATACATGCAATGATATCGGAAGTTTCAGTGTTTAAACAATGCATGTTATGCATGTATTCATGTATAATTTTTACCTGCTTTTATCCTATACCTTCTATTAAACGAGCTTTATTTGTATGTATACATTTGTAGGTACCTAACTAGCTGACCCCGCAAACGTTGTTTTGCCATAAAATAGCCTACGACCTTATTCTCAGGCCTACCGAATGTAGAGTATTTTTTTTTATAAAAAATCGGTCAGGCCGTTTCGGAGGAGTTCGATAACAAACACCGTGACACGAGATTTTTTATATATTAGATTAAGTTGTTACATTTCGGAAATGCTTAAACGATTTCAATGAGTTTTGCTACATTTGAATTTTGGGGCAACAATCTAATCTCGTCTTTGGAATTGATATTTTTCCGATTTTGCAAACACAAACAAAGCTCGGTCGACCAAAATATGAATACAGATAACGAACAATTAGGTGGTTAGTTTTAGAGGGTATTTGCCAAAACAAATAGGGAAAAGCTAATTTTGAAGGAAAATTAAGCTTTTTTTTATTCCCCCTCAGGTAAATATCAAAGAGTTATCTTTAAGAATTAAAGCTTCCACTGAAACTAGAGCTAAACTCATTAACTGCATAATGCATGCACAGCGTTCGAAAAACCGTATCAAAGTTCCGGAAACAATTAAAGCTTGCACCAGTCTTCGGTTAAGCATTGCGCATAGGCACCTGCTTATTACCGGTAACTACTGGATCCGAATGCTCGAAGCCCACCTACTGCGATTCACGAAATTTGAATTGATGTAACGTACCTAGTGGCTAGGGGCTTGGTCTGTTCGTGTCGTCAACTCGGTAACATCCGTATAAACGGAAATTTTACATATTTTGGTTTACATTATTAATGATTGATTACCTTGCAAGGAATCTAGTACTACTTACGTAGCAATACTACCTGCATACGGAAAACATAAATATTTGTCAAATAATTATTTTCCAAAATTGAGTTAAGTACCTATCAATCAGTTAAGATAAGTAAGAATCAGAGAAAAATGCGTATCTGAATATATATAATTGAACTTAGTTTCACTCAACTCAGTAAAATGTTAGATGCGTCTTTTTTCCGTGTGACGGCAGAATACACCAAAATCAATTGAAATATTTTTTTGAGCTTTCAAAACGCGATTCCCTCATATATTTTGTAGTGTCAACTCATTTGAATATCTATTTACCTATTTCAAAGCTATTAAAAATTAAATTGTAGAGTTAATTCAAATAAAATTATTAATAAATAACATCACTGTCTCCTACTTTGTTTGAACTCTGCAATTTTCCGGGATAAAAAGTATCATGTAGTCATATGGGGTAACTGTACGCAGTGGGTAAGTGTACGCAAACCCATGAATTTCAGTCCGAAAAGAATGGGATTGCGTACACTTACCCACTGCGTACAATTACCCTACATGACTCTACCTGTGTTAATCCAGATTATAAACTATAATTTAAGTGCCAAATTTCATCAGAATCCGTTAAACTGTTTTTGTGTGAAAGAGTAACAAACATCGATACATCCATCCGTAGAAACTTTCGGTCTATATTTTTAGGAAGTTAATGTTTTTTTCTATACGTTCATGCTAAAACTGGGGCATTGGACAGCTAAAAAAATAGAACAAACTTTACTTCAAAAAATTTCATAATAGGACGCTTGAGCTTATCCCAAAATACTCGTATAAATTTTATACTTATAACTCCTTGGACTTGGCGTTGGATGCGAATTGCGTAGGACCGATCTGTTTGGCGAGCCTTGGAGGAGGCCTATGTTCAGCAGTAGAAGTCTTGCGGCTGAAATGATGATGATGATCATGTCAAATATGATATCGTGCGTATTGTTGGTCAGGTTGGTCTTGACTTACTTATTGGCGACATAGTTGATGGGAATCTAATGCCTCTTAACTCTTCCCCGGCTTGGTTAGGCAACTATTATTTTAGCTAGTCGGCAATGGCAAGACTGATTCGTGGCAAGCCGTGGGAATCGTCCGGTATGCAATTAAGGAATGCCAGGAGCGAAGAATGCTCATGCTAAGTCAATTACTAACTTTATTGAGATTGCTTTAAGAAATAGTAAATGTGCTGAACCTCATTTCGTACATAATAAAATAAAATTTATGATGATAAGTACTTAGGTACAGATACTTCTTAGTTAGTGCAGTTGCACCGAACCGAACGTAAGGTGCTCAGTAATTTAAGATTAATTACCTACCGTTCAGTAAAAATAATTAAAGAACACTAGGTTTTTTCTGCATTCCCTGTTAACTTTGTTTGTATTATAATTATAAAGTGCTAACTAAATATTGATATTTAATACGGGGGCGATAAACTGTTTGTTTAATAATATTTCACAAGGGCAATAATTCATTTTTGTACTCGTTAAATTATAATTTATTGAATCAGGCGTTACTTTGCGGAGGTCCATATTAATGAACTGAAACAATTACTTTGCTCACCCGCGACCTTACGATAGTTACGTTTATGCAAGAAATGTGCGTTCATGCAGTTCCTCCACCTCCACACTGTACGAACACACACAAATCACACAAACCCAACCATCACCACCACCAAACTACACTGACGCGTTTCGAACTCAGCCAGAGCTCATCTTCAGAGCCAGCACCACAACCGTATGCTATGCTACCAAATGTTTAACTAACAAACCAAAACAAATGTTTTAAGGTGGAACGGCACGCTCTAGGCGCGAAATTCAAAATTTTCAAATTAGACCCAAGCCACAGTAAAGGAGAAGATACAAAATTTACCTGTTCATTAATAATAGACCCCATAGTGTTGTACCTATTTATATCCATGCATTCCAGGGCATCCAAACGCAACCTCTTGCCGCAATAATGTAACATTTCATAAGAATCTGAATCTAACAATAAATGATTTGATTCCAACAAATGTTTTGCAAAATTCGATCTATCTGGATGCTCAATCCTATATGCCGAAACACATCCTTTACTGCGGCTTGGGTCTAATTTGAACAGTTAGTATTAATAAAATATGCCTTATCAATAAATAAACAAAAATTCAAGGTAGTTTTATATGTCAATAAAAGTTAATTATTGTGGGGTAGTTTAAGAAAAAGAAAAATAAAGTGGGTACTTGAGAAGTTACAGTGACAAGTTAAAACATTTGTTTTGGTTTGTTAGTTAAACATTTGGTAGCATAGCATACGGTTTGATTTGTGTGTGTTCGTACAGTGTGGAGGTGGAGGAACTGCATGAACGCACATTTCTGCATAAACGTAACTATCGTAAGATCGCGGGTGAGCAAAGTAATTGTTTCAGTTCGTTAAATTATCTTACTTATAAATGATTATAAACGTGAAAGTTAGTATGGTTGGATGTATGGATGTTTGCTACTCTTTCAAGCTAAAGTGGTTAAACGGATTGAGATGAAATTTGGCACACTGATAGTTGATAATTTGGATTAACGTATAGGATATTTTTTATGCTGGAAAATAGCATAGTTCTCTCAGGATAACGATAAACGAATTCTTCGCAGACGGAGTCGCGGGCAACAGCTAGTAATAATCATACTTTAAAAATATTGACCTACCCTTGTAGTGTCTGAACTTAATTAGATAAAAAATTGGATAAGCGGCACTGCTAGCCATTTATTGTATGAACATAATAAATTAGAAAAATAAAATCAAAAGTTTAATACTTACCTATACAAATATTTAGGCCGCAGAGAGTTCTCTTAAATGTCTTATATAAATTTTCTAGCAGCGCCTTCGGAAAGACCATCATTGCCAAGAAGGATGCGCTGCAAGAGACCCGCCATCCAAACACGATGAGTCGATATAATAATAATAAATAATACTTTTTATTCAATAACTATTTCATTAAAAAAAAATTTTTTAATTTAAACTGTTTATTTCAGTAAAATTACAATAAATAATAATGCATAATCTTAACTAATAATGTTAATTTAAAAATATGTTTTAAGTTAAGAAGTCTTTTTGTGTATACAGTCAAGGTCACAAACACACGCACGCCAGAAGTCAAAAATATCTACGTACACCTCTTTATCACTAATCATAAGGTTGGTGTTTACATTATATCCGACTCCGAGCCGTCCATATGTTTATGCCCTCGACTGCACGTTTTAACTATACAAAGTAATCTATTTCTACAAAGTAATAACAATTATAATTGACATTGCTAGTCAGGGTTGTGTAGGTATACATTTATTAAGTAAGTTATTTGTCGGTAGTTTGCCCTCTTATTTTAAACATGTGTCTTTTTATAATATTTCTAGCTTTCATTATTACATTAACAAGTGGCTGGAGCCTCTTTTTACGTAAAAATATACCTATGATAAGAGCCTCCGCTCTTCCTTAAAATTAGCTTAGCTAATATAATGTAGGTATACATATAAGTGACTAAATTATTATTTAAGCAGGCATTAAGCAGTCATTACAGTCAACGTTTCTCACCAAAACTAAACATGCATACCTAGTCTACTAGCCTGTAATAATAGTAAAAATCTAATCACGCAGCGCCCCCGACAAATTACTGCGTGTGTAAAAGCTATTGACATCGTGTTCTTAAATTAACCTTATTTTCATACAAGTTTGTAATAACATATTGCACTGATTACGCCACTGGCTAGCTTAATAACACACTATAATCATAGTGATGCGTGAGCGTTGCATATATATTTTATATTTGCGTAGGATGTTTCTCGTGCATTTGTTGTGTGGTCTTCCACATTTAAAGATTGGATCGCAGCTAGTTTAACAGTCATAAAGAACACTAAGACATATTATTATGTTGATAGATAATACCATTCATTACACTGCGAAAAAAACATGCTTGCAAGTAGAAAAGTTAATGACTGGATAGTTGCTAGATTCTGTGTAAATTTACTAAAGAAATGTAGAGTCAAATAGAAAAGTTTCAGGGACAGTAACGAATACACCTTTTCCTGGAAGATGTGTCATACTTCAGCATATTTCTATTCAACGATACGCTAATTCAATTCCGATGCCTCACAATTCAAATCTTATTAACCTCGTTAAGTAAGTCATGCGTAGCAAAACAAATTATCCAGCTCAAATGATATCACGCACGCAGCGATCACTATCAACTACAAAAACTGAGTGAGAAAGTGATTTGCGGAAAAAAAACATACAAGAAACCATATCATATGTGTTTTGCGACGTCGCCGAGTCAATGACCCAAACCAATTAAAGTTGCATAATAGGTGTTTTTTCAGAGATTAGATTGCTTTTTTCCGAGCGTAAAGCAATTTATGATGTAGTGTCAGTTCCTCCGCATAATGTCAGCTTGTGCTAACCGTCAGCGTGTTTTCTGACAGTTGTTTGCCATCGAGTTAGAGTCGCCGCACTAGAATCCACCTTTTCTAAAAACTGCTGACTTGCTTCTTTTTAGAGTGCGTTTAGCAAACAGAGTTATTTGTATGACAGGACGATATCATGTAGCTTGGATAGAACTGTAAATTTGGTGGAAAGAAGGTCAAAAATAATAGATTCTGTCAACAACACCTAATCCTCTTGAATACTTATTAGCTACTGGCTACTATGCTGATGTAGGTTATAGATTGTTTAGACGTGGTGACGTACTAATTGTAATTCCTTTTATTTATTAGATCTTTAAACTATTGCATAGATGCATATAAGGATTAAAAACAGTTTTTCGCTATGATCGGGTATTAAATTACACGACTAATATTAGCAATAAGTATAATATACATACGCACCTGATACATTGCTATTAGGTTTGCCAGATCACATCTCCCCGCATCTTCTAAACGGAATGCTTCAGTAAAAAACTTGCTGAATAAGTTAATCTAACTAGAGATCTAATCTCAAATAGTGAGACCGTGGTACAATGAACTTTTTAATGTGGAACTAATTTCGATTCGGCAAATCAGCCAGCATTTTCAGATACAATGTCTATTGTTGTCAACGAATTAGGTTCAGTGTTGTTGGATTCATTCGTTGGTTGTTTAGCATGTGTTAAGTATTGATAGGAGAGAGATAAGAGGTCATCTGCTTAATAATTGGATATATGTGAACCTGTTCTTTGGAATGTTTATTTCATAGTCTTCGATAGTGCAATGGTCGTTTGATCAAGATTAGAGGCCGATAGTTAATTAGAATTTTGAAATAGGTACTTTATTGGTTGTTAAATGTAATTAGAGAAATATTTTTTGGTAAATATGAACCAGATTCAGGAATTAAAGTACAATAGGTAAACAGGGTTCCAAGTCCTACGTGGTATCTAACTTAGTACAAAATAACTCATAATAAACAGCGATTAAATTCCAAGGCAGTTACTACGACTACCTAAGTTTCTTGTAATACTTATCAAAGTAGGAATAATCGAGGTGATGTTTCTGCTTCTACTTACTCGTAGTAGGTATAATAAGTCTACGATAAATTTCTATCTACGGAGTTCAAACTTCACGTATTCTAAGTATAATCTATTTTGGTAATAGAAATATTTTCAATTACCCAGCACTCCATTTTTGGCAACGGTACATAGTGAGCAAGTGTGTTATCATTCGAACAGTTCCAACTGCAATAAAGATATACCTACACCAATTGTTTGCGGTCACAGATATAAATTAGGTGCGACAGCTAACTTATATATAAGTTATGACTTTCGCAATCTCGCTCTTGGGTCAGAAAAATTGCACTTTAAGTCCTATCCTACTACTTTATAAATGAGAAAATTTGTAGAGATGTTTGAATGTTTGTTAGTCAATCACATAATAACGGCTGAATTTAGATTAAACTTAGCGTAGGTATTGTTAAACAAAGATCTGGATTGAGACATAGGACACTTAATATCCTGGTAATAAGTTCCCGTGGGATAATTGTTTTACTTTTTTTAAACAAGAATAAAGGGCGTTATCCGAGCGAGCGTTGTGCTTTAAAATTTTTACCGAAACCTTTTTTCATGGATTTTCGAACAAAGAAAATGCCACAGGGTAAAGCTAGTGCCATAAAGGAAAGACGATATTGTTGTAAAAAGTAAGGAATACAACATTTTGAGGTTGGTATAGATTATTAGAAGGTATTATTACTGCAAGCTTAAAGTGGATCGGCATGTGCACCATGTTTAAAGAACTAAAATTCTTGGCTAGTATGTTCTTGATTAGACGACGGTATAGGCGAGTGGTCAGAGAACCTGACTACTAAGCTTGAGGTCCCGGGTTCGAACCCCGGTTGTGGCTGATATTTGTATGAAAAATATGAACGCTTGTTGTGGAGTCTTCGGTGTTTAATATTTTTAGGTCTGTATCTATCTATATAGATACGTTTATCGGTTGCCTAGCATCCATAACACGAGCTTTGCTTACTTTGTGACCAAGTCAATTTGTGTCAATTGTCCCGTGATATTTACCTATTTATTTCTTATTGCCTTTTTACTTGATGAACTTTAAACTTAATGTCACTTATGAGTTAGTTTAATGTCAGATTGCAATAAGTCCTACTTATAGGAAGTTGGACTGCAGGAGGTTAATAGGCCTAAATCATAAATATTTAGGATACATAATTTTCAGGTAAAATTATTTAGGTTAGAGGCAGTAAAAGCTCTTGTGGAAAAAGAGCCAGGTGAGGTGATATTACCATAGGCCCGTTTTATCAGAAATTTAAAATAAAAAATAAAAAATTATTAAATAGGTACTGTGTAACATTACAGAGTTTTCGTTTATTAAGTACATTCATTTAATTCGTTATATTATATGCGAATGAACTCATATAGAGTTTGAAATGCGTTAAACGTCTTGTGTGATATTTTAGGTATCTGGGTCTGTATGACATTATATTGTTATATGTGGCAGAGGAAACGGAGGGATGGTTTACATCAAGGCAATGTGTCATACAAACGTAGCTATCTTACACGTTTGTTACGGAGTAGCAAGGTTTAAATTCATTCAAGTTAGGTACTCTACATTACTCTACAAGTATTTCTAAGATAGTAATAAAACATTTTTATCATTAAATTTTAGATAACGGTTATAATAAAAGTTATGTAACGCAGTTATAGCACGTATGCCGACATAATAATTGCTGCGATAACCTTTATTTAAGATTTTTAGATAGGAATCTTTTATGCCGTATACCTAAATATTTAATTGCGCAATTATTAAATTAAACATTAATTAAAATCTCATGATTTGCAACTCTTACACTTAAGTAAAATAAAACTTCATTGTGTCCATAGAAACTATCCTTTTACTATTTCTCTCACTGAGGAATACTTTTACACTTTTTAGGGTTTCGGAGCCAAAATGGCAAAAACGGAACCCCTATACTTACGTCATGTCTGTCTGTCCTTCCGTCCGCAGCTTAGCTCAGAGATTATCAGGGCTAGAAAGCTGTAATTTTGCATGAACATGTGTAATTTGAACGACCGCTTTAGCCTAGTTGGTAGTGACCCTGCCTACGAAGCAAGAGGTCCTGGGTTCAAATCCCGGTAAGGGCATTTATTTGTGTGATGAGCACGAATATTTGTTCCTGAGTTATGGATGTTTTCTATGTATTTAAGTATTTATTTATCTATATAAGTATGTTTATCGTCGTCTAGTACCCATAGTACAAGCTTTGCTTAGTTTGGGACTAGGTCGATTTGTGTAAGATTGTCCCCTAATATTTATTTATAATAATTATCTGGACAAAGTGAAAAAATATTTTTTTTAGGGTAACTCCCATAGACGTAAAGTGGGGGTGATTTTTTTTCTCGTTTATCTTTATAGTGTGGGGTGTCGTTGGATAGGTCTTTTAAAATCAAGGTTGTGAAGACGATTTTTCGACATAGTGATTCGTTTGCGAAATATTCAACATTAAAGTGCAATTTTTTGTTAAAATCGAGCGTCCCGTCCCCCCTCTCTAAGTACAATTTAAGGGATATAATAGTTTAAGTGCACTAAATGAGGACTTTTAAATGTGTATGTGCAAAAATGAATAGGATAAATTAGTAGTATGCCATTCAACATTACGCCAAACATTCTCGGCCAAAAAAATTTAGGACAATCAACATTATGAGATACGAATACGACAGGCACCCCCGGGGTGTATTCGTGTACTGCAAGTATTTGATAGTTATTTAATATGCTAGAGCAGAGCGCATGCGTCACCAAGCCGATAAGGGCATCGAACATAGTGAATGGTCAGTGCAAGTACCGTTACCAGTGCGCCAATGGGCCGGGTCGTGTCTGCGACCCCCATGGCCTATCGATCCATGTAGGTCTCATCTAGGCCCTTAGCTCATAAACTACGACTTTCCTTTTGGTTTGAAGAGTTAATAACTGTAAACAGTATTTAGGATGTTTACTTGAAATGTTCCCATTTATGTTTAGGTGCTAGATTTAGCACTAACGGTGTTAGGTTATGAGTTTTTTTTTAGTTCCGTACGAGTTTTAATTAGAGGATCGCGTTTTGTTGTTAGAGTGAATATGTTGATTATCACTGCGGATGGTGTCGAACGTTCTCAACATCTTCTTTGCTTATCTTTGCATTTGTAGGTACTAAATTAGTAGTTTGTAGTGGTAGAGCCATGTTGTAGCTAGCCGCTGCATCACGAATGGGCCGGCTCGTCCGGGGCAGTACCACCCTCTCACAGAACACCGGCGTGAAGCAGCAGTAATCCTGCTTGCATTTCGTACGGTCAGTGAGAGTGCCGGGGGCCCAATACCTCACCCCTTCCCTCTCCCCCTCCCTCTCCCCCTTCCCCTATTAAAATAAAAATAAAAATAAAATAAATAAATATCACGGGACAATTCACACCAATTGACCTAGTCCCAAAGTAAGCTTAGCAAAGCTTGTGTTATGGGTACTAGGCAACGGATAAACATACTTATATAGACAGATACATACTTAAATACATATTAAACACCCAAGACCCGAGAACAAACATTCGTATTTTTCATACAAATATCTGCCCCGACACGGGAATCGAACCCGGGACCTCAAGCTTCATAGTCAGGGTCTCTAACCACTAGGCCATCTGGTCGTTCCCTCTCCTTTAGGGCCGACAACGCACTGGCATCGTGTAAAGCGCTGCGGGTGTCTATGGACAGTGGTGTTCATTTAACATCAGGTGACCCACTAGTTCGTTTGTCTGGCCTATCTAACATAAAAAAAAAAAAAAAAAAAAAATTATCTGTAGTAAAGGAGTAGGTGTATAAATTATGTACAGTAAGGTGCATATCGAATTTATGTCAACAGAACATACACACAAAATACCTGTCATATCCCACGAGCCATATCTTTGTCTGTGTCCTTTTTGGCGTACAGAGATTGTCATAAGTGTTTTTTGATCTTGTATGACGATACTTAGGTAGCTATGAAAACGTAAATTTACAACATGTAACTTATAAGGTAGTAAAGCGAGCGATAGTTGTGTTGCTAACTGTAGGTACATGTGCTTATAACCAATAATCATAAGTTTTGTAGTTTCAAAAAATACGATCGTAAGGGCATAATTCTGATATTTAATACCTTATGTTTCCCATACCTATTAAACCTATCAAGAGATGATTTTACACGAACCGCAAATATAGCTTTAACTATCAACATCAAGTGTATTTATTTTAATTCAGTGTTGATTTAACGTTGTTATTAACGCCGGTACAGTTTTTGCTCGCGTTTAATTAAATAAGCGTTATATAGCGACAGGCGGTGTTCGAGACTAGAGCAAAAAGTGGCGAGTTGACACGGCTGGCCACACGACGATATTTCTGGGAGACATTCTCAAATATTCAAATATTATTTATTTTATTAGCAGTACGGCTGCTCACCGAATCTAAGATTATTTAAAAGCGAAAAAGTTTTTCGGGTGGGTGGGGGTGTAAGCGATTAAGAATTTCGGGGGAGTCGGTTGGATGCGACGTGGTTCAATTGGTAGAACACCCGTTGGGGCGCATACCCAGGAGACGTGGGTTCGAATCCCACCGGCGCACCCGAAAAACTTTTTCGCTTTTAAATAATCTTAGATTCGGTGAGCAGCCGTACTGCTAATAAAATAAATAATATTTGAATAAATAGATGTGGTACATCATTTCTTACGCATTTCCAATGTAATTTGGAACGTAGGAGTCGTAGCTTCTAATAGTTGCGATGGATGTTACCACACACCACTGTTGGCGTATGTAAGCGATTAATAATTTCGGGGGAGTCGGTTGGATGCGACGTGGTTCAATTGGTAGAACACCCGTTGGGGTGCATACCCAGGAGACGTGGGTTCGAATCCCACCGGCGCACCCGAAAAACTTTTTCGCTTTTAAATAATATAATTAACATAATATGATAAGGCGACAGTTCAAACCACTAGGCCATCATGGCTCACAATCTTTATATACCTTATACCTACTTAAAATCTTCTTATTTTAAAATGTGGTCACACCCATTACATTGGCTGACATGGCGAAGCCAAGCGTGACAAGTAGGTAAATGTGTTTAACGCTAATCATAATCACGATACTGCTTAATAATTAACACAATTATTATCACTACATAACCCCCTGTTTCACCATCCATTGATCAAATCTATTTGACTGATAAATGTGATGCCGTCTCTGTTTGTTTTGTTCGAATAGACGGAGACGACATCACATCTATCCGTCAGTCAAAATTAATCAATGGGTGGTGAAACAGTCCCTAAGCCAAACAAAAACTCATTGTGGTACAGTTACAAAAAAAATATCCGCTATTTTGTAGCATTTTAGAGTTCTCCGTAAATTTTCTCTCGTCTGCAAACTTGTTTTTGTAATCAGTATAATCTTTTTATTTTAGGTTAGGTACATTTACATCCTTGGTTAGGTGGAATGCCTAAAATGTAAACATTTTCAACACACAGTGAGTCAGTGAAATTTATCTTAATGTTCTCGACCGTTAGTGAAATCGCGACGTATCGACTCGTCTGTCATTCAAACATCTCAAACGTCTGAACTTGTGTTTCGTTTCCAGAAATCGATGTTGTTTGCAATAGCGGGGGTGGCGAGGGTGGCAACCCCCTCTATAAATCACTGTCCGAATTACAGCGGTACTATAATATTCGTAATCCGGTGGTCGGACATGCGGTCGGAATGGGACAGCGTACAGCCCTAAGCGGGGCCACCCTACTAAGATCAGGAATTAATTGAAATTTGAAATGATTTGTCATCGTTGATTTGCTAATTGTGACGATATAAATAACGAGTTGTTTTTGTTGTGTTAAGATTAATTGTGGCAATAGGATACTTTAATATAGAGGCTTAAAGTTGTACAACTCTTAATCTCACGTTGGACAAGCTTGATCAACTGCGGTGGAAAGAATAAAAAATCATAACGGAATTTTATTCCACCGACGCACTGTTTCCTGCGATGCGTTATCGAGGATTTTTTATTGCTCTGCGTCTTTGGTAGTAAAGGACGTATTTGGCAAGCTGTCATAAAACGCCGTACTCTATCAGTTTCCCCGGTACACCCTAAGCGCAAGAGAAATGTTTGAACCGTTACGAGTTTCATTACTTGGATATCTTAGCCACACAAATGTTACAGGATTTTTTGGACCCACAGAGAATGTAGGTCCCTAATAGAAAAGCATTAACGTTAATACCCAATTATGGACTGTGCGTCGGCCGGCAAGTGACTCGTAGGGAAAGACTCTCAACAAGCCGCAAGCCACGCGGAGGGTGCTCGATAATAGAAATGTTTCGCTCTTGTTTTCGAAAGTTGCAACAGATTGCTTTGATTAATTTTGACCATTGAAATTGGTTCAATCGAGAGAACTCACAGAACTAATAATGAGATAAATAGAAATGTCATTCGAGCTTAAAGCGCTAGGCGACCAAATTGGGTAATAAATTTGATGTTTAATACTTACAAGCTTTTTTGTTGGCTCTACTTGCACTGTCATTAAAAATACGTATCCGTACCAAGTTTCATTTCAATGCTATAAACCGTTTAAAAGTTTCCTGCTGTGGAACAACCATATTATTTATTTTCTCAGCCCATTATGTTGCAAAATTAATTGCTAAAAAAATTGATTATTGCAGAGATTATGGTTCAAATTAGTCCCTCTTTCACTGTTAAGTTTTGAAAAATACTCAAACTTTTGAACACTCACAAAAAACAAGCAACAAAAATGGCAGAAAAGTGGCAACGTGCGACGTCCTTTAGAGTCAAAACGCAGAAGCATTGTTAACACCAACAACTTTATTTAAATGTGTTCTTTCAAAAATGTGCGACAAGTTAAAATACCAAGAAAGCAAAATGCACAAGTATAAGATAACGAGTATCTTATTCTTGTGTAGCACTCTACAGATATGTCTCGATAAAATCGCAGGTAATCGCGAGGAGGGAAAAAGCCACATCATCTTTATGAAAAATAACTTCTTTAGAAGGGCTTTTCTCTTGAGAATGTTTAAAATATAATAAGTTGATCGTCTAGACGGGTCGGAGGGTGCGTGCCTCGGGGAGATAGGAAAATTGTAAAGCAATAAAATAATATTCAATCTATTTCACAAATAGCTATCGCCTTGTAAAGGAATGAGGGATAGCCCCACTCATAAGTCTTATATGTAGAAATGCCTGTAAGGAAGGGCGGCTTGTGTCTTATCAGCATTATTCGATACAATATTCAACGTTTTTTGAGTATGTCAACAAAAACATAAGCGCACATGGCATTTACTCGTATTACTTAGTAGTGTGATAAACCGGATAATTTCACAGAATTAAAAGAAATAACGTTTTGAATGTAGCAAGTTAATCAAACTTATTTAGTTATTAGAAATGAGTACTTACATTATAAATGCGAAAGTAACTCGGCCTGTTATCACTTCACGCTATGACCGCTGAACCGATTCAGATGTTATTTGGTAAAGAAATAGTTTAAAACCCTAGGAAGGACATAGGATAGTTTTTATTCCGGAAAATTTCATATTTATCGCGTGATAGAGATGAATAAACTCTTCGCAGATGGAGTCGCGGGGAACAGCTAGTAAATATAAATATACAGCACGTAAACCTACCAGAACCAAATGTTTTTAACCCGTGCATGTATACGCGAGAAATACTTATAAAGTTGAGATAGTTAGCTTTTTAAATACGAATAGGTAGGTACATTTTATATATTTTTTTCATTTATAAATAAAGGTAATTGATGTTCCGCTAATAAGGTAAAGCTGTGCTGTGATAGTTATTATTTGTGGAAATATCCAAATTAGAATTGTGTTTACTATTTTCGGGTTGTACTTATTTGTTTTGACATAATCATATCACAAGATGGTACAAGATATGTTAGCCAACTTTAAAAATGTACAATTTGAAGGATTATCGATATTTACTAACAAAATCTGTATGCAAGTACGGGTACAAAAATTCGCGCAACTAAACAAACACCAATGATACTAACATATACGTATTAATTCAGCGTATTCATGACCATGGTTGTTACATCCAGCCAAAATTTGGAGGTGATATAAATAGTATTATTTTGCATGATTAAGCCCCAGAACTCGTAAATAGTATTATTGAGAATTCAGTTTTTCGTGAACAAAATTAAAATTAATCGTTAGTTATCCTGCCTCGTTTGAAACAACCTTTATGCACGGGTGGTTAGTCTGGACGATTTCTCAGCATATTCTGATTCAGCAAGATAAGGGGAAAGTTGCAATCATTTTTTGCTGCACGTGCATTTCACTCAGTCGTGCCTAGCTGAAGCTGATAATATAGGAGAAACATGAACTATTGCCATAAACTACCGCGTGACTTGAATGAGGTGTTTCATCGAGAAATTTTGATTTACGTGCCCTCAGCACCTTCGTTGTATCAAGATATACCATAGGTACATATGCTAAAACACACCGTGCTATTTTTGATTTCCTTGAAGGGACATAAGTAATTTATCTAAGTTACTAGTGTTATATTATAACTCTCATTGCAGAAAGGATACCTAATCAAAAATTGAATGTTTTTAATCATGCGCGGTACACTGTCTACAACTAAGCTAAGCTGTGTCGTCTATGTTAAAACACAGTCATATTTGTCACTAACTTTTTGTAATCCTAAATGACCTTTTGCAAAAACTGTGAACTCAATATTTATTTATTATGCATGACAAAGGTTTTTCTTTCGATTTGCCACAAAAGTTTATTACCAGGGCCCAATTGCATAACAAAGTACAACCAATATTACAAGCGGAACTCTCGCTTTAGTTATATTAACTAGAAAGGGAGCCCCGCTTGTAATATAAGTTGTACTTTGTTATGCAAATTCGGCCCAGGTGGTTTCTATGTTTCTATCAATGCATTAAGCCATTTGTCGAAGTTAACGGATATCCGAGAAAACACGGTGTATCTGTATTAGTGAAATAAATATTGAAGAAAAAGAAGTCCCTTGTTGTTTCTTTTGAAAAATAAAGGCTTAATCAGAACACTAGAAGTAATAATGATAGTTTTCGAGCGAAGTTCGAGCACAGTGGAAACATGGAGCTTCAATTATACTTTTGATTACATTAAAACTTTTTTCAAAGATAATGCAGTCAACACCCAAGATGCAAAAGCGCTGTTACGCTCACTTACTTATAACCTAACCATCCGGTTAGTTTAATACAATTTGTTATGTCGGTACATCGCGCTACAATTCTCATTGTTGCTTTTGGCGGAATCGTGAATACGGCGCGCTAACAGCAACACTTAACGGTTCAACTTTGACATAGAAAAGTGAGAAGTTCACACCAAATCTTGCAACCGTTAAAACCTTTTGTGAACCGGGGTAAGAACAGGCCTGCGGAGCATTTCTTAAACACGCGCTATCATAATCTACGGACAATAGACCGTATTATGGATGGTTCTTGGAACCTATCAGTTTAAGCCAAATCAGTTGTGGGTCAAAAATGAAGGACAAAAAGTTTATCAATTGATTCTGTAGCAATAGAAGACAGTAAAAAGCAGAACAAGTTATATTGCTTTGCGACAGTAACAAAGCCGACCGTTAATATCAAAACAAAAACTTTAACAAAAGCCATCAAATGGATAAGTTTAACGCTGCTTATATTTAACTTGGATATTGACCAAACGAGGTACTTTTTGTGGCAGAAAGTTTAGATTTTTTCAATTTTACGCACCTTGTATCTATTTAATATTTAGATTTGGACGATTATTACGATTAACGACCGCTTTAGCCTAGTTGGTAGTGACCCTGCCTACGAAGCAAGAGTTCCTGGGTTCAAATCCCGGTAAGGGCATTTATTTGTGTGATGAGCACGAATATTTGTTCCTGAGTTATGGATGTTTTCTATGTATTTAAGTATTTATTTATCTATATAAGTATGTTTATCGTCGTCTAGTACCCATAGTACAAGCTTTGCTTAGTTTGGGACTAGGTCGATTTGTGTAAGATTGTCCCCTAATATTTATTTATTTTATTTATTTATTTATTTATATACAGGTAATACGGACATGTCAAATTTTTTATATTTTATTGTACATAGATAGCATTTGAAGTGCTTTGGTAGGTGCTTATTTCATTATAATCTACTTTACAAGTTAGTAAGCACGTGATCCTAATTAAATCGCTTTGCCTTGATCGTTGCGTCGGCGCACATCGCAAAACCAGCGACTAAGTATGTCGAACTAATTGCTTACTTCCTCATATCGGCATAAAATTTAACAACTAAAAGCCTTTCTTGTTATCGTGGGCTAAAGTCAGAATGGCCGCTGGGACCAATAATAAAATCGCATATTCTTTAGTTAAATTTCATGATCATCCTAATTTATTTTGTACTTAATTAAATTATACATTGAAACACAGTTTTAATTATCGCCTGCTTTTGTCATGCTGTTATGTACTCTAGAATTCTAGTCTAGAATGAGATTATGGCTTATTGACGTGACTAGCAAAAACGTGATTACCCATAAGATCTAGATTTTTGACACATAAATGCCACAACGTATCTAGTAGACTACTGTATTTTTACAAGCTTGACCCGGTTTCTATATTATGACTGTGTTTTAACGCCTCAATAAAACTCAGGTAAGGTTCATGCAGTTAAACTAACTACTGCTGATCATTTCTCTTTTGTTACCGAAAGTTACCGTAGGTGTTATCAATAAAATAATGATGCGTTTGACTCAGAATCACATGTCTGATACTCACTATACAGACGAACATGTAATAAGAGTAACCAGTAATTTTTCTCGTCAACTGAAAAAAAAAGTTAAAGACTGCCCGTTTAGCAGAGTCTTTTATTTTATTTTCAGAAAAATAGAGCAAGTGTTTTTAACCCTAAGCCAACGATGGGAATCGTTGGCTTAGGGTTTAAACTTGCTAAATCCATTTCAATCGTCATCCAATTTTTGAATCTACTGACATATGTACTCGTAAATAGATTGAAAATTTAATGGCTGTAGAAATAGATTTAGCAGGTTTACACCCTAAGCCGACGCCATACCTACAACTTATACAAGTAAAATAAAAAAATAGCAGACTAATAAAACCTTCTGAAGCAATAAGTTTGACAGCTCCAAAGAAAAGATTTAGAAACAGATTCCAGTCAACCTAGAGAGCTCTGATGTATGGGCGCTGGAAGGCGCGTGCGCGGTCAACGACACGTCTCGTTCATTGCAACGAAGCTCGCTGCCACTGCGTAAGCACAGCGGTAACGTCAGCCTAGGAGTCAAGGCCACGCTCGCGGTGACCCGACCTTTAAAAGTTTTGTGGATTAGTATATTTTTAGTCATCAAAATACATTATTATTTTTTTTATTAGCAGTACGGCTGCTCACCGAATCTAAGATTATTTAAAAGCGAAAAAGTTGGTAGAACACCCGTTGAGGCGCATACCCAGGAGACGTGGGTTCGAATCCCACCGGCGCACCCGAAAAACTTTTTCGCTTTTAAATAATCCAAAATACATTAATTCCTGTAGAATACAATTATAGCATTTTTTTTGGTAGAGCAGATAACACACACACACACACACACACATTCTTATAACTAAATGAAAATATCTAAAGCGATAATAGGAGTCTATCCACTATGCTCTACTGATGTACCTACTAATAAAACAAATCAAACTGTTTTTCTCCAATTTGCTCTACTAGTTTTAACGATAGACCAAATTGAACTGTTTTAATCCAATTTGCTCTACTGGTTTTAACAATAGAGCAAATAGGCAATTTTCCTCTAATTTGCTCTATGCTTTGAAGAAATAGAGCAAATTCGATATTTTCTTCCAATTTGCTCTACTACTTGGAAAGGTAGAGCAAATTGGAAATTTTTATTTGACATTTTCCTCCAATCTACTAGTCGAATCGTATAAATCTGATTATATGATTTTTTTTATTACGACAGGCAGGCAAACGAGCAAGTGAGTCACCAAAAATTTTAAATAAAAAAATAGAACCGCCTTCAAGAACACCCAAAAAAATATGAAATAAAAATTTAACCGACTATAATGAGCATGAAAATATCTTTTTACTAATCTATTTGAAGTCGGGCCCAGCTCGAGCCAGCAGGAGTGGACCTAGTAATTAAATAAATAAATATCACGGGACAATTCACACCAATCGACCTAGTCTCAAAGTAAGCAAAGCTTGTGTTATGGGTACTAAGCAACGGATAAACATACTTATATAGATAGATACATACTTAAATACATATTAAACACCCCAAGACCCGACAGCAATCATTCGTAATTTTATAAAAATATCTGCCCCGACGTGGGAATCGAACCTGGGACCTCAAGCTTTACAGCAGTAATTTAACTTACCTACATACATACCTACTAAGTATTTATTGGGCTTCTACCACTCCTGCTTGCTTAAGTTGAGGCCCGACTTCAAACAGATAAGTAGAAAGATATTTTCATGCTCATTATACTCGGTTAAATTTTTATTTCATATTTTTTTAGGTGTTTTTGAAGGCGGTTCTATTTTTTTATTTAAAATTATTCGTGACTCACTTGCTCGGATTTATACGATTCAACTAGTAGAGCAAATTGGAGGAAAATGTCAAATAAAAATTTACAATTTGCTCTACCTTTCCAACTAATAGTGCAAACTGGAGAAAAACAGTTCAATTTGCTCTATCGTAAAACCCAGTAGAGCAAATTGGAGAAATTCAGTTCAATTTGCTCTACCTTTCCAACTAGTAGAACAAATTGGAGGAAAATGTAATATTTGCTCTATTGTTATAACTAGTAGAGCAAATTGGAGAAAAACAGTTCAATTTGGTCTATCGTTAAAACTAGTAGAGCAAATTAAAGAAAAACAGTTTGATTTGTTCTATTAGTAGGTACATCAGTAGAGCATAGTGGATAGACTCGATAATAGGAACGTGACCAGAATTTTATTAATCAGCGTATTTTAATCGAACTAAGTGAATCTTTATGATAGCCAGTGGTAAAGGCAAATAATAAATGGCGTTTACGCGTCTTCACTTTTTATCGGTATATTTACACATTTGTGAGACCCTCTAATTCAATATTTTATGCTAAATAGGTACTCGTCGCAAAGTTATTTCACATCGATGCATTTTTTATGTCCAGTCGCTCGCCGTACTCCGTTCGTACATAATAAAGCTCACAGGGTTCGCACGCACGCTTGCTTCCGGTGCATGACTCGCCGCATGCAATCCAAACAGTTTCTACCTCGGCTTGATAAAGCTCATATTTCATTACGCAAATCGACACTCATTCTCATTACGCTTGCAATAGCTGCCGTAGAATGCCTGAACGTGCGCGGAGGGAGGAACGGGTCTTAATTGGCAAACAATGCATTGTTTATACCCCAAGCAAGTTATCTCTACCATCTTTCATAATATTGAACACTATGGAATTAATCAGTTCATTGTGTTTCCGTTATACCCATTCACGGGCTCTAAAAATTCGCATAAAGTGTAACGGTGGCCGCGAATTGCGAACTCCCATGGTTATAATTTGTAGGGTCGCTTTAATTTATACCATAATACTAGTTCCTTGGAACATTGGCCGTGTTTTATTAATTCTGCGCATGTTTACTGTTCATAAGTGTTTGTGTGAACGACCGATGTTTGTTGATGGTTAGTAGAGTTAATATTGCAAACACATGCCAAGTTCCAACTTAAGCCTCGTGAATATCAATGAAATGTTAACAAATCTTGATTAACATTACACTTAACTCATCTATACTGTGTATTTGTGTTTAATAATATCAGCAAATTAAAATAACGATTTGTAAAATGTTAAAGTTTCATAACGTGCTTTCTTTGAACTGGAAATAAGAAAAATTAAACCATTAAAGTGATGCCGCGAGCATAAACTAACAAATCATGATGATGTCTCTACGATAGGTAGCAACTCTCTTATCTATGAATATTCAACAGAATTGTAATTTGTCAGATAAAAGATAGGATCAATATTATGTGTAGATTATTAATTTTACTGCCTCAGAAACAGTTATTGACTGGTTTAGAAGCGATCGGCATAATAGAAGCGGATGATCTCGTTTAAATCGAAATAAGTTCGTTGACTGCACGATATAAGGAAATTTCGAGTAGCATGTAAAGAAAAACAACGTTAACTACTTAATTTCGTGTTGCCAACATTTAACAAGGTGCAATTATAATGCCAACAATGTATGTAAGGATATGACATGCACACTGTTGTTTTGTCACATTAGGATAATATTTCAGGTACGATTGCGGAAGATATATATAAAAAAGAAAAAAACATAGTTATTATTCTAAAAAAGGTTTATAGTAATTCAAGATCTTAACATCTAAGTAGTAAATTTTTTTAATTAAATTATTTTGGACAAAAATTAGAACGCCATAATGAACCACTTTTGCATCTCCGCGATATCGTTGGCCCACCTAATGAGGGATCTTCCTCTTACTTATCACTTCTCATCGTAATATTTATGCAATTTTAAAGTAACTCTATTATATTATTCCCTAAAACATTTAGAGAAAAAGTGTTTGTATGCCAAGCGACGCTGGGTCATGTAAATGCATCACTGTATGCCGTCACCGAGCCTTTTTAATATTTTTTACAACATTCAATTTTTTTGTCGGCGACCAGCTTCAAGTTTTTCCCAGTAAGTTTTTTGTTAGAGTGGTCGATGGCGACTTCGCGGCAACCACAATGTGCAATATTCACTTGCGGTCGAGCTGATCTATTGTTCCCGCAGGAACTCACATATAATTTTTATGTTGTTTTGTCTTATCGTCGAAGACGACGATTTCCTTTATATTTACCTCAATGTCGTAAGTATTGTTATTTCTTCTATAATAACTTTTGCAAAAAGTTACGTGAAATCCGGTAAAACTTTAAAAAACGCAAGTATTTTGCTTTCTAATATATCTTCATGTATAAGTAAAATAATGTTTAATGCTATTTCCTTCTCCGTGGTAATGATAGAGTAAAAGTTTTTCCATTTCGTAGTAACAGTAAATGACTTCCTTAGGAAACATTAAGTCAATTCCGAGTGAGATCATCAATGGACAGGTCATTATGCTTTCTTCTTACCTTCATAACAGCTTTTTGTAGAATCTTGTATCCTAGAATTATAGTGACAAAAAGGCTTGTTTATACCTTCATGTAATATTGAATGATTTGAAAAGTTATCTCTCTAATACATATAAAATAATATAAAAATCTCGTGTCACGGTGTTTGTTATCGAACTCCTCCGAAACGGCTCGACCGACTTTTATGAAACTTTTTTCTCTTCATTCGATAGGTCTGAGAATAGGTCGTAGGCTATTTTTTATAGGTGCCCCTATTCTTCGCGAACGGAGTCGCGGGCAACAGCTAGTTGATCTATAAAATGGTGTAAAAATTGCATATAGTAGTAATTAATTTGTTAGCATTAATTCAATAAAAGTGCATACAATGGACCAATTATGAATGAAATACTTATTTACATAGATTTTATTTAAGGAAACTTTTGGATAAGATTTGCGACCAAGAAGGCATGCTCAGGAATTTGGCTTATAAATTGTTAGTTTACCGTTTAACTTGTGGTGAAGTATGTGCTAAATAAGGTGTTTAAAAATTCCTGTCACCGTGCCCTCCTTTATTTACCCACCTAGACGTACATTGGTTGCATGATAAGACGTCGTCAACCTCTGAGGTTTGTTTATTACACCCGTTTGCCGCATTATTCTCGTCATGTCGCAAGTATGAATAGCACTCAAAGAACTTTCTCAAGGAAAAGAAACAGTTAACCTTTTGTTGAGTTCAATGTCACTTCATTACCAGTATGGTGCTGATGCTTCCTAAGGTACTCACGATCAAAGAGGTCGCATGAAAGTAAACACAATCGTGTCTGTTACGCTCACATGGCGAGTATAATAGGAAAAGTCACATTTCATTTTCTTGACAGATAGTGATGTCAAAAAAGCTAATTGCGTTGGAATGCATCATTATGTCATCACGGAATGCATTTGTAATTATATAGTTGCTATGCAAACTGCGATACGTGTTTATCCTCTGATAATGGGGTGTTAATAATTGCATACGCATACCATTGATGCGTTCATCGAACAATGCTATGCATCACGAAGTCTTTGCTATTTTTTTTTAATACGTGGGTAGGATTGAACTGTCCGTTTTTAGGTTCCAACTTCACTGTTCAAAAGATTCACTAGCAGATAATCTTTAGCTAGAATTAAGATACCTATAATTGTATAGGTAATTGTCAATAATCACAATTCTATAAAGATACCTCTTTAGTGCAAAATTTATTCGAAATATGAGAGGTTGTGACACTTGTTTCGGGTCTTATTTGGTTCAACGGATCACGTTGATCATACAGTGGAGAAATGCTGCTGGCGCGATTAGTACGTAGTACGTTTAGTACGTAGTACGAGTAGTACGTTTGAGCCCAGTACAATGCAGGAGGATGGTTCGATGGTTTTAACTTAATTTTGTTACCTTTTTTTAAAGATCTTGAATATTTTTTTATTTTCAATGTTTTATCATAGACTTGTTACACCCTTAATTGCTAGAGATTATGTCCTCAAAAGTTCACAAAAGAATGTTCACAAAACTTTCGTGTTTGGAAACAGGACACTGAAATTACAAAATTCAACAATAGTGTTTAAATTACACTAATCAGAGAAAGCGCTATACTTAATTGAATCTATTTAGCGGCACGTTGCTAAATAATAATCAAACAGGATTCATACGTTTCTAACATAATTATCGCATCAAGTTTCTTTTATCTGATTCGAATCGCTAACTGTAGATAAAACGACCGTTCAACGGCGTTAATATATATCTATATGGTCATTAGGTTACATTAACACTGCATACTCAATTCCGGAGTGTTAATGTGGATATCATATCCCCAGTTATAGTAAGTTCGAAATGCACTTAAGGATACCAGGCTATCCCGTTCATGTCCGCATTACCTCTCGAGTTTTCCCACAATAAATCATGCGGAATCCGAAATTATACGGTACATTTTCGAACTTGCACGAACCGTTCCCTAGATATCCGAGATAAGAACCTTGTGAGTTACCTACTGGTTACCAGTTACTGGGAAATTGATGTGAGCTCTCCGTGAGGTCATTTTGCGCGTTGGGCTGGTCTAGCGAGCCAGGCCGGGGCCAAAGGTTTACTCATTGTTTGGGCTACATACGAAAAATTAACTAAACGCAAGTCACAAGTGCTTTATAATACCGTAAAATGAAAGATGGGTGTTTGTGGCAACGTGGTTAATCAGCATACGTGGAAGGAAAATGTCATAAAAGGATGTCAAAGAAAGCATTCTCGATATTTCATAAACACACCTTTGCACCGCGTGGGATCTAGATATAGCCCAAGCTCTCTCATTCTGCAGTGAGACATATAGGCTGAGATGAAAAAGAATGAACACTTTTGTAAAGTTTCGATTGACCCTCCAGGTAACGAATGATTAAATTAATTTCAGTACCTCGTCTTCCCTCAGTGAAATTTCATTCATAGCCTGCCATGTCCCACTAAGTAGTAACTATTCTTCGTATTAAATTACAGTGCTCGCGTTATTAAATCGTGTACTATTTTCTTTTACCATTTTTTTTCTAAAAGAATGCAGGTCAGTGTGCTCAAAATAGGTAAATTCGATTGCAACGTCGTCGTGTGATATTAATTATTACCTATTTCATCGATCCCTTTTGTCACTACGAGCGCCCCATGCCCGCTACCCACTTTTAAATGAACATCAAATTTTCTCTAATAAGAACTGTTTCATTAACTTTACAAAACGGGCTTATGAATAATGGAATAACTACATGTCGGGCCCTTCTTCCTTTCTGAATAATTTCGTATTTTAGGTGCTTAAATATGTTACCGTACGCACATATTTCCCTGAGCCGAAACATTAAAATTTTAATTTCGATCGATTCTACGACCGAGGGGTGTAAAGTAAGAGTATACTGGAATTTCCCTCTTCGCTAACTCGAAGTAGTTGCCTATTTGGAATCAGGATACAATCTACTTACTACGCTCTACTCCATCTTTATTTTCAGTTATTATGTCAAGTGACGAATACACTGAATAATTTCACAAGGTCAATTGAATAATTTAGCATTTTTGTGACTTGGGTGTAGGCGTTAGGATATCCTTATATAAGCGAAGACAACGTATTATAATAGACAGAGCTATTTTACCAATTTACAAAGAATGAAGACATTTAAAATGCCCGGCAAAGAATCCAAGGCAAAATAGTACATTACTGCAGCGGCCGCGAAATAGGGGATTGCCGGCCGAGTAGTTATAGATGGCCGAGTGTTAACGAGGCCATCTAGAGATACGAGGCCGGCAATCCCTGTTCGTGGCCAAGGCTTGTATAGAGTTTTTCTCAAACATGCATCACCATCACCACCATCATCATCATCACCATCATGATCATCATCAACATCATCATCAACATCATCGTCATCACCATCACCATCATCATCATAATCATCATCACTATCATCATCATCATCATCAATATCATCATCATCATCTCATCATCACCATCATCATCATCATCACCATCTCATCATCACCATCATCATCATCTCATCATCACCATCATCATCATCGCCATCATCATCATCATCATCATCATCATCATCATCATCATCATCACCATCATCATCACCATCATCATCATCATCATCATCACCATCATCATCACACCATCATCATCATCTTACCTTACCTTAAATAATCGTAGTGGCAGAATGTTTTAATGAACCAAAACGCAAATATTGCTTATAGTTTTTTTTTTAATGGCTAAATGCTATGATGCCATAGACCTATAAACGTCATGGTATGAAACAATAGACGATCACTTTGCTGGCCTTGGCCAGCAAAGTTGTATGAAATTCCATTATTGACCTCTCGTCTAGGCGCTCCCCCACCACCGGCTGCACCAGCACCTGCAACGTGACCCTTCGTGGCGTATTATAAGGAACATAACGTCAATATGTCATAGCATGTTTGAGAAAAAATTATTTCACTACTCCCGTAAATGGTCTTTATCTAATATATAAAAATCTCGTGTCACGTCGTTTATTACCGAACTCCTCCGAAATGGCTTAACCGATCTTTATGAAACTTTTTTCTCTGTATTCGGTAGGTCTGAGAATAGGTCGTAGGCTATTTTTTTATACCCCTAGGTGATATAAGGCAAAACAACGTTTGCAGGGTCAGCTAGTATTTAATAAAAACGTTTCAAAATCTATTTAAAATCAACTAGCCAACACCGTTTGTAAAAACAAAAGTGAGAATAACACGAGCGCGTAATTAAATTCCCGAGTCAGTAAGTTCATGCCAGACTTCGTACTTGTAAAACAACATAAAAATAACTTGTCAAGGAGAACAAGTACTCATAGGTGAGGATTATTGCCCTTTGGAAGAATAAATATTCAGAATGGCACAGCTTACCTATATAATATCTCCAGAGATGTAAGTACTCCCATGATTCTCCGAGCCCACATTCTCGTTGATTAACGATACATAAATTACGCTGTTATTTCATAGTAGACGTCACAAAATATCATTAAATGTTTTAGTGATCAGCGTACTTACTTTAAGTAATTTGAAATAGCTTCAATAAGAGATTCCTTCTAGTTCTATATAATGTGCCTGGATACCAACAAGACTCGTATAAATGTAGTTAATGCTTAGAAAATCAATAGATTATAAAGGAAAACGTACTCATAGGAGTTCTACTTTCCTATTTATTTTATTTTTGTTCATGTGTTTACTAACCTATACATGGGTAAGTCTTGTATACCTATAGTACCAATTAAGTATGTACTCACATTATTCTTGTCAGTTGTTATTGTCATTAATCTACAGAATGCGATTTTAAATTCAAATTCTAAAATCATATTCAATGATAACAGAATTAGTAACATTGTTTTCATAATGATTAAAAAAATGCTCGTGTCGTCAAGCGGACACTTAAATACTTTGGTTTATATTAATAAAAAATAGACGTTTAAACTTTAGCTATTTAATATCCGTACTATCACTACATAATATGGTATAAATACATCCTCTACACAAGTCAAAGTGGTAAAATATAAGGAACAAAAAAGATTTATTTTTAGGTTAGGTAAATCTCCTACTTGCCAAAATACCACCACCCGCAAAAATACTTAATTACTATCGAAATTTATAAATTTAATACCCTATAGGGTAGACCCTGTCTTCTCAAGCAATGGCAAGCCTCCATGCACTTTAGTGATACTAATGTTTTTTTTTTTTCAGAGAGTCCGCGGTTCGTTGCTGGGCGAGCATTGTCGGTCGGCTGCAGACTGCGCGGTGCGAAATGCGCACTGCGAGAGCGGTCGCTGCGCGTGCGACCCTTACTACGCCAAAGTTGATAACTCTACGTGCCTTGAGTGTATGTATTTACCTCGAGTGTTTATATTAAAAGCTTATATTTCCCTCGCCGTGTTAGTACTCTGTTTGAGTCATATCTTGCCAGTCCAAATTTCACCCACTTTAACCTAATCGGATTCACTTGAAATTTGGTACGGATATGCAGTTTGCACGACAATGCAAGTAGGTACTGTCAACAATAAGTACAGCCAGCAAAAAAACTTGTATTAACAATCGAGTTTATAACAATAACTAATAGTATTGAGAACTTTTTATGATATCATCTACATACAACACGTTTAGGCGAACTTGAACTTGCTTGCTTGTGTTTGTCTAATTTAAAATGACGCGCCCTACCACCCCATTTACGCACAGTATTTTTCATGCGATTTGTCGATCGTGATGTTGCACACTATCATAGTTCACGGAATGATCGACGCTCCCAAACAGATGAAAAGTCGTAATTAATATTTGCATACACACATCAAAATCAACTGATTGAGTAGAGGGGCGCGCGTCATTTTAGCTTAGACAAGCTCTACCTTAAGCCGAGTTTAGATCTGCAAGAAAAATCGTGCAAGTTGCATTACATTGTGAGGCCTTGCATTAGGCATTGGTGTTAAGTTTGTACGGTCAGTGAGAGAGCCGGGGGCCCAATACCTCACCCCTTCCCTCTCCCCCTTCCCCTATTCCCTCTCCTTAGGGCCGACAACGCACTGGCATCGCGTAAAGCGCTGCAGGTGTCTATGGACAGTGGTGATCATTTAACATCAGGTGACCCACTAGTTCGTTTGTCTGGCCTTTCTAACATAAAAAAAAAAAAAAAAGTGGTAAATGGAGCGCCGCAATGTAATGCAACTTGCACAATTTTCCTTGCTAATCTAAACTGGACTTACGAGCCCGAATGAATAAAGTAAAAAAGATAGAGAGCAATATAGACAGTAGGCGTTGACGATGAGTGACTTCCTCAAAGTTCATTTAAGTAAATAAGTACGTCAATATTTTAATAATATTAATTGTTTTTCTGTATTTTTTCTTTTTGGTGATAAAGAGTCATTGTTTTGTATTGTATTGTAATTATCACAAAACCTATCAAATTACTGAAAGACGATGTGTATAAGAGATCCCTGTAGAGCGATAATGAAGTGCACCTCTTTTTGCACGAAAATATTTTCTTCTTTGCTAGCTTCGCCGACCTCAGGTAAATATGGATGGAAAAATATTTGTCTCGGTCGTATTGACCTTAACTCTCATTGTTGTTCTTAGTGTGGGAATTTCATGTAAAAGAATGAGGCGCTTTATGTACTTAACTTTGAGTTACTTTGTTTGATCACGCTCTAGACTCTACTAAATAACCACGCAATTTAAACAAAAAGCAACTTAAGTATATTCAAAGACCGACTATTTAACGACTTGTAAATGTTTATAATTTTCTTTTACTTTCAAACAAATTGTCGTCACGATATGTCACCTCTCCCTTTTCATAAAAAAAAACTCGTCTTACGTTATAGCTATTTTCACTTTTATGCATTACGGGCGACGAGGCCTTTACCTAATGATTCTGTGCGGTAAAGACTGCGGTGTGATAGATTACTTTCACTTAAACGATCAGTAAAGTTAGCATAACTATCCAGTTTTCTTTATCAACCATCAAAAATAACTTTCCTTCAGTCAAAATCGAATTTCGCTTTTCAATATCGTTCGGCAATTTAGTAACGAAAGCAAATTCGAGGCATTAATCAAAAGGTATGCCGCTTCCGACAATGACCGTGCCATCACTTGATTTCATTGTGTCGGTCTGTTCAATAGGCCATTAGATATTTGGATGAATGTCGACACAATAGAGATGAACTTTGCATGGGTATTCACTTTGCTTTCACTGTGGTTTATTTGGCTATATTTACTTAATAATTTTTCGATCTCACTTTTGTTCTTATTGAATCCTTATTTTGGATCTAAATTGGTAGTAAACGGGTGGTCATCATTTGTAATGAGTTAAGTTTGATAACTATCTGAACTAGCATCAAAGATAAATACCTACATCCTTTTACGCAGTGCTAGCTACACGATACTCTGCTAAAGTTTCAAACTTATATCAATGTCATTAGTAGGCATTCTTATATTATTACTAGCTGTTGCCCGCGACTCCGTCCGCGTAGAATAGGGGTATGAAAATAGCCTACGATCTATTCTCAGACCTACCGAATAGGTACAGAGAAAAAATTTAATGAAAATCGGTCGAGCCGTTTCGGAGGAGTTCGATAACAAACGCCGTGACACGAGATTTTTATATATTAGAAGAAGATTTGTCCTGTATTACGTTTTGATTTAATCTTTGTTCTTTGTATTTGTTCGTTTTGCAGTCTATTTATTTACACTCGTATTAGTGATTGCTACGTTAATTCATGTCACATTTGCGCGTGGAAGTATAAATTGTCTCGAAAATAACTTTAGTAAAATATTAATTCTTTCGAAAAGAGTCTCGCTTTGTAAAGTTCTTCTTTCTTGCTCTAGAATTCTAATTCTGCTATCATATCTTTAACAAGCTCGCTTCATCCGCAGGGCGGCGTGTCAGGCGCATGCGACGCGATATTATCGCCACACTATCGCAGGCCTTTATTTTGATCGTCCCATTATCCCACGCTCGGGTTCCTTTCTTTGCCCAATTCTTTCCGTCAGTGTCCAAATCTGGCAAACTGATGTGGGATTACAACGGTGCTTTTACCGAACTATGTTTTTGAATACAATCGAATTTGGATCGATATTAGCACGATAATGTCCAGAATGTGAATAATAATATACTTAACACAATTATCAAACGTTAAGCTCAGTTTAGACCTGCAAGATAAATCGTGCAAGTTGCGTTACGAAGCGACGCTCGAGTGACCACTTCAAACTCGTTCGCGTTACGACCGCGCAATGTAATGTAACTTTCACGATTTTTCTGCAGGTCTAAACTTGGCTTTATATTAGGTACGGTCAAATGCAAAAATAAGTATCGATTTAATCCTCCCATCGTTATATACCTATACCTTAATTCGACGACATATTAAGAGCTACGGGACATATTTATGAGCAAGTGCACATACCCATATTTTACACTTGACTGTACCTAAAATAAAGCCAAGTTTAGACCTGCAGAAAAATCGTGTAAGTTTAATCGTGTAAGTTGTAACTTTACATTGCGCGGTCGTAACGCGAACGAGTTTGAAGTGGTCACTCGAGCGTCGCATTGTAACGCAATTTGCACGATTTTCCTTGCAGGTCTAAACTGAGCTTAAATTAAAGTACGCAAAGTGGTCATAAACCTACCGAAGAAATTATAACGCATTCATTGCTAGCTATCAGACCCGAGACTTTCTCCGTTGCCGCAAACGAATCGTCACTACTTTGAAAAAAAACTGATCCTTGATGCATACTTAGTAAAGTTTACTTGGTCACGAGATATTTTCAAAATAATCACGACATTTGTGTTCCCGGCAGCAGTGACACATGATGTCTATTCGAATCGGTCTTAAGATACTAACCATAAGCTGCCTTAATACTTCTCTTATTCTATCAATCAAATACTTGCCTTCATTAGAATAGAACTCTTCAAGTGTTACCGACACTAATAGACCCGATATGTTGAAAAACCGGCCGATCGAACTAACAATATAGGCCGACATGTTTTTATCTCCCAGCTATCCTGCTCTGGGTATAATTTGACTAGCTTGTTGACGTATGAGTCCTTAAGTGTAAACTTGTGGATAGGAACCATTAGCAGATGCGGTGAGTAACATACTTCTCAACCTGCGGGTCCAGTCTGGCTGCATTTCAAACGAGGACCGCCGGACCCGCTACGCGCCCGGTCCAACCAACGGCAAATGCAACTATGTACTCATAATTTAGTACCTAGTTTATTTGACATATAAACATTAGTAAAAGAGTAAGTATTCATAAATTGCATTACACGAAAAACTAGTCTAAAACTGTAATTATAATTATCTTAGCCATAAAGTAAATAAACGAAAACTAAAACATGCGCTGTTGGGCATAGTTCCGAAGATGCTGGAAGCGTTCCATCTTCGAATCATCATATTCAGTCCCAGCCTATAGATACGTCGCACTACAGGGTACAGGCCTCCCCTCAGAATGAGAGGGCTTGGGCCGTAGTTCCCACGCGGGCCCAGTGCGGATTCAGAACTTCACACACACACACCATTGAATTTCTTCGTAGGTGCATGCAGGTTTCCTCACGATGTTTTCCTTCACCGTTAAGCTCATAGTAAATCTTAAATGTAATTTCGCACATAAATTCTGAAAAACTCAGAGGTGGGAGTATCGAATAGCTTAGAGTATTTCTTGTCCCAGGAAATTGTCAGTGTTGTAGTACTTACTACTTATACCTATCGTTTCTAATAAAAGTCATACATTGACCATGAAAGTACCTACCGTGAGACTCACTCATAGTGAATAATATGGATAACTAACATCTATGAACGAGTTAAAATCGACATGTTTCGGGCTGGTCCATAGCCATTCCTTTTGGAGCACACGCCATGGCGACTGCTGCCAAACGCGCACCATCCGAAACATGTCGATCTAAACTCGTTCATAGACATGAGATATCCGTATTTTTCAGTACATGGTCATACATTTCATTTGCTATTTGAGTAAATTTAAATAATAAACATTAATATAAGCATCTTTCAACCTTCAATTAACCTTCAAAAGAATGTGTGTATAAAATAAGGCTCATATTTGATATAAAAACTTCTCCACGCTGAAATCAACTTTGCATAAATCAAGAGCTAAACGCCCTAGAGCCACGTTATACCGTACTTTTTAATAACGAGAACCCATATCAAATATGCACCAATTGCAAAGCAGGCTATAGGCAGGTAGATCTAGATATCACGCCGTGCATTACTTATTATGTTTTCCCAATCGATCTCGTGGTTATCTAGATTGAGTCAATATGTCAACAAAGCTTAGTACCGAATGAGGGTGTAAAATACGCCCTATTACCACTAGATTAATATAGTGATCGATCAACTTTAATAAATGGGTCAATTATTGAATACCTTCTACTATGTTAATTTCAAATTAATATTTTTTTGATTATTTTGTAGATAAACACCGCTTAATTGACTACACATGAATTAGTGATTCTAGGTACGGACGCTCTCTAAAACTAAGACACGACAGCTTTACGCTCCAACAAATTTAGAATAGGATATCCGTGATAGTTAGATATTTAATACATGATATTCGCACACTTTCTCTAATAACAGCCGTACAATTATACCTGTCAGCGAGTATCAAAAGCAGCGAGTGTAATTGATTCGGACCCACCCATTCAACAATAACAAAGGAGATGTCATTGAATATGGGCTAAGTGTCTAGACGTGGAGTGACGGCGACGGTCGAAGTTCCCTGGTCAGTGTGCCGCGCGTGAGCGAAGCACCGGCACAAGCGCAGGAACAGTGCGATACCGTTTGATGCCTTCCCATTTCACCATCTGTCGAGACAGATGAATGCTGCAATTATACTTCTCAAATAACAGTACTTAAAATACACATTCCGAATTAGTCACAAGGAAAATTAGAGGCACACATGTGCAGCTCAATTTCTATGGTTACATAGAGATTTGAATTAGAAATTACCTGGAGCAAATTCATCATCATAGTCCTCTTCAGATTAGAGGGCTTGGTTTAGTTCCCACGTGGGCCCAGTACGGATTGGGAATTTTACACACGCCGTTGAACTGCTACACAGATGTGTGCGAGTTCACGATGTTTTCCTCGATCGAAGAGCTGATACTTAATTTGAAATGTAATTTCGCACATAAATTCCAATAAACTTAGACGTACGAGCCCCGGCTCGAAACTGAAATTCTCTGCTGGAGAGGCCGTAGGTCAAACCACTAGGCTACCGCGGCTCTTAGCAAATTAACTTATAGGTACTTCGAATTAATTCGTATTTTATAGCGAGAAGTTAATTCGCACCTTTAAGTTTAATGGTATTGCAGCGTTCTTAACTACCCCCTGAAGGAATAAAGTCTAGACTTCAATTTGAAGTAAAACCCCGCCGTGTTTTGCGATATCCTTTAATTAAACCATGTATCAGTACGGGTCAATGAAGCATGACGCCAATAAATTCTTATTCCGGCCCTAAAGCACCGCGTGTTATTGCAATATGTCCAGTACGTTTATTTGTGGAACCAATTTAAATAAACTTGTTGACGGTTACGAGAGCCCGCCGGGTTTACGCCGCGGCCGGCGTGTCGTCCGGTCCTCATGCTGCAAATTGCCCGCGCATTCACTGGGCTACATGATACACATTCGCACAATTTAATTTCGAAAACATAATTGGAATCGAAAACAATGACACGACAATAATTCTCTACGCCAATTTAGAAACTGTCTGACCTGACAAATATAATTGGCGGGCGAGACAAAGCGTGTGATTTCGATTTCTAAGTCAGATTATTTCCTGTGGCATCTGTAGACGAGAACAGTCTCCGTCTGGAGGCGGACGAGCTTATCTTTGACGTTAAGTCTTGTTTAAAGTTAGTGCTCTACATTTCCGTTTTAAATGTTAACTGTTGCCTATCATCTTACGACTTAATTCATCACTTTACGAGTAGTTGGAAACATGCTTTGCTTTACTTGCACTTTACCAGCACACTCTAAATAAAACTGGGCTTACACGAGCGTAGTGACTAATATTTAGTCTGTAGATTGATACTTACATACTGATAGTTATACTTGATGCTTAGTTTTAGTAAAATTGCAAGTGCGAGTGAATAGAAGCCTATCCTTTTTAGAGTTCCGGAGCCAAAATGGCAAAAACGGAACCCTTGTTTCGGCATGTACCTTGTGTGGTGAATCGATGGATAGGTCTTTTAGAATCATTACGGTGTTGTACTGATGATTTTGCGATAAAGTGATTTGTTTGCGAAATATTCAACTTTAAAGTACATTTTTTTTATAAAATCGGGCGTCCCCCCCATCCTCTAAAAGCTAAAATTTTAGTAGTTTAAGAGTAAACAGAAGCCATAATAACCCATATAAAACATACCTACTTGGGAAATTCCGAAGGTACAAAATCCTTAGAAAAATATTACTTGTTTAACACGGATAGTATACTTAATTCATAATTAGACGTGCAAGGGAGACTGCAGATAAAAATTGAGTACCTACTAGGTAGCGCTGATAATAAATACTCAACTGGTCTAAACTCAGCATAAGCCACTTGATTCGGTTCAGTGGCGCTACTTTGAGAGTAAATAACCAAACAAACCGTAGTTTCTATCTTCTATCTCAACGAGCCTGTTTCTCGACTTCACGTTTCGCGTTTACTGTGTGCGTCCGCGTTACAGTTACCCTTGCAGTTTTCTTTATTGTAATTGCTTTTTTATATTACAAGTTTTTTTACGAGTTACGAGATTTATCTGTGACCGAGATATCGCTGAGATGAGTTGTTTCTTAAGTAAAGTTAAAAGGTGCATTCTTTATTTGCACAGAGACTGTCAGAGACACGAGATAAGTAAACACTGAAACAGTTTAATGTACATTTTTTACAAATCATTACTAATGTTAACGGTTATACTCAGCGAATATGGCTTCTTCATGCTGTTATTAGTTTGTATAGATTCATTATGAATAACAATAACGTAAGACAAGCTTAATAGATTTTGTTCTCATCTGTCTTTAAATCTACCGCACAATACTGTAAGCATCACAGAACGAATGATAGAATCACAGAAGTGTCACACTGAGCAAAAAGCCCGAAGACGGGATGTCTATATACTTATATGGCTAAAGAGCCAGATATCTATTTTACCGGCTTAGTAACGATTGCTTAAAAATTTAATGATGAACTTTAAAAAATGAATTATTGCCGAAATTTGGCTCCAAATCGTCGAGACCCATTAGTGCCGGGTTCCATACTAATATACTTACCTATTATGCGGAAACTATTTGATGTTATAGTTTTGATCGAATATTAGGTAGGTACCTAGGCTAGGTACTCTTCAACTTAGTTATACTCGTAAAATTAGTAGGTACATTTCTTGTAGGTATGTGGACCCCCTTAATTGATATTTTTATTTTTTGCTGTTGTATAGTATAATACAACAAAAATAATTGTTTAATTGTTTTGTTTTGTATAATTGTTTTTTTTGTTGTATAGAAATACACATTATGAATACCTACAATTCAGATATAGCCATGTGATGTGGCAAAACAATAAGACTACAGATGTTTCATATTACTAAAAATGTATTATTTTTCAAAAATATTGCATAATAATACATTTGCAGTGATATGAAATATCTGTAGTCTTATTGTTCTGCATTCAAAGCCTCTGGCTATATTTCAGCGCCATCTAGATTTAATAATCGAACAACAAAAACCCGCTTCCGATCCGTACTATGGCGACTGCCAATCCAGTCTATATCATCCTTGGTAATAGGTTCCATTAGTCACCCATCGGGTACAGAACCTGAAAAAGGATTACATTTCACTGGTGAGTAGATACCGTCATCATCATAATATCATAAGATCAGTCAACAGACATCCACTGCTGGATGAAGGCATGCCGCAAAGAGTTCGACAAGGAACGGTCCTGCGCTACCAGATCGTCAGTCCATCTTATTATAGGTACCGTAATTTAGTAAAAGTCTATAAAAATTCAATAAATGCGTGATAAACGACATCGGACCTGGAAGAAAATGCGAACGATAACGAAACGATATTCTTCTTATTTGTCTTGTAGTATGCCATTAGCCCATACCTATACACACAGTCCGCGTAACAAGCACTTGATTTTGAACGGCACGCCACGCTAAGCACTGATGATGGATCACCCGAATATTCATTCTTCACCTCGTTTGTAACAATCATCACCTTTCTTACATTGATTATAAGACCGTAACTTTGGATAAGCGATTAGACTGTTTTTGCATGCAATGAATTAACGGAGCGCGGTAAAACGGATTTTAATGACTTTAGTTCTGGATTTACTTGTAACCTTTTGTTGGACGCAATTATGTATTACAAATTAAAACACAATAGCAATCACAGAACTAATAATAATCTAATAGTATAGAGTAGAGAAAACGTTACGTAAGCACGTGTTAAAATCTAAAAGTTTTTTCTGAAACCGTAAATTTTACCGGATTTATTAAAATGGCATCGTAAATGATCCCATTAGGTTATTCCCATTAAAAAATACCATACAAGCTAGACCTAGTGTGGGAACCATCGTTTCACCTACATTGGAAGCAACCTCAATGTGAATATTTGTAAAAAACCTCTACTGTAATTATTGTTATTTTAATGAATAAATAAATAAATAAAGAAATAAACATTCCATGTTCAGATACGTGCCCGACTACCTACTGTAATTTACTAAAACATTCGAAAATACAAAAAAAACACGTGCGGAAAAGATGCGAAAAGTAGTGACATCTATTTTATAAGAAAAACCACACGATAACATTTATATGTCTGTCATTGTAATGTTAATTTAAAAAACGTCTGAATAAAATATGTTTGATCATGCATCGCAATTTAACTATAGTATTAAGGAAAAGCCAAAGTGTGTTTATTCACTTCACCAACAATCTTCGTAGAAGGTGATTTAGGGCTCGTATGACAGAACCGTTATGAAGATAGAGCGCTCGTCCTATACACAGCTACATAAGGCGAAGTCCTTTCCTGTCACAAATATGCGGCAAACATCATAAAAGTATGCTCAATTTGGAACTTAACGTTTTTAGTTTAAATACAATAAAATATTGAATCACACGGTACAAAATGATATGTCCTTTAAAACCGATAATCAAGTGTAATTTTGATTATTTTTGTCTGATGTAATGATGTAGGTAACTGTCACGCCTCTCAAGTCACACCTTTTATTTGTACCACAATATAGTGATAAACATTACCAAAAGTCATTGTCCAAGGCCACTGGTGATAATGATAACGTAACTTTATCTACGCTTGTGGAACACAGATATACCTTACAGATAAATTTCGATAAAATATGTCAAAAAATAGTAACATGATATTATTACACTATAGGTGGTCATAAATTTAAATGAGTTCATATTTGTTCCTAAATATTGCCAGAAACAATACCTAAGTATTTACTACTAAATGAAATGACTAGGTAGGTACCTAGTATTAAAGCGATTGGAAGGCAAAATACTTGATAAAATAGTTCAAAGTCGCACTAGGTTAATACACCAACCCGAAACTCTCCGTAATCAAGAGTCTTTCCTGAAAGGACCCTAAGAAATGAAACTAAATTTCTTTACTAATTTATTTTAATCTTCGGCCTATATGTATACATGTTACTGCTGGACACATACCTCTTTCAGAGAGCTAGGGCTGTAGTTCCCACGAGAGTCCAGTGCGGATTGCTTTGGGAACTTCACACACACCAGACGTGTTTAGGTTCCCCTTTACCGAAAAGTTCATGGCAAAATTCAAGTGTAATTTCGCAAATAAATCCCGTAAATAAAAGGTGTGCGTGACATTTATGCAGTTACCTAACTGCGGCTTAATTTATTTCAGTTTTGATTTATTTCGGATCCGATCGAAGCGTGCCATCTTCACTCACTTGTCTCGCCCCAAATACCGGCCGTACCCTCTCAAGTAGGTATCTGCGCTGAATCGAATCGGCCTTGACTTTGTCTCGAGATAATCTCAAAAAATCAATCGGTAAGTCACGCACATCATACCTAGTT
This sequence comes from Archips xylosteana, assembly GCA_947563465.1. NCBI lineage: Eukaryota > Metazoa > Arthropoda > Insecta > Lepidoptera > Tortricidae > Archips > Archips xylosteana. The sequence goes on along the minus strand of OX387347.1, from coordinate 15,775,053 downwards.
TTCACGGCTGTCTATGGTATACCAAATCCGATAACGCAAGTGCGCTATAGTAGTCTTCATTTTGGGATTATTGTGTCAGGCCTACATCTTGATAAACATGATAAGTTTATTAAAGTCTGCAAACTTTAACGCTCACAATGTTTTTTGCGATGATTTGCCTAAGTGCTTAATTGCTTCTTTTATTTTTCTGACCGTAAGATTTGTGAGTTAATTGGCCCTGGTGCTCCAGATTGTTCGACTAAATCGTGGCGAACATCGCTGGTTTAAAATGGCAGAAAGCCACAGCCACATGAAATAAGTAAAAATGGGACTAATATGTATTTGTTAGTACTTACCTATGTACATGTTCAGAACTATGCATTTTTACTGTCGTAATAATTGAATGTTATTCTGTAGGTAATAATGACAAAATTTGATTTTACGATTTTTTGAAGAATTTACTACCTTATTCTTGTTTATTAATTAAGCTATTTTCATTACAACGTTATAATTTACTGCTTTGTTAGCTCATTACAAATACAACAAAAAATCAAGGTGAAAGTATTCAAATTGTGCGTGGATTTCTAATGAATGTACGCAAAACAGTAATTATTATCATCATAAATTAAAACCAGAAATAATCAGGTGTCGATTGGCAAATGATTCATTAACTAGCTATCGATTAAGGCTTGCGGAACTTGGTTTTCGTTTCAAACCGTCGGTGATTATTCAGCCATGTAAATTGCATGCATATTTATACACCTATCACCTAACCCGTCTATTTCCTTGTGAAGGAGTGTATAACTATATGTCATCACCGGTTAGTTAAATGCTCGAAAGTTGTAAAACATACTCGACGCATTTTTCTCGAGCTTCCGTGTTTTTTTCCGCTTTTTTCGTGACGTTTAATGATTTGGATATTAATAACAACCTGTCTGGTGAATTATGTAAAAAAGTATAATTTCTTATAAAATGAAGTTTTTAATTTTTAAAACGATTACTATTGCTGGAAATCGATAAGAAGCAAATCAATAAGCTATAAACAGTTCAGAATGTGTGTTCCGACTTTACATAGATCTATTCATTGAATGCAAATTGGACACGCCTTTATCGTGAATTACGTGAACAATGACCGGACTTATATTTAAATAATCAAACTAAACATACATAGCTACAAACCATTACCTTGATGAATTTAATGTACAAAAAATATCGTGTTGATTGTGTTCCTTTTTATTTCAGACTCTACCAAAGCATTTACGGTTATGGAACTCCGTATAGTTAAGGAAATGATTTATTAGAGGATACGTTTTGTTGATATTTCCGGATTACATTACTTTTATTGGCATTTAATTTAGAGTAATGGAACCGGTTTTTAGCTCACTGAGCAGGTCATGTACATTTTTAAATTCAAATCAATCGTAACTACCTTAAAATTTTTCTTTTATTTATTAGTGCTTAGATTAATGACTTAATAAAATTTTGTAATTTAATGTTCATCATAAGTGTAGTATTTTATAAATAGGTACCTACTGTTTTTTTTTAAATTATAACTGTAATTGCACTACTTTAACATGCAGATAATAATAATATTAGTTTTAACTGTCATGGTTGACATCCCTAACACAGTTTAAATAATGCTCTACTTTGATTTAGAATGCACCAAATATGTTTTTTTTCTGTTACAGCTACATTATTGGGTTCAGAGTGCGTGGTATCGGAGCAGTGTACCCTCAAAGTTGCCTACAGTGCGTGCTTGGAAGGAGTATGTCGCTGTACTGACGGCCATCTCCAGTTCAGAAAACACACATGCCTTTCCCGTAAGTCTACTTGGATATTGGCTGTTCTGAAACACTCCCCTTCCGTAAGCGTTGTCATCCAGAGTTTGCAGACAAGATGCACACAACCGATAACGAAACGATGATACGAGCGAAATGCTAGCCAAGTCTTACGCGTAACCCGGCTACAACAATGAACAAGCGATTTACTAATGCATTGCTTTGTTAGTTAAGTCTGCGTTCTAAACGACTCAACCGCGCAATGAACACGGAATTTGTTCGCTGGGCCGCTAGTCCCGCCTAGTGGTGGCAGGGCCATAAGGCTCGCGTGTAAGATAAGTCTCACTAATATTATTAAACGTTAAAATTTGTATGGATAGCATAATCCTACAATATTACGAGTGTAAATGCGAATGTTTGTGATTATACAGGGTGTAATCGTTAAGTGTAGCTAGGCGATTATTCGTAAATATAACAGATATTTATCAGAAAACTTTAAACTAATACCGAAAGTCGTTACGTTAGTGTCAAAATTTTGGATATTTCTCGTTTTATTTATTATAACAATTTATTAATGTCAATTTACTCATTGGGTAACGTATATATTTACGGAATAATCGCCTGGCTACACTTAACGATTACACGCTGTATGAATGTGTTTTTGTTACTCCTTCATTCTAAAACGGCTGGACGGGCTGGAATGATTTTTTTTATGTAGATAGCTAGATGTCTGAAACAAAACATAGGCTACTTTTTATCCCGATATTCTCACGCATTCCGTGTAAAATCTCAAAACCCTGACCCCTTAGAGACATGATATTTTGTATAGTCGGGGTAAGAAAAGGTTCGTCACTTTTCGACCTTAACTCGTTGACATAGAGTCAGCCGCTTGTTTTAAAACATAATTATTTAAATGAAGACATCGATGTATTTTCATCATTTAATAACATCCCGGAGTCTCAGTTCGGTAGTCAGATCTAACATCTGATCTGGTTAACTCGAACGAAGCTGCAGGTAAAAGTTACTTGTATATAACTCACAGATTGAAGTGTTTATCCTAAGTAATAGCTAGTAGGAGTCTTCTCTAGGGTCTCTGTCGTATGTTTTGCTGTCCATTTTAGATAAAACGTGTTTCTCCCGTAAATGCTTCTTAGTCAGATTAACACAAGGCCAAGCCGCTGCGGTATAATTTGCAGGACATTCCAGCGGTGTGCGCAGGTTAATTAAGAGCTTATCTTCAATACTTCAGAAAGGAGATAAAATTAGCAGCCATTAAGTTCGTATTTAAATTTATTGGCGCAGAAACTATAGAGTAATGTAGTGAGGATTATTTTTTTACTAGCTGACCCCGCAAACGTTGTTTTGCCATATATCATCTAGGGGTGGGTATAAACCTACGACCTATTCTCAGACCTACCAAATTTAGACAAAAATTCCATAAAAATCGCTCAAGCCGTTTCGGAGAAGATCGATAACAAACACCGTGACACGAGATTTTTATAAGTATTAGATTTAATACATCATTAAAACTATCCTAAGACAACGTTTACACGTTCATTCTGGCGTTATTTCAGTCCATCATTCGCAGCTGTTCGCAGGTTTCCTCACGATGTTTTCTTTCACTGTAAAGCTCATGGTAAAGTAAATTTCAAATGTAATTTCACACATAAATTCTGAAAAACTCAGAGATGCGAGCCGGGATTTGAACCCACGACTCTCTGCTTGAGAGGCCATAGGTCAAACCACTAGGCCGTTACGGCTTTTTTATTCAGCATTATGTATTAGTATTAACCCGCGGATTCGCACACGTAAACAATCAATCAGATTTCGCATTCTAATTGGAATTACAGGATTCCTCAACAATTTAATTAATTAACGTTGCGTAAAAATCATTCCATCCCAAATTAAATTTCATGTCTCTAAGCCTAGCGGAATTTTATCCAATGCCGCGGGCGGGATAGGGATATCGGGATAAGAAGTAGTCTATGTTGACGAACCAGCTACATACCAAATTTCATGCAAATCCATGCGTCATTATAGCGTGATGGAGTAACAAACATACACAACACACACACGCACGCGCATACCTACTATAACATTAGTAAGATAAACACATTAAAAGTAGGGCTCTAATTTACCTGGTAGTAATGTAATGAGAATACTCGCAAAAAAGAAAAATAGTTCACATGTCATGTCTTCTTTCAAATATTATTTATTTTATTAGCAGTAAAAGTTTTTCGGGTGCGCTGGTGGGATTCGAACCCACGTCTCCTGGGTATGCGCCCCAACGGGTGTTCTACCAATTCGATGCGACGCGATTCGATGCGATGCGATTCGGATGCGACGTGGTTCAATTGGTAGAACACCCGTTGGGGCGCATACCCAGGAGACGTGGGTTCGAATCCCACCGGCGCACCCGAAAAAATTTTTCGCTTTTAAAATAATGTCTTCTTTCTTTCTTACATAGTAAAAGCAAGCTTTCTTGTCCATGAATCCGGGCAATTCATGAAACAATAAGACATCATTCATGAAAAAAGCGGATAGTATTCGTGCCCAAAAACTCCATTAAAGCTGTACCCGCTTACCCGACTCGGCAAGCGTAACAATAGCGAAGGCATTACCCTAACAATTTGTCCTCCGCCACACACACTCACTTTCCGTTTCATCGGCGCGGGCCGAGCTCGAGCCGATCTCATGCCGAATTGACCAAGATTGACCAAGTCACGGAGAATTACTGGACTGCAACGAACGCCGATAAGTTGCCGTGTAATTCTATAAATCGGGAAGATGTGTGTCGGTGTCGCTATGGGGAAACAAGAGGGTCTCTGAGAACGGCAGCTTTTGTTTTGTTCCCATTATTTATAGGTAATTGGTAGGCGTGTAGAGCCCAGTAGGTTTTTAGAACTGACATTAGTATTCACACAGTGAATTTTTATAAACGTACGTATTCAAATAAAAGCTTGGTTGGGAGCGACGTGGTGAGTTGGTAGAACACTCGGTGCTTGACTATACAGTCAAGAGATGCAGGTTTAATCTTTTCTACGCTTTGTCAAATACAACAGCTCTCACTCATACGCCATGACATGGAATACGCGAAATTTAACTCTACAGAAATGCATGTAGGTAGAGATCGCTCTGCACGCCGTGACTGATATGATATATCAGTCGTTGGTGCGTAGAACCTAAGGTACGGATATATTTGTCGTTAGCGTCGAAAAGCTTAAAAAACCACCTGCAGTGCCTGAAAAAATTGTTAAAAAAATAAACCTTTCATGACCTTAATATTTATTTTTTAATCAGTTTTTTAAACAAAGTTATGAGATGTTAAAAGAAAGGCTTAATTTTGGGTACAATCTGCCATATTTCCCAATAAAGTGAGTGAGGCACTCTTAATAGTGCATCATTTCCGTGTGCGGAGCCGGTCTGTGAGAAAACGAGGTAATTGTTCATTCGACTCACCGGCGACTTCATGTGAACCTCACTTATTACCGCCAATAACGCCACTATTATGATCTTATTGTGTGAATTATACCACTTAAAGCATAGCTGCGTCTAAAATGCTTTAAATAACCATGTTTACTATCTTGCGGGATAATAGAGTGTTATCGAATGCTAATAAAAATATAAAAACAAATACATAATAAAAGTCACCGTTCACATTAATATGTTGCAACAGAGCATTGTTTTTCCGATTAATCAACAGCATTATCGGTTTTGTTTTTATTAGTCTGGTCTTTAAATGGCGTCATTACTTAATTTGCACAAAGCAACATAGGTATATAGAGCACAAAAAATTTCGAATCAACCAATACTACTTGGTTCACTAACTTAATAACTTTAACAATACCTTCTGATTGTCCAATTCAAACGGATAAGTAGGCGAGTCCTACATAAAAGAATATCCAGCGATTATCAAGTCAGACTTTTGATATTTGAATAACCAACGACGATGGTTTCGCTGCTGATGGCTATCTAGGTCGTGAACACGACCGAAGGCAGGTCGCGACTATAAAAAACAGTACCAAGTACAGCGGTGCGTGCCATACTGCTCCTGATTACCATATAATGGGCGATCATATTATCATTTGTGAATTTACATTCACTACACTTAATCAAATTGGCGTCGTTATACGATTAGAATATTTGCATTGTAAATCGGTTAGCGTTCTGTATACTACCGGTTATATAAGATTGTTTATTCACATACACATTTTCCTATGGGATCTAAAGAAATAACTTAACTGAGACTCATGAGTAAGGACCTATGAAAAACATTAACCATGAATTATTAATATTTCACTCTGAATAATAAATAACAATGAACGAAATATAGACACATAAACAGCTGTTTACAACTGTACATTGACTATTAGAACGTCAGCAGACCATCGCATATGGTCAGCGTCGAGGAAATTGCCATCTGCAACCAATCATTAACACTAGCACGTTCCACAAGTTTACTGTAAATGAAGACAAGAATGTATTCATACGTTAGGTTTATGTTCTTCTATTATGAGTGTGTTTGTATCATTTCAGCTGCCCCGCCTGGTCACGTCTGCTACAGCAATGAACACTGTCGATTATGGGACAGAGAAAGTCACTGTGAATTCGTTATACCAAATCTTTTTGGAAGATGCTCTTGCAACGCATTTTACCGATTAACCGGCGATAAATGTGTTGCACAAAAACCACCGACCTACGTCACGGAAGCAGTTGTAGCCGAACAAGAGCCATTAATAGTCGACGCTAATGGAACCATTATAGACAACACTTTTAACAATAAATCTCCGACTTCGCCAGTGTTCATTAGTTCCAGTTTAGGAGACCACATGGGCGCACCTAATACTATTACTGATCCAGCAGACGACGTCAAACCCAGTAACTTGCCGATGTTCACCAATAAAAATGAAATACTCAGCACTCAAGAAGACAGCCCCTTAATGCAAGCTGTTATGAAAGTTCCTGAACCATCCAAAAAATTACCAGTTTCAAATCGCAAAGAAGGTGACCCGAATGAAACCATCGGAGTAGGTGAATTAACGGCCAATCTTCATGCGAATGATCAACCCATCTACAGAGTCGTAACGCAGCCGTCTGTCGAAAAGAAAAGTAACAAAAAGAGCGGAACGTCAAAGGACCAGCAAAAGCCGTACAAAACGGGACATCAAAAGAAATCATCGTTAAAAGGTTAGTTGCTATTTGAAAGTTCTACCTGCGTACTCGCTGATATAAATGGCCAGTTATACAAATTATCCAACGTTATGTTTGCGTTCTGCAGATAAACACCGTATCCGAGCAGATTCCGTTGCTGATATCGGACCCGCTTCGCTTGGTATGCCTTGCCTGACGGATTCGCAGTGTCATCTTGTTGACCCTTATACTCGCTGTGTCAACAAGAGATGCGATTGTGCATATCGGACCAATTCTACTTCGGCTTGCTCCGCAAGGAATAGGGGTTGCTTACCGGGAACATTCCAGGTAAAAAAAACTATTTACTTCTATTATTATTTACGTATCGGTCAGTATAGATTATAGGTAAAAGTGAAAACTGTTGTACCTTATTTAAAAACAACTTATTTCAGTGTCGTTCAACTGGGGCGTGCATAAGTTGGTATTTTGTCTGCGACGGCCGCAAGGACTGCCCCGATGGATCTGATGAAACGTGTCAAGGTACTGGTAAAGGTAATTATTGCACACTATCTTTTTTGCACGACTTCTTTCTATATTTACTCTCCAATTCTTCGGCTTAAAGTCTTTACCTTTCGGGTAGTAATAAGATTAATCGTGTTGCAATATAATGTTAGCAGTATGTACTTATGTACATTAGACTTTACATTCAGTACAATGTCTCCATCATTCAAATGCTCAGTAATGTATTGCATCTCTTTAGCTCTGAACAAGTAAATACTTCAGCGAATACATTATAGTAAAGTACAAGTATTTATGTATGTAAACTCTTTATTATAAAAAAAAGGAAATAAATAAAAATATTAAAACATTATTGTAAGTATGTATCAACCATCTTAACGGTTAGTGCCTATTTTTGCACGATTGCCCAAAGAAAGGAGCGTATTTTTTTACAAAATTGTAGAAAAACTTGGTCGCGTGCCTTTGCATATCGTCGCATGCGTCGTTTAACGTTATTTTAATGAGACTAATGACATTATAGCTATACCTAATTTCTTCGTTCTCGTTATAATACACCCACTCTTTAAACATACTCCTTCTTAGAAACGGGTTGCGAACTGATTGATGGTAATTCACGTCATAACCACCACTGACCACTCGACAGCGATATCGTTTACCGTTCCTGGTTCTAATCACCTTAGTGCTTAAATCACTCAATCAAAACCTATTACTCAGTTAGCAGAAGAGCTTTAGTTAAGCTTATAATGTAACAAGCTAAGAAAAAGGATTGGAATTGATTTATTTTTTTAAATTGTATGGTACTTTAACGAGTCTGCTATACTGTACCATACCATAAGCAATAACGAACGCTGAGCTAGTCACTCACGCGCGTTTGAGAGTGATAGCAATTATAAAACGATTAAAAAAAATCATCAGGATGAATCGAAAGCATGCAGAACATGCATCAACATACAGTGATGTAACGGCATGAAAATTACACCAATTAGGCCACTGTCACATGAAACCTAATTTCAGCCACCGACGGTGAATACCTATAGGTTCTAGGTACTTTGCTACTTTTACTTTAGAGATAGAGTAAAGACTCTACTTGTAGTAAGCTCAGTCACTCAGTGAGACAAAGAATGAAGAGATGTATGAGGAAGAAAAATGTAGGAAGGGCGCAGTCGGCCACTGAAAATACGTACGGTCTGAATATATTACCCTTGTAGTCCGACATCACTAATGTTACCAGAAAGAAGATAAGTAGGTATTGTTAGTAAAAAGCCAACAAGATTAATGGAATCCTACCTCCTTAACAAAAATGAACTGGTTTCAATGTGCCAAACAGTTAGTAATATTTTCTGCAATATAGGTTTAGGTTTTTTTTTCGAAATAAACCGTTTTTTTTATGTATCAGATGGCACTGGTGAGCGCTGTCCAATGCACGCGTTCCGGTGTGGAGGCGTAGGGTCGCGGTGCGTGTCGCGAGCGGCGCGATGCGACGGCACACCGCAGTGCCCTGGCGGGGAAGACGAGCGGAACTGCAGGGCCACCAGGAGAAAGGGGTAAGGAATTGTTGTATTAGTTATATCACCTCAACATTTCCGCTGCTCCAAGCGATTGTTTATCTGCAAAGGCTACGGGTCCTCGCGTAAAATATCTTAGCGGGGAAGACGAGAATAACCACACAGCTACTAGTATAGTATAAGGGGTAAGTACTGTTGCACCTTAGTATCTCGCATAGCAAGAACGAGCGAATAAGCGAAAATGCTCTCGAGAAAGAGAAAGGAGTATGAATTTTTTACCGGTTATCAGTTAGAAGAAATAACTCTACATGTGATTAGCGACACATCCTATTGCCAATGTTCGGCTAGTTAAAAGGTGAATGAGGTAAGAAACCGTCACTCTTTAGTGTCTGTGGGTGCTTTTTGCAGTGTCGGAAATGCTTAAGTTGGGTGAAAACGCGTGGGCAGCACATTTATATTGATTCTTCCATTTGAGAGAGTGATCGAGCCGGTACAGTCGCAAGGCGCTGTTTAAACATAAAAGAAGAAATAAAAGAATAAAAGAAGTATATCTTGGTTAAAAATAAAATTACGTACTGTTTTAAATTTCAGGTGCCCCCGACATACATTCCGTTGCGGCTCTGGCGAGTGCCTGCCAGAGTACGAGTTCTGTAACGCAATTGTGTCTTGCAAGGATGCTTCCGATGAGCCCTCGCACCTCTGTAACGAACAATCGAGGTAAATTAATCGTTGGTGTCTCTTAAGCGGAAATAATGCGGCGATATCATAGCTGACGAGCATTAGCTAAGGATTTAGTAAGACATAAGATAGAGATAAAACCGGCGTTGCTTCTCTCTTCTTAGTACTAGGTAACCACTATGTAAGTAGATATACATACCTACAAACGAGTTAAAGTAAATTCTATAAGAGAATAACAGTGGTTACAACCTGACTACGAAGCTTAAGGTCCTGGATTCGATCCCCGGTCGGCGGAGATATTTGCATGAAAAATTACGAATATTTTTGCTCGAGTCCTGGATGTTTCATATATGTACTTATTTACGTATGTTTTTATCTATATAAGTATGTTTATCCGTTACCTAGTCCCCATAGTACTAGCTTGGCTTGGTTTGAGACTAGCTTAATTCACTAATTTACGCCGAATTCTCGTTGAATAAGATTTCTTATCAATCCAACTTCTTTGAATTCAAAAACCAATAAAAAACACCTGGATGGGGCAACACTGATAATTGGCATTCAACACTTACAATAATATACACGTGTGACCCATAACGGTGTGACTCGTCAGCTATGTTTGACCCTCATGTTTGCACAGGTGGCGGGCGGCGGACTTCTGCCCGCTGCGATGCGGCAACGGCCGCTGTCGAAGTACGGCGGTAGCCTGTTCTGGGCGAGACGGGTGCGGAGACAACAGCGACGAGATAGCCTGCAGCGTGTGTAGTAAGTCACACTTCGATGTCATACTAGGGCATTTTTATTTTTTCTTGTACCTTTTGGATTTTTTTTTAAATTCGGAAAGTTTTATGTAATTTCTGCACAGAATCACGAGCTCTTTCGACCCCCTACTAGGAGAAAAAAAGTGTCCGAAAACTTTCATACAATTTTCGATTCCTCCATTCCGTTACGGTCATATAAAGTCTATGAAAAATGGGAACGGAACGGGAAAAAAAACTTTGGACACTTTTTTTCTCCTAGTACGATCGAAAGAGCTCGTGATTCTGAGCAGAAATCACATAAAACTTTCTGAATTAAAAAAAAAGTCAAAAGGTACAAGAAAAAATAAAAATGCCCACTAACATCCTTTTAAAACGGGGCAAGAGGTGATCCTCTACTTCACGTGGTGGTAAATGGAGAAGAGAACGCACATGTAGCTTCAGTAATAATCTATTTACTCTGGCCTTGGGGTTGCTAGTTTTTAGGAGTGGCGGTGATCGCTTACCATCACTGCCGCGCTGAGCTAAATGATAGTTAAGTGACGTGAATGTCATTAACCGTGTTTTAGCTATAGCACGGCAGATCAGAAAACCCTCTTGCTCGTTTACCTCCTTCTTTCGATACAAAAAGCCTACGCACTTATTCCCTGCCTATCGCGAGTAATTAATGTGACGATGAAAGTAGGTAACTAACCCTGCCGATAAGCGACATTTGGGAATTGAAAATAAAATAGCCCGGGATATTATTAATACAAGAAAAGGGGTAAAAGGCGATCTAAAACGTTGCAATCAAAACTGACAGCCAACACAGGAGCTCTTCATAAGGTATTAGCAAAATAGAATATTTATTATGTGCTTAACAACGCACTATTTTAATCGTGATTCCACTATATTACCAGCAAAAAAGTCTATTTTATAATTAAATAATCAAGGCAATTTCAAGATCTACTTCTCTTGCATAGACACAGTTCAATGTCCATGAAAATTGACCTTACCACTGAAGTTTGAAAAGACCAGTCCAACTGATCAAATATTTTTTACGTAAGCGGCGACTGTAGGACATAGCCGATTTGCCACGATAGGCGGTGCCGTTATCCATACAATACTTACAAATGATATGCCATATATGACCTACCTAATGCAAAGGTTAAATCCATGAATCATCGTTAGGATACCTAACTAAAATGTAGGTAGAGCTGATGATACAGTTCAATCTAATAACGAAATAACCTACGATCTCACCTTTATTCAATAATCTACAATCTTGCGGGTGATAAGACCTTGTGCAAGTCCCGTCCGCATCGCTACCATCGTCTTACTCGCATCATCAGTAGAAAAATCAGTGGAAAGTTAGTTTAGGTTTTTCGGAGTCCATTATTGAAGTGAAACTTCTAATGCCACTTCCAACAAGGTCGCGTTAATCGTTTAACTCTACCATGGAGGGGGTATGAAAGCATTAGTATATGTACAGTCAAGGGCAAAAATATGTATACACTTTAGTACCTTGTCTATTTTCGTCATATTTGAACTGCCATATATGAACTGTCACAGTGGTTAAAGTGACAAGGTACTAAAGTGTATACATATTTTTGCCCTTGACTGTACTGCCGAAGCAAGTAATCTCGCGTTGTATATAATATACTAACGGTTGTTAAAAACTTCGACAGTGCGATGCAGAACTCATACTGTGACTTGATAAAAGCGCCATCTAGTGAGTAATTTAAACACATAGATGCATAAGTAAATTTAATTCTTTAAGTTATTGCAATAAGGTTCATATTGATGTATGCCTTTTTCATTTCCACATTACGAAGTTTCACTTCTTCCGCGCGGAGGAACTGCACGCACGATTTTTTTTATATGTTAAGATTAACTTCACCTTACCTAAGTTTTTCTTTTCTTTTTCAGGTTGTCCAGCACCTCAGCCAACGCCTTAAAAGTATTAGTCTCCCATATTAAAATGAACTATGTATGATTCAAGTTAACACTCTAGACTGTCCGATCTCAACTTATCGTGCATTTATTATTACTTGTCAAATGAGATAGATGTGTTGTTCTGTAGCATAAACTTGAAAGAATTTCTATAATAATTTCTTACCATAAGCACACTCGTAGATTGGATAAAATTATGCCTAATGTGAAGCCTTGAGCGATTTATATCCGGATAGCCCCCGGATGTCAACGTGCCTGCTATCCCTTGAGACCATGTTACAATTTATTGAATCAGGCGTTACTTTGCGGAGGTCCATATTAATGAACTAAAACAATTACTTTGCTCACCCGCGACCTTAAGCGTCGCGGGTGAGCAAAGTAATTGTTTTAGTTCATGTTACAGTTACACGGAAAAGACATGTAAGTTAACATTGGATTAAATATGGATATCTGAAAATAAGATACTTACCTACATATTTTTTTCGCTTTTAAAGAAATGGTACCATAGTACCTACTTTTACAATTGTTCGTGATGACGTTAGTATTTGAGTTATAGCGGTTTGAACTTGGTTTATAGTTATATAAACCAAGTTCAAACCGCTATAACTCAAATAGTTACGTACTAGACAATATGTTCTTTCTGTGTACGCTTTCACACTCGCATTCATCATTTCTTTCTGTAAGAAAGTACAAAAAGGTTTTCCTTTTTAAAGAATCTTAGATTTCCTATGATGGGGCACCACAGTTTAAATGACGCATTTCGATAAGGAGAACGAGATCTTTTCGGGGACAAGAACCACTTCGCTCACACCTAAATAATTAGCTACGCAACTGTCTTCTCTTTTCCGTGTGTCTCTCGTTCCCCAGGTAAAAAAGTAAAGGTACTTAGAACTTCAAGCTACGGTCATGTGCATGTTTGTAATTGTTACACTATGCTAAATCTACCTATAATCTAAGAATACAAATAGAACAATATGCCACATGTCTACAAAAATGCTTAAAAGTCATTCAAAAGCCGATTGAAGATGAAACATTTTCTTTGCCAATTTACCTACCGATTGTACCTATATAATATATAATATTCAATTACGTTTCAACATTATAATAAGACTATTTTGTCTATTCTAATGTTACATATGTCACGGCCCGTCATCTTCACTTAGTATGTAGGTATGTAGGAAAAATTAGGGACATAAAATACCGAATTTTGCACATCCAAGTAGGTAGGTAGAGAATATTGCACTTGCATTAAAGTTGAACGTTCAACTGTTACGAAGGTAACGAATTCGAATATTATTTCGATTGTATTATTGCTATTACACGACTAGAGAATACATAATTTTAAGAATAGGCAGTGGCACGATAATAATAGAAATATGGTATGGTAAGTAGCGGTAAAAACGAAATTTTATAAAAGTGTCCCAAATTGGCCGTACCTACAACAAAAAACTTTAACACATCTTAGACATGCATAACTGCAGTTTTCTATGATCTGACATGTGTTAAACACATGTTCAACGATTGTTAATGTTTTTGGTAGCACGGTTTAAGTCTTAAATAAAGTAACGTGTACATTTTCGTATTCCGTTTTTACCATTACTTATCTTTAATTTAATGCTAACTAGGTCATACGCAATAAGACTGAGGAGTAATACTCTGGCTCTAAGTAGCATTGTTAGAATAAATATTACCACTGCACTGTAAATATTATAAATTCTTAGGTCTTCTTTTATCAACGTACATAATACAATGTAAGTACGAACGAACAAGAATAAATAGGTACCTACTAGGTATCTAGGCACAGCGAAACACGTCAAGTTCACAAAGCGATGTATTTTCTTGTTTATCAAATGTGTTTAATTCTTTATATTTGTACCTACAATATGGACTTCAGTTAAAACACATACAAAGTAAAAAAACCGGCCAAGTGCGAGTCGGACTCGCGCACCGAGGGTTCCGTACAAATTTATATGTATCTATGAATATCCAGTCTTAGCAGACCCCTGCTCCTAAGCAAAATGTGCGCAGTGTGGGATCATTGTAGATTGGTTACTGATATAGACAGACAGACAAAAAAAAGTATGCTTTTCGCAATTTTTCCTTTATCTGTGCTATAAGACCTTGCTTCGTACCAAATTTCAAGGTTCTGAGTTCACGGAAAGTACCCTGTAGGTTTTGATTCCCTTGCGAGTGTCGAAAATGTGCGTTGTTTACTGATATAGACAGACAGACAAAAAAAAAATGCTTTTCGGAATTTTTCCTTTATCTGTGCTATAAGACCTTGCTTCGTACCAAATTTCAAGATTCTGAGTTCACGGGAAGTACCCTTTAGGTTTTGATTCCCTTGCGAGACGGACGAACGGACGGACAACAAAGTGATCCTATAAGGGTTCCGTTTTTTCCTTTTGAGGTACGGAACCCTAAAAAGGTGACATCGGCATTGATTAATATTACACAAGTCTTTTCGTACCACTTTCGACGCTTTCAACTTGAAATCTAGCCAAACTTTGCGTATGGAACCACCATAATGTGTTAAGGTGGAATCCCAAAGCGGCTCAGACGTCAGTGACACCACTTCATACACAACGTCAGTAACGTAGAATTTCTGACGATACGTCAGTGACAGAAGGATAAACATTATGAGAACTTTCTTAGGTAAAAGTTTTGGTCTTAGGCAGACAATAGAGTGTTCTGCTGCTCTCTCCCGCGTCCAACCCCTTTGTCACCTTTTACCATAGCAACAGTTATTAAAGTCAGAAAAACAGTACGTTTATACGTACTATACGTTAACACAACGTTGATAAATTAAGACCTTGTATATCGCACTGTCTAGATTTTGTCGATATAGGTAGGTAATTAGAAAATATAAGAACATTATTTAATAAACTTTATATTATTTCTGTACAATATTGCTTACTTTAACTGTAACCGATAATATTGGTGACCACCAAGTTAACATATACTATATGTTCACTTGGTAGTAAAGATATATATTATATGTTCGCTTGGTAGCTCAACATTAAGATCTGATAAGATACTCAACGGGCTCGTCCGTTATGATTTTCCTTCGGGTCCTAGCAAGCTGTAGAAAATCGTAGGTAATTTCATAAGCTTGCAAGGTCGAAACAATCTCTTTTGTTATAAATGCAAAAACAAAATAATATATCTTACACTAACCTTAACAAAATTAATTTAATTTAATAATTTACGTTAGTTAGAAGCATCATAACTCACTGATATTTATTGTTCAGATTAACGTTTATGGAAAAGTTATCTAAGTAATTGGTTGTAATGTAATATAGCGTGTCTATGTGTGTGAATGTGATATTTATTAAATTATGATAAATTAACAGTCGTATTTATTCCGAATTAAACGAAAAACATCCATAACGAGTGGAATTTAAATCCATCCATCCATCCATAGCAGCCCTTAGTTCGTCCGTCTTCGGACATAGGCCTCCTCTCCATTTCTCCACGCCTGGCGATCGACAGCCATATGCATCCATCCTCCACCCGCCTGTCGGCAGATGTCGTCCTTCCACCTCATTGGTGGTCTTCCTCTACTGCGAGTGTTTTCACGAGGTCTCCACTCGAGTGTTCGCCTCGCCCAACGATCGATCACCAAAAAATTAAATACTTTCTATAAATTAATTGACAAATGCATGGGTCCCAATACTCCTTCTTTCCGAAAATAAAAGACCCTCTTTCCTCAACTTCCTGGAACAATAAGTGTAATAATATGCCACCAGCAAAAAGAGCAACAGAGTACAATAGTTAGTTAGATATGCTAGAGCATAATTAGAAGGGTTTTTTTTATTACAATGACTTGGAAGTAGTAAGTTGTATAATGAACGGTTCAAATTACTAAGATAGCCACCAAGTGCGAAATCAATGAGTTAAAATATATTTAATTTATTTAAATGTTATATTCATTCTGAGAGGCGGCTCGTGCCCAGCTGTGGGACGTATATGGGCCGGAAGCAATAATGTATCTATTTATTTATATTTTTATTTCACGGATCTATAGTAGAAATCTTCCCAGGTGCATTTTTCGCTTCGAGCCATTACATTAAATTTGAACCTTAATACTATGACGATACAGTTTGTTTTGAAAGATAAGGGCTCGAAGCGAAAAGTTCACCTGGGAAGATTTATACTATAATTTCAAACTCCTTTCGCAAATCTAACTGATGTACTCTTTTCTCTATGGCTGTTTCAATACGAATGACCATACTCGGCATTGATCTGAGATCAACCTCCTGTCTATAATTGTGACAGAATTCTAAACGGCTCTCTACCTATCGATAATTGGGCCATTCTACTTTTAAGTAACCATTAATCTTTTGTAAATATAAGGCATACTTGGTGATTTTTTTCAAGTGTAAATAACTTATATAAAAACTGAAATAACTAAATTTAATGTTTTAAAGCAAAAATACTTTAAATTCAAAGAAATTTTGTGGAAAAAATTGCAATGGTAACTCAGCGGAAAATACATCAAATTCCATACAAATGGCGGGGACATGCATGTCCACTGCGTTACCTACTTTATAGATAATAATGATTACTTTTTATACGTAGTGATAATTTTAAATGTAAGCTTATAATTATGTGCCTATTAAAGTCTTTAATGGTAAAACCGAGCACTTTACCGTTTTTGTAAAAAAAATATTTGAAGAGCTCGTTACAAAAAATTACTGGTCAACGAAAAGTAGAATGACCCAATTACTAATGCCATCTAATGATATTTTTCTTTTTAAACTCTCTGCATTGACCATACGTTAAATTTGACTCTAGGTGTGGTGTAATTGAGGGTTGCGTGGTGAAACCCTATCAGCCGAAATTATTGATTGGTTAAACAACAATTCAATTTTAAATTCAAAATCCTAGTAAAACAAGTCTATTGATCGGGTTTGACCACGCAAACCTCACACAATATTCTTATGTCGATCTGAGTCTTAATTTTAAGACGTTTGAGTTGATACTGCACTAATTATCTATAGGTACTAATATTATAAAGAGGATGGCACCTGTAGCTTCGAATGATGTAGTTGACGGTGGTCAAAAGGGAATATTATAAAGAGGAAATATTTGATTGTTTGTTTGTTTGTTTGCATTGAATAGGCTCCGATACTACTGGACCGATTTCAAAAATTTTTTTGCCGTTTTTGAGCTACATTATCACTGAGTGACATAGGCAACTTTTTACCGCGGGAAAATACCTTTTCCTACGGGAAAATTAATTTATCGCGGGCGAAGCTGCGGACGGAAGGCTAGTATTATAAAGCTGAAGAGTTTTTTGTTTGGTTGAACGCACTAATCTCAGGAACTACTGGTTCGAATTGAAAAAATATTTTTGTGTTGAGTAGTCCATTTATCGTGAAAGGCTCTAGGCTATATAACATCCCGATCCCGATGCGATGAATAGGAGCGGAGCATCAATGATTAACGCGAACGTAGTCGCGAGCATCAGCTAGTAGATAAGTGATAAAACTACGGTCAAAATCGTCACCAACGCCATCTTTGTAACGCTACTATAATGTTTATATTCGCTGACAGACTAACGTTGGTAAATAGTACCGAATTAGATAACGATACTACGATGTAACAGTAGGTAATCATCACAATACTGACCGCTGGCGATAGAGGGCTCTGAAAGCAAATATTACCTAAAGTGTGTACTTTATTAGTTTTCATTTAGTTAGATCAAAAATATCAAAATTCCAGTTAATCTGATCACCATTGCGCGGACCAGGGGATCGATTTTTGAAATAATATTAATGTTCAAAGAAAAATATTATTTACTTTAAATATTATTTATTTTATTAGCAGTACGGCTGCTCACTGAATCTAAGATTATTTAAAAGCGAAAAAGTTTTTCGGGTGCGCCGGTGGGATTCGAACCCACGTCTCCTGGGCATGCGCCCCAACGGGTGTTCTACCAATTGAACCACGTCGCATCCAACCGACTCCCCCGAAATTCAAAAACATTCATTTCTTTTTTTTTTAGGTTTATTTACTTTTATTTGTACTGTGGCTTCACGAATATACACATATCATTATTAGTGAACGGCTTTCATTTATGCATACAGATGTCTGTACAACAGTACAAAATATATTTATGCCTAAAGGCATTTGATGAACTGTGTTGGATTACCTTGAGAAGGTCGGTCAGTATTAGTCGTGCATCTGGAAGTCGTGACTAGTGTCATAATTACGCAGCTCTATTAGTCATCTATCTATCATAAACGTTTCCAAAAATTAATCGGTCAAATCCTGTTAATAGTTATTCACCATTTGCCCGGATTTGCATTTGCATTTGGTCGGATGAACTTGAAATTCTTTTCGGTTTTTTTGTCTTCAATAATAAATGAAGTAGTTTTAGTACAAACGCTTCCAAAAAAAAACCGAGTGTGCTTTTGACCACACGAATGAAGTAAAACTACATATAACTGTATATGTATTATAATTATATACATGTATATACATATATGTATATACATCATATAGATGGAGCTGAAGAAGTTTAACTTCAGTTGTGTGGTCTAAGCACACTCGGTTTTTACACGCTTTATATTAGCTTCACCTGTATGTTTGTTTGTTTTTATGTATGTGTGTTTGTAACCGACTCCTTAGGGCGCGATTTTGACCCACTTCCCGGTTTCCGATTGAGTTGAAATTTTGCACGTATGTGTAAATTGGATGACAATGCAATATTATGGTAACATGGAGCTGATCTGATGATGGAGCTGGATGGTGGCCATAGGAACTCTGTAATAAAACGACACAAGCCCGTCGAGTTTGGGCTCGTTTGATTTGTCTTGACGAGCACTTTGATCCCATATGGTAACCAGGGTCTGATGATTGAGCTGAAAGATGGCCAAAGGCACTCCACAATAAAACGACACAACCCCATCGAGTTTGGGCTCGTTTGATTCGTCTTGACGAGCACTTTGATCCCATATGGTAACCAGGGTCTGATGATGGAGCTGGAAGATGGCCAAAGCCACTCCACAATAAAACGAAACAACCCCATCGAGTTTGGGCTCGTTTGATTCGTTTTGACGAGTTCTTTGGTCCTAGATGGTAACAAGGGTCTGATGATGGAGCTGGAAGGGGGGTAGGTGGCGGGGTGGGGGGGGAATGGGGGTGGGGGTAAGGGGGTTGGGGGTAAGTGTGTGGCGGTTGGGGTTAGGGGGTGGGGGGTTTGGGAGAAATAGGGTGGGGGTGTTGGGGGGTTCGGAGGTTAGGGATTTTGGGGGGTTGTGGGAAATGGGGAGGGGGTAAGAGGCCTAGATGGTAACAAGGGTTTGATGATGGAGCTGGAAGGGGAGTAGGTGGAGGGGTGAGGGGGGGGTTGGGGGGATATGGGAGGGGAAGGGGGTTTAGGGGGTTGGGGTTAAGGGTGTGGGGTAGGGTTCATTCCCGGGAATTCTCGAGCCGAGAATTCCCGGGAAATCCTTGGGCTTTGTTCCCGGGAAATCAAGCTCGAGAAAATTCGAGAACTCGAGAAATCATATTTGCGTCTATAAAATTATAAAATAAAACTATTTGCGTTTGCAGTTTGTTTTAAACGCGCGGCGGCGGGGCGGCACGGGCCAAAGCGCAGTGGGGGGTTTGTTCGACAAGTTTCAGAAAAGCATTTTTTCATAGTAGCGAATTTTCACATCGCGTTTTTTCATGATCGCAAATTTAATTATTCGTCTTTTTCCATGTAGCGATTTTTCATAAAGCGTTTTATAATGTTCGCGTTTATTTTTTTCGCTTATTTTACCAGTAGATTTATTTATTATTAGATTAGTCGCAAATTTTTTCAGTATAATTTATTGCGGTTTGTTAGACATTTTACTCGAAATCATTATTCTAATAAATCTATAGTTCACCCTCTACCGTAACCTTCTTAGCGTCCATATTATTACGTATTAATAGGTAGGTTAGGTTCGTTACGTTAGTTATCTTCAGATGCCCGAAGGGCAAACTGCCCAGAAAAAGGAGCCCCGCCAAGTGGGGCTCCGTCGAACATAAGGCGTGATGGGTTGCCTAATTCTACTGAAAAAATTTGCGACTAATAAATTAATCTACTGTTAAAATAAGCGAAAAAAATAAACTCGAACATTATAAAACGCTTTGTGAAAAATCGCTACATGAAAAAAAACGAATACTTAAATTTGCGATCATGAAGGAACGCGATGTGAAAATTCGCTACTATGAAAAAATGCTTTTGTGAAACTTGTCAAACAAATCACAGTACACACACGTTCATTCGTGTTTCGACTCACGCAATTTTTGTTTATTTTTTGTTTTGTTAAAAAGAAAGAAGCTAGAAGTTTTAAGTTGATTTTTTTTTTCTTTTTTAGCTGTGCTTGTGCTGTGATTGTATACAATATACAGGTCACAAATGTCAGAATAGCTTATTTTTTTAGTTTTCTTTAAGAAAAAGAAGCTAATTATGTTGAAGACTGTCAATAAAAGTCTTATAATTATTTTGATACTTTTATTTGAGAGGAAACCACTGAATTTGTTGATTAATCACTTTATTGGAACCGAAGAATATGCAAATCCGTACGTAAATGTAAATTTCTCGACAACCCGAGAAGACCCGAGAAATTAGACTCGAGAATTCTCGAGACCCGAGAAATTGATAAGCTCGAGAAATCATGAACCCTAGTGTGGGGTGTTGGGGGGGTTCGGGGTTAGGGAGGTTGGGGGGTTGTGGGAAATGGGGAGGGGGTAAGGGGGGTTGGGGTTGGGGGTAAGGGGGGTTGGGGTTAGGGGTTTGGGGGAAGTTTGAGGAAATGGGGTGGGGGTCCGGGGTTAGGGGGGGGTTGGGTTTAGGTGGTTGGGGGTTTGGAAAATGAGGAGTGGGTAAGGGGGGTTTAGGGGGTTGGGGGTAAGGTTGTGGGGGTTGGGATTAGGTGTTTGGGGGGGGTTGGGGAAATGGGTTGGGGGATGTTGGGGGGTAGGGTTTAGGGGGTTGCGGGGGTTGGGGGGTTGTAGGTGAGGGGGGTAAAGTTAGAAAGAAAGAGGTTTACGTTTAGTAGTGTAGAGCAGTGCGCGCGCACCAAAGACCAAGTATAAGATAGACTGATTCTATTTAAAACGAGCAAAAAACCGTTTTGTCTCTTTTTAGCACATGGAAACTCTCACTGTGAAAAAAATGCAACTAAAAAATAGAAAATAAATAATAGTTTAAAAAACTAAAAAACACACTAAAAAAATAAAAATAAAAAAAAATTAAATAAATTTCAATTCACTATTCTTATAGTGCAGTAAAAAATCTTAATAAGCAATTATTATATTGTTATATCCAGATCAAAATTTGTAAACAATTCTAAATATTGATAAAATAAATAATAATAGTTTAAACTATTTTATTGTAAAAAAAGCGTGGGGTGCATTTTAAGATGTTATCAAAATGATAATCCTTGACAATTGACACCATGCACCCCACGCTTTTTGTACAATAAAATATTTTAAACTATTATTATTTTGTTTATCAATATTTAGAATTGTTTACAAATTTTGATCTGGATATAACAATAATAATAATTGCTTATTAAGATTTTTTACTGCACTATAAGAATAGTGAATTGAAATTTATTATTTTTTTTTTATTATTTTTTTTAAGCGTGTTTTTTAGTTTTTTAAACTATTATTTTTTATCTGCAATAATAAATTATAAGTAGTTTTAGTACAAACGCTGATGTAACTCCCCAACCCCCCTCCCCCGCGTTCGCCACGCCCGATCAATCTTTTCGTAACGCATTGACCAGCTTACTCCCCAAGTCAAGCGTGCCTAAAGAAGTTTTACTTCAAAAAATGAAACCAGGCGGTAACCCATCCAAGTACTGACCGCGCCCGACGTTGCTTAACCTCGGTGATCGGACGAGAACCGGTGTTTTTGTCAAATATCTTGAAAACGATACATCCTACGGCAAAATCAATGAAATTTTAAATAAATAAAATGACCTACACTAAAAAACTTTGATATGTACCTATCATTAAAATGTAGCTGCTTGATATATTGACATAATAAGGAAAGTCAAATGTATCGTTTGTTGGTATCTACATATTTGCAGAAAACCAATGTTCTGTGGTATGCCTACACCATTGCTGATTGTGTATGAACACCGTTTCGTTACACTTAGAAAAAATTGCTGCGGTGTTTATACATGGCCAATTATTTAAATTCCAGTCCGAATATGTCTGGAGTTAAGCATTTAAAATTCGAAAAAACTATCATACACGAAAGAAATTTAACTTAATTAATTTTTATTCAATGTAAAAATTAAAATACGATTAGGTTAAAAACGTAATATGCATGTAATGAGTCATTTAATGATGGGACTCAATCTACCACGAGTTTATCGATACTTATTAATTTGTAATTTAAATAACGATGTGCTTTGAAAAAATTTATTTCATGCCGTGGTACCAGATTGGTATGTGCTACAAATACGTAAGTGAGTGACACCTATCCATCCACGTGATAAAATGCTTTTATAATAACGACTTATTTTATTCAATAAGGTTCTATTAAAATAAAAGATAAAACTAGGTCATTATCAGCACCATTTCAGCGATAGGACGTCCACTGCTGGACATAGGCCTCCCTCATTGTTACCCAATCATTACGGTTGGAAGCGGCTTGCATCCACCTTGAACCTGTGGCCTTTACTAAATCATCCTTCCACCTCGTTTTTTACGAACACTTTAATCCGCTCAAGACAAACAGTATTAAAGGTACGAATATCGTGTCGCAAGGATTTCCAAATTCTTCTATAAAGCTGCCTGTGTGTCTAGCCAGCTTCGTCCAGCCATTAGGTCAAGGGTGTACCTGAGTACACCTCTCTCTGAAGAGCTTCGGAGTTCTACTGGTACGACGGGACTTATAGAACTGAGACGCTACCGTATGGACAGTTTCTACGAACCTGTTGCTAATTTCGTCCACTTATGCGGATCTTCCAGGTAATCAAAGCTATACTTACGAGAGCTCTAGTTGAAAGTTCTTGAGGTTTTCGATCTGAGCGCGAGTAGGCAAAAGCGTGGACTTCATCAGACGGGACCGTAGCAGTTTAACGTTCTTATTCCATGTGCCTCTGACATTAAGTGATCACTGCCGGTTTTCACAGATACATCATTGAACACCCGTCTCTTGCCGGTCATAATGAAGTCTATCTATCGGTTTATTTTTAACATACCTAAAAATTTGTACGGAATCCTCAACTTAACTGTTTTTTTTGCATTATAATATAACTGCGGTAGTAAGTTTACTTTATGTCATTTCATTTAATAATCGTAAATTTATTATTATTAATTACACATGTAGTTGAGGTTATAAATTTATAGTTTTATCGATTCGAGTTTTAAAGTTTTCACTTCTCTAGTTTGTGCTTTTGACACCTGCCACCCGCGCCATGCTACAGTGAAAAGAATATAGATTGCGAGGAAATTACATTGCAAATAATTTTTCACATACAACCTTTTGTTTTTTATGCATTGCTATTTCTATAATGGCTTTTTAGAATTGCTTGGATATATTAATTTAAGAATTTAAAACGCGTTTAAAAAAACAAAAGAAAAGAGAAATAGAGATTTTATTTTACAAACTCTATTGTTCGTGACTGTTGGCGCTTGATTGCCTTGCAAAGATTTTACTTTATGCACTTGCTAGTTAAAAAAATGAATGCAGCGATCCAGCATGAATACGAATTTTATGAGCAGAGATGTGAAATAGTAGGTAGATTGTAAAAACAAATGTCACTATTGAAACTAAACGCATATTATTTTCCATGATTCTATGTTTGTTATCGTAAGGACCTACCTACTTATCTATTTACGTAGGATGTTAATATCGAAATAGCAACTGTGTGAAACTAAATATTATAATGAATAACATCCTGATATTTAAGTAACTAGGTCGGCGTGCGTCCTATCGCGTACCGCATGGATGTCGATCATCATCATCAACAGCCTATGTTCGTCCACTGCTGGACATAGGCCTCTCCCATGGCACGCCACTGACACGATCCTCGGCCACTCTCATCCAGCTCTTGCCAGCCGCCTTGCGAAGATCATCGCTCCACCGAGTCTGAGGACGTCCCACGCTACGTTTGTCGATCCGTGGTCTCCACTCAAGAACTCGTCTACCCGAACG
Organism: Archips xylosteana; assembly: GCA_947563465.1. NCBI lineage: Eukaryota > Metazoa > Arthropoda > Insecta > Lepidoptera > Tortricidae > Archips > Archips xylosteana. The sequence continues at coordinate 15,750,620 of OX387347.1, read as the reverse complement.
GTTATCGGTTCTTCGGGTTATATGGCCTGCCCATTGCCACTTCAGCGTGCTAATGCGGTGGGCTATGTCGATAACTTTGGTTCTCTGTCGGATCACTTCGTTACGAATTCGATCTTTTAGAGAAACTCCGAGCATAGCCCTTTCCATAGCACGTTGAGCAACCTTAAAATTGTGAACCAGCCCTACAGTGAGTGTCCATGTTTCGGCACCGTATGTCATGACGGGTAGGACGCACTGATTGAAGACTTTCGTCTTTAGACTCTGTGGAATTGGCGACGTGAAGACTTGACGCAGTTTCCCATACGCTGCCCATCCCAGCTGTATTCTTCTGTTGGCCTCTTTCTCGAAGTTGTTTTTACCCAATTGCATAATTTGCCCGAGGTAAACATACTCCTTAACAACCTCGAGAATATTGCCTTGAACTGCAATTGGTTCCGGACTTACATGTTCATGGATGTCGATACGTAGGTACATTGTAGACAATAAAGAAGTATAAAGCGCAAGATTTTGCCACTAAAGACTATCGAATGTATTACGGACCTACTTATTGCACGGAATAAGACCCAACGTTAGGACACCACGGACAATAAATTGGCATTGTGTGTAAAGATGTTCAGACTTATTTATAAATACTTCATCATCATCATCATCATTTCAGCCGAAAGACGTCCACTGCTGAACATAGGCCTCCCCCAAGGCTCGCCAAACAGATCGGCCCTGCGCCACCGCATCCAAATAAATACTTAATAGGTATTTAATATACATGTAATATAATGTATAATGTCATTGGTCGATTCTGCACGTCTTCACTCTGCTCAGCCTCGCTGAAAGAGCTTCCCAAGCCTCTAAGCAATCAGTTGTCACAATGCAATTGGGACAATATAATTCTTTGGTTTTGTTTTTGGACTTAATTAACAATATCCTAACGAAGTTAGTTCGATTCAATGCAACGAGCCTTACCCCGCGAGCACTAGATGGCGCTATTATCAAACTTTCCGCTGCTATGATTTTTTGGACGTATTTATTTAATATAATTAAGTAAATACGGACAAAATCTGAGCTCTTGTCTTTCCTAAATATTTAATTAATTAAATAATGAGGAAGGCCAAATAAATTAAGTACATCGTTTTGTTGCGCAGAGTCTTCTCTGTGGCACGAACTGTCAAAACACATCACACAAATTACGGTTAGCGTTATCTCGAGGGGCGTGACCTAATTTTGTCTTTAAAACCCAGTGCCGCCAAAAATTTGGCACATTTTGAATCTGAACACCACTGTCAAGAAAACAGTCTACCTATACTACCAAAATAAATCAGCCCAGTGGATACTCTGCCCGATATTGGTAAGTTCTCTCCAAAAGCAAATATCAACATTTTACCTTGTCTAATTTTATGTGTTTATTTCTAGCTTTCTATATACAAAATTATTCTATTACTATCTCCTGTTTCTTTACCTAGCTAACTCCAACGGTCTGCATTTATTGTAAATTATGTTTAAACTTCTTAGACCGTTAGGCAGTTTCAGTTAGTTCAAATTTAAATTTCAAAAAAAAAGAACAGTTTTCGTTTTCACTAAATCATTTTATTCTTTTGTATTACATTTAGCTTCATCTTTCTCTTTTTGTAAATTCCGTATGATTGCTCTGCCACACAGCCAGCGTTTAAATTCGGACCTATGGTCAGGGACCGTTATGGACGTTGGGCCGGTGGACAGAGCAATTGTATGGGCCCCTGCTGATATTAACCAAATTCCAGGGCAACCAAGTCGGGGTTAAACCGCCGAACGATACTGCAGTCTCCGCCTCTTGGCTCCACGCCATCAGCACACTCCGAGCCCTGAAGCACCCTGGCCTCAGCTCTGCAACACAGCAAACGACCTTGAAGATCCACCTGCGACGCCCGCAGCGCGTCCTACGGTCTCCTGAATCCAGGGCAGTGTCTGTCCGGGGAAAGCGTATCCCACTCAAGTGCTTAAAACCTACGACCCTCTGGTCTCTTGCTTGTTCACAGTTTTAGCGTTCTAATAAACGTCTAGACTTGTTTTTTATGTTTTAATTCCTCTCCGCAAGGCCTAAACCTAAACTGTGACAAGTGGCGCCTCTTAACGTGGTCTTGAGTTGGGAAACGTTTTTTCTGGTTTTATTCGTTGTGTTTGTGTTGGTATTTGTGCACTTTCCTACTACTTGTGTCTCGCAGTAAGTAATATTCTTTTTATCACTTTTCTAATCACCGTGTGGTTCCGGTTAAGAATAGTGCCACCCTTTTGCACCTAGGTTTCGTAAGAGGCGAATAAAGGGCATTTCGTTGCCCAGTGGTTGTCATCTCAACGGTTTTTTTTTAAATTTGTAACGTTTTTTTTTCAAATTTAACTGCCCAATTTTAAATTGAACTACCTACCTAATTTTTAACTTAACTGCCAACCGTTATTCTACAACGGAAAATTTCATACAAAATCGGAAGTTAATAACCAACGGTTATTTAACCTACAACCACTGCATGCTAAATTTCATCCAAATCGTTCTAAAATAAATATAGGCAACACTACTCTACTTATTTTTCTTTAACTTCTATCTACTGCGAGGATATAATTGAGTGGGAAGGTACATACTTAGATTACTCCTTGTTTGTAACGTACGGAATAGTCAAATCACTTGATATTTGCTATTGGAGACTACCCCAGTAGGCATTTTACTTAATCACCTAAAACTATACCTTAAATTTTAACGATCACTATCACAAAGTATCGTTAAGACTGTTTTTTTAGTAAATTTAACTTCAGTACAGTACTACATTCTTTTTATAAGCTGTCGCTTGGCACGCGCCTTATAATTTGTTATTTTTCTAAATTTCATTATCAGCTAATTATTAACTTCAACGCTATCACTTAATCTAAATATCTAATATGTACGAAATCAAGTATTTGTCACTTCAAAAGAGTGAGCTAACTTATGAAGTCTTAATTCGTGGTTCTACACCCGCAGACTCTGTGCAAGAATTACGTAAACAAATAGTAAAGCTAGCGTCATCTATGCCCACGGGAGATATTCTGGAATCAGGCCTCGAAATTTCGGAGGATATTACCGGGGTTAGGGTTAGTTTACTTAAAGCCCAGTCTAACATTACAACACTTAAATCTACCTTCAATGAGGGATTGTATGAACGTACCGAAAATCTATTAAACCATATTTACCACCGTCTAAGGAGGATTTCACCAGAATCTGCCGAGGATTCCGTCACGTTAACTACATGTTATAGTTTATTCCAGGACTTAGGCAAGGACTTGGCCGAAATGCGACCTAGTACGGCCGCGTATAATAATTTAGCTAGTCACAGCGATGCGCCTTCGCAGTCGATGCAGCCTCCAACAAATATTCTGGTTACGTGCGATCGCGGAGTAACTTCTGATTTTTCAAAATTGAAATATAACGGAAAAACTTGTCCGCGCGCTTTTGTTCTCAGAGTACAAGAATTTATGCTAGCCCGTAATATTAATTCAGAAAAATTCCTTTTATTTGCAACCGAAATATTTGACGGAGAGGCACTGCATTGGTTCCGTTCCGTTAGAAGCACAATCAATAGTTGGGAAGATTTAGCGTCGCGTTTAATTAGCGTTTTTAGTCAATTAGATTATGACTACCGACTTAAGGCTGAGATCCGTGCTCGTACTCAAGGCGAGTCTGAGAATATAACTATCTACCTATCTATAATGAACGGCATGTTTTCAAGATTATCGGTGCCCTTTTCTGAGGAAGAAAAGCTGGAAATAATTCTTCATAATATACGGCCTTACTATGCTACCATTATAGCCACTGCGGGTATGATTGAAACCGTAGACGAGCTAAGGGAAAGATGCCACAATTATGAAATCGTTCACGCACGAATGTCTCAATTTAAAGAACCACCTCGTCCTAATTCTGATACTCTGGCTCCGGAATTTGCCTATAATAAACCGGTTTCTTATAACCATTCCCAGTTTAAACAGTATCCAAGTAACAACGCTAATAAGAGTTCGCATCACAATTTTAAATCTAACTATCCCGTCAGCGCTTTAAATTCACAATATAATAATAATAATAAACCATTCTGTCCGCGTTGTCGCACTAATGCACATTCTTTAAGACTTTGTCGCGCTCCGCGTACACTACTGTGTTTCCGTTGTGGCTTGACAGGTTACAATGCATCTAACTGTCCGCAATGTTTTAAAACTACTCAACCGCAATCAACTACAAACCCCAATTCAAAAAACTAGTAGCGGGGCGGAATACTAGCCACTTTAATAAAAATGACGACTGGCTAAAGTGGGTAGACTTCATAAGAAACTTTTTTAACTCTTATAACTTAGCTACTATTTTGCCCCCTCCTTCCTTATCGGATTCACGACCTTATGCTACTATATCTTTAGGTGGTTTAGAGGTATCTGGTCTCTTGGACTCTGGATCGGCTGTAACATTGATGGGAAGAAACTTTCATACGAATCTAATTAAATTAGGCCATCGTATGTCAGACGATGATTCTATACAGATAGTCGCGGCTGGCGGTCAACATTTGAGGAGTGTAGGTTATTTTGATCTCGACGTAACTTTTGAGCGTGTGACTCACTCAATTAGGTTTCACGTGGTTCCGGGGATCGAGACCTCACTCATTCTAGGGGTTGACTTTTGGCGCGCTTTCAAAATTTGCCCTAAATATTTATATAGTATTAGGGTAAATGAGTGTACTACTAAGCACTCAGAGGGGGTCCCAGATACTCAGAACTTACAGTCGTACACCGGGTTGAGTCAGTCACAGCGCATTCAAGCCGATAACGTCATTTCCCAATTTAATAATATTTCTTACGAGAGAAAAGGTCTCGGACGTACTACGTTAATTACACATCGTATCGATACTGGAGACGCTCAACCGATACGTCAACGTTTTTATCGAATGTCACCTGAGAAGCTCCGTATAGTTAACGACCAGGTCGACGAAATGCTCAACCTAGATGTCATTGAGCCTTGTGAAAGCGCGTGGTCATCTCCAGTACTCGTTGTTAATAAAAAGGATGGGAAACCTAGATTCTGTCTGGATAGCCGTAAATTAAATTCAGTAACTAAAAAGGATGCCTACAGCTTACCTTACATTTCAGAAATTTTAGATAACCTAAGGGATGCTAAGTTCTTATCTAGTATTGATTTATCAAAAGCTTTTTGGCAAATTCCTATTGATAACGCGGATAAAACTAAAACCGCATTCTTTGTGCCTTCTCGAGGTACCTTCTGTTTTAAAACAATGGCCTTCGGCCTCACTAACGCTCCAGCCTCCCAGCAGCGACTGGTTGATAGAATTTTCGGAGTTGAATTTGAAATGAAGGTTTTTTGCTATTTGGATGACATAGTCTGCGTCAGCAATTCTTTCGAAGAACACGTGACCCTACTTTTACGCGTTCTATCTAAGCTTAAAGAAGCGGGTCTCACTATTAATTACGAAAAATCACAATTTTTTAGAGACTCGTTAAAATACCTCGGTTACGTAGTAGACTCGCGCGGTTTACGCACCGATCCCGATAAAGTAAATTCTATCGTAAACTACCCTACACCAACTTCACCGAAGGACGTAAAAAGATTTTTAGGTACTGCTTCCTGGTACCGTCGTTTCGTACCAAACTTTAGTACGCTTGCTGGTCCATTAAACAAATTAACTTCGAATAAAAAGGGCGCACCGCCATTTTCTTGGACCAGCGAAGCTAATGAGTCGTTCAAAAAACTTAAACACTGCCTCGTAACAACACCGGTTCTTTCATGCCCTAATTTCGACTTGCCATTCGAAGTACACACGGACGCGAGTAACTATGGCGTCGGCGCTATGCTTTGTCAAGTCGTTAACAACGAAGAACACCCAGTGGCGTATATGAGTCGGTCATTAACAGCTTGTGAGAAGAACTACAGTGTAACGGAACGTGAAACGTTAGCCGTACTCGCGGCATTAGAACATTGGCGTTGCTACTTGGAGAACGGCAAAACATTTAAAGTCTATACTGACCATTCATCTTTAAAATGGTTCTTAACCCTTAATAACCCTACCGGCCGCCTAGCCCGTTGGGGTATTCGTTTATCGTCTTTTGATTTCGAAATATTACATCGTCGCGGAAAAGACAATGTCATTCCTGACTCGTTGTCCAGAGCCGTTCCGGTGTCTGCAATAAGTATTGCTAATTCATACTTAACCTCAAAAGATAAATGGTACGTCGATCTATTTAACGGTTGCATCAATACGCCTCAAGGTTACCCTAACCTAAAAGTAGTTAACAACTCCTTGTATAGATTAACTAAGTCCAATAATAACTTAACTACGGAGTTCCTATGGAAAGAGGTCGTTCCTCAAGAATTAAGGAATCAGGTCATAAAGGAAAATCACGCAGAACCTACAGCCGGTCATCTAGGTGCCTTTAAAACCTATCACCGTGTAGCACTTAAATATTACTGGTTAGGCATGTATAAGGACATAACGAAATTTATATCTGCTTGCGATACATGCTTAGCTTACAAACATCCTACACATGCAACGTTAGGTCATATGGGCCGCCCTAAACACTGTGCTAGACCGTTCCAGGTCCTGTCCATAGACTTCGTAGGCCCGCTTCCAGTTAGCAGAAAACGAAACAGTTATTTATTGGTAGTAACCTGTTGTTTTTCTAAATATTGTTTTTTATTTCCCGTTAGGAAAGCCACAGCCTCTATAGTCGTAAAACACTTAGAAGAATCGATTTTCTTGGTGCACGGTGTACCACAAACTATTTACATGGACAATGGTTCCCAGTTTATTAGTCGCGAATTAAAAGTATTACTAGACAAATATAAGGTCCCAAACCAGTTTTTCACAGCAAAATATTCTCCACATATAAACGATTGCGAACGATATAATAAAACTGCCTTGACCTGCGTGTCGACCTTTGTGGAAAACGACCAGAGGTCTTGGGATACTAATTTACCTGGGATACAATTTGCGATGAATAACTCGGTTAACGAAACCACAGGTTATACACCAGCATTTCTAGTACACGGCAGGGAGCTCGTGACATGCGGCTCACACTATTTGGAAAACGACCTAGGCGATGAATTATTATTCCTTCCACGCGATGTTTACGCTCAGAATGCAGGTTTCCTCACTAATATATTCGACAAAGTGCAACATTCATTATACTACGCGCACCAAAAGAATGTGCGTCGCTATAACTTACGACGTAAGCCTGCAAACTTTGAAGTAGGAGACATTGTATGGAAGCGAACCTTTTATTTAAGTGATAAGTCGCAGTATTTCAGTAAAAAACTTGCACCTAAATTTATGAAATGCCGTATTTCCAAGAAAAGGTCACCGTTAATATTTGAACTACAAGATATGTCTGGCAAGGATTTAGGCGTATGGCACATAAAGGATCTGAAATTAACTCCAGGCAATAAATAGTAATAAACTTCAACATAACCTTTAAATAACGTACGAATAAACAACCTCGTTAAGAACGATTTAGCAACAATTAGTACTATTCCTACACAGAAGACTTAATTTTCATCATAATTATAAAATGTACTTTTATTATTGTAACAACGTTGCACTCTTATTACGTTAATGTCGTGGGCTCGGTCCATGATACCTTAAGTTAAAAAAGAGGGTGGCAGTAATTGTCGCGCTGCGCTAACTACCCTGTTTTATGTTCTCAATCGTATCGTCAAGTTTGTTTACCTTAAACAACGCTACTGCATAGCAAGGTCAACGACTTAACGTTACTTATAAATATTTTGCGCCTACTCGTAAAATACTCTTCTGTATGATTAAATCTAGTTTTGAAATAAAAAACGCATCGACTCGTTCGTGATCGTTGTGACTACCTTAGCGTCTACCTCGACAGAGTGTGACGCACTAATTATAGTTAACTACTTAAATTTAACATTTACTAGCCGCGTGTTAGGAATAAACTATACACATGGTTCCCGTGTTTAATATTATTTATCTCTAAGTTATAAAAGTTCTAGTTGCTTTGTGTACGTACACTAGTTCCTTAGGTCGACACAATTACTTCACTACCAATGCTAGTCTTAATCCAAAGCCTTTGCCGGAGCGGTCTTTACTAATTTCAACTCCTTAAAAACGCCTAATGAAAGCTATATCTAGCGTTGCGCGGCCAGGCAGCTAAACCTTGCGCGTAGTGCTGGATAATCTTATAAGGGCGGTTGGCAACCCTTGTCTAGATTGGCGGCTGTGTCTCCTAATTACTACCTCTTTACCATCTCGCCATTTTCTCGTAGCGTAGGGTCTTGCAGTGTCTTAAACGGCAGACCTGCCTGTGTTAGGTTGAATGAATGAAGTATGTTAGGAAGTATGATAGGATTGATAGGTTATTTTGAATGTGTTACGTTAGGGATTTTTCTCAGGCGGATTTTTTCGCTAAGACGAAAAAATCCTCCGCGGAGAGGGAGGTACTGTCACAATGCAATTGGGACAATATAATTCTTTGGTTTTGTTTTTGGACTTAATTAACAATATCCTAACGAAGTTAGTTCGATTCAATGCAACGAGCCTTACCCCGCGAGCACTAGATGGCGCTATTATCAAACTTTCCGCTGCTATGATTTTTTGGACGTATTTATTTAATATAATTAAGTAAATACGGACAAAATCTGAGCTCTTGTCTTTCCTAAATATTTAATTAATTAAATAATGAGGAAGGCCAAATAAATTAAGTACATCGTTTTGTTGCGCAGAGTCTTCTCTGTGGCACGAACTGTCAAAACACATCACACAAATTACGGTTAGCGTTATCTCGAGGGGCGTGACCTAATTTTGTCTTTAAAACCCAGTGCCGCCAAAAATTTGGCACATTTTGAATCTGAACACCACTGTCAAGAAAACAGTCTACCTATACTACCAAAATAAATCAGCCCAGTGGATACTCTGCCCGATATTGGTAAGTTCTCTCCAAAAGCAAATATCAACATTTTACCTTGTCTAATTTTATGTGTTTATTTCTAGCTTTCTATATACAAAATTATTCTATTACTATCTCCTGTTTCTTTACCTAGCTAACTCCAACGGTCTGCATTTATTGTAAATTATGTTTAAACTTCTTAGACCGTTAGGCAGTTTCAGTTAGTTCAAATTTAAATTTCAAAAAAAAGAACAGTTTTCGTTTTCACTAAATCATTTTATTCTTTTGTATTACATTTAGCTTCATCTTTCTCTTTTTGTAAATTCCGTATGATTGCTCTGCCACACAGCCAGCGTTTAAATTCGGACCTATGGTCAGGGACCGTTATGGACGTTGGGCCGGTGGACAGAGCAATTGTATGGGCCCCTGCTGATATTAACCAAATTCCAGGGCAACCAAGTCGGGGTTAAACCGCCGAACGATACTGCAGTCTCCGCCTCTTGGCTCCACGCCATCAGCACACTCCGAGCCCTGAAGCACCCTGGCCTCAGCTCTGCAACACAGCAAACGACCTTGAAGATCCACCTGCGACGCCCGCAGCGCGTCCTACGGTCTCCTGAATCCAGGGCAGTGTCTGTCCGGGGAAAGCGTATCCCACTCAAGTGCTTAAAACCTACGACCCTCTGGTCTCTTGCTTGTTCACAGTTTTAGCGTTCTAATAAACGTCTAGACTTGTTTTTTATGTTTTAATTCCTCTCCGCAAGGCCTAAACCTAAACTGTGACAAAGGTAACGCCACCAGATTTGTGGCCACGCACACAACCACATATCATGTAATGACAGCGGGATTTTGACGTTGTGTTGGCGTTTAACGTCAACACAACGTCAAAATCCCGCTGTCATTACATGATATGTGGTTGTGTGTGTGGCCTCAACTCTGGTGGCGTTAAATATACATAGGTACATAGGTAAAAAACCGGCCAAGAGCGTGTCGGACACGCCCAAGATAGGGTTCCGTAGCCATTACGAAAAAATCAAGTAATATTTTTCTAAGGATTTCGTATGTGTACGGAATCTTCCAAGTTAGGTATCGTCAATACTTTGAAAAAAGCTCGCATCTCAAAATTGATAATCTGGCAAAGTGAACTTTATTACGCGCGTATCAAGGTTCAGTTTTGTTTACATGCTGATTTGAGATACGAGTTTTTCAAAGTAGTGACGGTATGTTTTATACCTTAGGCTACTGTTTACTCTTAAACTACAAATAATTCCCAAGCAATCTTAGCCGCTATAATTTTCCTTGTAAATTTAATATATTTACTACCATTTTGAATTTTTTCAAATTTTTCCACCCAACAGTTTAGATTTTAGAGGGGGGGGACGGTCTATTAACTCAAAGCAATCCACCATTTCAATTTAGACCTTCCCTAAAATAAAATGGTGAATTACTTTGCGTTAATAGTCTCTTAAGGATTTGCCACACTGGATGCGTTCTGTGGTCGCGGTCAGGACAAATTGAACGCAGCCCGCATTATGTATGAAAAACATTGTCGGTCTCTATATATTGCGCGTGCGTTCAATCTGACCGTGCGAACCGCGGTCAGATCACATATCTATACAAAATATATAGAGACCGACAATGTTGTTCATACATAATGCGGGCTACGTTCAATTTGACCTGGCCGCGACCGCAGTTAGCGACCAGTGTGGCAAATCTTTAAAGAAAAAGGAATCTAGGAGTGCGATGAGTTTGTCTGCTAAAGGACTGCTTGTCTAAACTTGGCTTCAATAACAGACACGTACGATGGGCTGCAAAAGTGCATGGACATCTCGGGGTGATAATCGCGCGAGCAGTGTTTGATCGTTTGATGTTATTAACATATCCGCGCGCGCGCGCGCTCACGCGATTATCGCCCCGAGGTGTCCATGCGCTTTTCCAGCTCACCGTACCTACACGGTTTCTGGTTTGTTCTAAGATACATTATTTCCGCTTCAAAACAATTATACATTCTACTTATTCAGTATCTAATTTGAATTAATAACCTTCAATCTCGAATAATCTTACAATCTACTGCAACTATAAATTGAGGTCGCAGATACGCATGATGTGCTCATCGCGCAAGATCGAGCTGTATGGACACCACAATATCCATCACAGCTCACCTTGGTTTTCAATTCAATTGTGGTTATTGATTAATTTATTGACAAGCTCAATAATATCGATAAATTTAGTCGAAGTAATTTGCGTTACGAATGTGGAATATATGCTTTTGATGTGTGCAATGTATAGATTCTTGTGTTCAGGTTAAATGGTTATAAAAATGCAAATATTCAAAGCGCCATTGAGTAAATGACGTAAAAAGTTAGGTAATTTATCAAGGTAGTTATTTCACCGCTACGGATTTTAAAGTAACCCCGTTTTACGGTAACTCTGTGTAGCAGGTGGTATGCATCTATAAAATGTACTGTTTTCTTTCAATTAACTTTCATATCCAAGCAACATTGCACACCAAATTAAAAGTCAATCTGATCACAATAGAGGTTAAATTCGAATCGCAAGAGCATCCTTGTCGCTCTTCGAGTTGTTGTATTCATGGGTGGAGATGATCATTTCCCATCAGATACCTTGCTCGTTTGCCTCCCTCGCATAATAAAAAAAAATACACACGTTTCACAACTGCTACATTCACCTACTAGCCGGCTCACCGCCGACGGTGCAAGTAGCAGTCCCGGGAGAATTTTTGGGGTCTACTAAAAAAGAGAATCGTATCGAATGACACCAACGATCTCTATTGCAGTGAAAGACGGAGCGCTATGACAAGTTCTGGGGGGTTACCACGAAATCCGAAGTTCGAAGTTACGGGCTTCGAATCGAAGATTTGCTACCACGAAGTCACTTCGTTTCGTTTACGGATTCGAAGTTCGTTTCCATTCGTTCGATTCGAAGTTAGTCACGTGTTGTCACTCTGACCTAAAAACAAAAAAGCTATCAAAAAAGATTGTTTACCTTACACTTCTGCGATCAGCGTGTAAGAAGTCATATCATTCAAAAACCAATTCATCCCCTTTTTCTCATGATCCCGCATACAGTGCACAAAGTCAACCATACTATTTTTTTTTAAAGCGTCATGTTGCATTTCTATACGAGACATCATCAGACTGAAATGACTGACCGTTTGACGTAAACTCTAGACATTGCGAAGACCTTTTCGCCGGTGATATTGTTAGCACTGTTAGTCTAATTTGTGTAAGTAGTTGTAACAAGCGTTTTGCAACAAGCACTTGATACGTATCTTATGAAACTCGTATAGACATTGTCACTGAAGTCAGAAACACGATATACATACATATCCACCAACATAATGTCAACGATGTCCATAATCGTCTATCTCTATTTACGGTGCACCGACTGAACGGGAAATATTTTACCCGTTTGCTTATATACTTGTTGTTTAGCCGTGTGCTTATTTCATTCCAAATAACGACAAAACAATACTTAGGCAATGATATTTTTCTCAAACATGCTATGTAATGTTTACGTTGTGTTCGTTAAAACAGGCTTCAAAATACACCGTTGCAGGCCTAGGCCGGCAATGCGATCGTCTATTGTTTCATGTCACACAGCACCATGATGTTTATAGGTCTATGGCATCAGCATTCAGCCATTTAAAAAAAACTATAAGCAATATTTGCGTTTTGGTTCATTATGACATTCTGCCACTACGCTTATTTAAGGTAAGGTAAGATGGTGATGGTGATGGTAATGGTGATCTGCCTAGAGAAATATTTCACCATCAACATCATCTTCACTATCATCACCATTATCATCATCATCATCATCATCATCATCATCATCGTCATCATCATCATCATCATCATTCATCACCATCATCATCAACATCATCACCATCATCATCATCATCATCATCATTCATCATCATCATCATCATCATTCATCACCATCATCATCACTATCATCATCATCATTCATCACCATCATCATCAATCACCATCGTCATCATCATCATTCATCACCATCATCACCATCATCATCATTCATCACCATCATCATCATCATCATCATCACCATCATCACCATCATCATCATCATCATCATCATCATTCATCACCATCATCACCATCATCATCATCACCATCATCATCATCACCATCATCATCATCACCACCATCACCATCATCATCATCACCATCATCATCATCACCACCATCACCGCCATCATAATCATCATCATCATCACCATCATCATCGTCACCATCATCACCATCACCATCATCATCATCATCATCATCATCATCATCATCATCATCATCATCATTCATCACCATCATCATTAATCACCATCATCATCATCACCATCATCATAATTCATCACCATCATCATCTTCATCATCACCATCATCATCATCATCATCATCATCACCATCATCATCATCATCATCATCATCATCATCATCACCATCATCATCATCACCATTATCATCATCATCATTCATCACCATCATCATCATCATCATCACCACCATCACCACCATCATAATCATCATCATCATCACCATCATCATCGTCACCATCATCACCATCACCACCATCATCATCATCATCATCATCATCATCATCATCATCATCATCACCATCACCATCATGATGACGACGACGACGATGATGATGATGATGGTGATGGTGCATGTTTGAGAAAAGCACTATACAAGCCTCGGCCGGAACAGGGGTTGCCGGCCTCGTATCATGCCGGCCTCGTGTACCACTCGGCCGTCAACTCAGATACTCGGCCGGCAACCCCTTAAGTCCCGGCCTCTGCAGTAATGTACTATTAAATGTAGATTATATGCTCACATAATGCCCAAAAAAATGCTCCGCACGCGGCGGCAGGTACACACACACATACACGTTTCATTTTACTTAAATTTTATTACATTGACAGACGGTATAAGAGAGATGGCTTCATTAAGAACGATATGAAGAAAAAAGTCAAAGATAAATAAATAAAAATAAAATATAAATATTACGGGACAATCTTACACAAAACGACCTAGTCCCAAACTAAGCAAAGCTTGTACTATGGGTACCAGACGACGATAAACATACTTATGTATAGATATATAAATACTTAAATACATAGAAAACATCCATAACTCAAGAACAAATGTATGTATGTATGTATGTAAAACTCTTTATTGTACAAAAATAAGGAAAAAAAAAGAAATACATTATTGAAAACCGTTGAAATGCATGTACAAAGGCGAACTTATCCCTTTAAGGGATCTCCACCAGTCAACCTTTGAGTGGATGAAAGGAGCATTTTAGTAAGGGACCGACAAAGAGTAAGTCAAAATAATACAGTCGGACAAAGCAAAGGCAAACAAATATTCGCAAACAAATAAATATTTTCATTTCCCGATTTGTATACAGCGTGATCCCTGGGTGACCGTTGTGATCAACGGCCTTCTTTAAAAATTTAGGAAAAATACCATTAGTTAAACATTGCTGGAATATAATAAGTTAGTGGTTTAACTAAGATGTGCTTATAACGCTTAATAAAGCCATTTGAAATATTGTCCCAGCCAGACGCACGTTTATCTTTCAAATTGCAAATAATGCGTTCTATTTCATGCTCGTCGGTGTTAATCTTAACAAAAGAATTTACTTGCGGATGAGTCATATTTTCCGAGCAGAAATGACTATTGTCATTATTTAAAATTTTACTCGCTTAGTTTTTACCAATATCAGCAAAAAAATTATTTACATTATTGACAGCTAGTTCCGGGTGTGCGTGCGACTTAAGTAAATCGATGTTAGTGTCACGTTTTGTTTGTGAATATGTGGTATTTTTGATGAAATTCCACACATGTTTACTGCTCTTACTATTTTTATCCAATTCGGCCCTTTCGTACTGATGTTTCAATTTCTTTAGTAGGTTATTACAGAAATTTCGGTATCTTTTATAAATAACTACGAACATACTGTTGCTTGGATGCTGCTTTGCTTTCTGGTGGAGTTTATCTCGATGACGGATACAGCGTATTAAACCAGGGGTAATCCATGGTTTGATGGACCTGTTACTTCTTGTTGTCTTAATTTGCGTAGTATTTGATGCTATTGCGTTTTGTACGGAGCTAACCTTAGATTATTTATGTCAAATGGATTTGTGGACGTTTTGTATCGCAATGTTAGCTACTGACACTCTATCTAGTGCATAAATAATCTAAGGAGCTAACAATACTCAAGTGAAATGTTAACGTCATCAGATAAGTAAATACTATCAAAGCAAATTTTTCGTAAGTCATATTCAAGGTTACTGTGATTAACCTTGTGTTTTTGAAGTAAAACTTCTATAGGCATGCTTGACTTGGGGGTAAGATGGTGAATGTAACTGAAATAAAGCGAACGCGTTACAGAAAGAGTCGAACGTAACGCGTTACGCGCGCAGGGGCAAGAGAGAGCAAACTTTGAACATGATTTTGATCCACTTCCCGGTTTCCGATAGAGCTGAAATTTTGCACGTATGTGTAAATTGGATGTCAGTTCTTCAGCTCCATCCATATGATTCATCTATATGATTTTTCTTTGTATATATATGTGTACCTATCTATATACATCATATAGATGGAGCTGAAGAAGTTTTACTTCAGTCGTGTGGTCTAAAGCACACTCGGTTTTTTTTGTGATTGACCTCTATCTCACTTGATGAAAAGTACAGGTGAGGTCAAAGGTGTTCCTTGCCTTGAAGAGCCCTAGCTTGTATCTATTTGCAAATACAGACGTTGGGAGCGAATTCCATTCCTTAGCAGTCCATATAAGGAACGATGAAGCGAACCGCTTCGTGCGGGCCAGTCATGAACATACTTCACATTATTCGTAGAAGTTGAGTTCTTGAAGCTATTAGCAGAATTGAATGAATTAATGGCAGTGAGCATTAACGACTCTGTTCATTGCGTGTACTTTCAGGTAACCTCTGCGCGGCGAGCATTATTAACACGCAAGGAACAGAGAAAACGCTCGCCGCCCGCCGGTAGCGCACAATCGTGACCAGGCCTCAAAACGTCACATACATACATACATACAATCACGCCTTCTTCCCAGCAAGGGGATAGGCAGAGACTATTTGTTTCCACCTGCTACGATCCTGACATACATCCTTCGCTTCAGCAACACTCATTAGTCCTTTCATACATGCTCGCCGGTTTCGGGTACTCTTGACCTGACCCTTCTTCAAGACATCCCCAATCTGATCATGAAATGTCCTTCTTGGTCTCCCTCTTCCAATATTTCCATCTACACTCGCATTATATATCTCTTTCGTAATTCTTCCTTCGTCCATCCTCTCCACATGTCCAAACCAACTTAACATCCCTTTCTCTATACGAGTCACAACATCATCTTTCATGCCACAACGTTCCCTTATTAGACTATTCCTCATTCGGTCACTCAAGTTCACACCAATCACACTCCTTAATGCTCTCATTTCCACAGCATTTATCCTACTTTCATGTTTTTTCTGCCAAACCCAGCTTTCACTTCCATACATAAGTGTCGGAACTAACACCCCCCTATGCACAGCCAGACGAGACTTCTGAGAGACCCTCTGGCTGTTCATAAAGGCATGCAGCGCTCCATTTACCATATTACCTGCATTTACTCTCCTTTCAATATCACTATCACACTTCCCATCCCTAGAAAACAAAGTACCCAAATACACAAATTGCTTTACTTGTTCTAACTCTTAAAACGTAAAACGTCACTATGTATGTATATTGTTGAAGGTTGACAAAGCAACTAGATCTCCTTCGACATGCTCTAGTTCGTTACATTGATGATATAAATACATGTAATAATCAGTGATCGCGTTAGGTAATACCATTTAGGGTCAATGGACTCGAATTAATATGGAAATGAACGCTGGATTCCGGGATTCTGTTATTTCTGTTTAATCTACTTACCTATGTCTACGTCATAAATAGTCATAATGTCATTTATAAAACAAAAAAGTTACGAGATACTTACTCTCTCTGATTGTACTAGGTATTACTACAGTCGGTTTCCTAACATTATATATAATCTACTTTAATTTTCAATTATAATTACGAGTAGAAAAGCGAACACCTACCTATATTAGAGAACCGACTGCGCCTATATTTATACAGTTTAAAGGACACGCCTTAGAATCCCTTGACAATTACTAAGTATTCAGCCTAATTGAGTTCACGTGTTTAATTTACGTGGAAAGAATTGCCTAATACACACACATTACATACATTACACGTAGCTTTTTTTCTTGTAAAGAACAATGTTACACATTTTTTTTATTTGACTATCATTAACGAATTTGTATGTCCAAATGAACCATGTAATGTGGTTGGCAATAAACAGTCTTGTAACAGGCAACAAATTGTTCTCAATATTTTACTTGCTAAGTGTAGTAGGTACTTGTGCCATGTTTTGTGATTTAAATAAAAAAATTGTGAGTTAATGTAAAATAAAATAACGCGTCATAACGCGCTTCCCATATAAATTTCGAATGGAAATAATAGCTGTGATGTCACTTATTTGCCAACTCAATTGACTATTTATTTGTTTTAAATGAAGCAACTAAAAACCTTAGTTTTCCAGGAAATTGAAAATTAATCTAGTTTTCAGGGCTAAAATAAAGCGTTTTTCATGGCGAGTAAAGTTCCGTTTTGGAATCATGTTTAATGTTGTCAAAAAGAAGTAAATAAACCTATTATAAATTAATCTAGTTAAAATGCATACGTTGAGAGCAATGATGTCAAACTGTTCGGCAAATATGATGCTAACTCGGTATAACAGCGGTAATCAATCACAATAAGGGTTTGCCAAACATCAGGCGCGGCGGGTTTTAGATCGGAATAACGAAACACAGTCAAAAAATGTACAGTAAACTAATCTGATTCATAGGCCACCATAGAAGCTTGGTAAATGATTTAATTAATCTAAAACAATGCTTACCGAATAGCCTAGTGGTTAGTGCACTTGACTACTAAGCTTGAGGTCCCGGGTTCGATCCCTAGTCGGGGTAGATATTTGCGTAAAAAATACGAATGTTTGTGCGCGAGCCTTGGATGTATAATAATGTATTTAAGTATGGTTATACTATTCGTTGCCTGGTACCTGGTAAGCGTAGTACAAACTCTGCTTGACTAGGTCGATTGGTGTCAATTGTCCCACAATATTTATTTAATTACGTGAAGGTCATAATGCCAACGTTCTATAAATTTTGTCTTACTACATACTTAAAACCTGAACACATCTTAGACATGCCTACAATGGTAGTTAAACACATATTTAACGATTGCCTAAGTTTATGTAGTAACACGGTTAGTGTCCCAAAAAGTGTGTTGTGGGGCACCCGCGAGACTTAGTCACGATTTCTTGTCCTATGAGTAAAAAATGCGAAAATTTCTTAATAGTCTTCATGATAAAAAAAAGGTTACATGTAGACAGGCGAATGTGTTGTTTTACAGGTAAAGTGGGTTTTTGTATACAACTGGATAGTACTGCTATATCCCCAAAATAGTAATTTTCAGTTTATCAAAAGGTTAGGAAGTATAAATTCATTTAACGATAAGTAAGTATTTATATTTAGCTAGCAACCCATCATAACGCTACGCTACGCTATCATATGCGCAGACTCTCATACAATTCTATGAAAATAGCAATATCGCTTTTTCCACGTTCCGCCCACTGTTTGGTAGAGCCTTAGTTGGTATTACTATGCTTTGTTAGATCACACATCGCGTCAAGCTCTGTTCTGGAACGATACTGAGCGGTCGCTTCGAGCGTAAAACTACGCATGCAAATTGGATAAGGAAAAGTGTGCGAAAATTTTGACTATGTACTCGTAAATACGTTTGGAAGCACGATGGGAAGTTTTTTGTTGTGTTGTGCAGTTTTATTTGAATAATTAGTAAGTTTTGGTAAGTAGGTAATTGTAAAACTTTATTTTTCAATAAAAGTAAGAAAAGGTTGTCATATGTACATATTGTATATGTAGCTGTTGCCCGCGATTCCGTCTGCGAAGAATTCATTTACCGCTATCACGCGGAAACTTCGTAATTTTCCGAGATAAAAAGTAACCTATATGTTAATCCAGGTTATAAACTATCTGTGTGCCAAATTTCATCAGAGTCCGTCAAACCATTCATTGTGAAAGAGCAACAAACATCCATCCATACAAACTTTCACGTTTATAATATTAAGTAAGATGTATGAAAGACTAAAACTAGCGACCCGCCCCGGCTTCGCACGGGTACAATGCTGGTACTAAATACATATAAACCTTCCTCTTGAATCACTCTAGGTATCTATTAAAAAAAACCGCATCAAAATCCGTTGCGTACTTAAGTAGTTTTAGTGATCTAAGCATACATAGGGACAGACAGACATGTACTCATCCCTTAAAGGGACCTCTTGCAGTTAACCTTCACCTTTACCGTTTTGCGTTTGTTTTTTTAGCTATCCGACCCTGTTACACTAGCGCGTGTCACTCTTTCAGGGTGTGTTCTAAAGCGTGCAGAGGACATGTTTGGATGTAATAGCACTAATTGACCGTACCAAAACCTGCAAAGTACATTTAGTCACAGGTATCTTCTATTATTAAATAAATAAGAAGATGACAGAACGACTGATTGAGACCGACCGACTGACTTGCTGCCAAATTAACGCACGTCATAAACATTAGAATTTTTGTATAAGGCACCTTTTATTACATAGATAAGCACTAAGGACAGATTTTCGAAGCCAACCCCTAAGATTTTCAACAGGTCGATGGCCAACTTGAAGTGGGAATGGGCTGGGCATCGAAGCATCTGATAGGCGAG
Source organism: Archips xylosteana (assembly GCA_947563465.1). Lineage (NCBI taxonomy): Eukaryota > Metazoa > Arthropoda > Insecta > Lepidoptera > Tortricidae > Archips > Archips xylosteana. The sequence goes on along the minus strand of OX387347.1, from coordinate 15,730,848 downwards.
AGTGGGGCAAGAAAGGAGAGGTCTTTGCCCAGCAGAGGGACACAAAAGCTGACTTATAAAAAAAAATCTAAATCAGAAAATTCTTTCTTTTACCTTTGAGTTTTACAGCTATTGTTGAATTTTTCAGCTTCTTAGCTCTTCGCAGATGTCGACTGTGGGCGACTATAAAACCCGGCCAAGTGCGCGTCGGACTCGCGCACGAAGGGTTCCATACCATTTTCTATAAAAACGGCAAAAAATCACGTTTGTTGTATGGGAGTCCCCCTTAAATATTGGTTTTATTTTAATTTAATTATTTATTTTCAAAGTGAATATATAACTATATATTCTGTGAATATTTCTACCTGTTGCCTTTATCAATATCGAGCAAAAACAAGCAAAAAAATCGCGTTTGTTGTATGGGAGCCCTCTTAAATATTTATTTTATTCTGTTTTTAGTATTTTTTGTTATAGCGGCAACCAAAATACATTATCTGTGAAAATTTTATTTGTCTAGCTATCATGGTTCATGAGATACAGCCTGGTGACGGACGGACAGCGGAGCCTCAGTAATAGGGTCCCGTTTTTAGGGTTCCGTAGTCAACTAGGAACCCTTATAGTTTCGCCATGTCTGTCCGTCTGTCTGTCTGTCTGCAGCTAAGCTCAGAGACAGTTAGTACTAGAAAGCTGTAATTTGGCATGAATATATATATTAGTCACGCCGACTAAAAACAAAACAAAATAAATAAAAAAAACAAAAAAAATTTTTTTTGGGGTCCTCCCATAGACGTAAAGTGGGGGTGATTTTTTTTTCTCGACTAACCCTATAGTGTGGGGTATCGTTGGATAGGTCTCTTAAAACCATTGGGGGGTTGCCTACATGATTTTTGTATTCAGTGATTTGTTTGCGAAATATTCAACTTTAAAGTGAAAATTTTCATTAAAATCGACCGTCCCCCCCCCCCCCCCCTCTAAAATCTAAACTGTTGGGTGGAAAAATTTGAAAAACTTCAAAATGGTAGTAAATATATTAAATTTACAAGGAAAATTATAGCGGCTAAGATTGCTTGGGAATTACTTGTAGTTTAAGAGTAAATAGTAGCCTAAGTTATTAAACATACCGTCACTACTTTGAAAAACTCGTATCTCAAATCAGCATGTAAACAAAACTGAACCTTGATATGCGCGTAATAAAGTTCACTTTGCCAGATTAACGATTTTGAGATACGAGCTTTTTTCAAAGTATTGACGATACCTAACTTGGAAGATTCCGTACACATACGAAATCCTTAGAAAAATATTACTTGATTTTTTCGTAATGGCTACGGAACCCTATCTTGGGCGTGTCCGACACGCTCTTGGCCGGTTTTTTTTACCCTTTGGGTACGGAACCCTAAAAAGTACTTTGCCGATCAAATCACGCATTTCTATTAGCATTTGCTATTTCTTGTCGAATGTCTTCATCGATCTTCTTTTTGTTTACATGTCAACCATTTATCTCATATGGACAATGTCGACAAAATAGCGATTTTAAAAATATCACAGTTGCCCCAGTTTGATCAAAGGCTTTACGGTATTGTACAAGTATTGTACCATCCCTTTTACCCTTTTGTTTTATACTACTATCATGAATGGAACGGCATGATACATTTTGCGTATAGTGTACTGTAGTTACCTACATTTTGCGTTTTGTGCATTTTGCTCCGAAGCGTCTTCCTCAAGATATAAATCCCGTATCAGCAAAAGAGATACTCATAATACCTACACGGTGCCTAGTAAATATTGAAAAAGCTTCTATCCACCGACGGCTGGTCCCTAAAATTTACTTAGGGCCACTTGCACAGTTCAGGCACAGAATATATAATAGTACTAACGTACAGAATAGACACGCTCCACCCCGCACCGATTCGAGTTACCCCACCCCTCAAGGCGCAGATTGCCGGACCCCGCCGGAATCCAGAAGAGTGCGCGCACGATGTATGTAGGCGTACGCGTGTACCAACGTCGTCGTGCTTATGTAGATTCCAGAACGCGTATTTGTACGTCGTGTCCGCCGCGTGGTTCAGGGTTAAAAAATTAAATCAGTCACCCTGGGTTAAGAATGACTGCAAAGAATTTGTCGCTATCCCGCGGGAACCTTGCAATTTTACGGTATAAAAAACTATCATCTAATTCAGACAGAGTTATTTTCGCATTTATGATATTAGTATGGACTTGGTCGTTTTTTTTCTTTCGCCGAAAAATTGTGTTATTTTCATTTGGATTTTGTTACAGTTACTCTTCAGTTTAAATTCAAACAAAACTTAAAGTTGTATGAATTAGTCAGATAAACAGATAAGTCCGTTAGGTAGTTAAGTGTTAACGTAAGTAGACAAATAATTAAAATTATTTATCTGAAGCCCGCCCACTATGTCAGCCGACGGAAGCTACTCGTTCGGAGTTGATTAGAGTTATACGTTTGGATATATAGGTGAAGACCAAAACATTGCACATCTGTTAAAGCTGCATTAACAGGTATTTATAATTACTATTATTTTTTTCCATTGTGACACGAAAATTATCCAGTATGGTTTGGTACATCATATAGATGGAAGCTAAAGAAGTTCTACTTCAGTCGTGTGTAGGGTTTTCCAACTATTTCTTAAGCAAATATAGTATTTCCTAGCCCAAGGTACAAAAAATATAGTACTCTGAAAAAAAATAGTACAAAAAACATAAAAGAGTGAAAATTGATTCATTAAACATGAGTATAGTAAAAATGGCCTGCCCAAACCGCACGCGTAAGGACTGACCGAAATATAGTATTTTTGCGTACAATATATTTCTTCAACAGTATATAGTACACAGAGTCAAAATATAGTATAATACTACAGGGTTATTTGTAATTCACTGACATCCTCTTAACCCTGAATTCCTATCACTCAAACAAATGTTTTTAGTTTTACGACTTTTTAAAATGAAGCACTTTTTTTCCCATACAAATACACAGAGTATCGTAAAAATAATAGGTAATCTCAAATTTTCAAAACGTTATTACACCAAAAATATTAAGTTATGACAAAAGCCGTAAAACAAAAAACATTTGTTTAAGTGGTAGGAGTTTAGGGTTAAAAGGATGCTAGTGAATTACAAATAACCCTGTATATATTATAGTACGGTTGGCAACCCTAGTCATGTGGTCTAAAGCACACTCGTTTTGAAATTACCACTGGATAGGGAACCAGTCTTTTTTAGGGCTCCGTACCTAAATGAGCCAATGGGACACTTAAAAAAAACATATTTTAAAGGGGGTCACAGACAAGAAACGTGTCTTTTTCAGCGTTTTTAACTCGATCTTTAAGTATAATGGCATTAACTAGATATCTATCTTAATTTATTGAATCAGGCGTTACTTTGCGGAGGTCCATATATATGTATATATGTATAATATATACATGTATATAATGGACAGCGTCCAGTACGCTTAGTATAAGTTTTTACTTTACCAAATACTTCTCGATCGCGTTTACGTAAAAAATTCAATTACTAGGGAAACATGGACAGCGTCTCCGCGCGCGCTTCCATGTTTCCATAGAATTGAAATTTTTACGTAAACGCGATCGAGAAGTAGGTATTGAAGTGAAGGAAAACTTATACTAAGCGTACATGTTTCCATAGAATTGAAATTTTTACGTAAACGCGATCGAGAAGTATTTTGGTGAAGTAAAACTTATACTAAGCATACAGGGTGCTGATGGGGCTGGGGCGACGCTGTAGTGCGTCCGGCATGTTCGCGGCAGCGCGTGTGGACGGGTTCCACGCTATCATGCGCAAGCGCTGCGCCTCGGCGATACAGCGTGCGCGCACCTGCTCCAACAGCATCCTGACCACGATGCATCGGTAGGACAGCCCACTGATAAAACACTGGCTGAGCTTACATGCACCGTAGATGTACCTATATAAAATTTGTGATGACTGTGTCTATGTTACAATTTAGATATAAGTATTTTGGTATTACTAACCCTTAGTATATAAAAATTAATGTATCTACTAACATAAACTATGGATTTTTGTCTGAAAATAAATTATTAATATTAAGTAGCAAAAAACGTACCTATATTTCGACACTCTCAAGGGAATCAAAATTTATAGGATATTTTCGTGTACCTAGAACTATGAAGCTTGGCAAGTAATACCGATACCGTCTTATAAGTACTAAAAATATAGATGCAAATCTAAGCTACTCTAAACTATACATTTGTAATTTTAAAAGGGGGTTCCGACCTCAATATATAAATGAAGCCACACTGCGTACATTTTACTTAAAAGTAGGGCTTTGCTAACACTGGATAGTAATAGATAGGCCTGCATTGTAATATATATTTTAGTTAAAAATATAATACCTAGTAGGAGCGTAACAATTATACAAGTGAGACTAGTTTAATGCTCCTCCCATTCACTCAAATGTTGACTGGTAGAGATCCTTTCAAATTCTGACTTTTCCCTTGTGCCTCAAATAAATAATGATTATGATAACGGTGTGTGCAATGGACCTTCCGTGATTGATAACGACTCAATATGCAAGTGGTTTTCTGACAATGTAATTTTGTGGGTTCCCGAGTGTTACGAAATTCTAAGGACTAAGGATTAGTCCATGGAATAAAACCAATTGCAATTGTGCGACAACACACCATACGAGACGCGGTGGTGATCATTGGGATTTTTAATTGACGAACATATTAATAGTCGACTTAGGTACGTAACACACTAAACCGTACCTACCGTTGTATTAGTCAACGTCAAAAACCGGCCAAGTGCGAGTTGGACTCGCGCACCGAGGGTTCCGTACAAATTTATATGTATCTATGAACATCGAGTCTGAGCAGACCCCTGCTCCTAAGCAAAATGTGCGCAGTGTGGAATCATTGTAGATTGGTTACTGATATAGACAGACAGACAAAAAAATTTATGCTTTTCGCAATTTTTCCTTTATCTGTGCTATAAGACCTTGCTTCGTACCAAATTTCAAGATTCTGAGTTCACGAGAAGTACCCTGTAGGTTTTGATTTGAAAAATTGCGGCATAAATGGCTGTATCTTTTGATTGCGTTGGCTTAGAAATTTGATCTACTGTCCCTTAGAGCTCTAAGGGACAGTAGACCTGAGTATTTGATATAAATTTCAGCTTGATACCTCCACGCGTTCCTGAGAAAAAGTGTCTTGACAGACGGACGAACGGACGGACGGACAACAAAGTGATCCTATTAGGGTTCCGCTTTTTCCTTTCGAGGTGCGGAACCCTAAAAACCATGTATACTTTATTGTATTGTCTAAAATATCTACTGTAATTATGTAAATCAGCAAAATTAATAACCATAAAACTTGTAAACTCTCTATCAACATCTCTGGTGGTGTGGTGGTAGATGAATGCCGAATTAGAAGGTCATACTATCGTTAAACTATTGTCCGTAAACCGACTTTACAGACAACCGGCTTTTCCTGTTCTGTGCTCCCAACGTGCACATAGACGGTGCTGCCAACTGCTGCCATAAGGGTGCCATCAATTTGAATGTTTTACCTTGATAAGTTTGTTTTACTGTCCGCATAGTGTCTCTTCTGTCGCATTAGTGCTGCCGCCTATAGTTACTGCACGTTCCCTATAATACTTTTTCTCACAAAAAAGTAACTTTTTCTCACAAAAGATGAAACTTGACGTTTTCTCATGAAAAATAAACTTAAAAAAAAACTAAAAATCTTGAAAAAAAATAAAAACGTGGAATCGAACCGAGGTCGGCTGGATCCGCGACCACCAGATTTCTAATGTGCTATTATGATCTGCTCGAAGTCGGCGAAATTTAGCTTTGTATTCTAATGCAAACAAAAATAGCCGGAAAACACGAGTAAAAGCGGTTTTCTGAAAATGAAACATAGCTAGATCAGTTTTTCATCCCCGAAAACCCCCACATACCAAATTTCATGAAAATCGTTGGAGCCGTTTCCGAGATCCTGATTATATATATATATACAAGAATTGCTCGTTTAAAGGTATTAGATTAGATAGATAGATAGATAGATTAGATAGATAGATAAATAGATTGTTAATTTAAATCACATTAAACGTGCTTTTAATTGATACTACATAATATTAATTAGGTAACATAATTTCGCTAAGGTATAGGTAGCTAAATTAGCTTGAATCTGACTTTCGCCGGAGGGGCGATATTTTTGACGCCGAATATAGTATTGATCAATCTGTTGAGGTTTTCCGGCTGATGCAAGTACGATGCATGATGAATGTAAAATGTGTACGAAGAAACTGAATCGCCTACATCTGTGGAACCTTTCCATAATAAAGTTCACAGTAATTTCTATGACAGATCTATACATATAAAATGCTTTGTCCTGACTGACTGACTGACCGATCAACGCACAGCCTAAACCGCTGATCGTAGAGACCTGAACTTGGAGGGTGTGTTCTTTATGCGACATAGGCATCCGATAAGAAAGGATTTTCCGTAGTCCTACTCCTAAGGGGGTAAAAAAGGGGGGCAAAGTTGTATGGGACAACGTGATTCCTTGGTCCAATCTACTTCAAATTTTGCATAAACATTCTTTAACAAAATTGATGGAAGATGTATTTCGTATTTTATCGAAATTCATCCCTTGACGTGACGGGGTCAAAAAGGAGTAGAAAGTTATTTTGGGGGTGATTTGCTTCGAAGTTGGTGTCAATACTCCTTAGTGCTTTAAATTTAAATTACATTTTATTTTGACACAATGTCATGGACTTAATACCTATAACGTCCATGCACAATGTAAACGAAACGAAACTTCAAATATTGTGAAGCTCACGGTAAACTTCAAACGTAATTTAGCACACGAATTAGGAAAAACTAAGAAGTGCAAGCCCGGGCACAAACCCACGACCCTGAATTATAATTCACTTATTCCTATTCCGCGGGAACTTCGCATTTTCCTGGCATCTGTGTGCCAAATTTCATCCAAACAAACAACTAATGTTATTGTCTTCGCGTACGAAGTCACAGGCAAAAGCTAGTGTAGGTATAATATTCAATAACGCATTTTATCTGAAATGATGTCACAGTGTACCTACGCGTTTCAGTTTCATCAATTGTACTGCTTTTGGTGATCAATAAAGAATATTTGTATTGTATTGTATTGTATACACCTATATAGTAATGTGTTTATCTCCTTGTTTTAGGGCTTGGCATCGTGACAATGCGGGCAAAAATAGCGGTTCTCCTTGTGATGGGATCATGGATAGTCGCCTCACTATTTTATTACAACAATTTTAATCTTGTAAAATCGTATACGATCGATATACAAATTTTAAAAAGTCGAAGACCTGTATTGTATGCAGCGGACTCTAATAATGGTAAATTAGATACTTAAAGGATAATTCACTCGTTCCCTTTCATAGCTTCTTTAGCTTCTTCTTATATCAGAATTGCAAAATACTAGATTGCCGACACCCTATTTCTAAAATACCAAATTCCCAGAATACCAGACTTTCCTGTCACCGTGTTTTTCTCTATATTGAATTGCCATAAAAGCTGTTTTCAATACACCATATTCCATTCAAAACCGAATTTCCATAATATACTTACCTACCAAATAAAGAAATCACCAGGCTCGTCAGGCAGGTCGTGGTCTTCGTGGGGAGGCCAGGGGGTCGTGTCGTGTTTTACGTGCCTGGTGATTTCACTATCTGGAATTATGGGAATTCGGTTTTGAATGGAACATAATGCATTGAAAACAAGCTTTTTTGGCAATCCGATATAGAGAAAAACACGGTGACAGAAAAGTCTGGTGTTCTGGGAATTTGGTATTTTAGAAATAGGGTAAGTCGGCAATCTAGTATTTTGCAATTCTGATATTTAGGGAACGAGCGGGATAATTTTATGTGTGTAGTACAATCACGAGAAGAAGTGGGTGAGCGCCTCTGGAGCTCAAAATAATCTGAACATTCTATTCACATTTACAAGGTAACAAGTCGATGGATAATTTAATTTACTCATCCACTCACATACTTCTGCTACTGACTGTATAGTTAACTTCCGCACGACAGTTACATTTTTAAGACATTGCTAAATTGTTACCTTTTCAATCTTTGCATGACGAATCAAGCGTTAATTACTATCTCGACTTATTACCCAGTACCTGGGCGACCGAGCTCTGCTCGGGCTGAAACCAAGTGTTTTCCGGTTTCCCAGAGATAAGACCAAGCTAGATCAATTTTTAATCCCCGAAAACCCCCACATACCAAATTTCATCGAAATCGTTGGAGCCGTTTCCGAGATCCTGATTATATATACATATATATATATATATATATATACAAGAATTGCTCGTTTAAAGGTATTAGATAGATAAAAAATGCAAATATAGGAATATAAAAAATTGCGGCGGTATCACTTTCAGTCGTCATATTTAGACTTAACTAACTTAGTTGTAAATGTTGTAATTAAGTCACACGGCGGCCACGACGTACAAAATACGTTTTCTTGAATCTACATAAGCACGACGACGTCTGTACACGCGTACGCCTACATACATCGCAAGCGCACCCGACTGGATTCCGGCGGTTCCGGCAATCTGCGCCTTGAGGGGTGGGAAACTCGAATCGGTGCGGGGCGGAGTGTGGCCATTCTGTACGTTAGTACTATTATATATATTCTGTGATTAAGTGACAAACTAACCTAACCTTCAGTTAGAAATTTTAACATTATACCCAAATAACGACCGCTTTAGCCTAGTTGGTAGTGACCCTGCCTACGAAGCAAGAGGTCCTGGGTTCAAATCCCGGTAAGGGCATTTATTTGTGTGATGATCATGAATATTTGTTCCTGAGTTATGAATGTTTTCTATGTATTTAAGTATTTATTTATCTATATACGTATGTTTATCGTCGTCTAGTACCCATAGTACAAGCTTTGCTTAGTTTGGGACTAGGTCGATTTGTGTAAGATTGTCCCCTAATATTTATTATTTTATTTTTATTATTATTTAAATGTCAAAATATAGTAGATATACCTGTTATTATAATGTCCAAAATGTCATTATCTTAATATATAAAAGAAGAAACTGACTGACTGACTGACTGACTGACTGCCATATCAACGCACAGCCCCAACTGCTGGGCCTAGAGATTCCAAATTTGGCACGTAGGTTCCTTATAAGGTCTAGGGGTGCACTAAGAAAGGATTTTTCAAAATTCACTCCCTAAGGGGGTGAAACGGGTGTCCAAAGTTTGTATGGGGAAACAAGATTAGTTCGACTATTTTATTCGAAACATCACAGAAGTACTCCTAACGATAAATGATTAAACACGTGTTTCAGGTTTTTTGGGAATTCAACCCCTAAAAGGGGGACATGGGGTGACAAAGTCTGAAAATCAACATAGAGAGGGCTTTCCAAAATTCTAACGGGTACGGGAAAAAACGGGATTTTTCGTTTTACTGGTCGTAGAAAGCTGAAACTCGGCATGTAGGTTGCTTGGGGAGTGTAGAGGAGCATTGAGAGAGGACTTTCCAAAATTCCCAAGGGAACAGGAAAAAACGGGACTTTTCGTTTTACTGGACATAGAAAGCTGAAATTCGGCATGTAGGTTGCTTGGGGAGTGTTGAGGAGGATTGATTTGGCTTTCCAAAATTCTTACGGGAACGGGAAAAAACGGGATTTTTCGTTTTACTGGTCGTAGAAAGCTGAAATTCGGCATGTAGGTTGCTTGAGGAGTGTAGAGGAGGATTGAGAGAGGGCTTTCCAAAATTCCCACGGGAACGGGAAAAAATGGGACTTTTTGTTTTACTGGCCGTAGAAAGCTGAAACTCGGCATGTAGGTTGTTTGGGGAGTGTAGAGGAGCATTGAGAGAGGACTTGCCAAAATTCCCACGGGAACGGGAAAAACCGGATTTTTCGTTTTACTGGTCATAGAAAGCTGAAATTTGGCAAGTGGGTTCCTTGGGGAGTGTAGGGGAGCATTAAGATAGCATTTCCCAAAATTCTTACGGGAACGGGAAAAAACGGGATTTTGCATTTTACTGGCTGTAGAAAGCTAAAATTTCAAAATTCATAAGTTTATACTGTAAGTAGGCTGCAAAGGGCTCTTTAACCGACTTCAAAAAAAAGGAAGAGGTTATGCATTCCACTTTATGTATTTTTTTTTATGTAGGTATGTTCACCGATTTCTCGGTCAATTGTGGACCGATTATAAAAATATTTTTTTTATTCGAAAGAATACAATATACTCCTGAGATGGTCCCATTCTCACCAAATCAGAATCTGATGACGGGATCTCAGGAAAATCGAGGGCAACCCTCAAATTTTATAGGCACGCATTACGTTTTTCATATATTTTCTCAAGCTATTTAAGTGTTTGCGTCTGGTAGACATCATCTCATGTTGATGAGCTGATGATGGAAGGTAAAACTCCTTAACGGTTAGGAGTTGAGGATTTTTTTTAAATATTATAGGTACGTATAGACCGATAGTTGTATTCTTTCAGGTTATCCAGGTGAGCTGATGATGGAAGTTTAAACTCCTTAACGGTTAGGAGTTATAGGAAGTTTCTTTAAATATTATATGCACGTATAGGCCTTTAGTTGTATTCTTTCTGGTTATTCAGATGAGCTGATGATGGAAGGTATAACTCCTTAACGGTTAGGTCACACAACACCTTAACAAGATACTATAATATGTATAATATCAATGCTAAGTAGGTACACAGCGCTTCCAGTTACTCAAGTTTCCGTAGAAGGTAAGAAAACATTGAATTATACCTAATGCAGGGACAGGGGAAAGTAATAATAGGTTTTATATTATTAACAAGCCTGGTTATTTTAGTGCCCGCTTCCGAATTAGTGAAAAACATTGTGTATAAAGAAATACTGTAAAGGACCGTATCTACCTGAAGTTTAGTCGGGCTTGCTTGCACGCTTGCTTGCAAGCTTACTTGCACGCTTTCTTGCACGCTTGCGTGCTTGCGCGCATGCATGCTTGCTTGCATGCTTTCGTGCTTGCCTGTATGCTTGCTTGCTTGAAATCTTGGTTCTTTGGAATACTCATGGTACACGCGAGCGAAGCCGCGGGCAAAAGCTAGTAATGTATATTTGTTCTTTCTTGAAACCTTAACGCCTCAACCAAACTTGGCATATTGGCATTCTTATGGCCTTCCATACAGAAGTTCAAAAATGTTAGAGCATAATTTTCCTAAGTACACGAACTGCGTTTCTTTCAGGGACAGAAGATTATTTGATAAACACACCAGGTTGCTATATGCCAAATTATGCAAAAACTTTAAAATTCGTGGAGGCTAAGGACCAAAACCTTACTTGTGGGCACAGAGCTATCTTTGTTGACAAAGATGGTCCCAACATCAAATTTCGAATCAATAACACATTGATGAAGAAACATTATAAAGGAAGCCAAGGGTATCAGTGTTGTTATCGATTTGTGAGTCGATCAACAATAGCTGGCCAGGAAGACACCCATGTAACGTGAGTAGGTGTCCATTAAATGTCTACAATTGCCATCGATTGAGTCTAACTCATAGTCAAGCCGCAAATGTAAATTGTGTGTGTAGTAACATTAATAAAATTATTCATTTCAGTTATTCTCAATGCACAAATTTTGAAACTGGTACCACCGTAAAATTAAAAGAAGAAGTAGTCGTTGTATCCTGCGCAGCAGTTACTTACAAAAAAGTCAAAACCCATAATGTATTTTACGAGGATGCTTACATAATCTTGAAAAAGTTGATAAAAGACACAAGTGGTGCCGCAGTTGGACAAAAAAACTGGAATGTTTTAATATTGGGCATGGATACCATGTCACGAGCAAGATTTTTGAATTCCATGCCTAAAACTGCCAGTTACTTTCATCAACACGGTTGGCTGGACTACAGGGGTTATCAAAAGGTATTATTTGTATTTAGGTATAGGTCTTTGGTAACTTAATTAAATGTTTATCTTATACTATGCTGCTAACATAAAATTGATCACAATGATACTGAGAATCGGAGCCCACAATAAACTACCTAAGTACTTAGTAGGCTTCAAATGCTTTAATTTTCAAAACTTTTAATTACAGGTAGGCTACAACACGTTTCCCAATTTAATGGCATTTTTAACTGGAAGAAACATGACCACGGTGTACAGCAAATGTTCGAGGATTATGGACAATTGCAATGACGAAATGATTTGGAGTAACTTTAAAAACTCTGGATACGTTACTGCTTACGGAGAAGATTTTCTGAGATTGCCCGACACTTTTTCTCGCTACAACGGATTCAAAATTCCGCCAACAAATCACTACATGCGGCCGCTTTTCCTAACCAGAGAGACGCGGAAAGGAAATTTAGTTTGCACAAAACAAATGCCATCAGCCATACACGCTCTACACTATGCCTTAGATTTTGTAGATTCGTACAAAAATGAAAAATTCTTCGGCATGTTTTGGCTTAATTCCTACAGTCACAACCTCGATAATTTACCAACACTTTTAGATGACAACCTCACAGATTTCTGGAAAAAACTAAATGACACAGGCGCTTTGTCAAACACTTTTATATTTTTTCTAAGTGATCACGGTATCCGTTATGGGAAAATGAGGACGCATGTAGAGTCCTATTACGAAGAGAGACTTCCGATGTTCTTTATGTGGGCTCCATCGGACTTTCAAGCGGCACATACAGAATATTATTATAATTTACAGTTAAATCAGAGACGATTGACAACGCCTTACGATTTGCACGTAACGTTACGAAATATACTTCATCTGTCTTCCGAATCCTTTATTGAAGGTGAATGTGAAGCTTGTCCACAATGTACTGGCCTGTTTTACGAGAAAATGGGACACCGAACCTGCGCAAGCGCTGGTGTCCATGAGAAATGGTGTAGTTGTCACAACTTGATCAGTGTAAGCAACCAGGAATACGGAGCCGCTAACAGCATAAAGCTGGCCGTTTCTTTCATTCAAAACAAAATTAAGTCGATAAATACCACTAAATGCATGAAATGTTCTACGTTACATCTTAAAACAGTGCTAAGAACTCACAAGCATGTTGATATTTTAAATGATGAAACAACCTATGTGATAGCGTTTGTTATGTCACCAGGTAACGTCGCTTACGAAGCTTCGGTTAGAGAGGATGAGAACGGTTTTCATATAATAAAACCGACACAAACTATATCAGAATATAATACTCGAGGTAGCTGCGTAGTTTTATCTAATGATCGCGAGTTTTGTGTTTGTGAAAAAGAAAAAAAATGTACTTAATATTATTTTTAAATAAGCGATAAGCGTTAGTAAAACTAGTCTCACATCAAAATTTTTTTATTACTTTTCCCAACTTATTAATTTTATGCCACATCATAAAACAGTAGAAAACGGATATATTTTTTTTCTACTCGTTGATTTTAATCTGTCAATTATGTGTTTATAGACAAAATTGCAATCACATACTTTTTAATCTTGGATAGTCTATGGCACTACGGACTCAACTATAATGATTATTATACAACGCTCTAGACGACTATAATAATTTCAAAATTAGAACTTAGTACTTCGATTGAGTGTCGTGAGCGCTTAGTGGAACGCACCCAATGTAAAGTTGGAAATATCTGGCAAATTTGCTTCCATTTGAGCACACTAACTTTTTTCTTCTGTTACGAGATTTGTTAGTAAGTGAAGTAATTGGCCAATCGGAAACAGTCTTATAACGACGTCTCATTAGTTCTTTTTTGTGCTACGAAAATTTAAGTTTTGTTTGTTATTTGACGCGAAACAGACTCGAACCGACTTGAACGACTTTAATCGACTCGAACCGACTCGAACCGATTCGAATCAACTCGAACCGACTTTAATCGGTTCGAACCGACTTTAATCGACTGTATCGACTTGAATCGACTCGAACCGACTCGAACCGATTCGAACCGACTCGAACCGACTTTAATCGACTTGAATCGACTTGAACCGATTCGTACCGATTCGAACCGACTCGAACCGCTTCGAACCGATTCGAACCGAGTCGAATCGACTCGAACCGACTTTAATCGATTCGAACCGACTTTAATCGACTTGAATCGACTCAAACCGAAGCGAGCCGATTCGAATCGACTCGAACTGACTTTAATCGACTCGAACCGACTCGAAACGACTCAGACCGACTGTCTTATATGGGTTGTTTTATTTGTTTTAATTCATAAGTTGAAGGTACTATTTTCAAACTTAACCCAATGTACTTTACAAAAGGTTATGTATGTACCTCGATAGACGATGATGATGATGACTCGTAGAAAAAGTATTGTATACAATAGTTACATAATTAGCTCTTAAAATCTCGTACCTTACTTAGGCCACTCGGCAAGCCTCGTGGCCTAAACACGGTACTCGACTTTAACAGCCTTCATTATGCAACGATTGTATAAAATACTATTTTCATGTACTTGTTTTTCTGTATTGTATTATTTGTGTTGTACAATAAAGAGTCATTGTACAGTCAACGTCATAAATAAGTGATTACTTTTGTACTTTGTCGGATTCAGTCGTTGTATAATTTCGTTTAGTTTTTCAAACATGACGTTAAAGTGACAAGGTACAAAAGTGATCACTTTTTTATGACGTTGACCCTACTGTATTGTATTGTACAAAAAGAACTAAAAATTTTCATACGAGATTCTTGCCAAGTTTTTTACGTCAAAAATATGACAGTTCTGAAGATAGTGACGCACTCCTTTAATTTCTACTGTTTGAAGTCGTACTTCACTAGTTATCCCATACCACTGTCCCATACAAGTTTGGGATACCGTATGACATCCTCATTTGGTGATTTTTTTTCCAGCGACCTACTTTTTCAAGTTTGGGAATATAAAAAAGTCACATGGTGCTAAATCTGAAGAATATAATTTCATAACGCAATTTTACCAATTTGGCTGTTGCGACTGCCGACGAATGTGCAAGGAGACATTGACGTGATGAAAGGATTTTCTTCTTTGCAAGATGTGATCGTTTTTTCATAACTTCTGCGTTAAACTTATTTAGCAAAGTAGCATAATAAAGACCATTTATTGTTTTATTTTTCTGTAAATTAATTGATATAAATTACGTAATACACCTTGGCTATCCTAAAAAACAGTGGACTTTCCGTTTACTGCTGAATTATGATGCGTTTCCATCTGATATACCTATTGTATTAGACGCGGGTTTGGGAGATTAAGATACTAATTGGATGGACACACAATGAAACAACCTTTTGTCTTGCGGTAGTTAGCAAATGCATAACGTTTATTTTTAAACAGTTATATTTATAGCGAACGCAGCCAACCACAGATAACACAACATGCCCTTTCTTTAATAAAAAAACAACAGACTGACAGTTGTGACATCTGACGTTTGACTTGACTGACTGACAGACAATGACATTTAATTATTAACAATAACATGCAAGATTTTTAAAATACATTAGACAATTAATTAGAATATAATATTAACAATACAATTACAATTATAAGACATTATTTGACTAGACTATTTACATCGATAATTCTATCTTATATAAATTATGTACAGTGGGCTGCAAAAGTGCATGGACAAAGCAAAACAAAAATCCTATGAAGGTAAAATGAGTGCCAGTAGCTACCATATAAGCCGTACTAGTTCAACCGGATCTTACTAGATGGCGTTGTAATTATCATTCAATGAAAAAAAAACATTCGCTCGGAATCTTCCTTCTTCTTCACAATTAATATTAATTTATAAATATTGTAATAATTCGCCATGTCAATGTTTAACAATTATTTTGCTTTTTGTAGTTTTTCGGAATCTGTAACATTGATACAGACACGCAGAACATTGCCAAGTATGAAATCTAACAAAAACAATTTTCTTAACCTCAAGCCGGGGGGGATCGAACCCTATTCACTCTGGCCAGCCAATGCATCCGTTAGCAACTTCACCCGCTCTCTTAGCCACTCGGCTATGAAGACATTATAATAACTGGTGAAACTAACAATCTTATATTTTACTTAATCTTTGCATCCTTGTCTAGTTAATGCGTAGATTAGATACAGATAGATAGATTATGTTTGTTGCCGATTGTTGGACTACCGTAATTTAACTTCAGAGATTTATTGAAGACTGCTGTATTTACGTGCTACTTAAGGTTGAATGTTGAATAATATACTTGGATACGCTTACACGCCTCGTTTGCTAAACTGAGGGTAATTTTTATAATGACTTCACAAATCGTTAGATTTCTTGTCAATCACCTTGTGTGAATATCCAAATTATCAAGTTCTCGAAAATATTTTACTATGATTCGATTAACAACGTTTTTGAAAGCAAAAATTATTGTTCTCTGGGAACAAGAAAACTTATAAAGAAAATAGCTCGAGATATGGGCATAACGGTAAGATTTTACATATATTAATATTTCTGAGTGCAATGTTGCTTACAAATTGCACTATTCATGATCTAATGTTAAGTATTTATTATTTTGTTTTTTTTTACAGAGAAACACAGTCAACTTTGCCATTCGACATTTAAATTTCGATTGGGAAAACGAAATCGTTATATTTACCGACGGAAAGTGTCGGATAAGAATGGCCGTAAAATTTTGTAAAGGAGTAGCGGGGTTTTAAATTGGGACTCCAGTGAGATAAAGTCAAAAAATAATTTGGACACTGAGGTAAACAGAACATGGGAACTGATGCGAAATAGTGATATATGTTTCAATATATTATGGTTTCGAGCATGAAAACTCGACTTCAAGAAGTGATAGATAGTGTAACGGCTATCCTCTCCGTTACTAAGAGACAAATTGACTTTGTAACTTAAATACCCATGTTTACTTATTGTTATTCTTATAGTGAATGATTCACCATCTGATCTCACATAGGTAATGTTTTTGAAGTTGTGTTAGAAGTCTTATTAGAAATTGAGATAAAAGAGAATGATATAAATTGCTAAATATATGCATGTTGGTCATTTTTCAGTTAGAAGCACAATTAATAATGTAACAATTAATGTTAAGTAAACTGTTATTTGAAATTTAGTGTAGACCGGGTTAATATCTAGCCATTATGTTAGTAGGTATAAGCGTATAAAATTGAATGAAATTTAGTTTTCAATTCTTTATGAGTACTTATTTGTTTCCTATTTTTTAAGTGTAAATTGTTTTTTTTTGCTATTTTTGAAACACAACATACTATGTTTTGAAGTTACTCGAACATAAATTATCGCCAAGTAAGTGTTCAATACTTCATACTGAACATAAATTACATAATTAATATTATGCATTCATTAATTATGTTAACCCGGTCTCCAGTTTAAAAATCTACTTAGTTGCTAATAATATTATTTCTTTTTATTGTGGTGATGCTTCAATCTTCTTTCCAGTAAATTTTGGAAACGAATACTTAAGCTACCTCAATAATTTTTTAGATGGCTATAGGGAATGCGCACATAGACGGTGCTGCCAACTGGTGCCATAAATTTTGACTTGATAAGTTTCTTTTACTGTCCGCATAGTGTCTTTTCTGTCGCACAAGTGCTGCCGCCTATAGTTTCTGCACGTTCCCTTACATCGGTGAAAACGAAATAATATTATTGATTGAGAAATTGCTCTTTTATGTTTTAAATAAAATGTTTGATATCAAAAGGTAGTATTATTTTATTTTCTGATTAAAGAAATTTTTTAATTAAAAAGATAATTAAATACATATTAGATACATATTTAAAAAAAAACAATTAAATAAAAAACAAAAATAACACTCTGATCTGGGATTCGAACCATAAACCAATTCCACATACCAGTACTTGACTCATGCGTGTAACCGTTAAGCCACAGCTGCTAATAGAAGAACTTTCGAAATAGCAGTTTAGTTTGGTATATAAACTAGATGCAGAAAACGGCCACTACGCTGCATCAATTCACAACGCCATCTAGTTAATTCTCATCGAAACATGAACACAAACGATCAAACACTGCTCACGCGATTATCGCCCCGAGATGTCCATGCACTTTTGCAGCCCACTGTACAATAATTTTACAATTTGCAATTAAATGTTTACAAATCCAACCTGTTAGTTTTCTTTAGCAATCTGCCTCTAGAACTGTATCTTATTTCAGGAGTATTGCTACTAATTGCCATATCTAACATTTCTGGTAAGTTTTGAACATTATTGCTTGATTCTGACTGACTTTCCGACTGTGACATGACTATTTCATTTTCATTCAAGAATTCTGTATCTTGATTTCTTTCATTTATTTCCACAAACAATGGCGACAATATTGTATATTCATCATTACTTATTTCTGACAAAGGACTTACAATATTAGACATATTTGACATTTCATTTTCAATATTAATATGACTTGATACATTGTTATCATTTGATGGACTAATTACATTCGACTGACTTGACTCCATCGACATAAAACTTTCATTTATGGAGTTTGTTTTAGAGCTACTTTGACTATCATTTGTACCATTCATCAAATGGTTTTGAGCTTTAAGAATGTACTCTGGAATGTAATAATATTTCACATTATCATTCTCCTTTATTTTTTCACATTGACTTGGACTTTGACCTTTCGACCTGACATTGAAATCTGACTTATTTTTATTGTTTGTAAGTGTTTGGCTAGACTGATTAGAATGTGACTTCGACAATATTTGATCTTTGTTAATTTGACTATGACGACTTGACTGCAATGATATGCTTGACTTAAACAATTTTATATGCTGAGAATTTCTTCTATATGTTACACCATTTTCATCGTTCACTAGATATGATCTAGGAAATTTAGACTTTGACAAAATATAACCTTTAGACCATGTTAGATCTTTGGGGTTTTTCTTAAAATATACTTGATCATTAAGCTGAAAATCCTGAGATTCTATAGCATTTCTATCATAGTATGACTTTCTTTTTTCTATCATTTCAGACTTATTTTTGAAATGATTAAAAAATTTGACAATTTTAGGCTTTAATTGACTAGTTTTAATGGGTATTTTTGTTCTTAATCTTCTTGACATTAATAATTCTGACGGTGACTTCAAATTACCTCTAGGTGTTGACCTATATTGTAACAAACCTATATAAATATCTGTGCCTGACTTTTCACATTTTCTTAATATGTTTTTAATTATTTTTACAGATATTTCTGCAAGACCATTCGACCTTGACAAATAAGGACTAGACATAATGTGTTCAATATCCCAATCTTTCATAAAATTAAGAAATTCATGGGAATTGTACGGCGGACCCCCGTCACTCACCAACTGCACTGGAATTCCGTGACGGGCAAAAATAGACTTTAATTTTTTTATTATAGTTTGACTTCGACTATCAGTATTTAACTCAGCTATTTCGATATAATTAGAGTAATAATCAACAACTAGTAAATATTTTTTGTTATTGTACTCAAATAAATCTGTTGCAACTTTTTGCCATGGCAAAATTGGCTGTTCATGAGTTAATAAAGATTCTTTTGTTTTATTTGCACTGTATGTCATACAAGTCTCACATTGTCTAATTTTTATTTCTATGTCATGATAAATGTTTGGCCAAAATACAATACCACGGGCTAAATTTTTAGTTTTTTCCATGCCCATGTGACCCTCATGCAACTGCTGGAGTATTTCTGATCTCATTGACTTTGGAATAATTACCGATTGATTTTTGAATACTATTTCATCAATTACATGAATTTCATCTCTAATATTCCAATATGGTAAGGTTAATGGATCACATTGTTGTTTATTATTGGGCCAACCCATTTTATGATATTCTATTAGTTTTTGTAAAATTTCGTCCGACATTGTATGAGATACAATTTGCTTTAATCTACCCTCACTTATTGATAAATTTGAAGTTAATAATTTGACTTGACAAATAATATTGTTTTCAAATTCATCCAAATCTAATTTTTCTACCTCAGTATTTAAGACAGGTGCTCTAGACAAAGTATCTGAGATATACATTTCAGAACCTTTTGTGTATGACACAATTAAGTCGTATGATTGTAACGTGATCATCATCCTTTGAAGCCGTGCTGGAACATCTGATAATGGCTTTTTAAATAACGTGATAAGAGGCTGATGATCAGTTTCGACATGTGTTGTTTTGCCATAGATGTATTGATGAAACTTTTTACACCCGAAAACAATTGCATACAATTCTTTTTCAATTTGAGCATAATTTTCCTGAGTTTTTGTTAAAGATTTGGACGAGTAAGCTATGGGGTTTTTTCCATGAAATATGACTGCCCCGACTGCTTTTTGACTCGCATCGACTGACATTCTAACTGGTTTATTTACATCATAATGTACTAAGACTGGTGACTGACAAATTAGTTCTTTTAAATTAATGAATTGCTTATCATGGTTGATAGTCCATTGCCAAATATTTTGTTTTTTAAGTAAATCTCGAAGTAGACTTGTTTCATGAGCTAGATTAGGAATATATGAACCCAGGTAATTCACCATACCTAGAAATCGCTGGAGGTCTTTGACATTCTCCGGCTTTGGCATTTTCATTATAGCTTCTACTTTTGAACAATCTGCCGATATACCATTTTTGTTAAAGATATGCCCTACATAAGCTACTTCGGTCTTATTAAATTGACATTTTGACTTATTGAATTTTAAATTGACTTCTCTAGCCTTCCTTAAAACATTTTCTAACCTTTTGTTATGTTCTACTTCGTCTGAGCCATATACTAAAATATCATCGACAAATATTAAAACACCAGGCAATTCACCAAATAAATCCGTCATAACTCGATGAAAAATTTCACCACTTGAATTTATGCCATAAGGTAAACGAAGGAATTTATATCTACCAAATTGTGTATTGAATGTACAGAGGTCACTACTTTCTGCATCAAGTTTAATCATCCAATAGCCTGAATTTGCATCTAATTTTGAAAATATAGCAGCACCAGCCATTTTTGAGCGTAAATCATCTAAAGTTGGATATGGAAAATGAGGTCTTTTAATAGCTTTATTGAGATTTCTTGGATCTAGACAAATTCGTAATGAACCATTGGGTTTTTCAACAGGGACTATAGCGTTAACCCAATTAGTTGGTTTAGTTACCTTTTGAATGACTTGCATTTTTACCATTCTGTCTAACTCTGACTTAAGTTTAGGGTGCAATGCATAAGGAATTCTACGAACCGGACAGACTTTAGGAGCAATAGTAGTGTCTACGTCTAAATGAGCTTCAAATGGCAAACATCCTAACCCTTCGAATGTATCTTTGTAGTTGTCAAGAATAAATTGTACTGACCTTTGATTCTCACTAGTGATTGGACTATTTGTTAATTTAAACATTCTTTTGACAATGCCACATTCCTCACAAGTCTTCCAACCTAGTATTGTTGCACATTTACAATTTACTACCATGAAATCAATGTACAACTTTTGACCGTTATCGAAAATACATGTCAATGTAACACTACCCACATTTTCTATAAGTTGACCTGAAAATGAGAATATTTTGTTATTTGTTCTTTTTATGGGGATTTTAATGCTGCAAACATTTTCTAAATGGTACAACGTATTCAAAGAAATTACATTTATGTCAGCTCCTGTGTCAATTTGACAGTTAACTATCTGTTCAAAAATTTTTACATTTATTTTCCAATTATCAGACGAATTACAATTATTATCATTTTGGCTATTATTTAATGAATTAATTACAAAATTATTAGAATAATTATTAGTCACCTCCATGTCAGTTTCATTTACATTTAAATTACTGGAATTAATAGAACTTACATTTTTATTGTTTTTATTTCGGTCGCTGAAGTAACAATATGCTGCAAAGTGGTTTGGTTTCTTACAGTTGGAGCATATTTTTCCTTGAGCTGGACATCTTATTCTGTGCTGTTGACCACATCTTTTACAGATTGAATTATTGCCTCTGGAATTACTTTTTGACCTGCAATTGCTAGAAAACAAATTATTAGTTCTTCTTTCTTGACTTTGACTATTATTTCTATTTTTTCGCTGGCTGTCGATCTTAGGTCTTGATTTCTGTCTCGTCGGTGTTGAACTTCTGCTTACATGACTTCTTTTTACAATGGCTTGTACTTGAAGATCGCTTTCCTTATTTCCCAACTTTTTTGATCTCTGGCATGATAATTCTATTGTTTTGGCTGCTTTGATTGCTTCATTGACATCTTTTAATTCTTTTTGAAGAAGTTTTTCTTTTATTTGACTGTCTTTAATGCCAATTATGAACATATCTTTGACTAGAGATTCTTTTAGTGTCTCGAATTTGCAACTTGAGGATAAATTATTTAAATAAGTCACATATTCATCTAGACTCTCATTTTGTTCTTGATAACGGGTAAAGAAATTATATCTTTCAACCGTTACATTTTTATGTTCGTTAAATTTTAAATCAAATTTTTGAATAATGGACGTTAACGTTTCCGTTTTTGAATCGACATTGAAAGAATTATATATCTGCAGACCTTCATCGCCTATTGCATTTAAGAATATAGCGATTTGCTTTGGCTCTGGTACTTTTTCCAAATCATTGGCTTCGAAATAAATAAGGAATTTTTGTTTCCACAACTTCCATTTTTCGGAATTAGGACAGTCTTTTGTTAAGCATAAAGGTTTTAAATTATTAGCTAGTATGACATTATGTACCTTTTCTCCCATTTTACTGTTGGTTTCTTGACTTCTTTAAAATTCTTCAGACTTCTTTGACTTTTTCCAGATTTCTTCGACTTTTTCAGACTTTTGGACTTTTTTAGACTTCGACTTTTTTTTCAGACTTATTTCTTCTTTTCCGACTTGTCTTCCACACTCTGACACCATGTATTAGACGCGGGTTTGGGAGATTAAGATACTAATTGGATGGACACACAATGAAACAACCTTTTGTCTTGCGGTAGTTAGCAAATGCATAACGTTTATTTTTAAACAGTTATATTTATAGCGAACGCAGCCAACCACAGATAACACAACACCTATGACTCATTTGTTTTATTTTCCCATGTTTTTCAATCAGAATCTCAGAATCGGTCGAGAGACGACTGAATACCTCTATATGAAGAGATACAAGGACTGCAGGGCTAAGAGGAAAGACCTTGTTGTAAAAGGTGCAACATTATAGAGGTGTCAGTAAGTATCACGGATGTACGGTCACCGACACTAACCAAAGGGAGGACGAAATCGACATCCGTATAGTCAATGCGCTAAGATGTACGGCAGCCCTTCACAAAGTACTGGTATCCAAGTTGATAAGCAAGACTACAAAAATCCGCGTTTACAATTACCGTCATTAGGCCGATTCTATTGTACAGGCTGTGAAACTTGGACTCTAACGTTGAAGGAGGAAAACAAACTCTTGGTTACGGAACGTAAGATTTTGCGAAAGATTCTGGGTCCAACAAGGGACGATGACGGAATTTGGAGGCGAAGGTTCAACCGGGAAATAGATATCATCGGGGAAATAAAGGCTGCCCGACTTCGATGGCTGGGGCATGTGAAAGAATGGGAGAGGATCGAGCTGCCAAAAGAGCGTATCTTGGGCGACCTTCCGGACGGCGTCCGGTGGGACGACCAAGATACCGGTGGAAAGATGAAGTTGCTAAAGATCTGAAAGAGCTGGACGTGTCCGATTGGTCAGACTTGGCACAGAGCAGGAAGGAATGGCGCACTTTGATGTCGGAGGCCATGATCCGCTTCGGGTCGCTGAGCCAGCGAAAGTAAAGTAAAGTATGTTTTTAAATAAACTTTTGTCAGCCAGCTTCCAAAGAGTTACGAAATAGAAAAAAAAAGTTTATGTATCAAAGTGTTTTTTTTTGCTTAAGAGGGTTTATACCTGCTGAGCTGGCAACGTTGCATTTTTGTTAGTTTTTCTCGATTATTCCATAAAAATTGAATGAAAATTAAAAATGTTTCGAATACAAATTGTTCTAATATATAAGTTAATGTGTCTACTGCAATAATAATTCGTGATAGACTTTTATTTTCTTTAAAAACAAACAAATTATTACCTAATGGTTTTTAAAGAAAATAAAAGTCTTATCACGAATTATTATTGTAGTAGACACATTAACTTATATATTAGAACAATTTGTATTCAAAACATTTTTAATTTTCATTCAATTTTTATGGAATAATCGAGAAAACTAACAAAAATGCAACGTTGCCAGCTCAGCAGGTATAAACCCTCTTAAAGTCACTGACTTATCAAACCGCCCTGGTATTCCGCGGAAAGTTTGCGATAGGTAATTTGTTTCTGTTTCTTTATTTTTTGCATCACTTGTAAATGTCACGAACAAATGTTTTTCTTCCTTTCTTTCCCGAGATTATAGGAAAACTTAATGTTCATCATCATCATCATTTCAGCCGTAGGACGTCCACTGCTGAACATAGGCCTCCCTCATTGACAGCCAATCATTACAGTTGGAAGCGGCTTGCATCCACCTTGAACGGGGCCTTTACCAAATCGTCTGTCCATCTCCTTGGTGGTCGTGCCACGCTGCGCTTGCCAGTCCATGGTCTCCATTCGAGAACTTTTCAGCCCCAACGAACGGCCATCTGTACGCTTAGTATAAGTTTTACTTCACCAAAATACTTCTCGATCGCGTTTACGTAAAAAAATCAATTACTAGGGAAACATGGACAGCGCCTCCGCGCGCGCGCGTCTATGTTTCCATAGAATTGAAATTTTTACGTAAACGCGATCGAGAAGTATTGAAGTGAAGGAAAACTTATACTAAGCATACTGTTCTACGTGCTATATCTCGTGTAGTCTTATGTTAATCAAGGATATTGGAACTTTCTTTTATTGAAAGATAGTTTCAGAGGTTACCACTTAACACAAAATCAAAGTTTACCTCCTTGCTGTATAATTACAGCAGTCATTATACAATGATCCATGTGACAGAAAAATCCCAACCCTTCGCCAAAAAAAAATTTACATAATATTGACATCACTCTGTGCTATCAATGCAAATAACACAGGGATCATCGTAAAAATACTTTTTTATAGTATTATATTATTGTTATAAATATTCAGTCTGCAGAAGTGTCCCTCAGGCTTAGGCTGGGAAAATGCGTCTTTTTACATTTGCTCCGGTTTCGAGCGGTACCTATCATTGAATGCATTAATACTGTAATGTAATATTAATTAATACTGTACAGTGGAAGTCTTGAAAAATCATATCCACTATTATACCTATTTAAAACCCTTTGGTATAACCTTTCAATACAAGCGTAGCTGGAAAATTCTGAAAAAGTTTTTTATTGGGACAAATGATTTTTACGGTCTTTCTAAAAAATATAATTGATAATCCATGTCCATGTAAGCTTAATTTAAATAGATTAAAATAATCTTGGTCTTGATTTTGACCTTGAGGGGTTCCGTTCGATGGTAAGAAGAAAAACGTTAAGGCCACGCATGCGCAATGAGGCCGAAATGACGCCCAGCCTCCAACCGCAGATGAAGCGGATGTGTGCGGCGTGAACTCTCAACTGCATTTAGTACAAATGTGAACGTACTTTAGTTACCAATGCACCGAAGCATTCTTAAATTGCAAAATATGACTTGGAGATAAATCGGTAAGTAAACCCTGGAAGTGTAGTATTTTTTACCACGTTTTAAGCTGTAAGGAATTACAGAAAAGACATTACTTAAATAACCAGTGCGGCTCAACGCTATAACGCTATGTTCTAGCAGGTGGTTGGGTAATTTGGTCTCGACACTTTTGGGACACTGTTCAATTTTGTTTTTTTTTTTCATTAATGTTGTTATTTTTGACAGTCAAATGTGAAATGTGATTTGGAGGAATTCGTTTTCAATTTATAATATTGTTAGGAATTTAAAATACATATTAAGTATATTTATGTCATACTTTCTGACAATTTGAACGTTGCGTTTTTTTCTATAAAAATAATTGGCCAAGTTGTATTCGGACTCGGGCATCGATGGATCCGGAAGTGGATATATCAAAATTCTAAATTCTTATGTTATTTAAAAGTACCTGGGCGACCGAGCTCTGCTCGGGCAGAAACTCTGTACCAAGCGTTTTCCCAGAGATAAGACCAAGCTAGATCAATTTTTCATCCCCGAAAACCCCCAAATACCAAATTTCATCGAAATCGTTGGAGCCGTTTCCGAGATCAAAACACCGGAGGGGTGGGGGGGTGAGAGGGGGGGGAGGGAGCGCGGGGGAGGGAGCGCGGAGGTATTAAAGGGGGGATGAAAATTTCATTGATTTTGCCGTAGGATGCACCGTTTTCAAGATATTTGACAAAAACACCGGAGGGGGTGGGGGGGGGGGGGGGGTGAGTCGCGTTAAACTATTGTACGTAAACCGACTTTACAGACAACCGGCTTTTCCTGTTCTGTGCTCCCAATAGGGAACGTACACATAGACGGTGCTGCCAACTGGTGCCATAAGGGTGCCATCAATTTGAATGTTTTACCTTGATAAGTTTGTTTTACTGTCCGCATAGTGTCTCTTCTGTCGCATTAGTGCTGCCGCCTATAGTTACTGCACGTTTCCCTATAATACTTTTTCTAACAAAAAAGTAACTTTTTTTCACAAAAAGTAACTTTTTCTCACAAAAGAAGAAACTTGACGTTTTATCATGAAAAATAAACTTAAAAAAAAAAACAAAAAATCTTGACACAAACGTGGAATCGAACCGAGGTCGGCTGGGTCCGCGACCACCCGATTCCTAATGTGCCATAATGATCTGCTCAAAGTCGGCGAAATTTAGCTTTATATTCTAATGCAAACAAAAATAGCCGGAAAACACGAGTAAAAGCGATTTTCTGAAAATGAAACATAGCTAGATCAGTTTTTCATCCCCGAAAACCCCCACATACCAAATTTCATCGAAATCGTTGGAGCCGTTTCCGAGATCCTGATTATATATATATATACAAGAATTGCTCGTTTAAAGGTATTAGATTAGATGTAGGTACCAACGCCTTGTTTACATGCGTTACATACTTGAAGACAATTCGCTTCTGAAGACAATGCGAGGAAATGAGTACTTACTAGGTATTTACAATTTTAATAGTGAAACGCTTGCAGTGGTTTTTAGATAATTTATTGAATCAGGCGTTACTTTGCGGAGGTCCATATCAATGAACTTTATTCGGGTTTCAAAGTAATTGTTTCAGTTCGTTGTTTTTAGGTAGTTACAGTCAAGGGCATAAATAAATATATGTACGTAATACAATATAAGTCAAAAATATCTAAACAACTCTTGACACTAAACATAAGATTGGTGTTTGCATATTTTTGACGCGAAGGCTGTATAGATAGTTATGCCTTCGACTGTACGACGCGGACGATGATTACAAGCTTTTAGTAACACTTAATTTTCGTTTGCTTAAAATTGGTCGGATTAGTCAATCTGGTAAGTGTCGTTCGATGATAATGCAATTATAAAGTGAGTAGCAACTTTTTGCAACAAAAACTATTCTTGCAGACAACATCTGATTTTTTTTTAGCAATTAATTACAGTGCGATACATCTTGAGAAAACTTGAGCGACTAAATAAGTAAATGTCCCAAATACAATTTTATTTATTTCTAACTACATTTCAGTATTCCTGTCTGGGGTATGTATTACAATACCGAAGTACGAAAGACCGAATGTATTAAAACATCGAATGGGTCAAAAGACCGACACGATTTTTTTCTGAAACCGTAAACTTTTCAGGATTTATTAAAACGGCATCATACAGAACCCATTAGGTTAGGTTAGGTTTGTTTTATAACAATCTTAAAAAGTTAACGGTTTCAGAAAAAAATCGTGTCGGTCTTTTGACCTATTCGATGTTTTAATACATTCGGTCTTTCGTACTTCGGTATTGTAATACATACCCTCCTGTCTGGCCCAAATCTAGAGGGGGGAGGGTTGCAAACAGGGGTAAACAGTGGAAACACCCTGGTCGGCAAATTTAATAGGGTCAAAACATTAAGAGATGAATACAATTTTTTCTACTTCTGTAGCTACTTTTATCTGTTTTTTACATGGTCACGAATAATTAAATAACAACATAGATAGTCAGAAAAGTCCATACTCTATTTCCCATAACAGCACTAGCGTCGTAATGTCGTTATAATGATACACCTAGCTGAAACAGATTATTAAATGTAGGTTACACTCAATACCTAGCCCAATGCCTAGCTAGCTCAATGCCTAGTTTAGACCTTCAAGGAAAACCGTGCAAGTTGCACTACACTTGCGCGATTTTTTTTGCAGTGCAAAAATTGGCTTAAAACAAGCAACTGAATTCATGCGGTTTTTATTAAAAATATAACTTACCGAGATATTTTTTAGTGCCAACATAAGAAAAATGTATTTTTTAATATCGAAAGTCAATTAAAAACCAAGTTTACCATAGACAATCACATTTGTGAAATATAATGTCAAACATTTTCATATAATTTCACTGGCTTCACTCGATTACTGTTTGCTCTTGCCATAGTTAAAGTTAACAAAAGAAAACATGGATGAAAAAGAAAAAATATTGCCCGCAACGGTGTATAATTTGGTCTATACGGCTCGTGCCGTCTTCCATTGCGATACTCACGTTCGTTCGTAATTTCGTATCGCAAGTATCGCAACTCACGTCACTCGCCTTTTAAGAACACACTTATGCAACCGTTGCATAATAGTAGATTGTTCAACAAGGGACTAAAACAAGCCATAATGACACAAGATATTTAGCCACCCGAGTAGTTTAGTCTCGTGTTAAACACTCTACTTTTCACTTTGAATGTGAGGAAAAAAACGATGTTTTAGGTATACTAATCTACAATATTACTTTTATAAAACGTACGCTCAATACGAGCAATGTACGTCTGTTCAGAATTCAAATAGCAATTTAAATTTGTTCCGCGGTTTTTTTTTTGTTGAGTGACGCTTTAAATGTTTAGCCAACAGATTCAAACTTGAAAATTATTTCATAGCTAATTGGACTAAGTATGCATAATAAAATGAATTCATCTTTAATATAATTAAATAGATTAATATTCGTAATTATTCATGGTGTTTCACGAAATTATTATTTTTTAAAATATTTTTATACAGTTGTCATTTTGAGGTCATTTCCACGCACTAAAGGCTTCCACAGACCGAAGCGCAGGGCGCTACGGAGCGCTACGGAGCGCTTCCGAGCGTCCGCAGCGCGCTGCGGTCTGTGGAAAGCTTTAAAATTGTCTATGCCTAGTCACTGAAAATGGCAATAATCCTCCATCCACAAACACCGTGATTGGCAGTTTAGGGGTTTCCAAAGTAAATTTAAAAAAAATTACTTTAATCCCTAGAGATCAAAAAAGAGCTTTAGTCCATCGGGACTAAAGCTCTTTTTTGCATATCGATGCAGAGACTAAAGTAACATTTTAAGAGCATGAAAAGTGAAAAATACTATTTCTCGATCGGGACTATTCTGGATTATTATGCAATAATAGCCTCTCGAAAACGTTCCTCTCTCATACTCGGGAAGCAAGGCAAATCTATTCCAACATACGGGGGGGGGACATGAACGGGGACAAGAGAAAATAATTTAAAAAAGCAAGGAGACGTTGAACGGTAAAGCAAGTGCGTAAAGAAGAAAAATGAAGGATGCGTTAGCAATTTCTGGCAGTGTTTTATTCGGAGATAACACCAATTTCAAACGAAGTATCGGCACCCTAGCGATGCTCGGGCGCCAAAATATATTTTCCGAAATTGGTGCTTTTTACCTCGTTGAAAACTGCTAGATATTGCTAAAACAAAAAGTAATGAAAAGTATCAGAAGAGTGAAAGTTATCTGCTGAATGATAAGTAAGTCGAAATTCAAAATAAATATGTGCTTGTAAGTATCTACTTAGTAAACTAAATGTATAATGTAGAACTATTTGCACACCATAGTTTATATCATATGTACTATAAATAGTAAATATATTATGGAAATTCATACAACATTGCTGGCCATGGCCAGCAAAGAGATTCTCTTTTGTTTTAGTTTTTTTATTGACTATCTATCTACTTGTATGACATACCTACTTAACTACTGCCAATTAAGAAAATTGACCAGATTTAGAGGCTGTTTCACCACCCTTTGATGAACTTTAACTGACGGATAAATGCGATGTCGTCTCCGTCTATTCGAGCAAAACAAACAGAGCAGAGGCATCACATTTATCTGTCAAATAAATTTGATCAATGGATGGTGAAACAGAGGGTTAACCAGGTATTCAATAAAATAAACAAGGATTGACATTTTTTGTAATAAATTATTAAAATAACGAATTAATAAGGTATCGTTATTTTTTACCTAATACTACCCTATTTATTGACGTACTAATTTCAAAGCATGAATAATAAATAAAACCAATCAAACTAATCAGTGGAAAAATCTATCAATGCTGGGAATCTTACTGTGAACCCGATCCTAACAAAATAATCACAATAAATAACAAATAATAAAATCAGCCAAGTGTGAGTCTGGCTCACGGCAGGAATCCCAAATTTATTAAAAAAAAAAACCTTTTTTCGCCAAACATCAAATTAAAAATAAATAATCACTCAATGCGCGAGTCCAATTCGCACTTGGCCAGTTTTAACATGTTTTGTAACATCAGTATACCTACTGTAAAACGGCGCGGCTTTATATAATAATGGAATTTAGTACTATAATAGTAATAAATTGCTATAAAATCTGTCCCTAGAAGCATTATTAGGCCCCGCTACGACTACGCACGACTAGGCACACTTCAAACAGATCAGAAGGAAATTATTTTAGTGTTTTTTTAAAGTAGTTACGATTTCGCTACCATCGTCTGTTTATGTATTATCTTTTTAATTAATTTTGACTGGGTAACATTTTTTTTTTAATTATTGAAACGTATTCTACCTCTAATTTATTTACGAGATTCTATATTAAGTATAATTATGTACCTATCTAATTAATGTTGTGATAAAAAAATCCACCGGTTTTTTTAAATTAATTGATTTTAATATTTCAGGTGACAGACAATAAGAAAAAACCATGAAGGATCGATACAAATTTGTACTCTTTTTTGGAGCTACTTGCATTGTAATCATGCTCGTGTATTTTTGGCTCCGTTCATCAAATCAAGAGCCGCAACATCCCTCGCTGAGTCACCGGGCCAGTCCTCCCAAAGAGTTTATGGGCACCCCTATGCCTATAAGATCTGACAAATATAAACAAATACACATCTCGGATAATACAAATGACGGTAAAGTCTTAGCGCATATTCATTGGTTACCTATTTTATTCAAAGCAGAATAAGCATCAAGTTTTTAATTTACCCGTTTTACCAGTTTAGAGAACTGCCACTGCCAATAGGTAACGAAATATAAAGTCACCTTAATGTTCAGTACCTACGCTTATTGTCATCTAAGTTATTGTCTAACGCGTGGTCGCGGCTTAGGCTCAAAAAACTCACTTTCCCGAAATGTGCACTTTTTCTAAGGGTTCACTTGTTTAGAAGGATCACTTTCTCGGATGGCGCCCTGTCTTAAAAAGTGCACTTTCCAATTGGTACACTTTCTCAGATAGAGCACATTCTCAGGTGCACTTTCCCAAAAAGTGCACTTTCTCCAATGGAGCACTTTCTCAAATAGAGCACATTCGCAAATAGAGCACATTCTTAGATGGTCCACTTTTTTCAAAAGAGCCGTTTCAAATTCATCATCTAAAATTAGAAAAAGAGGTAGCCAAGATGTTTGCACTCCATGCATGTGACAACTTGATATATGCGTCGTTGACGTGGAAAAAGTTAAATATACCTTGACAAGTTCGTGCGCGGCGCTCGGCGGGACCTTGTCGCAGGGAGCCTCTACTGTCCTTAACGAGATTGTTTTTAATAAGTGCGGCAAATGCTGACTGCGACAGGGTTCCGCGGAGAGCCACGAGCTTGTCGGACTATAATAGCCTATTCCCCAAAGTTTTTTATATGTGAGTTATAAAAGGGGTGAGTAATAAAAAGCTAAAAAAAAATTAGTCATTTATTTATAAATTAAAACTGAAACCAAATAACATTCGGCTAAACTTAATAAGCGTTATGCGTTTTGAGAAAATGTACATTATGGGAAAGTGTGCATTTTGGAAAATGTACTTTTTGGGAAAATGCACTTACGGGGACAGTGCTCTTAATGGGCAAGTGTACATTTTGGGAGTGTACATTTTGCGGAAAGTGCACATTTCGAGAAAGTGAGTTTTTTGAGCTTAAGCCGTTGACGCTTGCTTACGCATACACTATTTATTTCTGTCAAACGATATAATATGGTGTCACCATCTTATACCGTTTGGCAGAATGACATGGTGATTACCTTTGATCAGTTATTATTGATCAAAGGTGATTATGAAAGCAAGCGTCAACGTTAGACAATAAGCCTGCAACATTAAGAAACATAAAAAAATTAAAACATATGATGAAAAGGAGTCCTCTTATGCAAGCTTCTGAAGATACTGACAGTGGAATACTTATCTTTGAACATCTAAGCTAATTCTTTGTCCGATGTAACTGCCAGCTAATCGGTCTCCTGTGACGTCGACTAAGCTCTTTGCTATTTCTTTATAGCGCTAGGACCAAGTTGCATCTTATTTTTTTTGTATTTAATTTACAGCTTATACGGTAGACACTCCAGGGTGCAAAATACCATTGACAAGGATTAATTACATGGAACATTCAAAAGCTGAAAAAAAGAATAAAAATATATTAGACTGTGGCAATCGCGCAGTGTTTCTAAAGAAAATAAACAATGCTATACAAGTATCTATAGACATGGCCAAATTGAAAAAATATTTTCACAATAAGTGCACGATGTTCGGCTGCTATTACCAGTTTTTCAATGAATCAACTCGACTTAGAAAAGAACTTAGGTAAAATCGCATTATCCTTATTTGTATTGTTTATGTTCTTAAAAGCAGACATTAAACTGCACTTCTTTTTCAGAATTTGGAAGACATTAAACTTAACCATTCCCATTCAGAAAATATATTTAGAGAGTGATTTTGTAAACGTGAGATGTAGATGCGACAATCATGACTATCATAAGTACCATAACCTGACGTTCCCGTACTACGATGATTTATTCGCATTCATCAAAAGAAAAACCACTAAAGGTGACTACGTTCGCTGCAAGGAGCATTATAACGTGTTAATGCTGGGAATGGACTCCATGTCGTTAGCGCGCTTAAAACAAACAATGCCTAAAACCGTTGGTTTCCTCAATAAGAAGTCAGCACTCTCCTTTCAGGGTTACCACAAGGTGCTTATGATTTAATTTCACTCAAAGTAACACGAAAAATAAGTAACTTTGACTGGCGAGAACAAGTCTATAACACGATATCAAACACTTCCATCAGAATTGAAATATAACATAACATCTGCCAAGAGAAATATTTCTCTATTGTAGCTTTCTTTATTGTATCTCGATTATCGCTGAGGCTGAATTAAAAACCAATTTAAGGCTGGAAGTAACATTTTAGAGTAGGAGGAGCGTAAAAACTTGTAGGTACCATAATACCTTTAAGATGCTAAACACAAAAACATAGACCTGACTGAAGTGTAATGGGGTATTAAGCTAAAAAAAATACTTACCTACATAATTAAGAGCTTAATGAAAACAAAATTACGATCGCGTCCTGTGTGTAACGAAAGTTAGTCATACAAACTATATGGGTAACTTTCGTTACACAAAGGAATCAATTAAGTTTTTTTGTTAAATTAAATCCCTTAATTGTGTACAACCTACAAATTTTTTGAAACGATCCTTAAATTTGAAATATATTGTGATTTTCATGCGCGAAAGATGTACTTGGGGTAGGTACTTAACAACAATTTTTATTACGAATGAAAACTAAACAAAAAACAAGCCTGATTAGTAGTCGGGTCTATGTCTTACATAACCAGATGCATTCCATGTTATTTAAAAAAAAATAGGCATTACTTTGCCATTTGTCTATATCAGTAAACTACAACCTTTTTATTTTGCTCCTCCGCTACCACACATCCATGACTATGACTATGCCAGTGCGACACATATGTTGTCATGCAAAACCTGCCCTCCTCAACTTAAATTATCTACTCTAAAAAGTCTACCTGCAAATCAGATACCCTACAGATTTTTTTTTTATGTTATTGAAGCCAGACAAACGAACTAGTGGGTCACCTGA
Source organism: Archips xylosteana (assembly GCA_947563465.1). Classification (NCBI taxonomy): domain Eukaryota; kingdom Metazoa; phylum Arthropoda; class Insecta; order Lepidoptera; family Tortricidae; genus Archips; species Archips xylosteana. The sequence continues at coordinate 15,696,686 of OX387347.1, read as the reverse complement.
TGTTAAATGAACACCACTGTCCATAGACACATTTTATCAGTAAGTAAACTGACGTAAGCTTTTCCACAGTAGGTACAACCTAGTCTCAATAAGCCACCATCGTACTCATCAAGGAAGTCACTGGGGCATTTATTACGAAAAGGTTGTATTGCGGGTCGAGCCTACCTACAACAGTTTACCTATAGTTTAAGTGAAGGGGATAAGGTAGGAAGGAATAGGTATTAAGGAACTGTCTAGAATAAGTCGAAATTCTCAGATGCAACACTGAGTGGTTTTATCTTTTTCCAATTTGTATCTCATAAATTTCCATTCTGAATTTATGTTCACGCGAGACACGGGTAGGTACGTATTTTGTACGAATACTTAGTAATATTTTAACCATACGACCTTTACAGGTGGGCGATAACACTTTTCCTAATTTGATGGCGGCGTTATCAGGGTACGACCTGCAAACCATAAAAAAATATTGTCTGACATCAATAGATGGATGTGATATCATATGGAAAAAGTTTCAGAATATTGGGTACACTACGGCATATGGAGAAGATTTCTTAGGCTTACCTGATACATTCGGTAAAAATTTTACATTTCATAAAAGTCCGACAGACCACCACATAAAACCATTGTTTCTCAGAGAAGAAATAGAAATAAATAAGACACTAATATGCACTGGAAAAGCATTGGCTGGGCAGCAACTTCTAGATTACGCCACAGATTTCGTCAGTACATATCAACATGAACGCTTCTTTGGTATATTCTGGCTCAATTCTTTTAGCCACAATGAGAATAGCCGTCCTCAAGACGCAGACAGATTGCTGGCAATCTTCTTTAATAATACAATTGGTAAAATGGAAATCCTTAAAAATACATTCGTCATATTTTTTAGCGACCAGGGTTTGCGATTTGGAAAGAGTCGCATGAAAGTAGAATCCTATTACGAGGAGCGATTGCCTTTCCTCTTCATATTGCCACCTGAAAATTTTAGAGAAAAGTATGCTCTTGGATTACAGTCTCTTTTAATGAATCAGCGACGATTGGTCACGCCTTACGACCTTTATAACACACTCTATGAAATATATCGTTTATCAGGTTGCAAAAATAGGAATTACGGAAGCGTGTCTCACGCTTGTCGAGAGTGCCAAAGTCTATTTACTGCCATCCGTACCAACCGCCAGTGTCAGGACGTCGGCATTGGCGCTAAGTGGTGCAGTTGCCACAAATTGAAACCTCTATGTCAAAGCCAAAGCAAAGAAGTCCATTCAGAAGGTACGAACAGCGTGCTGTCTGCAATATCTGTAGTTAAAGGAAAGATACAATCCATTAAAACAAAACCTGCTTGGATTTGCGCAGATATGTCGCTCGATGAAATCATAAGGATACATTATTATTACGATAAATTTGACAAGAGTATCTATTTCGTGGTTGCATTTACTATGACTCCAGGTAATGTATCTTTCGAAGCGACAGTTTCTATGTCTAAAAAAGTAAAAAATCTAAGAGTAATATCACCATACAAAGGTTTAGGACATTGCACAGTAGACACCAATATTCACTCACGATTATACTGCATTTGTGATAGATATACTTAAATAAAGCTTGCTTGTAGTAATTATTCAATCATTGAACCGTACATTGACCGTACCTACAGAAGATTAGGACACTGCATAGCAGACATCAACATCTGCTCATGGTTATACAGCGTTTGTGAAAAATTAATGCTTCCTTTCAATAATTATACATTGGAGCTTAAAACTACTATAGAGAAGTTTAGGATATTGCCCGCATCAATAACATCCGCTCATGGTAGGTATACTACATTAGTGGAAATAATAAAGCTTGCTTTGAATAATTAATCATCGGGGCATAAAACCACTGTACAGAAAGGAAACTGTCCAGCTGCCCTGATAGCAACATCTGCTCACGGTAATATTTGCTACATAACTAAATATGTGAAAAAAAAACTAAAAACACGCTTTTAAAAAAAAACAACTAAAAAATAAAAAAATAATTTTAATAAATTTCAATTCACTATTCTTATAGTGCAGTAAAAAATCTTAATAAGCAATTATTATATTGTTATATCCAGATCAAAATTTGTAAACAATACTAAATATTGATAAAATAAATAATAATAGTTTAAAATATTTTATTGTAAAAAAAGCGTGGGGTGCATAGTGTCAATTGTCAAGGATTATCATTTTGATATCATCTTAAAAAGCACCCCACGCTTTTTTTACAATAAAATATTTTAAACTATTATTATTTATTTTATCAATATTTAGTATTGTTTACAAATTTTGATCTGGATATAACAATATAATAATTGCTTATTAAGATTTTTTACTGCACTATAAGAATAGTGAATTGAAATTTATTAAATTTTATTTTTTAGTTTTTAGTTGTTTTTTTTTAAAGCGTGTTTTTTAGTTTTTTTAAACTATTATTTATTTTCTATTTTTTAGTTGCATTTTTTCACAGTGAGAGTTTCCATGTGCTAAAAAGAGACACAAAACGGTTTCTTGCTCGTCTTAAATAGAATCGGTCCATCTTATACTTGGTCTTTGGTACGCGAGCACTGCTCTACACTACTAAACGTAAACCTCTTTCTTTCTAACTTTACCCCCCTCACCTACAACCCCCCAACCCCCTCAACCCCCTAAACCCAACCCCCAACATCCCCCACCCCATTTCCCTTAACTCCCCACCAAACCCCTAACCCTAACCCCCACACCCTTACCTCCAACCCCCTAAACCCCCTTACCCCCTCCCCATTTTCTAAACTCCTAACCACCTTAACCCCACCCCCTCTTACCCCCAACCCCAACCCCCTAAAACCCTAACCCCCCTTACCCCCTCCCCATTTCCCACAACCCCCCCGACCTCCCTAACCCCCGAACCCCCCCAACACCCCCACCCTATTTCCCCCAAACACCCCAACCCCCCACACCCTTAACCCCAACCCCCTAAACTCCCTTCCCCCATTTCCCCCAACCCCCCCCCCCCCCCACCCGCCACCTACCCCCTTTCCAGCTCTATCATCAAACCCTTGTTACCATCTAGGCCTCTTACCCCCTCCCCATTTCCCACAACCCCCCAAAATCCCTAACCCCCGAACCCCCCAACAACCCCACCCTATTTCCCCAAAACCCCCCCCACCTCCAAACCCCAACCGCCACACCCTTACCCCCAACCCTCTAAACCCTCGACCCCCAACCCCCTTACCCCCCACCCCATTCCCCCCACCCCACCACCTACCCCCCTTCCAGCTCCATCATCGGACCCTTGTTACCATCTAGGACCAAAGTACTCGTCAAAACGAATCAAACGAGCCCAAACTCGATGGGGTTGTTTCGTTTTATTGTGGAGTGCCTTTGGCCATCTTCCAGCTCCATCATCAGACCCTGGTTACCATCTGGGATCAAAGTGCTCGTCAAGACGAATCAAACGAGCCCAAACTCGACGGGATTGTATTGTTTTATTACAGAGCTCCTATGGCCACCATCCAGCTCCATCATCAGATCAGCTCCATGTTACCATAATATTGCATTGTCATCCAATTTACACATACGTGCAAAATATCAGCTCAATCGGAAACCGGGAAGTGGGTCAAAATCGCGCCCTAAGGAGTCGGTTACAAACATACAAACAAACATACTAACTAACTAACATACAAACAAACATACATACAGGTGAAGCTAATATAAAGCGTGTAAAAAAATAAAGCTTGCTTTGAATAATCATATCAGCGTAGGTAATATCACCTTATCTTACGCCCCTTAATGCATAAAACGTTGTGATTTAAGTATGCCCAAAGTAATCTGACTAAGCATTTTTTAATATACTTAATACGCTAGCAGTATAGATAAAACTAATCGAAAATATCGCCAGTTCAGTGGCAAACTCACGAATCTGCGAAAATTGCATTTTTGTGAATGTGAAAGCGGGTGTGCGGGGTGGTTGGGGGTTGCGGGGGGTGCGTGCGTGGGGGTCCGGGGGGGGGTAATTTTTTTTATATCGAAGAACTAAGGAGAGCCATAATTGATGCAAAATAATAGTATAAAAAAAATAAAAAACACGCTTTAAAAAAATAAAAAATAAATTAATAAATTTCAATTCACTATTCTTATAGTGCAGTAAAAAATCTTAATAAGCAATTATTATATTGTTATATCCAGATCAAAATTTGTAAACAATTCTAAATATTGATAAAATAAAGAATAATAGTTTAAAATATTTTATTGTAAAAAAGCATGGGGTGCATGGTGTCAATTGTCAAGGATTATCATTTTGATAACATCTTAAAAAGCACCCCACGCTTTTTGTACAATAAAATATTTTAAACTATTATTATTTATTTTATCAATATTCAGAATTGTTTACAAATTTTGATCTGGATATAACAATATAATAATTGCTTATTAAGATTTTTTACTGCACTATAAGAATAGTGAATTGAAATTTATTAATTATTTTTATTTTTTATTTTTTTTTTTTAGTTTTTAAAGCGTGTTTTTTAGTTTTTTTATACTATTATTTTTCATCAATTATGGCTCTCCTTAGTTCTTCGATATAAAAAAAATTACCCCCCCCGGACCCCCACGCACGCAACCCCCGCAACCCCCAACCACCCCGCACACCCGCTTTACCCCCACCCCATTACCCCCCCCCCCACCCCGCCACCTACCCCCCTTCCAGCTCCATCATCAGACCCTTGTTACCATCTAGGACCAAAGTACTTGTCAAAACGAATCAAACGAGCCCAAACTCGATGGGGTTGTTTCGTTTTATTGTGGAGTGCCTTTGGCCATCTTCCAGCTCCATCATCAGACCCTGGTTACCATAATATGGGATCAAAGTGCTCGTCAAGACGAATCAAACGAGCCCAAACTCGATGGGGTTGTGTCTTTTTATTGTATACGCGGACGGAGTCGCGGGCAAAAGCTAGTGATGATATATTATATCTAACGTTTCCTACGCATAGATGTGTAATCGAAATTTTTAAAATTTACAAATTGTTATAAAAAGGTTTTAAATCTTAGTGTCAAATATGGCTTCATAAGGGTAGAAAACTGCACGCTAGGAAGGAACCAACTCAACCAACATCCGCTCACCGTTTTGTACTGCATTTGCGAAAAAATAAAGCTTGCTTGGAGTAAATCACATACGTTGTTTCATTGTGTATATGTGTGTATTTATTATGTTATACCTTTTAATAACCTGCTTGTTCCTGCAACTAACTAGTAGTAATTCCAAGAACAACCTAAAGCACTACCGGTATTTTGACTTATTCCGGTTATAGACCCTAAAACAGCCAACCTAAGATGGATACCCGGAAACGCGTGTCTATCTATCCACCCTGATGGGGCCGGATAAACGGAATTCACATAATATCTTTCTTCCGATGTTATCCCCGTCTATATACAGTCATTTATAGAAACATACACAAACCTTTGATGTCATCAGTTCAGCATTAGATTAAGGTTACCAACCAGTGTCTCGAGCTCCGAACCACTGTCCTTCATATCATAACACAGGGTATCCTAGCATGAAGGCAGGGAACAATTTTATTGTATCATTAACAGCAAGCCTTGTATATATTAATGCTTGATTTTATATTATTACTAGCTATTGCCCGCGACTCCGTCTGCGAAGAATAGGGTATAAAATATAGCCTACGACCTATTCTCAGACCTACCAAATATGGAGAAAAGTTTGATAAAAATCGGTCAAACCGTTTCGGAGGAGTTCGATAACAAACACCGTGACACGAGATTTTTATATATTAGACTAGCTGTTGCCCGCGACTCCGTCCGCGGAGAATAGGGGTATAAAATATAGCCTACGACCTATTCTCAGACCTACCGAATACAGAAAAAAAAGTTTCATAAAAATCGGTCAAGATGTTTCGGAGGAGTTCGGTAACAAACACCGTGTCACGAGATTTTTATATATTAGACTAGCTGTTGTCCGCGACTCCGTCTGCGAAGAATGGGGGGGATAAAAAATAGCCTACGACCTATTCTCAGATCTACCGAATACGGAGAAAAAAGTTTCATAGAAATCGGTCGAGCCGTTTCGTAGGAGTTCGGTAACAAACACCGTGACACGAGATTTTTATATATTAGATTTCCTTTGGAAGAGGCTTATGAAATAAACTTAAGTATTATTGTTATTATTATTATGTATAGTCAACCAAGTAAGTGCTTTATACCATTTTTAATGACAGTTCCAACTTCAGAATAAAAACAATAAAGCTGATTGTCACATTAACTTGCAAGTGAAAATAGCCTTTGATGTTTTAATTTTAAGCCGTATACAACTTGATATGGTGCCAGCTTGCATCTTATGGTGGCAAAGGAATTTCTTGGTCATTAGATAGATTAGATTAGATAGATAGATAGATAGATAGATTAGATAGATTTAGCCATTTAAAAAAAACTATAAGCAATATTTGCGTTTTGGTTCATTATGACATTCTGCCACTGTGCTACGCTTATTTAAGGTAAGGTAAGATGGTGATGGTGATGGTGATGGTAATGGTGATCTGATGAGAAATTATTGAGAGGCCAGTGGTATCGATAACGTGTTCACCGCCGTTGGGCAGAAACGAAACTTGAGGAATCTTGAAATAAACCAAGTTTTAAGGTCTATAACGCAGCAGCTTTTATTCCGCAATAAAAACACTATGTATAGTTGTCAGATACATTAATACTATTGAGATTAAGCAAAGCACACTCGTAACGAGAGGTTCTTGTACGGAGGTTGACATTACAGAGAAAGAAAGGAAACGGATATATTGGACAAACTGACGTTTGTCACTGTCAAACTGATTGCGTTATGTTATATTCTTAATATATTCAACAGAAATATTTCACCATCAACATCATCATCACCATCATCATCGTCATCATCATCATCACCATCACCATCATGATGACGACGACGATGATGATGATGATGATGATGATGATGGTGATGGTGCATGTTTGAGAAAAGCACTATACAAGCCTCGGCCGGAACAGGGGTCAACTTAGGTACTCGGACGGCAACCCCTTAAGTCCCGGCCTCTAAGCTGTACCTCTACCATGAGTTACACTAGTTTACAGTGACCGTACTCGCTAGCGACGGCGTAAATGATTTGTATAGAGAATTGTGTACAGCGCCTCTAGCGGTCACTTACGGAAGTACAATTCTCCATACAAATCATTTACGCCGTCGCTAGCGAGTACGGTCACTGTAAACTTGAGTAACTCATGGTAGAGGTACTGCAGTAATGTACTATTAATATCATTTAATGTGAAACTTCAACTAGGAAAAAAAATTCTTTCCCTGTTAGTCTTGAGTGCGAATGACGGTAAAATACAATTGTATTTTACCGTCACTCACACTCACCTGAGGCCGTATTGTCTAACGCTTCTGACGCTTGCCTTCGCTTTCACCATCTCTTTCTGTCATCAACTTATACCGTTTGACAGAAAGAAATAGTGATTGCGAAGGCAAGCGTCAGAAGCGTTAGACAATAAGGCCTCAGTCATCATCACCATCCCAGCCTATATACGTCCCACTGCAGGGCACAGGCCTCCTCTCAGAATGAGAGGGCTTGGGCCGTAGTTCCCACGCGGGCCCAGTGCGGATTGGGAACTTCACATACATCAATGAATTTCCTCACGATGTTTTCCTTCACCGTAAAGCTCATGGTACAAATGTACCTAATTACGCACATACCTAAATTCCGAAAAACTCAGAGGTGCGAGCCCGTACTCGAACCCACGACCCTCTGCTTGAGAGACCACTAGACCACCACGGCTTCACACCCTAAAGCACACTCACCTTTGCCTAATCTATTATTATCGATTTGATGTCTGTCCCTCGACCCAAACAGACCGAAACCTATATCCAAAGATTTTTTAAATGATCGATATGTTTATACCTGTGTACCTGTGTGCATTTCTCAAAAACTTTGTACCACACAGACAGTGTATGTGGTTCATGGTGGGTAACAAAAAAGGAAATTTCCATACAAATTAATCAGGACATTTTTGGAGGCTATTAGTTAGGCTCAGTTGCACTCACGTTACTTAGCTGTTTTATATGCAAAGTTTTTCAGTAAGCTCATGCAGGTTTGTAATAATTATTTGTTTACGATCTCCTCAAACCAACGAAATCGTGCATTTGGTTACAATAAGCAATACTGTACAATGAATGACATATTTACTGTTTACAAATTCTCAAGTGTCTTATGTCTTGTGCGTCGTATCGTGTAATCACAATACGGTTTCAGTTACTTGAAGTCATTTCATTGGCCTTCTCTTTTGTAATGTAAATGGAAAGAAGTAAGAAAATTGCATTATTCATTTGTCTGAGGATATCGAAATGGCTGCTGGTACCCACTCAAAGGTTAGTATGGTAGAATTTTGTCTCTGTTCATTAAAAATAATCTTTTGAATTTGGGTTGTATTTAGATGACCGTAGCTTAGTGGTTAGATGGAGACCCACCTTTTTCGCCGATAGTATTTTTCCCAACTGATTCATTTCCCAACTTTTTCCTGAAACGGTAAACTATTCAGAATTTATTTCAGGACTATCCTGTAGAACCCCATAGGTTAGGTTAGGTTACTTTTATAACAATCCTAAAGTACCTACAATCAGTTTCAGAATTAAAAAACAGTTTGGAAATATAACAATCCTAAAGTACAATCAGTTTCAGAATAAAAAAACATTTTGCAAATGAAGAGAGAACCAGTTAATGACTCAAGTATATGCGAATTCCATTTCCACTTTTTAGAGCCCGTTCCCACTATGTCGTTGTCATAGTGGGAACGGGCTCTTAGGGTTCCGTACTCAAGGGTGTGATTTATTTGGCTGAATGTCTTATTTTGGACATTTGGTATAATGGGAATGTAATAAATAGGTAACGTAGAATTTTGAAAAATGTGTTATTTTGGGAATGTAGTATTTGAGGCACGAGCGCATGAGTCATGAGATATAACGCTTGAATATTCACCCTAAAAACTAAATTCTGTCCTTTCTTTATAATATTTGATCTAAGCTTAACTAACCATTAGAGACTAAGAAACAAAGATAAATAGCCGATGGTTCACAGGAATAAATATATAGACTATACAAAATAGACTACCTATACTTAGTACCTATAGGTATCACACAGAAGTCGTGCACTGTAACTTTAGCTACTTTGGACAGTATATCTTAAGACCAAACAGGAATAAACAAATTAGTAAATTACTCTATGATAACAGTACCTACACACCTCAGAACAATAACTAAAGCATAGAATACGGATTAAAATAAAAACCAATTATTATAGTGCGTTGCTTCTTACTCCAGTGCACTAAAACGATAAGTTAAAGAGAGACAAAGATGCTGTCACGAGACAGTCGTTTGTCTGTTCCGTACTAGGGTAACCTATACAAAGCGCTTTCAATTATACATATATATTTTTCGATAGTGTAGGGAACACACCGTCATGTTTAGTCTTCAATCGATATTTTTTATGAGTTGGAGGATAGGTCGTCGGTCGTGGATATAAATACATATTAAACGAATATCATTATAATGAGAAAAAAAACTTGTATTAATGAAAAACTGGCCAAGTGCGAGTCGGACTCGCGCACGAAGGGTTTCGTACCATCTATACAACATTCATTAGACATTAGCAAAAAACCGGCCAAGTGCGAGTCGGACTCGCGCACGAAGGGTTCCGTACAATTATCTATAAAAATGGGTATGGGAGCCCCCCTTAAATATTTTTTTTATTTTAATTTTATGATTTATTTTTAAAGTAATGCAATTTTCTGTGAATATTTCAAGCTTCTACCTGTTGTCGTTATCAATATCGAGCAAAAACGAGCAAAAAAATCACGTTTGTTGTATGGGAGCCCCCTTAAATATTTATTTCATTCCAATTTTTAGTATTTGTTGTTATAGCGGCAACCAAAATACATCATCTGTGAAAATTTCAACTCTCTAGCTATCACGGTTCCCGAGATACAGCCTGGTGACAGACGGACGGACGGACGGACGGACAGCGGTGCCTCAGTAATAGGGTTTCCGTTTTTACCCTTTGGGTACAGAACCCTAAAAACGGCAAAAAAATTACGTTTGTTCTATGGGAGCCCCCCTTAAATATTCATTTTATTCTGTTTTTAGTATTTGTTTGTGACCGGAACTTAGTCTAATTTTATAAGTGCTTAGGCAGAAGTGTTTTTAGGGTGGGATCTTTGAACATTCAATAGTAAATAAATAGTAGTAATGAAATAAAATAGCAGTTTTACTTATGATAATTTATTAGCAATAGCATACAATAATCAAACTATTGACCTTTAAACAATATGGTTTTCGTAAGAAAATTCCTTATTATAACAGTGGATAACGGTGTACCACATTGTTCCAATCGTGGCCGTTTGGCACATCCAGTTTCAGGGTTTGTATTGGCAGCAACTTTTGTTATATCTTCTTCACTTGGAATGTTTTCTGAGCTCTGGAAGACATATTAAAACACATTAGAATACAAATAATTAAATAAAACACACTAAGACAATTTACACACTTAAGTACTTACATGTGTTATGTCCTGTAGTGGTAATTTGTCAGTGCTTGTAGATGGCATGTCATTTAGCTGCATATATACTGTTTCCTGAAACATTAATTTAATTTAATGAGTGAGAGATGTTATTGTACAGTCAAGGGCAAAAATATGTATACACTTTAGTACCTTGTCACTTTAACCACTGTGACAGTTCATATATGGCAGTTCAAATATGACGAAAATAGACAAGGTACTAAAGTGTATACAAATTTTTGCCCTTGACTGTATGTATAGGTACAAGGAAAACATGTATTTTTTTATTATATAAAATTTATTTATGTATTATGAAGTTGTATTTTAGCAATGATTGTTGATCTTGTGGTAGTAATAGCGTTGGTACGGCTTCAGGCTTCAACCTCCGTCGTTTTAAGTCATCTTTGTTTACAAAGCACTCTAGAGTAAAATGCTTAGAACAGATTCGTCTATTATCAGGGGTCCACTCTGGTTTTTTGATAGCCTCTAGCCATATTTTTTAAATTCATTACTTTTCGGAAAACTGAAAGAATTAAACAATTTAAGTACCTACATCTATAGATTTTCATTTAATATCGGTTGACTGACAGTTTAGTCGAAATCAAAGGCACATCACTACGATAACCTATACTGTTTTTATATTTTACTTGAAATAATATGTAAATATAGGGAAATCTTTGTCAAACAGAATTCAATAACGGTGTTTTTTTATAGAAGAAACTCTCAATATATTTTTAATGCGACCCTGATACTGATTAAAAACAAAAACACTTACCGATGGTAACTTATGAACACATCATCATTTTGTTTTCTGGACGCATTAGATTTACATCCTGGCACTGCACAAGACATTTTGTACTTACACTTGATACACTTTAAGTAATTTGCTTTACCAATATTCGTTATTTAATAAATTAACAATAAAAAGCCAAAGATTGGTAAATAGTCGAAGTGTCACTTGCGCATCCGATGCACATACGGATAAGTTAAGTTGACACTTAACACATAAGTCATTGGATAACAAATTTGACTCTTTAAATCGGTGTCATTTAACGGTACCAAGTGACGTAAAGGAACCAAATTTGACGTTTGGACTGGTTACAAGGGCAGAAACGTAATAATAAATTCTTATGTTTGTCTCTCTTTAACATATCGTTTTAGTGCACTGGAGTAAAAAGCAACGCACTATGATAATTGGTTTTTATTTTAATCCGTATTCTATGCTTTAGTTATTGTTCTGAGCTACACACCAATATAATAGATGACACAATCAATCAACTGACGTACTTTTTATTAGCTGTTAGAACGCGACTCTCTCATAAATTTTGTATCGCAATAGCTATTTATGACGTCACTTATTTGCCAACTCAATCGACAATTTATTTGTTTTTAGCAGCCAAAAATGTAATATTGCAATTAATTGACAGTTAATCTGGTTTTCAGGACTAAGTTTTCACTAGATTCGCGGCTTGGAATTATTGTCTGATGGCGTCATCAGATCTAGCCTATTGTCATTCTTGGCCTTTTATGAAACGTACCTATTTTTTTTTATTTCAGGTTAAGAAAAATTAAAAAATATACCACCATGAGGCACGAGTATAAATTTCCATTATTAATTTTTGGAGTAACCGGCTTTGTTATCCTGGTGATGTATTACTGGGTCCGTTCTCCTTCAGTACCACCAGAACTTCATTATATTCGACACCCATTGTTGGAAGTTCGGCCCACAACCTCTGCCGAGGAGTTTTACATCATAGGCACTCCTATGAGGCATGTGCCCCTTAACGAAGTTTATAAAGATAGATCTCAACAAGAAGATGATTTTTCGGATGAAACAAAACCGGGTAAAATATTAGCATACACATATTAGGTACATATTAGCAGTTTTATTTTTTTATCTATTTTTTTTTTTTTTATGTTAGAAAGGCCAGACAAACGAACTAGTGGGTCACCTGATGTTAAATGATCACCACTGTCCATAGACACCTGCAGCGCTTTACGCGATGCCAGTGCGTTGTCGGCCCTTAAGGAGAGGGAATAGGGGAAGGGGGAGAGGGAGGGGGAGAGGGAAGGGGTGAGGTATTGGGCCCCCGGCACTCTCACTGACCGTACGAAACGCAAGCAGGATTACTGCTGCTTCACGCCGGTTTTCTGTGAGAGGGTGGTACTGCCCCGGACGAGCCGGCCCGATACCGAAATATTAAAAAAAACACATTATAACATTTTTCTTCTAACGAAATAATGTTATAATACAATTTTTTTTACCATTACGATACAGGGCAAATCCAAAAAGTTTATATCACCAAGTTTTGATTCCAATTTTCACTTGTCTGTGGCAGAAGCGGGCTGCGCATGCGCGCCAAAGAGTATTGTAATATTATAAGAATGCGCGCACATGTGCGGTGACGTCTTACTGGGATTTAGCGCTATTCCATTCCTAAAACTGTCAGTCAATTGAAATTGCAAACAATGTAAACATACCTTGTAATTAAAATGTCTTTAATTTCCATTATCCCTCATCAAATACTGCTAAATCCGTGTGTTATTTAATCAATGTAGACGACGCCGCTCTGCATCTGAAACATAGAACCTAACATAATTAGTTATTTTTGTAAAACGCGTTATTTGTATATTATATACTTACCCGCATTATTTGTTCCATTTGTTTATATGTATTTGTGAAATAAACGATGTACGTACGGGTGACGCGCATGTGTGTGTGACCAAGGCGCAAGCATTAGTTTCGCATTAAAAATGCACTTCAGTTGACCTCTGATCGCCGTCGCTAACACCCGCATGTCAATTGCCCCAAAAACGTCATCAATACGAGTCGAATTGTTGTCTCTTCTTTGTCGCTGAACACCAGCACCGACACCCAGCGCTTACAAGTTTGGTCCTTCAGCCTGGATCGTCGAGGATTACGAAGTTGAAGACAGCCGACGACTACCGCAAAATGTTTGCACGCACACCGCCGCGCACGAACGTAAAAACGCGCGGCGCTGTCGAACGAGAAAAACTGATGCAATCTGCACACGTTGATGATGATGGCAGTGATGCACGCTCGCTAAGAGTAAGATCAGAAATAGTGGATCCAAATATAATGAAGAACGAACTGAGTAAAATTACCGAACAGCTGCCTCATAAATCAGGTAGTTTGAAACTAGAACTCGGTGTTTTTAAATCCGTTCCATCGAAGAAAAGCTCCAATAAATCTTCATTGTCGGCACGCAGAAAGCAATTGGAATTGGAGGCAGCTGAAGCCAGAGCTAAAATAGAAAAAGATTTAATAGATAAGAGGTTGGCTGCAGAAATAGCCGCACTAGAAAACGAGTCTTCACACGGTTCCCGTTGTAGTAAGCAAGACTCGCTCCATGCGACTTCAAATAAAGTTGAAGATTGGCTAGAGAAGAGCCAGCACGAGTCACAATTACGGAACGCGGATACCCCACCGCCGCCGCCGCCGCCATCAGCGCCAGCGCTGCACGCCAGCAACGCTCCGCACAACGATATCCAACACCTAGCTCGAGCGATGGAAAACCTAGCTGTCGCTACTCATTCTTCGAACACACAGCTACTATCAAGACTAGCCACACCGAAGGACTTACCTGTTTTTTTCGGGGAACCACTCGAATGGTTGCAGTTCAAAAAGAGCTATGTCGAATCTACAAAGTTATGCAATTATAGTAACTGTGAAAACGTTGCCAGACTAAGTAAATGCCTTCGTGGTGAAGCGAAAGAAGCTGTGTCATCGCTGCTCATCAGTGACGCAACGCCCAGTGTAATCATAGAAGCCCTGGAACTGCGCTTTGGACGACCTGAGCTAATTATATACAAGATCGCTTCACAATTAAAAAAGTTGCCGCCCCTACCACAAACTTATCACACCGATATAGTGATATTTGCTGTGAAAGTTAAAAACTACGTAGCAGCCGCTCAATCAATTAACCAAACCGACTATTTGAGAAGCCCAGAGTTGCTTAATACGGTAATTTCTAAGTGCCCCAGCGCGCTCATAAATAAATGGGTGGACTATTTTTACGAAAACGAAGACAACAACAAAGCCAAACTACAAATATTCGCCGAGTTTCTGCACAGAGAGGCTATAAAAGTAGCCGCAGCAGGAATCAGTCACATCCCAAGCCAATCAGATCACAGAATCTACAAAAAAACCGATGAACGCAAGATTCAAGTTCACTCTGTACTTAACAACGGCAGCGACATAAGTGTTAAGTGTAAATTATGCCGCACAATAGCTCACCCTCTCACCAGTTGTAATAAATTTAAGCGGGCACTAAGAAAGGACAGATGGCGTATCGTGAAAATACACAATCTATGTCATAAGTGTATGTCGCCGGGCCACTGTAAGGAAACCTGCACGGCACCGCCGTGCGACGTCGACGAGTGCGGGCTAGCACACCACCGCTTGCTCCACTGGCCTGTAAAGAAAAATGTGTCGCCTTCTCATGGAGATTCAACCGAAAATAACATTAATAATGTTACGAACTTATCGTCGTCAAGCGAAAGAAATGATTCGACAAGTGGGACAGTCACAAACACCACTATTGTTACGCCCAGTACGATTGTATTGCTAAAAACAGTGCGCGTGAACATCCATGGACCGAAAGGTGTTATTAAAACGCATGCATTACTCGACGACGGAGCTACTGTATCCCTAATCTCCGCTGATCTAGCAGACTGCGTCGACTTAAAAGGCCTGCCTGAAACTTTGAGAATCCGTGGTGCGTGGAACTCTGACATTGTGTGCCGCAGTGAAATTGTGAACTTTAGACTTTCAAACAACAACAATCAGGTGTACGAAATGCGCGCGCGCAAGATAAGTGAATTGGACCTACCTATTCAAAATCTATCAAAGGTAAACGTCGATATGTACGAACATCTACGCAATTTGAAAGACTATTTGTGCTACAGTGATGTAAAACCAAAGTTATTGATCGGACAAGACAATTTTCATTTACTTCGGACATTAAAAACTATATATCGTGGTAAAAATGAACCGTGCGCAACCCTCAGTCCGCTCGGTTGGTCCGTGAGCGGAATCGTACCCGCACGCGGCCGAGCTTTAACCACTGAGCCTGAGCTCGCGTTGACTACAACGTTATGCGCGACCGCCGCTGCTCCGGCGCCCGACTGCACCTCCTGCACCCCGCTCTCCGCCGCCACCCCCGCGGACACCTCTGCCGCTCGGCGGGAGACGCACACTTGCGCAGGCGCACCTACGTACTCAACGCAACAATGGGACAGCGACGCACACACCGACGACCTAGCTAGTAAACAACTGCACGAACTCGTCCGACGGTCATTTGCTTTCGATGCGATCGGGGTGACCCTTAAGCCTCGTGTAAATAAAGACGAACTTCGCGCGATCGAGATGATTGATAAATCCGCACAATTAATCGATGGAAGATGGGAGGTCGGTCTCCCGTGGAAAAATGATACGAAGATGCCAAATTCTTATTCGAATGCATATAAACGATATTTGGGCGTCGAACGAAAAATGACATTCAATGAAAACTACGCTTCGAGATACCAAGAACGAATAAATCATTTGTTTGAAAACGACTACGCTAGAAAGTTAACTGACGACGAAGTTTCGATGCCTCATAACCATGAATGGTACTTACCTCATTTTGGAGTCGACAACCCCAACAAAAACAAATTAAGGCTGGTGTTTGACGCTGCCGCTACCACCGCTGGCCGGTCGCTGAACGACTATCTACTACAAGGGCCTGATCTGCTGCAGTCACTGTTGGGAATCATGCTGCGATTCCGAGAGAAGCCTGTGGCATTTGTAGGTGACATAAAGGATATGTTTTTGAGAATAAAGATACGAAAGGAAGACCAACATGCCTTAAGATTTTTATGGCGTGAAGATAAAAATTGTGACGTTGAAAAGTTCGCCATGACGTCATTGATCTTTGGCGCAAACTGCTCACCTTTTATTGCGCAGCATATTAAAAATAAAAATGCACTGAGGTTTAAAGAAGAGATGCCTGAAGCTGTGGAAGCCATTTTGAAATCTCACTACATGGACGATTATTTAGAAAGTGTGAACGATGAACAGACGGCTATAAAAATGATAAAAAATGTCACCGAAATTCATCGACAAGGCGGATTTCAAATGAGAAACTGGATCTGTAACAAACCGCAAGTTTTAAAATGCGCGCCAACAGAATTCGTCAGCGAAAAAGCAATAACAATGAAAACCGGCTACAATGACTTACCCGAACGAACCCTAGGACTGCTTTGGTTCCCGTCAAGCGACACTTTTGGTTTCGATTTATCTCTCAAGCGCATTCCATCAGAAATTACCACCTTTCAAAGAAATCCCACGAAGAGAGAATTATTACGCATACTTATGTCGATATTCGACATTTTCGGTTTTCTTGCCCCATTTACTGTAAAGGCAAAAATTATATTGCAAAACACCTGGAAAAAAGAGATTAAATGGGATGACGTCATACCTGAAAAAGAAAATGTTATATTTCGAGACTGGATTTCAGCGCTGAAAAAGTTACAAAACTTACGTATACCAAGATGCGTTTTCCCCTCGTCATCAGCTGAGAGCGAGCGGGACGACGCTAACCCTACGACGCGCGGACATTACGATCCTATGAGCCAGAAAAGGACAACCATACAGCTACATGTGTTCTGCGACGCGGATCCTACTGCATTTACTGCTGTCGCATATTGGCGTAAGGAAACGAAAACAAACGACTCGGTGTGCGTGAGCGCCTCATTCATCGCTTGCAAGTGCCGAGCATCGAATATAAACAAATATACATCTATACCTAAGCTCGAACTGCAGTCAGCTGTTATCGCATGCCGACTCGCCGACACCATCGCGCGCGAAAGCCGCGTTATTCCCGATAAGAGATTCTTCTGGACTGATTCATTGATTGTGTTGCATCAGATAAAGAACGACACACGAAATTATAAAGTTTTTGTCGCTAACCGACTTGGCGAGATTGACGATTTATCACAGTCGAACGAATGGCAGTACGTACCTAGTAAAATGAACATAGCCGATAAAGCGACGAAGTTAAATACTTACGAATTAACTGAAGAGTGCGAATGGCTCCGAGGTCCGGATTTTTTGTATACACCGCACCAAAACTGGCCGAAGTATGAACCTGAAAAGGAGGAAAAATTTGGTGATGAGATTTTACAAGTAAATACCGTATATAAAATTGAAAACCTGGACTTACCTGTTCCTGACGCGACTAAGTTTTCTTCGTGGCTTCGTTTGTGGAGATGCACAGCAAATGTATTGCTATTTATTGAGAAGTGCAGAAGTCACGGCACTGCTGAACATCACCACGAAACACATGGCCCAAAGGGTTGATAGTAGATGTTCACCCAGGGGCGGACGGACGAGTACGCGTTGTTGACATAAAGACAAAGAGTGGAATACTTACTAGACCCGCCACACGCCTTGCCGTTCTCCCTAGAGCCGATGATGATTGCCCTTGACAGGCAATGGGGGGGAGGATGTAGACGACGCCGCTCTGCATCTGAAACATAGAACCTAACATAATTAGTTATTTTTGTAAAACGCGTTATTTGTATATTATATACTTACCCGCATTATTTGTTCCATTTGTTTATATGTATTTGTGAAATAAACGATGTACGTACGGGTGACGCGCATGTGTGTGTGACCAAGGCGCAAGCATTAGTTTCGCATTAAAAATGCACTTCAGTTGACCTCTGATCGCCGTCGCTAACACCCGCATGTCAATTGCCCCAAAAACGTCATCAATACGAGTCGAATTGTTGTCTCTTCTTTGTCGCTGAACACCAGCACCGACACCCAGCGCTTACAATCAATACTTACCACAACACTATCCTAAACCATTAAAACAATAAACAAGTGTTAGAATATGGATATTTCATTAAATGGTTTATTTACATTGTTCGCAATTTCAATTGACAGCGATTACGTGTCGTTTTGTTGTACGAATTTTCGTGGGAAAAATTTATTGTAAAAAATGTCTGATATCAATGAATGCGAAGAAAATTTGACTCCGCCCGATATTTTAGATGCGGCGAAGGAAATGACTCATAATTGATTACCAGCAAAGTCCAGAAAAATATACGAAAAATGCACATTCGTGTTTTAAGGACCTCTATTACGATAAAGTTGCATAAAAAGCTATTATTTAATGTTATCTTTTTGAAACTTTTGGGGAACATTCAACAGGTCGAATGAAGTTAATTTGTCGAAGACACTAATATTGTCTTAACTCTTAATGTTAGACAGATAATCAAGAAACATTTAGATCCTAATTAATCGTATTTTTTTGTCATTTACAGTGTTTACGGTGGACACGCCTGGATGCCAAATTCCATTTACAATGATCGAGTATAAAAAATATCTTAAAGCTGATAAGAAAACAAAGAGACCAAATTGTGAAAGACGGGCAGTGTTTTTAAAGAAAATTGACGGAAATTCGGTCCAAGCGTCTATAAACACAGGGGTAATGAAAAAATATCTAAGGAAAAGCGCGCGTTTTGATTGTTGTTACCGATTCTTTGAGAGATCAACTCAACCTGGTCACGAGCATACAAAACTTAAGTAAATACGCGTTATCCGAATACATAACAATTTGTAATTTGAAGGCCGGCTGCAAACTACATTAATTTTCTTTCAGGTTTACAAATTGCCAGAGATTAAATACCACCGGTGCCAAAATAATTTTGAAGACTGATTTTATAAACGTGAGATGCTTCGAATACGAAGCAAGGAAATCGACACAATCTCGACCTGTGGTGTACGATGATGTATTTGCATTCACAAAGAGAATCACCACCACTGCACGAAAACCCGAGCACACTAACTGCACTAACAGTTACAATGTACTAATGTTGGGAATAGACACTATGTCATTACCACGATTTGTACAAACTATGCCAATAACTACGAATTTCCTTTACAAGAATTTTGATCTCTGCTTCCGAGGGTATCACAAGGTGACAACCTTTTTATATGCAAACATATTCGTAACCTAAGATTAAAAAGACACATGACACCTAATTAACTTTTATGTACTACTTAATTATTTTTACACTTCACCTTTATAGGTAGCAGATAACACTTTTCCCAATTTGATGGCAGCATTATCCGGTTACAACATGCAAACGATAACGGAGAAATGCCGAGATAAAATGGACCAATGCAATGATCTAATGATGTGGAGTAAATTCCGGCAGAATGGCTACATTACGGCTTACGGTGAAGACTTTTTGCGTTTGCCGGATACATTCAGTAAACGTTACGCATTTAATAAAACTCCCACTGACCACTTCATAAGACCATTGTTTCTTAAAGGCGAAAGAGAGATTAATAAGACAATTTTATGCAATGGAAAAGCGACCGCTGGTCAGCAATTGCTAAATTACGCTGCAGATTTTGTTACTACTTATCGCTACGATCGCTTCTTCGGTTTGTTCTGGCTAAATTCATTCAGCCACAATGAAAATAGCCGTCCTCAAGATGCAGACAGGATGTTGGAAAATTTCTTTAATAAAATTACATACACAGGCATCTTTGAAAATACATTCGTCATATTTTTCAGTGATCATGGCATTCGATTCGGAAAGCATCGTATGACTTTAGAGTCCTACTATGACGAGCGATTGCCTTTTCTTTTCATATTGCCACCCACAAAATTTAGAGAGAAGCATTGGAGAGAATACAAAGCTCTTGCGATGAATCAGTTCAGATTGATTACGCCTTACGACTTGTTCAACACTCTCGTCAACATAAATCGTTTTTCAAGTTGCGAGAACCTGACTACGAGTAGCGTCTCACACGCTTGTCCTGGCTGCCAAAGTCTATTTAGTCCCGTTAATAGCTCCCGCCGGTGTCAGGATGTCGCCATTCACGATAAGTGGTGCAGTTGCCACAAATTGTATCCTTTGGATCCGCAAGCCCAAGACACAGGGGGCATGAAGAGCGTATCGCTAGCGATCCATCAAATACAAAACATTATTAAATCTATAAAGACGAAACGCTGCTGGAGTTGCATGAAGATTTCACTCCAGAGAGTAATAAGGGTACATTTCTATTACGATAAGAGTAGTAAAACAAGTCCATATTACGTAGTTGCTTTTACTACGACGCCAGGTAATATGTCATATGAAGCGACTGTGAAGGATTCCAAAATAATTGGTCCATTGAGCGTCATATCAACGTACAGGGGTTCAGGGAATTGCGCAACAGACGTCAACACTCGCTCAAGATTATACTGCGTTTGTCAAAGAGATAAAGTTTGCCAATAACACTGATGTGTTAAATTTGTAAATAAAAAACTGTTGTTTTTATTCCTCACTCCTTTACTTAACTGCCTACTCTCTTAACAGTAAAAAAGGATTCAACCCAAAACAAGCACACAAAAGACAGACTATTCCTAGCCTAATATACGTCCCAATGCAGGGCACAGGCCTCGTCTCAGAGAGAGGTAACGGATTAGAACTTAACACAAAACATTATATTTCTTCGCGATGTTTTCCTTCACCGAAAATCATGGTAAATTTCAAATCTAATTTCGCACATAAATTCAGAAAAACCGTCGCGAGCCCGGGCTCAGACCCACGACCCTTTGATTGAGAGGCCTTAGGTCAAGCCACTAGGCTACCAGTGCTACCACGGAGTTTTTGAAATTAAAAGTTTTTATATAAGTATGTAATGTTTAAATTGTTTATCGATTGCCTAAATACCTACTACTGGCTACTACCTAGTACCCATAGAGTCAAACCAAGCTAACTCTGCAGAGAATAATATGGTAACACTGTAAATCTAAAGCACATTTTATGTTCGTGATCTAACGTTAAACACAGTGTTGCCAAATTATTCCAATGCAGAGTTACCTTGGTCGCACTCTAGTATAATACAAGTTTTGCTTAGTTCCAGACTAGGTCAAATCCCTTGTTATTTTTTATAGATGTTCAGATGATCGTTCAGACCGCGCGTGTAGGTATAATAATGGTTATTTGAAAAGATACGATTATGTTTTACAGTTTTTGAGCGTTCTATGTTTCTATTGCTAAAATTTGATCACGCTGCATTATTATTAAAGTGACTAATGCTAATTAAGCTTATTGCAGCAAAAACACCACGGATAGCTGCAATATTGAAGCCATCAGCCGTATTGCAATTAAACTAGACATGCGTGATGAAAAACGGTTTTATTCAATAAATTATAACATTCCAAGCAAAAATTTGTACATTTTTGTAGCAACATTTACGCATTAGTACTAAATAATACCACACCCTGTATTATAAAGGTGTTCAACATTTTTAATTAAATAAATATATGTATAAGCTAAGTAAATGAGCGTTCATGAACATATTTCATGAAGCATGTTCTACGTCATGGACATACTGAGCTTTTTACAAGATATAGAATTTAGCATCTTTTTTATTATTAAAAATAAGTCAAATCTGTTAAAATTTTAGCACCACTAAAATACTGGCCTAGTTATTAATAAATTCTCAACTATAAACTAGTATTTAAAATTAATAATTGATATAAATTTCAATATAGCACTCCATTCGTGTTTCATTAGGTACTTACTTACGTTTTTCACGTGAAGTAAATGTAACCCGAAATTGTGTAGGTATAGACTGGCAAAAAAGAGTAGAAATTAAAAAGTGGCAACACTGTAGTGTCGTCCCTCTTTTCTTGTGTACGAAAAAAGAGGGACGACACTACAGTGTTGCCACTTTTTAATTTCTACTCTTTTTTGCCAGACTATACATCGATACGGCGAATTATTCGGCGAAATAAGTAAAATAAAATACTAACATAAATGCAATGCGAGATCAATAATGTTCGCAACAAAACAATACTTATATTTAGTCTAAGATCCGTACTACATAGAGGCGACCATCACTCATCTGCAGATATCAGAATTTTCACGGCAAGAAACATAAGACTGTCGCAATCAAGCTAGTGTTAGAACCATTTTTTTATCGATATCGAGTAATATTATATATAAAAAAGTCATGCCGATATACTTATTTAGGTACATTATTTTTAACCGACTTCAAAAAAAGGAGGAGGTTCCGAATTCGGTTGTATGTTATTTTTTTTTTTTTAATGTGTCATTCACCTCACCTCAGGACTCCGTCATTTATGAAACGATTTGGAAAATTCCTGATGATGGAGTTCGAAGGTGGCCATAGGAACTCTGTAATTAAACGACACAACCCCGTCGAGTTTGGGCTCATTTGAATCGTCTTGACGAGTACTTTGATTCCAGATGATAATCAGGGTCTGATGATAAAGCTGGAAGGTAGCCAAAGGTACTCCATAATGTAACGGCACTACCCCATCGAGTACGGAGTCATTTGACTCGTCTCAACGAGTACTTTGGTCCTAGATGGTAACCAGGGTCTGACAATGAAGTTGGATGGTGACCATAAGAACTCCGTAGTAAAACGACATAACCCCATCAAGTTTTGTCTCGTTTGATTCGTCTTGATGAGTACTTTGGTAACCAGAGGCAAAAAGTACAGTCTGTAAAGGGTGCCAGTCCAGGCCATTAGAAACAACTAAAAAGCAAAAAATAAAAAAATAAAAAATAAAACCGCCTTCAAAAAAAACACCCAAAAAAACTTGGAAATAAAAATTGAACCGACCACAATAAGCATGAAAATATTTTTCTACTAATCTGTTTGAAGTCGGTGCCTCAGCACGAGCCAGCAGGAGTGGTAGAAGCCCTATAGATAGTAAGTACCTTCTATGTAGGTAAGTTAAATTACTAGGTTCACTCCTGCTGGCTCGTGCTGAGGCACCGACTTCAAACAGATTAGTAGAAAAATATTTTCATGCTTATTGTGGTCGGTTCAATTTTTATTTTCAAGTTTTTTTTGGGTGTTTTTTGAAGGCGGTATTATTTTTTATTTAATTTTTTTTATAATCATTCGCACAGTTAATTTATAATTTGCAAAAGAAGTGGTAAGAGAATGTTGAGAAATTAATGATTATCTACTCCTATCACTATCACAAACCAAATAAAATTTCATGTGCTGCTGTGTGTACTGACGCGGACTTCGAAGAAGAAATTGCATCTGTCTCTATATAATTTTATACAAACTTGACCTAAAATTCTGTATTAAATATGTTTTTTTATTTAGTGGACCGTTTTTTAGGGTTTCGTAGTCAACTAGGAACCCTTATAGTTTCACTATGTCTGTCCGTCTGTCTGTCCGTCCGCGGCTAAGCTCAGAGACTGTTAGTACTAGAAAGCTGTAATTTAGCATGAATATATATATCAGTCACGCCGACAAAGTGATTAAATAAAAAAAACTAAAAAAAATTTTTTTCCCATAGACGTAAAATGGGGGTGACTTTTTTTTCTTGACTAACCCTATAGTGTGGGGTATCATTGGATAGGTATTTGAAAATGAATAGGGATTTGCTAAAACTTTTTTTTGATGTAGTGAATATTTTCGGAGATATTCACTCCGAAAGTTCAAAATAATGTGTCCCCTCCCCCCCCCCCCGTCTAACTTTTGAACTGCACGTCTAAAAAATATGAAAAAAATCACGTAAGTTAAACTTAATAAAAACTTTCTAGGAAAATTATTTTCAACTTAATCAGTTGAGCAGTTTTAAGATTTTGTAAAAAAATGTTTCTAAACTAAGATTGTAATTTAACCGCCATTACAAGCATTTTTTTTCTTTAAGTACCTATAAGATCACGCTAACAGTATCTTCTTTCAAATAAAAAAATATATTACATCTGTACCGCCGACGTTAGGATTAAAACAACCACTTTAATAAAATATTCAAAGATTTTTTCGTACCTGCTACGGAACCCTATCTTGGGCGTGTCCGACACGCTCTTGGCCGGTTCTTTTATTTCTTCTATTGCACAACTATCGATATTGATAAAAAATTGGTTCTAACACTAGCTTGATTGCGACAGTCTTATATTTTGCCGTGAAAATTCCGATCTCTGCTCATCTGTTTAATGAAAAAGGAAATTTTACCCAAACCACTGTAGATATGTTTCGCAATATATTGAAATTATTGAATATCATGATGTAAAATTATTTTCATCCATTAAATAGTGATGGTCACCTCTAGTACGGATCTTAGGCTATTACGCCATCAAACATTAGTACTATTCGAACTTGTTTGAATTCTCGTTCGCATTTGATTCCTAGACACTTTCAAGCATATATTAGAAAACAAATGACCTAGTGAACTTAGACCTTTCAAATTCGTTGCTCGTAAAGCATTTTAATTCATAATATAAATATGCAGTAAAATCTTAGTTATAAACACGTCTCTTTTTGCATAATTGACCTAAATAAAACTTATTTACACAGCAGTTTCCGTGTTCAAGGTCGAGTTGTCTAAAATCATCTCATGCGTCTCGGTTTCATAAAAGAAGCATCTAAATGTACCTAATTGTTGAAAATAACGTGAATAGAAATTATGCAGAATGACACGGATTTCCAATCTGAAAATAGAGACGTCTGTCTAACCAGAGTATCTACTCAGAAAAGACTATTAACTCTAATGTGCATTTTAATTCGTTCACATGTTCATATTTACATGGAAAATCGTCACATACGAATGATTAGACTAAAAATTCCAATTTTTACAGCGACACTTGAGCTTGAACACTGGATGTTCATCCAGATGAACACTAAAATCCCTGTCAAATGCAGCAAATATTTATCACTTCAGGCATGTACCTAACAAGACAAAAATTAAACAAAAAAAAACAAAGTAAGATTCATGATAGTGCTTACTTGCTTTATCTCTAGTACTAGCTCACTGACTGACTTGTTCTACCTATGCTTGTAAACTCTTCGCCAAGAGCGGGGATCGCGGCGTTCGAGGGAAGACAACGAATAGAGACAGCTGGAGTAGCGCTAGCACCGCACCAATAATATTAGGAACCTGAAATAATAGCAAAGTTCAAATTGTAATAAAAGTTACGATTATTCAATAAAAATGTAAGATTTTTTATGAGAAAATAAAGATAAACGAATAAATTTCTAAAATCTTGAGTGCCACGTTTTAGGTATTTAGGTACAGTCGCCATCATAAACATCGGCCGGTGCAGTCAAGGTGCTCAAAATATCTGAAAACGCACGTACGCGATTGACAATAGGTACTGTCTCTTCAGATATCTTTGACCACCTTGAAAGCTCCGATGTACCGATACACGTCGACTTATTTCGATTTGCTACTCTTTGAGGTTCGTAAGACTCGACAGCTGTATGACCAACTCAATATTGACTATCTTACAAAAAATATTGTAAGTTGACACGTCACGTCAGATATTCACATGAAAGTGACGTGAAATGGCGTGTGGTCGCGCAATGCAATTGGTTCTAATTCTAATTCATAAAGTAAATAGTAATCATAACGTAATGTATCTTCAACGTACAGTCAAAAATGTATCTTCTTCTATTAGGCCGTACAGGAACCACAGTGAGGATACCACGAATGACATGAGGATCATAGGGAACGGAAGGCATTCCGTACATCTCATCCTCAGCACATACAGCAACTTGCTCATTGGTGCGGCTATTGCCACCAATGTGAGCACACACGCAGACGTACCTGCAATATTTTAAAATACGGTATTTCATGACAAGTTTAGGTGTGCGAGAAAATGCAAGTAAACAGTACTTATTACATTGCGTGGCTGTGGGACTTGTGAGTTATGATTATTAGTGATCGACCGAACGCCGTAATGTAAATACTACATTTACACGCTTGCCAAGCCTCGACAACCTTTTACAAGCACGGACTGGACATGGGCTTTGGCTTGGCATGCGTGAGCGTGCAAGAGTTAAATGTTTAATTGGGCAAAAAACGGTACATCATAAAGAATAAAAAACTTAGATTAAACATTGGCCAGCAAATGCGCCAGTATTAAATTTCACCGATCCGGGCCAGTATCGGTTTTTGAACACAGGTCAAAGGAAGCTATAACGGAACAATAACGCACTTGCAAGCGCGTAAACGGCGTTCAAGTGTTTGCATTGGCTTGTTGCTTGTAGGTAGACGTTTGCCAAGACTCGGCCAGCTTGTAAATGTAACATAATACTTCACACGTCCCATGTTTATTATTACCTACTTAAATCTTAAATAGGCTAGCAACTACGATATGATGTCATAACGCAGTTTTTACAAAATAGCGTGAATAGCGTGAAATCACAAAGTTCCTTCATTCGGTTTGGTTGCGGTTTGGATATGTAAGCAAAACTCCTACGTGGAGTCTTTCTATACTGTAAGGACCTGGGCGACCGAGCTCTGCTCGGGCAGAAACTCGGTACCAAGCGTTTTCCCAGAGATAAGACCAAGCCAGATCAATTTTTCATCCCCGAAAACCCCCAAATACCAAATTTCATCGAAATCGTTGGAGCCGTTTCCGAGATCCTGATTATATATGTGCGGGGGAGGGGGGGCGGGGGAGGGGGTTCAGGAGGTCTCAAAGGGGGGATGAAAATTTCATTGATTTTGCCGTAGGATGCACCGTTTTCAAGATATTTGACAAAAACACCGGAGGGGTGGGGGGGTGAGAGGGGGGAGGGGATGCGGTGAGGGGATGCGGGGGAGGGAGCGCGGGAGTATTAAAGGGGGATGAAAATTTCATTGATTTTGCCGTAGGATGCACCGTTTTCAAGATATTTGACAAAAACACCGGAGGGGGTGAGGGGGGGGGTGAGTCACGTTAAACTATCTTCCGTAAACCGACTTACAGACAACCGGCTTTTCCTGTTCTGTGCTCCAAATAGGGAACGTGCACATAGACGGTGCTGCCAACTGGTGCCATAAGGGTGCCATCAATTTGAATGTTTTACTTTAATAAGTTTGTTTTACTGTCCGCATAGTGTCTCTTCTGTCGCATTAGTGCTGCCGCCTATAGTTACTGCACGTTCCCTATAATACTTTTTCTCACAAAAAAGTAACTTTTTCTCACAAAAGAAGAAACTTGACGTTTTCTCATGAAAAATAAACTTAAAAAAAAAACTGTCTCTTCTGTCGCATTAGTGCTGCCGCCTATAGTTACTGCACGTTCCCTATAATACTTTTTCTCACAAAAAAGTAACTTTTTCTCACAAAAGAAGAAACTTGAATAATTTATTAAATCAGGCGTTACTTTGCGGAGGTCCATATTAATGAACTAAAACAATTACTTTGCTCACCCGCGACCTTACAATAGTTACGTTTATGCAAGAAATCTGTGTTCATGCAGTTCCTCCACCTCCACACTGTACGAACACACACAAATCACATAAACACAACCATCACCACCACCAAGCTACACTGACGCGTTTCGAACTCAACCAGAGCTCATCTTCAGAGTTACCACAACCACAAGTTTGAGAATAAGAAAAATAAAGTGGGTACTTGTGAAGTTACAGTAACAAGTTAAAACATTTGTTTTGGTTTGTTAGTTTAACATTTGGTAGCATAGCATACGGTTGTGGTAACTCTGAAGATGAGCTCTGGTTGAGTTCGAAACGCGTCAGTGTAGCTTGGTGGTGGTGATGGTTGTGTTTATGTGATTTGTGTGTGTTCGTACAGTGTGGAGGTGGAGGAACTGCATGAACACACATTTCTTGCATAAACGTAACTATTGTAAGGTCGCGGGTGAGCAAAGTAATTGTTTTAGTTCATGAAGAAACTTGACGTTTTCTCATGAAAAATAAACTTAAAAAAAAAACTAAAAATCTTGAAAAAAAAACGTGGAATGGAACCGAGGTCGGCTGGATCCGCGACCACCCGTTTTCTAATGTGCCATTATGATCTGCTCGAAGTCGGCGAAATTTAGCTTTATATTCTAATGCAAACCAAAATAGCCGGAAAACACGAGTAAAAGCGATTTTCTGAAAATGAAACATAGCTAGATCAGTTTTTCATCCCCGAAAACCCCCACATACCAAATTTCATCGAAATCGTTGGAGCCGTTTCCGAGATCCTGATTATATATATACATATATACATATATACAAGAATCTAACACCTTTAAACGAGCAATTCTTGTATATATGTATATATATATATATATATAAATATATATATATATATATATATATATATATATATATATATATATATATATATATATATATATATAATCAGGATCTCGGAAACGGCTCCAACGATTTCGATGAAATTTGGTATGTGGGGGTTTTCGGGGATGAAAAACTGATCTAGCTATGTTTCATTTTCAGAAAATCGCTTTTACTCGTGTTTTCCGGCCATTTTTGTTTGCATTAGAATATAAAGCTAAATTTCGCCCACTTCGAGCAGATCATAATGGCACATTAGAAATCGGGTGGTCGCGGATCCAGCCGACCTCCGTTCGAATCCACGTTTTTTTTCAACATTTTTAGTTTTTTTTTTAAGTTTATTTTTCATGAGAAAACGTCAAGTTTCTTCTTTTGTGAGAAAAAGTTACTTTTTTGTGAGAAAAAGTTACTTTTTTGTCAGAAAAAGTATTATAGGGAACGTGCAGTAACTATAGGCGGCAGCACTAATGCGACAGAAGAGACACTATGCGGACAGTAAAACAAACTTATCAAGGTAAAACATTCAAATTGATGGCACCCTTATGGCACCAGTTGGCAGCACCGTCTATGTGCACGTTCCCTATTGGGAGCACAGAACAGGAAAAGCCGGTTGTCTGTAAAGTCGGTTTACGGACGATAGTTTAACGTGACTCACCCAACCTCCGGTGTTTTTGTCAAATATCTTGAAAACGGTGCATCCTACGGCAAAATCAATGAAATTTTCATCCCCCCTTAAATACCCCCGCGCTCCCTCTCCCGCATCCGATATTTAAAATTCCGATATTTCAATAAATTGTATTATGTACCAAGAAACTTTGTGTGGATTGTTTATGTTGTACAGTCGCGATCATAAACATCAAAGCTTTCAAGATGGTCAAAAATATGTATCTGACTGAACATGATCATAATGCCAATGGTGTATGTGCATGTTCAGATATTTTTGAGCACCTTGACTGCTCTGATATTTATGATGGTGACTGTACTTAACCCCTTTTTCCTACAACATTGCATGGTGATTTAAATTTTGTTCCTTTTAACTTTTAAAAACAATTTAAAAAATTATGATTGATTGTGTTTGTGTGTGTGTGCGTGTGGCATGATATCAGCCAATAAGTACATAGTGATAAATACTTTAGTGGTTACCAGTTATTAATAACATTTGCTATCTACATCACATCCTTATAAAAGTTATCTATTTATTTTGACATGTGGCATGAATGACAAACTTATGGAATGGAGCAGATACCATGAATATTATGATTTTTGAATGGTAATTTTTATCTTTCATTACTTAGGAGCTTGAATTAGGACAATCTAAAAACATTTTGAAAAATTCATTAAATGGATTACTTTTGGTGGCCAGATACTGAATATATCTGTGTGATATGAAGCCTCAATGCAGAATAATGCATGATATTATGTTACACAATGCAATGTGTTTATGCTGCAATTATGCTGATAATTTAGTCTTTATTCACCAAATTTTATCACAGACCGATTTTGAATACATAAATTAATTTGTATGTATGTAAAACACTTAATCTATTCATATAATAAATCTGTAACAAGTCGGTGTCTGTACATTGAAGATATTTGAGAAAAACTGTTACTAGGGCTATTTACTAGCGCAATAGAACCCAAAACAATGTTTTTTAGAATTATTGTCTGTTTGTCTGTTTATCTGTTTGTCTGTGCGTTTGTGCGCGCTAATCTCAGAAACGGCTTAACCTAGAAGGATGCAGTTTTCACTGATATGTTGGTATTTTCTTGGATTAACATTTAGTGTTTGTTTCATTTGAATCGGTTCACAAATAAGAAAGATACGTCTATTTTAAGAATTTATAGAACAGTTTTTAGAAGTAGTGACTTGGGAGTAGGTACGGTGGTGAATGTGAACGCGGGTGTGTGGGGGGGGGTTCGATGGGGGATCGGTGAGGAGGGGGGTTGCGGGGGGGGTGCGGGGGGGTATTTTTTTATATCGAGGAACTAAGGAGAGCCATAATTGATGAAAAAGCAAATTGGATAAAAAAATAAGCTGCCCAAATTACTAATTCCACGCGGACGGAGTCGCGGGCAAAAGCTGTACATAAAATTAATGTTATATAAAAAACATATTATTTTTCTTTTTAATTTTCTTTCATTTAATTTTTTTAAGCATACCAAAGACAACTTCATAAATATTTTAGTTAATTTTAGTATAACATGTAATTATTTTTTATAAGTTGTGTCCATCAATCAATAGAGAAATCAATATGAGAAGGATGTGATTTTGGTCCTGTCAACTGACAAGATAGAAATGAAGGTTTTAAATACCCAGCATTCAGTCAGATATTGCATTAATATACAATATGTGGGGAGCTAGTAAAATAGGGCCAGGTATTGGTTACACCTCAATTTATTATGCTATTAAAACTCTGGATCCAATTATGAAACAACTATCTTCTTCTTCTTCTTATGGCTCTCCATTACAGGAGGTTTGCCGTCAGCTCTGCAAACTGTTTCCGATTTCTTGCCAAGTGACGTTGATAAGCCAAAGGCTACTAGAAACACAGGGAAGCTTAAGCTTCTTCTCTTCTTTGGTAAGAGAGTGTAGAGATGCACTTAATAGACTAGGGGAGAGTACGAAGGTTACTGTGGCCTGGGTCCGAGGACATCAGGGAGTGACAGGTAATGAGAAGGCTGACGAGCTAGCAAGGGAGGGAGCGGATATAGGATTCATAGGTCCTGAACCGGTACTTCCAATATCTGCAGAAGTCACCAAGGGGGTAATAGATAGAATGAAGGAACAGGAAGCAAACAGTGAGTGGAAACAGGCTGTAGGGTGCAGACAATCGAAGATGATGCTGGATGGTATCAACCACAGAAGAACTAGGTATCTCCTAAATCTAGGTAAGAGTAGCATAAGAACTATAACTGGCATAATTACTGGCCATAACTTGTTAAATAGACACTTGAGCATAATAGGTATAAAAAGTGGCCCCTCCTGTCCACATTGTGGGAAGGAGGAAACGAGCGAGCACATCCTAGCCGAGTGCGTCATGTACGCGGCAGCGCGGCGTGATGTATTCGGGAGTGACGAGCTGAGGGAGGAGGAGCTAAAGGATGTCAGCCTCAAAGATGTCCTTAAGTTCAGCAGGAGAACGAGAAGATTCGAGGAGAGATGCTGTGTGGGAGCACTGCTGGGACAGTAACCGTCGGCTCCAACCACGGGAAATTGGGCTGTACGACTGTGCAAAACGATCAACAGCCCGCCTGACTCAGCAAGGCGTCCCCATACATCATCATCATTAAAGTTCCATCTTACAGACTGGCCAAAACTAAAAAGTCATTTCTGGGAAGATACATACGTTTTTATAATAAAATTCCGAAAACAATAACCGAACAAACTGATACAAAATTCAAATCCATTGTGAAGAAGACATTAATATCTAAGGCGTACTATAAAATTAATGACTATATCATGGACAGCGATGTTTGGAAATAATTCCGATCCGCATTGGCGATCCCTAGTCTCAAATAGCGTATCTACTGTGTTAAAATTTTTTTAATTGTATTAAATACTTTAGATGTACCTATGTAATTTAATAACAATGTAGATCTGATTGAAAAAAAATTACCTTGTTAAGTTTCTTGCCAGTTTCTTCTCAACAGGGTTTTTCCGAACCAGTGGTAGATTCTTCGACGTTCATAGGAGCATCAATTCAATAAATTGAATAAAGAATTTTGACTTTGACTTTGACTTTGAAATGTATTTTCATAAAAAAATTAAATTTAAGTTGTTGATTTGGTTAGTATGTTGTCCGCTTAGTATGACGTAATATCACCGGTCCCTTGGACGTCATTATAACCGGATTCTACTGTATATGGTAAATTATAGTTAATGCTCAATAAAATATTTGACATCTCAGTGTGCAGCAGTAAGATAAACAATTAGCAAAACTAAAATGGTCTTACCTAGACGACTCAATAGAACTTCACTGTTCTCTTCAACTCTCACATATCCCAATGTGAAAAATAAAATACCAGCTGTGATTAATATCTGCTTCAAAGTACTTGATTTTTTATACGTAAACACGTAAAACAGTGCAGTGTATGCTGTCATAAGAGTTATACCAATAACATTCACTGTAACTATTACACTGTCATTCTTTGATAACCCATACATTAGCCACAACCCAGTTCTGTAACAAATTAAGGGAATTCAATTCCACAGAAATTAACTACAAAGTTAGAAGTTTTTGTAATTTTCATTTAAAACTCACGATAAAACGCCGGCTATAAAAGGTAGCGGGGAAGCTTCCGCCGTAGTTCTATTAACTACATATTGCTTGCATACAAGACTGAAAATAATAGAAACATGTAAGGAAAATAAAGGAAAAAAATGTTTTTTTAAGAAACAAGAATAATTCCGAATAAACTTACATTCCTGACAAAAACTGTAAAACAGTCGTTACTACGGCTAATCCGCTCACAAACCCTCGAAACTCTGATAACACCATTCTAATTTACAATAATCAATACATTGCCACTCATATATTTAAAAATTAAATGCTATTAAGTATTATTTAATGCCAACTATTTTAGTTCGACAATCAAGGCTTTCTTTTGAAAATTAGGTAGAGTATGGATATTTATACTTTTTCTTTTAGTTGACATGACATGACATTGACAGCAACTTTACGTTTCAATTTACGTTGTATTATGCGCACTAGGGTGCGTTCGGGGAGTCGTTATCCAGCACGGAACAGAAAAAACTAGTGGAAGTGCCATGAGACCCGTTTTGTATCGAAACCACTTAGACTAAGGATATGGTTAGACACGTCATATTTAAGACGAAATATAACCATCGGTATTCTCTCTCGTTCTAAAAGAAAACATCATCTACAAATAGAGACAGATATACGTTTGTCTGTATTGGCTTTCAATTCAATGAAGCCAGGGGGGTTACTACGAAATTCGAAGTTCGAAGTTCGGATCGTGCGGTCCCTCTCACTCTCGTAATAAATACCATTAGCGTGAGCGGAACGGCATGAAACGAAGTTCGAATTTCGCGCTTCGTAGTATAGGGCCTGGGGGGTTACTACGAAATCCGAAGTTCGAAGTTCGGATCGTGTGGTCCCTCTCACTCTCGTAATAAATACCATTAGCGTGAGCGGAACGGCATGAAACGAAGTTCGAATTTCGCGCTTCGTAGTATAGGGCCTGTTTACTATAGTGTATATATAAATCTATATATATATATATATATATATATCCTAGAGATGTGCTACTTTTATATCGATAAACTTTAGCTGTCAAAAATAATTATCGTGTCATAATTTGAAGGACCAAATTGGATTCGAAAAATTACTCACAAGCATACTATTCAGCATTTTAATGAATCTTTTTATACTCTTTTCCTTTAGTTCTAAAATTACGAAAAGCAGTTTGATATTGGAATGAGTAGTAGTAGTTGTAAGTTGTAAAATAAGAGTCTGCGAGCTTAAAAATAAGCATACTGAGGCGCTCTTGGCTGGTGGCGGGGCGGTGTGGACTAGTCAAATCTAATAACGACAAACTCAAAAAACGATACAGAATTATTAACAAAAACAACAACAAAAACAAAACGCAAATTAACCTCCCCGAGCCTTACCGCCAGCCATCTGCCGATCGCCTAAAATGACCCAAATAATACGTGCAACGTACAATTTTTTTAACGAGACCATACTTAGGTCCCGATAAAGCGTATCAATCTTCAATCTAATATATAAAAATCTCGTGTCACGGTGTTTGTTATCGAACTCCTCCGAAACGGCTTGACCGATCTTTATGAAACTTTTTCTCTATATTCGGCAGGTCTGAGAATAGGTCGTAGGCTATTTTTTATACCCCTATTGTCCGCAGACGGAGTCGCGGGCAACAGCTAGTTATTTATATTTATTTGTATATTTATGTACGAGTAGTATAATGGATATAAGGGGAAAAGTAAAATGACAATTTTGAAATAATAATTATGATTTTATTTTACGTAGTTTTCTTATTTATTGACCACTAAATAAAACCATTTTTTTTATTTCTCAAAAAAACAGAATACATTTTTGATTATTTTTATCAACAATTAGCATTATATTAGCCATAATACAACTTAATTAGTTTTTCTTGTAGTGCTTCTCAGAGCCTATAAAAAGTTTAACTAAAATATATATTAATTTTAAATAAAAGTGACAAAAGCTGAACCTGAAATACAATGATGATGACATACAATATCGATTTATTTAACCACATCCCTATTATCAAATTTTACGTACATGAACTGTCATAATGGCCTGAACAGATGTTTTGTTGTTCATTATTTTAATAAATCTTTGGCCTGACGTGATCTTTATGACTTCACAATATTTAGAACGGCAATTTATTTATTGAGAACAGATCATATAATCTAAACATTGCGCAATAAGTTCATAATGATAGTCGATAACTTACCGATGGAAAGATATTCTTTGGTCACTTTCTGTTAATACACCCATTCTACTCTTGCAACCGATAGCCACACAATCCATGGTTATAGTGATATGAAATTAACTAAATTTCACTCTTCAAAATGGCATAAAACACATAAAAACAAGGGAAAACTGATAACAACGTTTGGTATCCAGCTGGCTACCACGACGACTCAGAATTTGACACACTGACGTTTAAGATGGCGGTGTTTGTCTATGCTTCACTCTTTTTTCACAGTGAGATTTTGCATGTGCTAGAAAGAGACACATGACGGTTTTTTGTTCGTCTTAAATAGAACTGGTCTAGCCATATCCTTAGTCTAAGGTCCATGGGATATTATTTTATACTTTTTCCTTTCGTTGACATGACATGACATTGACCAAGAAAACATTGACAGCAACTTTACGTTTCAATTTACGTTGTATTATGCGCACTAGGGGCGTTCGGGGAGTCGTTATCCAGGCCCTATACTACGAAGCGCGAAATTCGAACTTCGTTTCGTGCCGTTCCGCTCACGCTAATGGTATTTATTACGAGAGTGAGAGGGACCGCACGATCCGAACTTCGAACTTCGAATTTCGTAGTAACCCCCCAGCTTTATCCAGCAACACAAACGAAATTAATGTATGTAAAATAGATACGCGCGTTAACGGTAGGTCACGTGACTTCTGTCATTGGTGTGTTGAGTTGAGGTGACGTGACGACGTCAGTACACATAAAACAACGAACTGAACTAAAGTGAATTTAAGCGAAAGGATAGTTTTGTTTTAAATTTAATATATTTTTGTGAAAATGGCAAGTTATAAGACGTGTGTTGTACCATTGTGTAGAAGTACGACCATCCAAAATCCTGAAAAATTATTTATACACGTTCCTAAAAGTCCTCAACGTCGAAAGAAGTGGTTGCTGATGGCACGTCGAGATTCGAAGTTAACATCTGATAAATGTTCTGTATACTTTTGTGAAGATCACTTTGATGTAAGTAGCTACATATCTACA
Source organism: Archips xylosteana (assembly GCA_947563465.1). Taxonomy (NCBI): domain Eukaryota; kingdom Metazoa; phylum Arthropoda; class Insecta; order Lepidoptera; family Tortricidae; genus Archips; species Archips xylosteana. The sequence goes on along the minus strand of OX387347.1, from coordinate 15,660,555 downwards.
TATCTATAAAGTATTTAAAATATTAACTTCTGATCTCTCGTAATATAAAACCTAACCCAACATTTTGTCAATGAAATCGTTTAACGCATTTAATTTCTTACTTTGCAGCTGCCTAATGACATGGAAAATTACATTCGATATAGAGTAATGGGTTCCATCAGCAGAATAAGAATGAAGGCAGGATGTTTGCCGTCGAAATTTGAATGCCAACCAGACAGAATAAAACGCACTGCACCTTTACAGCCTCGGTCAGCCGCAAGCAAAAGGCGACGTATGGAAGTAATAAAAGATATATTTTCTTATGAATCTGAGATGCCAGCAACAGCAGGCACAACGGTAAATAGTGGTGAGTAAACAAGCTTTAACAGAAACTGCATTTTGAGTTAGTCCTCTTCCGTCATATTGTGGTACAATCAAAGTCAAAGACATCCTCACACTCTAGTACCCTGTCATTGTATGCCTTTGGACAATAGTACTTATACAAAAGTTCTAACAAGAAGTCGCAAGTGACAAGGTAGTAGAATGCTTAGATATCCTCAACCTCAACTGTATATCAGGGGCCCATTTCTCAAATGATATTAGCGTTAGACAAGACAAGTGTGCAACAACCCTGACAGTAGGTACACACAGTGCAAGTGTTATTTATACATCTGTTATATATGTGCAAAGTGGGTAGATTAGTGACAGTGAACAAAAGGAGGTAGAAGGGAAAAATCGGCCCTATCATCTGGTTCTTACTACGTGGTTTATGTGCTCAACATCCAAAATCGTAAGTTATAATAGTGGCGACGAGATAAACGGGACTAAAACGCGCAGTTCTAGTGTAAAAGTGTGTGATTAAGTTGTATAAGTGTTAATAAGAAACATACTAAGGCAATATGGGTATAAAGTTTGGAGAGTTTGATATAGCACATGGCTGTTGGAAGAACTACTTGGAAAGGTTTTCTTTCTGTCTACAAGCAAGTGAAATTACAGAAGATGCTAAACAAAAGGCTAATTTACTAGCGGTATGTGGTCCGGACTTGTATGATTTGATTATTTCTCTGATTGCCCCATTTTCAATAAGTGAGGTCAGTTTCACAATTATAACTTCTAAGTTAAATAATCATTTTCATCCAAAAGTAAATGAAATCGTACAATCATACAAATTTCATAGCAGACACCAAGGAGAGGGGGAAAAAGTTCGAGATTACTTGGCTCAATTAAGGAAATTAAGTATAGATTGTAATTTTAAAGATTTAGATCGAACTTTAAGAGATCGTTTGGTATGTGGGATAAGGGACAAGGAAGTGCAAAAAAAGTTGTTACAACATAGCGAACTGACATTTGATCAAGCATGTTCAATAGCACTGTCTCATGAAGCTGCAGATATTGATGCGCATATTATTGCTACCCCCTCTTCAAGTAGGGTAGTGCTGGATCCGGAAGTGCCAATGGATGTTAATAAATTTATTAATAAAAAAATTGATAAACAGACAGAAAGACTAAATTGTTTCCGATGTGGTAGGGCTCACCGGGGTGTATGCAGATTCAGATGGTCAAAATGCAATCACTGTGGTAAAATAGGTCACATAGAAGCAGTGTGTTCCTTAAAAAATAAAGGGGAGTACACACCAAAGGTCAATGGGCTGTACGCAGAAACAACTATCAACAATATGAGGCAGGGGGCATCTATCCCTGCTTACTTGATTAAAATTAATTTGAATGGAATGTTGATAGATATGGAGGTGGACTCCGGTTGCGCCTTTACTTTGATAAGTGAGCGAACTGCTGGACTCATTTGGGACAGTCATATACCTGAGTTGGAGGCTGTCAATGTTACCTTAAAGACTTGGACAGACAATGAGTTGTCTATATTAGGAAAAGCCACGGTAATTGTACAGTACAAAGGCATGAAAAAAAATTTATCAGTGTTCATAGCTAAGGGTGATGGCCCTAGTTTGATTGGTCGGAATTGGTTCCCGGAGTTAGGTATCCAGCTAGAAGGCGTTTATAGGGTACACATAGATAAAGCTAACTTAGACAAACAACTAAAAGAATTATTACAGAGGTACACAGAAGTATTTAAAGAAGGTTTAGGTAAATATACAGGTCCTGTGGTGAATATTTCACCTAAAGAAGGTTCAAAAACCAAGTTTTTAAAGAGTAGACCAATACCTTTTGCTTTGAAAGACCGAATACATCAAGAGATTGATAGATTAGAATCAGAAGGTGTACTAGAGGCAACCTCGCATTCCGAATGGGCAACGCCAATAGTCCCCGTGCTGAAACAAGATGGCAGTGTGCGGTTGTGTGGTGATTACAGGTCAACGGTGAATGCCGTGACCGAGACAGATACCTACCCTCTGCCTACTCTCACAGAAGCGTTTGCAGAATTACAGGGCGGAGTGTTATTTACGAAGATAGACTTGGAACGTGCTTATACACAAGTAGCAGTAGATGAAGAAACTGCCACTTTACTGACAATTAATACGTCAAAGGGTCTGTATAAAATGAAAAGACTGCCGTTTGGTGTCAAGTCCTGCCCAGGAATATTTCAAAGATTAATGTCTTCACTGTTGGCGGGTATTCCAGGTGTAGCGGTTTTATTAGATGACATTGTAGTCACAGGCAGTGAAATAGAAGAACACAATAGGAGACTCGAAAAAGTACTTCAGAAGTTACAAGGAGCGGGATTACGTTTAAATAAAAAGAAATGTAGTTTTGCTGCTGAAAGTGTAAAATTTTTGGGTTTTGTCATCGACAAATTTGGTATTCACCCGTGTGAAGAGAAAATTCGTGCGATTGAGAAAACACCGGCACCTCGAAACGTGAAAGAGCTTCAAGCATTTTTAGGACTTCTTAACTTTTACGATCGATTCCTACCACACAAGGCCTCAATTGCAGAACCGTTATATAGGCTACTGGATAAAGAAATCAAATGGAACTGGGGAAAAGTTCATCAGGAAGCTTTCGAGATTTTAAGAAAGATGATTTCGAGTAAAGACACTTTAGTACACTATGATGTAAAGAAAAAGCTCATTTTGTCTTGTGACGCCTCACAATATGGCCTCGGTGCCGTGCTGGAACATGAGATGAGCGACGGTAGCATCAGACCCGTAATGTTTGCATCGAGAACAATGAACACACATGAACGTAATTACGCACAAATCGACAAAGAAGCAGCAGCGATCGTGTTCGGTTTGAAGAAATTTCACCAGTTCATAAGTGGTAGGAAAGTGACCATTAAGACAGACCACAAGCCGTTGCTAGGGATATTTGATCCAAAAAGACCTATACCGAATATTATATCACCGAGAATGTTACGATGGGCACTCTTGTTGAATTCATATGATTATGCAATACAATACGTAGAAGGTAAACATATAGGAAATGCAGACGCACTTAGCCGGTGGCCAACACATGAAGAAGCTAAAGAAGAAGAGTTTTCAGGAGTGTTGTTAATCGAAGAAACTCCAATTGAGTTAGAGTTTTCGGCGATAGAAGTAGCGAAGTTAACAAAAAAGGACAAGTATCTAAGTAAAGTATTATATTGGATACGTAGTGGCTGGCCGTCTAAATCTGAGAATGATTATAAAGTTTACTGGCAAAAGAGAGAAGAGTTATCGGTATACAAAGACTGTATATTATGGGGAAATCGAGTGGTTCTACCAGAGATTATGAGACCTAAAGTTTTAGAAGAACTGCATAAGAATCACGATGGCATAGTAATCACCAAGGCGATGGCAAGAAGCTATTTTTGGTGGCCTGCCATTGATAAGCAAATCGAAGAGATAGTAAGGGATTGCCATATATGTGCAGAAAATCGGAATATGCCATCCAAGGTCTCTCACCAATGGATAAAGCCTAGTAAAGCGTGGTCTAGATTGCATATAGATTATGCTGGACCTTTTCAAGGTAAAATTTTTCTTATACTAATTGATGCGTTTTCAAAATGGCCGGAAGTGAAAATTGTACCAGATATGAGCAGTAATACATTAATTAGGATACTCAGAGACATATTCGCCGAACAAGGCCTTCCGGATACCATAGTAAGCGATAATGGAAGAAGTTTTGTATCAGAGGAATTTCAGAGGTATTTGGAGTCGATGAGCATCAGACAAGTTCTGGCGGCACCATATCATCCAGCAACCAATGGCCAGGCTGAAAGAACCGTTCAGACCGTGAAATCAAAGCTAAAGAAGCTAACAGGCGGATCTTGGGATGTACGATTAGCAAATATATTATACGCATTACGTACCTCACCAAACAGTGTCAATGAAAAAACACCAGCTGAGCTTCTAAACAACAGACGGTTCCGGACAAAATTTGATAATTTAAATCCACTCTCTTTTCAATATGAGGACCGAGACAAAGAAATTTGATGTTTAATTAAAATAACACTTGCATAGTGTCTGCTATCAAAAGCGTTGCATGCCTCTCTTGGGCGAACTCTGTCACTACATCTTATAAAACAAAGTGCCCTGCTGCATCTGTCTGTGTGAATGTATGTTTGCGATAAACACAAAAATTACTGAATGGATTTTCATGCGGTTTCCACCTATCAATAGAGTGATTCATCAGGAAGGTTTAGGTGTATAATTTGTTATGGTTTTGTGTAACCTGCGTGAAGCTGGGGCTGGTTACTAGTGCCATTATTATAATATTAGAATATCAACTGTCATTTTGTATGGGTTACCACAACTAACTATAATATTGACTGTTTCAGATTTTCATTCCATTACTAACAAGGATACATGTGACCCAACAAACAAGACTAAAGATATGACAACACAAGTGTACCCTGAAGTAATTGATAAAATAATGCAAGTGTGTTTAACTACAAAAATTAGAAGCAAATCAACACAAACAATTAATCAAGCTAAAGATGAAAATACTTCTCCCTTGAAAACCAATAGTACATGTACTGCAACATCACCTATTGAAATAACAAAGTCAGGAGTTAAGTCAGCTAGGTTTGAAAATACAAAAGTGAACAGAAGACTATTATTCAACAATTGGATCTTCAAAGTGACATCTTCAAACAGCTCATCACCTTCTAAACATTCACACTTAAAAACTGACACTTCACTGTCTGTTCAGTCTTCTCTTGTAATGACATCAACTAGCAGTGATCCAGAAACTCAAACTGAATTATCTGAATTAAAAAGAAAAGTTGAAACAGAAGATCTATGCCGAAGGACCTTGGAAATTACTATACACAGGATCAAAAATAATCCTAGATATTACATTGGTATTCCAAATGAATGTTATTTTTTAATTCAGTTAATACAAAAACATACAAAGCTTCCTGAAGAGCACATACTAATATGCTTAAAAAAAATAAGGTTAAATACACCATTTTGTGAGCTTGGAGATCAATTTGGCATTTCTCAGTCTTATGCCAGTGAAATATTTATGAAATCTGTACCTTTTATTTCAAGTGTGTTACATCCATTTATAATTAAATCAAATAAAAGAGCAGTTGTACGAAACCTTCCCCTGGGGTTTAGAGATAAGTACAATAATATAGACTGCATCATTGATTGTTTTGAAATAGAAATACAACAACCATCCAAATCTGTGGAGCAGGCATTAACATGGTCTGACTATAAGAAAGCTAATACTGCCAAATATTTAATCAGTAGCACCCCTGATGGTGTTATTAATTATATATCACCTGGGTACAGTGGCAGAATCACAGATGTGTTTCTATTTCAAGACAGTAATTTCTTACATTGTTTAGAGCCAGGTGCATCTATACTAGCAGATAGAGGTTTTAAGCACTTGGAAGAACATTTAGTACAAAAAGAAATTACCTTAGTAAGACCTCCAAGTGTTTCATCTAACGCTAAATTATCAAAACAGGATTTACATAGAACAAAACAGATATTGAGTTTAAGAATTCATATTGAAAGAGTCATAAGGCGTTTGCGAGAATTCTCAATGTTAAAACCACATTCAGTAGTTAATAAGAAACTTTTAAAATATTTGGATCAATGTACTATTATTGCATGTGGACTTATTAACCTGCAGAATAGTATAATTAAAACTACATGATTTTCTAAAATAGTTTTATTGAAGTGAAACTTCTAATGCGACTTCCAACAAGCGTTGCGTTAAATACGCAACGCAACGCAAGTTGACGTTTACGAGACGTTCGCATTTTATATATACTAACGGATGTTAAAAACTTCGTCATTGCGATCCAGAAAAATTGCGTGGTTTAGTATGAAAACATGTAAAAATGAAAACTATTTTAATGGTAGATCGTAGAATAAAGTATTTTAAACGTATTTAGTAAAAAAAAGTATTGAATATCTTTGAGAATTACGAAAAATCAAGAAAAATTATTCAAAATAACGTGCGCACGAGGAGCAACGCCATCTAGCGACGAGTTATGTGTATGTAATGTATGTGAGTTGTTTCGCAGTTATGTAATTTGTATGAGACTTGATAAAAGTGCCATCTAGTGAGTAATTTAAACACATAGACGCATAAGTAAATTTAGTTCTTTAAGTTATTGCAATAAGGTTCATATTGATGTATAAGTGCCTTTTTCATTTCCACATTACGAAGTTTCACTTCTTCCGCGCGGAGGAACTGCACGCAATTGGTTTTCATTTATCTATGTTTTCGGGCACAAACTGTACAATAAAACTTATACTACAAACAGTTACATACTCTAGCTAGATTACTGTTGTCCCATAGAATATAATGCTACCGAAGAATCAGCGAAGAATTGATAAGCAAATTGCAGGGTTCGAAAATATCTGATATTTATTATAAATATCAAAATATCGGATATTTATGATACATATCCGATATACAGGGTGTATACGGGGGGGGGGGGGGGGGATCAAAGGAAGACCAAAGGTAGGGGACCTTAGGAGCTACCGAATTGACCCCCATGTATGTTCAGCTGAACTATTCGACCTACGACCGTGAATTTTTTTTTGGAAGTAGTGAGATCGCTATCTAAGTTTTTTTTTTGCAAAATACTTTAAAACTACCTTAGTTTATGTAGAATTTAACCAGTAAAATTTTCTTAGATACTCCCAAGGCATCACTTTAAAAATAATATGGAAAGGGCACTAAATCACTTTTAAATCGCTCCGTAAAAGTAACTTTAAATAAGACAAGTGCATCAAATTACATAATTTTTTCATGAAAAACATATTTTAATGTTCATCAAAATTAAATTACAACAATTAGAATGATCTAAATATCCGCGAGATAAGAATGATGGAATCTAAATTGGTGAGTAAAACTTGATTTAAAACATTTTTTTTACATTTTTTTTTAAATATTACTTTAGTATCGGGTTAAATAGCAAAAAAATGATAATTTAGAATCGTTTTGAATTATTTATTTTATTAAATTTATTATTTAAAGAGACAAGGTGCCTCATTCTAATTAATTACACAATGAATGACAAAGAAAAATATATCAAAAATCTTCTAAATTATTATTTTTTTGCTAACCCGATATTAATGGCCAGTAATATTTGAAAAAAAAAGATAACAAAATTCTTTTAAATCAAATTTTACTCACCAATTTAGATTCTACCATTCTTAACTCACGGATACTTAGATCATTTTAATCGTTGTAATTTAATTTTGTTTAACATTGAAATATGTTTTTCATAAAAAAATAATGTAATTTGATGTACTAGTTTTATTTAAAGTTACTTTTACGCGGCGATTTAAAAAGTGATTTTTACTACTAGTGCCCTTTCCATACTGTTTTAAAAGTGATGCCTTGGGAGTATTTAAGAAAATTTTACTGGTCAAATTCTACATAAACTAAGGTAGTTTTTAAAGTACTTTGCAGAAAAAAACTTATGTGAAAAAAATAAAAAAATGACCTTTCAAAATTTATGAAAAATTTTACTGAACTCAAATTATTGAGAGTTTTATTTTTTGTTGTAAAATGTATGATAACATGAGTTAAAATGGAATTGTTATTGGTTAGACCCGCTATCTCATTACTTCCAAAAAGAAATTCACGGTCGTAGGTCGAATAGTTCAGCTACTACAAAGAAATTATACCTGAAATCCGACATTTCTGAAATTTTCACTAAAATACTCATAACTCTGAAACAAATGAAAATCGCTGAACATACATGGGGGTCAATTCGGTAGCTCCTGAGGTCCCCTACCTTTGGTCTTCGTTTGATCCACCCCGTATACACCCTGTATATCGTTGACTGCTGGGATAATCCACGCGCAGAAAGTGACGCAGCGACAAGAAGCAAGTCATGCTCGGCATAACGCTGCGCGATCGAGTCCGGAACGAGCTTATTAGAAAACGCACGAGAGTGAACGAAGCTGAAATGGGCTTGGGCCGGCCACATGTGCCGACATTACTTACGGTGATATGATTAAATTAATTTAACAATTTACTATTCAATGTAAGATATCATTAAAGGAAGTAAAAAATCCGTCTTATAGTAAATCATATAGTCCAGTCGACACGGATTATCGATATCGGCCACACCACTATTTAATTTCGTCTAAAGCCCATCACACACAGCGCAGATGCGATATGATTTTATGAAGGTGTCAAAAGTGGCTCCAAGTGGTTCGTGTAAATATACACACGGCGCTGCTTAGCCAGTTCCTTTTGCTTGAACTTGGCTTGACACGCTGCCGCGTGTCTAGATCTGCGTATAAAAACCATGGAACGTAGACAGAGAAAACAACAAAACAAGTCTATGGGTTAGTATGGAAGTGCGCACACTTAGCGCCGCGACTCCCAGGGTACAAAAACACAGACTTGATAAAATAGTCGCGGAGACAAAGTTGCTCGTGCGCGCATACGGAATGAGCTCTAACTGTGCATCTTGCAGCTAAAATAAAGAAAATAAAACCTTATGCTAAGGTCGTAAGAGTCTTGTTGCGCGCAAAATAAAAATGAAGCCAAGTGAGAGGGCAACCACTGAACGCTGTGTCCCGTTCTAACAGTGACTTAGAGTTGCCAGAGTTAAGTTGATTTCAATCCTTTCGTTTTTTGTAGAACAATATGCGATTGATGTACTGTAATGAAGTAAAAACATTTACTTCTAAAATGTTTCTAAATATAAATAATAATTTATTACCGACATGTTAAAGCAATATTATTTGTTGCTACGTGTAAAGCCTTATAAACGCAAATATTTTGCGATTGGTGTATAGGTTTTCTTTTATTTGTATGAAATACGGACACCTAACCTGACAACCCCTCATGAACCATCCAACCAATCAACCATCGCCAGAGAGGGATAAGAGGTACAGTTACTGAGCTCTCGTTTGACTTCAATTTTGCGACAACAGCTCATTCCCGTTGTACGTAGTAGATACTTATTACTTCCATGATAAAAACTTAAGCTTAAAAACACACAGCGCAGATGCGGTAAGATATCTGTATCTGAACGGATATCTGTCAATATCGCTCCCTATACAATTCAATGGAGGACCACCTAAGACGAAGTATGGAGGACCACACACAGCGCAGATGCGGTAAGATTTTTATCTGCGTATCTGTGAGCACCGACATCACAGAATATATAATAGTACTGACGTACAGAATGGAAACGGTCCGCCCCGCACCGATTCGAATTACCCCACCCCTCAAGGTGCAGATAGCCAGAAACCGCCAGAAACCAGTCGGGTGCGCGACGCGATGCATGTCGGCCGCACGCACGGACCAACTGGTCCGTGGCCGCACGGCACTAAACTTTTGCGAAATGGGAATATATTGTGCATTGTATGGGTGTTTGGCATCAACCAAAGACAAGGAAAGGAGTTTTTTTCGATTTCCGAAGGACGAAAGAAGGTAGATAACCAACTTCAATTAGCAACATGTAACATTAGTAACTAGGGAAAGTAGGTTTAAAAGTTTGTTACCTATAATTTATAAATAGACTTATATTAGTAGGTAGGTATTAGTAAAATTAATTTGTTAATTATTTCCTATCAATATCTACAATTACATTCTCTAATTGTCTTTACAAAATGAATTAGGTATACACTCATTCATTTATTTTTAAACACTTAATTTAGACAAACGATAAGTTTAATTATAAGTACTACGATAATTAGATTACCTACTCATTTTATTTTACATTACAATGTTGCTCGCGCTCAACGAACGGCGCGGCATTCACTTTCCGCAGCTATCTCTTTCTATCTCTTTTTGCGATAGTCAGCCCTGTGCATCTTACGCACACATTGACGCGTGTACAGACGTCGTCGTGCTTGTGTGGATTCAGGAACGCGTGTTTTGTGCGTCGTGTCCGCCGTGTGCCGACATATCGACAGAATATGACAGATGTGAAGATTATATCTGCAGATAAATACAGGTGGATGCGCAGAAGCACACTTTCATCATCATCATCATCATCCCAGTCTATATACGTCCCACTGCAGGCACAGGCTTCCTCTCAGAATAAGATGGTTTGGGTCGTAGTTCCCACTCGGGCCCAGTGCGGAAAGGAACTTCAGTGTATAATAAAATAAATATAAAAATTACGTACTACTTAAGCAAACAACAAGTCATTCTTGCGTAGAAATGCACTTTCGCATTTTTTTACATTTTGACGTGAAGAGAAATAAAGAAAGTGTAACGCACTTTTATTGAAAATTCATTGTAGCCTATCTATCTCTCAAAGGGCCGGCAACGCACCTGTGACACCCTTAATGTTGCGGGTGTCCATGGGCGGCGGTGATTGCTCCCCATCAGGTGACCCGCATGCTCATTTATCCCCTTTTATATAAAAAAACCATCCTGTATTAGCAATCCGCACCACAAAACACGTCTACTCAGCTCCGAAATTATAGAGTGAATGACGTAGTATCTCTTAGTAGTTTGTGAGTGAATGTATCACCTCGCGTCTGCGCTGTGTGTGATACTTGCAGACGGACTTCTGTCTTCTTGACACTGACCTTCAAGCCATATTTACGGCAAGATTCGACGAAATCGGACATCAACTGCTGCAAGCCACCTGGGGATTCTGCCACAAAGTACAAATCGTCAGCGTACATGACCTCTGTAACTACTGTGTATAGCTTGTCTAATTTAAAATGACGCGCCCCACCACTGCATTCGACATACAGGATTTCAAAACTAGACAAGCTCTACGAGACTTTTGAGCGAGCTTTGAATCTCGCTAGATTAATGACGTTGATTGACGATTGACGTTGATTGTTGACATTGTTGACGTGATTTTAAGACATTGCCGGAGAGTGGAGAGTTCCGCTTGTAATATTAGTTGTACTTTGTTATGCAATTGGGCACTGGTAACTCTTTAATTATCAAGCTCATGTCAAGCTTGTCTCTCGAATTATGGCCACTAATAAGTTCTGATGGCATCCTTCCGGAGAATGCATGCATAAACTTAAATAAAAAAAAAAAGTAAGTGACATGCTGACTAATATGACATTGACAGTACAGTATTGACAGTAATGACAGTACGTGTGTCGTGCGTGTGTGTGTGTATTGTATACAAAGAGTAGAGTTAGTTAGTAGTAATTGTATAGCTACAGCTACAGAACGCAAGCAAAGTACCATTCTCCGTGTAGTCAATGGATTCATTAATTATATTTATTGTTTTTCATTAGGGCCAAGTAAATTCTCAGACGTACTTGTTCCAGCTAGATGTCTTAAACATCTTGCAATACGGTTAATTTCTATTAATATCTAATATGATACGTGAATGAAGAATGAAGGCGTTGAAACTTATAGTGCATCAAAGCAGCTTCAGTCGTAAGTGTTCCTTGATTATCATTATCTGTTTAATTATTTCTACAATGTTTACTATTGATATGATTGATAATGATTTACTCCGACTTGGACTATTAGGTTAACTACTCAAGTACTGATCTTAGAGCGTGTGGAGTTAGTAGTTATTACTTGCCTACATATTTGTTTACATTAGGCATATTAAAATCTACTTAATTAGTTGTTCGATAAGATCGAGACTTGGTTAAATAGCCATCTACTGCTGTCACACTCAGACATTGAATTAACTGTATTTTAATAAATTTTTAATTTACCCTCATATTCTGCTGTATATGGAAAAAATAAATTGGGATTTAGTGCTTCCTCAGACCTTAAATGCTTTACCTGATGGTTCATACCATAATGTTTGTGAATGTCCCTGTAGGTGTAGAAAAAATCTACAAGCATTGTTTATACCAGTGAATAAGATAAAAATTTTTTAATAGAATGTACCTATTACTTGTACTAGAGGGCAGAAATTCCATGTTTTTAAGACTGTGCATGGGATGTGGTGGTTCCCCATGTCTCTATGTACTATCATAATATATTATTTAGCAATGCAGCCCTTAAACTACAAGTTACCAGGCAAGCTCGGGCTGAAACTCGGTACCAAGCGTTTTCCTGTTAATTTTTCATCCCCGAAAACCCCCACATACCAAATTTCATCAAAATCATTGGAGCCGTTTCTGAGATTCTGATTATATGATCACTCATTTCATGATAGCTCATTTAAAGGTATTACCTATATCGATTCTGAACAAACATATTATAAAACAAAGTATCTGTCTGTCATGATGTTTGCGATGATCTAAAAACTACTGAACAAATTTTCATGCGGTTTACACCAATAGTTAGATCATTTTTAGGGTTTCGTACCCAAGATTACAAGAATACAAAAAAATTGTATTTAGATTCAAGAATTGCTTGTTTAAACTAGTGTAACTCATGGTAAAAAAAAAACTAGCGTAACTCATGGTAAAAAAAAGGTATTATATTAGTTTAGATGTAGTTTTTGTTTCCTTCATTTGAATATGTATATATTTCTTGCATTTTTTTGTACCACAAGTGTTTATGAATGCTTAAATAAAAAAAATACTAATTATATTTTGTTTTTCAGCTGTGGACTTGATAATAAACCTAAAAGATTATCCTGGGCTAAAAGAAAAGGATGTAGTAGAAATTTACCATCCTGAAAATGACTATCCAAGGCTACTTCTACAGGTCACGAAGATGGATGTTCCCGGAAGAGGGAGAGGTATATTTAAATTTATGAACCTACTAGCTTTTCCCGCGATTTCGTCCGCGCACGTAACATGTTTCCCGTTAGAATGTCATCTTTTCCCATAGTAAAAAGTAGCTTATGCCACTCTTCAGCCCTATGTCCATACAAAAAAGCACAGCTAACCATCGCCAAATTTTGATATGAAAAAAGAACAATCGAACAAACCTTTATATTTATAATGTTATTAGTATAGTATGGATTAGCCTTCACCTGTGGCTTATACTCCTTTCACTGTAGCATAGTGCAGGTGACACTTGACACACCGTTCCGTTACACTTAGAAAAAATTGCAGCAGGTTTATTTCATGGCCAATTATTTAAATTCCAGTCTGAATTTGTCTGGAGTTAAACATTTAAACTTCGAAAAAACTATTGTGCACAAAAGAAATTTAACCTAATTATTTTTTATTATCAATAAAATAAATAAAATACGATTAAGTTAAGAAACGTAATATGCGTGTAACAAAACATTTAATGATGGGACACAATCTACCACGAGTTTATCAATACTTATTAATTTGTAATATTAATAACGATGCGCTTTAAAAAAAAATATTCCATGCCATGGTAACAGAACAGGTTGGTATGTCCGACAAATACGTAAGTTTATGAGTGACACTTACCTTACCTACGTGATAAAATGCTACAAAAATAATGACTTATTTTATTCAATAAGGTTCTGTTAAAATAAAAGATACAAGTAGGTCATTATCATCATCATTTCAGCCATAGGACGTCCACTGCTGGACATAGGCCTCCCTTATTGATACCCAAACATTACGGTTGGAAGCGGATAGCATCCACCTTGATCCTGTAGCTCTTACTAAATCATCCTTCCACCTCATTGGTGGACATCCCACGCTGCGCTTGCCATTACGTGGTCTCACTCGAAAACTTTTCAGCTCCAACGGCCTATGTATGTCCTGCTCGTAGCCATTTCAACCAGCTAGCATTGACGTAAATGTAGACCTATCTTTTACGAACACTTTGAGGCATTTATACCGCTCTATCGCATCTTTAATACAAGCAGTATTAAATTATCCATGTGCCTCTGACTAATAAGTGATCACTGCCGGTTTCCATCTTATCTATCACAGAGACATAATTAAGCACCACATTATGGTTACTGCTTTAGTTTTGTTTAATTATAGTTATGCTTTATGCTACGGCCTATTTTTGATATACCTAAAAATATGTACGGAACCCTCGACTTTTTTTTGCATTATAAAGAACTCCGGTACTTAGTTTACTTTACTTGATTTCATGAAATAATCGTAAATTTATATTATTAATTACACATTTCTAATTAAAGTTATAAATTTACAGTTTTATCAAAGGTTTTATCGATTCGACTTTTAAAGCTTTCACTTCTCTAGTCTGTGGGTTTTGACACCTACCACCCGCACCATGCTACAGTGAAAGAAGTATAGCATGCATGAACCATTAGATCTAGCAGCTGTATTGAAGCTCCAGGATAAAGTTAAATTCCCATGGGAATTCTCTAGCATCATGGTCTTACATTACCTTATATGATGAACATACATGCAAAATTTTATATTCATAGATTAAATGGATAAGATTTTGGGATATTACATGAATCTCATAGAAATATTAGGATGAAACATAGCCTATGTGTTATTCTGTCTACATAATATCAAATATTTCATCCAAATCCGTCCAGCTATTTTAACATAACGGAGTATCAAACGCAGTCAAGTATGCACACAACAAACTTTTGCATTTATACAATTAGTATTATGTATTTGACAGGGTTGAGTGGCAGTCAAAAGGTAAGGTTTTTACCAAGTAGAGTATACTTGAAAAGGCTGAAAAATAAAACTTATTTATCATATTTTGCAGTGTCAGTTACCTTATGATTTTTACAAGGTCATTTTTTACAACATAATTAAAATACAATAGTAGACAGAGAAGCACAACAGTGACCTAAAGAGCTGATTTGCCTTTATTTGCACCTTTATGCATTACCTACTGTTAGTCTCAACAGTCAATTAAGATGACCCATCCTGTGACCATTCTGGTGGTGGTGAATGACACTAGTAAATTTAATTGGCAAATCACAAACAATTAATTACCTACGCACAATGCAATGCAATGCAATGCAACAAATGCAATTAATTATGCGCATTATGTGGCGTATGAGATTTTCCACGCGGGAAGAGGTCATCCGTAAATTACATCACACATTTAAGGAGAGGGGGTTACTTAGCAAATTATTATAATACTAATGAGTACCTATGGCAATAAAAATGATCAAAATTGTTGTGAGGTAATGGATAAATAATAATCATTTCTCACTAATGTCCTTTAAATTTTCCCTTTCAACTTGTGTAATATTTTCCAGATACCATCAGTGTGGAGCAAAGCATTGCAGCCACATTTCAGTTACGGACATTTGCCGATGTCTATGTAAACATTGTCAATGTTGCTGATGTGGCACTGGACTCGGTGGAACTGACATTCAAAGACCAGTATATGGGCAGATCAGAAATGTGGAGGCTCAAAAATCATCTAGTAAGAATGAGAAAATTTAAAAATGTATTTTTATCACATTATTTATTTATTTGAACCTACTCGTAATAGCTTTAATGTGATGGTGGAGTTGTGTTCTAATTTGAACAGGCACAGTTCAAAGTTTTTTTTTCTAATATTTTAACAGGGCTTAAGTAGACCTAATGTAACTAAACTACTGACTATAATACAATTCAAAGATTTAAAGTCCTTGAGGTGCATCAATTGAAAGATGTTTTCAAAAGTTTTATGCTGGTACTTCACTTGGCGTATTTCACGAAATAGTTGCGTGTGCGAGAGAGCAGCACTATACCGATTCTAGCGTAAAAGACGGAGATGGCAATAGCGCAACTTGAACACGCAACGCCAAGTGAAGTGCCACCATTAAACTTGATAAAAGATTGCATTTTTTCTTAGCAAAAGAGTTAGCATATTTATCTTTCTGCCAATTTGATTAGTCCAATTACGTACTACTTTCATCAATAATTGAATTGAAGTTAAATGTATTGTAATATCCAGGTCAGCACATGTGTCTACCTCAACAAGAAGATTGAATACTGTGGTGGTGCCATTAGATGTCAAGTGTATGAGATGTGGTCTCAGGGCGACCGAGTAGCCTGCGGAGTCATCACCGAAGACACAAAGATTGTGTTCAGATCTTCAACTTCAATGGTGTACTTGTTCATCCAAATGTCATCAGAAATGTGGGACTTTGATATACACGGAGATTTGTATTTTGAGAAGGCTGTGAATGGTTTCCTTGCGGAACTCTTTGCCAAATGGAAGGTAGTTGCTTCTTTGTTTTTGATTTTATATTTTTCCTTTCGTCTACAATCAATCATAGTCTTTCTTTAGATATTCTGGAAGCAATGTATCATTGGAGAGATTGTGATATTTAATTTAAAAAAAAACTTTCTAATACTAACTCTATGTTTTGACTAAGGTAATTTATTTTATGCATTAGGCATTATCTTATGCATACACATATTAACCTATAATATATGTTTTATTACTCAACCAATATAGAAATAAAGAGACTATAATAAAAAAAAATATTGTTATTATTTTAACTCAATTTTATTTAACACATTTTACAGAAAAATGGCAGCAACCATGAGGTGACAATTGTATTATTCTCGAGGACATTTTATAAAGCCAAGTCTTTGGAAGAGTTTCCGCAACACATGAAAGAGTGTTTACAGAAAGACTACAGGGGCAGGTTTTACGAAGATTTTTATAGGTGAGAAAAGAAACAAAATAAAAACAGTAAAATTGTTATCTACAAAATCACTTTACTATTTTTGACACTTTTCTTTGTCTACTAGAGTGGCAGTCCAAAATGAGCGTTACGAAGACTGGTCTAATGTACTCCTTCAGTTAAGAAGGCTGTTTACCGACTACCAAAAAATAGTTCTGCAGTACCATGAGAGGCCGAACATGGAGATACCAACTGCGATTAACTCTACAGCAGCACAGGGGAACTTTTTGGAAGTTCTTAACATGAGCTTGAATGGTATGCATCAAGCAGTTTTGAATGGCACTTTACCTGTATGCAGAAGTATCAAGTATAAACTATCCTTGAAGGCATTTGCTGAAAGGAATTATCCATTTTGTTAAGGGCTGCTTCTGGTTTCTAGTTGTTTCTAGGGATGTCACGAATGTCAAAATTTACACATTCGCGAATGCGAATGCGAATGTCCAGGATGCGAATGTTCGAATGCGAATGCGAATGTTTGGAAAAAAAAATTGAAATACCACAGATAAATAGTAATTTTTCATAAAATCAAGCATAAAAAAATTATTGTTTCAAAATCAACATTGTAATTGAATACAAAAGGTATTTTTTAATGAAATCTAACATAAAAAAATTATTGTTACAAAATCAATATTGTAGGTAATATTTGTAATTGAATACAAAAAGAATTTTTTAATGAAATCAAACATAAAAAAAAGTTATTGTTACTAAATCAAGATTGTAATTTAATACAAAAAAAAGTTATTTTAATACATATTTGTATTTTTTACCAAGTACCTAATAATTTTTATTGCAACATAATTTATACTCTCTCAAAATTGAGGAGTGGAATGTTATATTTTAAAAATATTTTTTTTGCCGCTTTTTCACCCATTAAGCGATTTCGGAGAGGCTGGTATAATGAGCCCAGCTGCACTGAAAAGTTGTTCGCTTGGCACACTAGCCGACGACAAGTTACCGCCGCGCGCCGCGCGAGCGAGACAAGACGCGACCTGCACACATTCGCATTCGCAAAACATTCGCATCATGATGCGAATGCGAATGTCGATGCGAATGTTAAAAATGATGCGAATGCGAATATTCGTGACATCCCTAGTTGTTTCTAAGTTCTATTTTTCATAATCATTGATCCTCGCCAGCATTTGAGTCAAGAGTAAAATGAAATATGTTGTTGTGACGTTTTCTGCTTTCAGTATTTGAAAAGCACTACTTAGACAGATGTTTTGACCGGACTGGGCAGCTAAGTGTAGTCATTACGCCCGGAGTCGGTGTGTTCGAAGTCGATAGAGAACTTACCAACGTCACAAAACAGCGGATCATCGACAACGGAGTAGGCAGTGACTTGGTTTGCGTTGGCGAACAACCATTACACGCTGTGCCGTTATTAAAATTCCACAACAAGGACAACAATCTCAACTCCATAGACGACTACTCCATGCCCCATTGGATCAACTTGTCATTTTACTCGACGAACAAGAAGGTTGCGTATTCGAATTTTATACCGAGAATTAAGTTGCCGCCACGGAAAAGCCAGGAGCCACTTAAGAAGATGTATGAGGACGAAAAGAAGGGGAAATTGTTGAAGGAGGATGAATATATGCATAATTCAATATTTGATTATGATGCGTACGACGCACAAGTATTTCAGTTGCCCCCGGCCCATAGCACCTGGTAAGTAATAATGTATGGTCAACATCATCAACATGTCGCACCTTCAGAATTAAACTGACTCAGTTCGAAATATTCTCATCTCTTTAACAAACTTTATACAGCAACAATCAGGTTTAGGTTTAAAATGAAATAACTTCGTATTAAATCAGCTTAATTCTGAAGGTGCGATGTATACGCGCAAAGTTACTTAAATATGTACATATAATCGATGAAACTGAATTGCATACGTAGCGTATGTCGTGTTGACATTCCATACCTCAGCCAAAGAAGTCATCGTGAAATTTAAATGAAAATGTTCCACCCTGGTTATACAATACAGTTTTTGTGTTAGTGTGAGATAGAAATGGAATTTTCGAGCGAAACGAGTTCCTTACTCAGGTTAAGATAACAATTTTGAACCATAAACTCGGCCCAAGTTATGTAGCAGAATGTCCTGCAACAAACGAAAAGTGCCGACGCGCCTGAAGTTTTGCCCGATTTCAACCACTGACTAAACGATTATTTCTGTAACATTCCAGTGTACAAAGAGTTGCTCGCACTAAAAAAACGTCGGTTGCGGGCCTCGAAGGCTTGAGGAAGAGTCCACCTGCCTCCATCTCGCACCACAGGAAAATGTCGGACCCTGACATCCATCACAGCCTCGGTGACATACTGTCGACAGGAAGTATGTGCACATTCGTAACAGCTTAGTTAAGGCTTGGTAGGACATAAAACGAGTCCTTTAATTGTACCATAATAATTATGCGCCCTTTATAACCCCACTGCAAGGAAGGGGTTTTCTATTGCTTGCTTATGCTAGAGTCTTTAGCCCGTAAAAGAATATGAAATAGACTACTTCCCTATACCGTGAGAATTTCGAAAAATCCTTCTGGGGCTTCTCCGAAGTTCGTATTAAATACTATTATCGTAAGTGGGACACCTAGGTATGAAGTTCGAATTCCTACTTAACTACCTATTAAGAAAGGGGTATGTTTTTTGTTTTTTTTTTTGTTCCGGCTTTACCTTGAAAAAAAATTCACGCCTCGCCACTGATGTGATTAAATCTTTTTTATGACTTGAAATCGGGTTTTGTTCCGCGTACCTTGATTTCAGAGAAGCCCGATATTTCGGCACAGTTGCATGCGCCATGATCACGAGACGACATGTCAATGACATGATATTATAAATCTTTTTTTATTACTTTTCAATAAAAATTATATTTTTAGGAACCTTAACAATCGGGCGTCCATTTTTTTTGATGAGTCGCCAGAGGTGCCAAAGACGCGAAGTCCTTGCTGTTTTTTACTTTAGGGTAGGAAGGGTGACTTGAGTCCGGGAAAAATCCCTTCGGACGAACTGGGAATGGAGGGCCCAGACAGTGTCCGACTTGCACGCACTAAAAAACCCGGTCACAAGTCCCCTTCTCTATTGAATATCAAAAAGAAAAAACCTTGTGCTTTTAACAGGTGTCCATTTCAGTAGGCTTTGGGTATGTAATGAAATGTCAGATTCTGTTGAAATGAAGTTTATGTTACGCTAAAAATGCCAGTGGGTGTGGCGGACAAATTGAAAGACCACCTTTAAGCGGTGACAAACCTCAATTTCCAGCCAAACGTTACTCAGATTCCAGTTTCGACACACCAGACTCCCCGGGAGGCGCCCGCCTCTCCCCTCGGAGCTCCATATCGACGCACAAACCGGTCATAAGGACAGGGAGGGCTCTTATCAACCCGTTTGACCCCTCACATGTCACTGTCAAGTTGACTAGTAACAGGAGACGATGGACCCACATATTTCCTAAAGGTAAATCATCTTTGTCTATTAATACTGTAATTAGCCGTTAAAAGCCGTGGTGGCCTAGTGGTTTGACCTATGGCCTCTCGAGTAGAGGATCGTGGGTTCAAATTCCGGCTCGCACCTCTTGAGTTTTTCGGAATTTATTTGCGAAATTATATTTGAAATTTACCATGAGCTTTACGGTGAAGGAAAACTTCGTGAGGAAACATGCATACACCTGCAACTGCCCCGCGTGGGAACTACGGCCCAAGCCGGCCGAATGTAGGCAGTTAGCGCTGAGATAAGTGCGGCCAGTATTAGAATTAATAAATAAAATAAATATCACGGGACAATTCACACCAATTGACCTAGTCCCACAGTAAGCAAATATTGTGTTATGGGTACTAGGCAACGGATAAACATACTTACCTATATAGTTAGATACATACTTAAATACACATTAAACACCCAAGACCCGAGAACAAACATTCGTATTTTTCAAACAAATATCTGCCCCGACACGGGAGTCGAACCCGGGACCTCGAGCTCCGTAGTCAGGTTCTCTAACTACTAGGCCATCTGGTCGTCTTATTATTATTAAGAATTATTACGCTCCTATATTACTGTATTCAACTCTAGGTCCAACGGGTGTATTGATCCAGCAGCATCATTATCAAGCACGGCCCGCCGGCGAACCAGCGTCCAGACCCGACAATCATCGGGACACCCATCGTGATAGTCACAGAGAAAGTCTTTGGGAAAGCCATCGGGAGAGTCATAGAGAAAATATGTCAAGCCATAGAGAAAATAATATGTCGAGCCACCGAGAAAACAATATGCCGAAGGAGAATGGGTCGCCGATGATAAATAACAGTCATCCGTTGTACCAGGTTGACGGTGAGTGTGTTTTACTGTCTGTTTTTAGGGTTCCGTACCTCAAAAGGAAAAAACGGAACCCTTATAGGATCACTTTGTTGTCCGTCCGTCCGTCCGTCCGTCTGTCTGTCAAGACCCTTTTTCTCAGGTACGCGTGGAGGTATCAAGCTGAAATTTATATCAAATACTCAAGTCTACTGTCCCTTGAAGCTGTGAAAAAATCAAACTTCTAAGCCAACGCAATCAAAAGATACAGCCGTTTATGACGCAAATTTCCGCATATTTTCGAAACTCGCAAGGGAATCAAAACCTAAAGGGTACTTCCCGTGGACTCAGAATCTTGAAATTTGGTACGAAGCAAGGTCTTATAGCACAGATAAAGGAAAAATTGCGAAAAGCATAAATTTTTTTGTCTGTCTGTCTATATCAGTAAACAACGCACATTTTCGACACTCGCCAGGGAATCAAAACCTACAGGGTACTTCCCGTGAACTCAGAACCTTGAAATTTGGTACGAAGCAAGGTCTTATAGCACAGATAAAGGAAAAATTGCGAAAAGCATAATTTTTTTTGTCTGTCTGTCTATATCAGTAACCAATCTACAATGATCCCACACTGCGCACATTTTGCTTAGGAGCAGGGGTCTGCTAAGACTGGATGTCATAGATACATATAATTTTTTTTTGTATAGAATGTAGGTTTGCGTTTGACCACAATCACGGCCAATAGTAAACGGAGATGAGGTCGATAGAGCACGCTTGCCTAGTAAATAAACTCATTCACCCTAGACTTGAAAACGTATAATTTAGGGCATAGGGAATTAAAAAGCAGGGAGTTGTTGTCTGTACTGAGGCTGTACCGTAAGTAAAACTTGACACATACTTCTTCTTAAAATGCCGCTCCATTAGAGCTTGTCTAGTTTGAAATGACGCGCCCCACCACCGCGCTTGCGCACGCGTTTTGGAGCTCAATTTGAGCTTCAATAGAGTCTATTGTAGCTTGAATTGAGTTTTGAATCCTGTGCGTGAGTGCGGTGGTGGGGCACGTCATTTTAAACTAGACAAGCTATACTGGAGGTTGTCCCCGGGCTCGCACCTCTTGAGTTTTTCGTATGTGCGAAATTACATTTGAATTTTACCATGAGCTTTACGGTGAAGGATTAAATCATGAGGAGACGTTCATAGTGGATACATCAGTGAAGAAATTCCATGGCGTGTGTGAAGTTCCCAATCTGCACTGGGCCCGCGTGGGAACAACAGCCCGAGCCTTTCATTTAGAGAGGAGGCCTGTGTAATACAGTGGAGCGTATAAAATCCGGGATGAATATGATCAGTGTTTTTATTTTATACTATAAATAATTTTACTACCTAACATCATCTATGTAGTATAGGTATGCAGTACTAAGGACTGCTATAATTTTACAAGCACCTTTTACCATACTAAGTTGCATCTTTTTAAAATAATCAAACGCGCATTAACAAATTTTATGATTTACAGGAAATATAATGTCGAATCGCAAGCGCATGATAAGTGCGTCAGGTGCACTGAACATACTCGGTACTGTATTAGGCCCACCATCCACCAACAACGCATCTCTAGCTTTGCTATGGGGTGCGACAGGAGAGCAGGAGTGGACGCCCGCCCTTACAACTGGTTGGTTTCTTTATTTTTTACAAAGGGACTGCGTCATTGGGTGCGTGTATTTGAAGTGTGAGCTTGCTTATTTCTTTTCAATTATTTTCAGTTAAGATATACTATGAACACTTTATGACTTGTGATTGATTAAAATAATATTTAGTATTGTCAAAGAAATCAGTCCATTCTCACCAAAAAAAGTCCAAGTTAACCTTTGAAATTCTAGCCTACATTTTAGTCTGCAATATCTCTATAATTATATTAAAGTTCGTGTTCCATTAAATCATTCTAACAAATCATATTCAACCATTTGGGTATACAGTTCTACGTAAATACAAACTATTTTCTGGTTATTGTTTTTTTTTTTTTAAATTACATTGTAATTAAAACCCATAGGTACATTAGGATCCTTAGGGTGTTACCACACCAATCGATCGATCGTCGATCGATGGTAGATTGGATTGGTCGACATAAAATTCAAATTCAAAGTATAAACGTCGATCGACAGTTTCTACTACACTAGAACCTACCGCACCTATCGATCGACGTCAAACAGTAGCATCGACCGGTTGTCGATTAATCGTTTATCGGCCGGTATCCGTCAATCAGCCAACCATACCAATCAGTCTACCATACCAATGGTAAATAGATGTACAGATATTTTTGACGTTTGGGTAACGTGCATCTATTTATGACATTGACTGTACAGACTCCTTAACAATTTTTTTATATAATTTAAGATTAGTAGTTAAGGTTAATCAACTAATATACTAATTATTTATTGAAATAAACACTTTAGTTGTTTTTATCGATCGATGATCGACCGATGATTGATCTATTGGTGTGGTAACATGTTAGTCTTCTAAGCATTACTTTTAAATAAAGCCAGAAAATAGTTGAAGGGTTAACCCTTATAATATTTGATTTGTGTGAGTTTACTCAGTAAATTCACCGAATACTAATTGTTCACCTCATTTTTAATGTTTCATGACAACATCGCATTGATAATCGGTCCGCGTTGGATGTTCGCGGGGCAAAGCGAACCGAGCAATAGGTTTGATATCCAGCTCATTTATGTTTGCATCGAATAGCTGCGTAGTTATTATCTCCTGTAGCACACTGTCGCAATGATATTAATCCCAGTATAGATTTGCAATAACAACCGTGTAAGTTGCATTACATTGCGGCGGTCGATGGACCACTTCAAACTCGATCGCTTTACTATCTCGCAATGGAATGCCACTTGCACGTTTTTTCTTGCAGGTCTAACTCTGCTTTAAAATTACATTTTCGGTTAAAAATTTTTTTAAATAGTTACTAAAAGCCAATATAGGTATTCTTAAAACGATTTACCAGTAAACCTGATCGTTTCCAGTCACTTTACTTCCCTAGCTCTTGCCCGCGACTCCATCTACGAAAAATTCGTGTATGTAATTTATTGAATCAGGCGTTACTTTGCGGAGGTCCATATTAATGAACTGAAACAATTACTTTGCTCACCCGCGACCTTACGATAGTTACGTTTATGCAAGA
Organism: Archips xylosteana; assembly: GCA_947563465.1. Classification (NCBI taxonomy): domain Eukaryota; kingdom Metazoa; phylum Arthropoda; class Insecta; order Lepidoptera; family Tortricidae; genus Archips; species Archips xylosteana. Next base: position 15,636,281 of record OX387347.1, on the reverse strand, counting down.
AATGCGTGTTCATGCAGTTCCTCCACCTCCACACTGTACGAACACACACAAATCACATAAACCCAACCATCACCACCACCAAACTACACTGACGCGTTTCGAACTCAACCAGAGCTCATCTTACATACACAAACAATGTATGGTTCGTGTATGTGTACCTATGCGTGTTAAATTAACTCCATTGCAAATTGGTTCAGCGGTTTAAGCGGGAAGAGGTAACAAACGACAGACAGACTGAATAACTTTCGCATTTATGGGCCAATCAACTTTTAAACCGACGTTTTTGGCGTCTCCTGCGTTACCAAAATTGTCTCTGGCGTTACCAAAAAATCGTACTTCCAACAAGATATTTCACGGTTTAATAGGTTAAACTTACGTTGGACGGCATGTATTCATGCTATTCATCTATTAAATTACAGAAAAAACATGTTTACTTACAAAAATCTGCAATTGTTTGAAAAATGTCGCGGACAGATTATAGTCGGTTTAAAAGTTGATTGGCCCTTATACCTAATATTAGTATGGACTATTTGATTAAGGTGCAGGACCATAAGCACATACAAATCTATAGCCTTTATTTCTTCTTTAGAAGTGTGTTAACACTGTCATACATATTAATTATAAGGAGTTTACTTATCACCATAAATGTTGACTTATGATATGCATAGGTAGAGTGCAATAATAAAGAACAGAAAATAGAAGAAAAAATACTTCATTTTACACACAAAACAGTTGCCACGTTCAAGCTTTTTTATTTATGACCACGCATAACTTTTTACAAAACAATTACGAAGAAAATAGCGCCCTCGTTTAATAAACAAAAAAAAAACACTTCATTGTTGTACTTGTATCACACCAAAAATGCACAAAATAGTCCTTTCATAGCCAATGAAGAATAGTCTACCATCAAAGCGATATTTATTCTTAAGATTTGTTTAGTTTTGCAGAACAGTGTGCTACGGGAGATGTAGGCATTTAAACACGCTTGGGGGGCTCGCATAATATTTGACGCAAGTAGTGTAGATATTTATAAAAATAATCAAGTAAACGTTCTTGCTGCTTATTAGAATGATAGGGTATTTTATTATGATTATGACATGTTGAACATGAAACTACCCGAGACTCACTCATAGTGAAAGAATACGGATAACTCACATCTTTATCGTGAGTAAATCGTATTCTTTCACTAAGTATGATTATGACATGACTTAAAATGGGCAAAGTAATTTTGGATTGTTACACCTTTTTTTAAAATAATGAAGACATAGTTCATTCACCAAAACTTTAAAAAGTGATTGCATGATTATAATTCGTAAGAAAAACTTTAAAATTATGAAATTCTACAAATGATTCATTGATTCCACCATTTCATCAGCTATAAATTTCTGCGCTTTTTAAAGGTAACTAACAAGCATGTTATATGCAATTATGCATAATGCTTTCAAAAAGCATGAAGCTATCACAAAATAAAAATAAATACTGTGATCATTAACAGTATTTTAAAATCTCACCGTAATTTTAGTAATATATTTTGTTCCGATTTCCCTGTTTATAAATATTGACAAGCAGACTTCCTTCACGGAGCCAGGCCGTTAAAGTTATACGCCTCGGTAATCTTCGTATTTGCGAATTTTTACAAATTCTTTCCTCTCCTCAAGTCACAAGTTTTTAAGGAGACGGGTCGCCCGAGATTGTGTAAGCGGCCAGTTGTACAGTCACCATCTAAACGCCGGAGCTGTTAAGGGGATACCGTGTTTTTGGCGCATTTATTGCATTCATTTAAACTCGTGGTGTATCATTACTAGCAATGCTATAGTCCTGAAATTCATATGTAAGATATTTGAGGATTCACTCTAGCGACTAGTCTTTTTCGAAACACGATTACTTGTTGTTCGCTCGATAGAAAAATTAAAACTAAAATTAAACTCGTAGTACGACGCTAATACTGCACGGAAGGTCATGACTTTTTGAATGTTAATAAAACAAGATGTTTTCTAGTGCGTAATCTGGCTACATTTTTAAAATATGTATTTGTTTTAGTAATATGATGAAAATACTTAAAAACACGCGCAGTTCAACCAACCTATCTTGAGCCATCGTGCCTCCCCCAAGCGGTCCCACGCCTGAAATCGCCCACCCAAAATCGATTAGCGCGAAAAACGCTTATAAATATCTGAACACGTCCGGTATTGTCAATCGCGTAAATCACTGATGTCACTGATGGCGACTGTACGTAAGCTGTTCGTTCAAGTTTTATAAATAACGAAGATTCCCGAGGCAATTATCGCATAGTCACTATTTATTAACTTTAATATTATCCTAGAATAAATTAACAATAAGTATCTAAACTGCGTATACGACGCATAAATTCAAATTATATGCTTAATTAATTTTTCCCATATGCTTTGGTCAGGCGTGGACTGGAAATCTCTGACCATCCCGGCCTGCCTCCCCATAACAACTGACTATTTCCCGGACAAACGGTCGCTACAAAACGACTATCTAGTGTCCGATTACAATCTTCTGCCGGACGACGTGAATGCAGACTTCGCACAAAACAGGGCTATTTACAAGGAGCCGTTGACAACTATGGAAGTTTTCAAGGAGCTCGTTTCTCAGCGGCTGGCTCAGGTATGTGGAACAGGCTTGTTGACTGATACTGTTACTATTAATTTACATCTGGCGATACAATAGGCGCGCACTCACATTAAACAAATGAGCGTGACATGAATGTACCCTTTTCAACTGTCTCGGCAAATATAAACTTTGCAGGTTTGCAGGTAAAATAAATAACGCTTTCTATGCAACGTGGGGAATATGCGTCACAAATAGTTCATAGAAAATTTAAATGGTTTTAATTTTTTTTAAATTTGTTATTTTAAACTAGAGACCCGCACGCGTGCAATTTTGAAAAAGGAGTCACTTTATATTTTCACTTCTATTTTCCCAAAATTACACCTGTACGAGGCCTGTGCGCGTTAGATAAAATTAAAAATTATCTAACGAATGGTGAAAACCGCATGAAAATCCGTTCAGTATCTAGTTTTTTGACCATCGCGAACATCGTGACAGACAGATGCGGTAGTGGACTTAGTTTTATAATAAAATATGTATTTGTCTAGCATTAGTATTAGTAGTATTAGTATTAGGGCGATCAGTTTCAAGAGCACTAAAAGAGGAACGTTACCTATTATTTTTGAGAACCAAAGTAAAAGTATTTTTTTTCTCTTTCAAGGGCTTCCAACTAATAGTAGGAGTGAGCGAGAATGACGTGATCGAAGCGCACTGCCCGTCGACTCCCGCGCCGCCGCCATCCAAAGTTGCACCTCAGTGCAGCAAACCTATGAACGCCGCGCCCACGAAACGATACTTGCTTTCCATTGGCAGGATATTCCATAAGCTCACCCTCGTTGGCTCTACCATCACTGTCACGAGATATCGGCCTAGGTAATTGATGTGTTGTAACGTTTTAATTAATATTTTTTAGGACTTATTCACGGACTAGTTAATTACTGAAATTTCATCAAAACACCATTTTAAATTAGTTCGTGATTTAGGGGCTGCTGTTGTCACCACCCATTGATTTATTTTAACTGACGGATAAATGTGATGCCGTCTCCGTCTATTCGAACAAAACAAACAGAGACGGCATCACATTTATCCGTCAAATAAATTTGATCAATGGATGGTGAAACAGGGGGTTAGTCTCGAAAAATATTAGTTACATAAATATAATTGATGTGTTTCTTGAACATGTTTCTTTTAAGAATATTGGGATGAAGATGGGATTGGGATGAGATGAAGCGAAATTATTTTAAATTTCCTGGTGTTACATCCTAAGTATTTACTAATGTAATTTAGTTCAATTTCGAGCAGTTTAAGGTGAATTTTTGGCAGGTACATACCTACAGTTGAAGTGTGCACTAATTTCTACACAGGACCAACTTTCCATACAAACCCGTGGCTCCTTTTCATTTCTGAATTGTTTTGTGATAGTGCGATGTTTTTGAACATAGGCGATGTTTATCAAATATGTGCTTTTAAGTTTCGCTAAAAAAACGTGATAGTCTAGTATTTTGACCTATTTAGGTACTCTCATGCAGAGGATCGTAGGTTTGAGCCTGGACTCGCACTTCCGAGATTTTCTAAATTTATGCGCAATACGTGACATTGCCATGTGCTTCCATGTTTGTGTAGTCCAAGCCTCTTATTCTGAAAGAAGTCCCCAGCAATGGGGCGTATTTAGACAAATTTAGGAAGCTTCCTACATAGAAAGCATTTCTTATTTAAACTATTGAAATGAAACACAATAAGTCAATAAGTAATTATCATTAATCAATTCTTAGTTGTTTAATTTCGCATATGTAAAAAATGGACTTTTATTTTGAATGATCCCTTTCAATACGTGTTCCTTTGATGCCACCTTTGATCAATTATAACTGTAGATACACATTGCCGAACAAAATCCCCTTCAAAGAATGTCCGAACTTTTTTATTTGGTTGCGTAACAAGTAAAATCATCACCTACACAGAAATTTGAACCTAGTCTTTACTTCATTACAGTCGAATTTCGGTAGCGGCAAAACTCCACTTGACAGCTAAACTTGACAATTTCACGCAACGTTCTGAGAAAAAAGAAGGCCACTTTTATCAAAGTGGCGCTCATTTGGCTCGGACATTTTCGGGCGCGCGACTGTGGATATACAGTTATAATTGATCAAAGGATGCCACCTCTCCCCTAAAATGTGAATCATCTTTCAGGCATCCTTACCCGCCTTTCAACATCCACTACCGTTACCGCTTCCACGCGCCAAACCACGATACGTACGAAGTGTCCTGGGTTTCCTTCACCACGGAGAAGCTGGAGACTTACAATTGGAATTACATGGACCATTACATTTGCACGAGAGGCGACACTGACTTCGCTCTTGTTGAGGTAAACTAATAAACTATTTTGCATGCCTATAAAAAGTAATGGGATAGACTAATTGATAACCCACGGCCTAAACCGCTAGAGCTGGAATCTAAATTACCAATCATACCTCAAGTGATGTTTTTTTTTAAGTTTTTTTATAAGTAGGCAGAATAAAATTAAACCTCTTTGGAATATAAAGTAGTCTCCTAAAGTGTCATACATTAGTCATGTGTTTGGAAAATCTTTTGTTACCACGGGCTAAAGAATTTTGGTAACAAAAAGGAAGTTTCCATAGAAATCATTAGTATATTTTCAGAGATGTCAATTTGAGGATGAGGTTACATGCTTATTAAATTTTTATCGGAGTCAATAATGAAAAGTAGAAACATCTTGAGAAATGGTATTTTAGAAGAGCACTAAGAATGGATTTTTTCCAAATTCCCACGTGATATGTAACTAGCCTTTTTACTAGGGGGTAAGGTCGTTGGTAACAAGCTAGTTGAAGTTGTGCACTGATTTCACTGTGTCGTGGGTTCGAGTCCGGGCTCGCACCTCTGAGTTTTTCGGAATTTATGTGCGAAATTACATTTGTAATTTACTATGAGCTTTACGGTGAAGGAAAACATCGTGAGGAAACCTGCATACATCTGAGAAGAAATTCAATGGTGTATGTGAAGTTCCCAATCCGCACTGGGCCCGCGTGGGTACTACGGCCCAAGCCCTCTCATTCTGAGAGGAGGCCTGTGCCCCGCAGTGGGACGTATACAGGCTGGGATGATGATGATGATGACTGACTGATTCAAAACAAACATTTACTAATTTCACAATCTGCTAAACGGTGTTATTTTTTTTTCAATAAGGCTCTGAAATACTGGCGGTTCCGCACGCTGTTGCTGCCTTTGAACAATCCGGCCACCAAGCAAATTCTAGAGGACGAGGCGACCCATTGCGACATATACCCCACCCCTACAAGGCAGGACTTGGATCAGCTCACCGACGGCTTCCTCAAAATGACCGAGTCTTACTTCAATAAAGTTAAACGACCTAACAAACAGAGGGTAAGTACCATTCCAAAAGAAAAACAAAAAATAACTTACATTATTTTCAAAATTAGAACCTTTTTTCAAAATTCGGGCCTCTATTCGAGACAAGTTTTAAATATACACATCGAAATGATTTACTGTCATTAAGTACAAATAGAAAATCGTTGTTGACTTGAATTGACCATTTTGAATTTTGACCAAAAATAATACGTACCGTTCGTCTTAAATGTATTAAGTCTGAATTGAATTAAACATTAATCGAATTGGTAATTTCATTATCGACAATATTCTGGATGGACAACTTTCCTTATTGATGTATTTCGGCATTTTTCTGATTTGACTTAGTATTTCGAGTGGACGATTTTCCATTTATACTAAACTTAATGACAGTAAATCATCGAAATCGTGTAAAGAATATGTAATCATAACTGAAAACTGATTTCTAATACGCGTTTGATTCCTGGAGAGCTTAATTTTATCTGTCTCTAATATTGGAGTACGGTCGGGGCCGTGATTACGCGCGACCGGCGACGCGGCGAGCGTTTCTCTGATACATTGCGTGCTATCCAAGTAACTGCTGCGCGGTGAACTTATCGAGCGCGAAATGAATCGAGAATTCATTCACCGCGCCGCTGGTCACATAATAAAGGCCGGATCTTAAATAGATAGAATCTTCCTGATGTTAAGCCCAGTTAAGACCTGCAAAACAAATCGTGCAAGTTGCATTACATTGCGGCGCTCGATTGGTCACTTCAAACTCCATCACTACCTCGCAATGTAATGCAACTTACAAGTTTTTTCTTGCCGGTCTACACTCGGCTTAAGACTAAAGTTACCATTTCTACTTGTGTCAAATACAGGCCCTTGGCACTTGGTGGTTATTAAAAACCAAATTGTACGATCAGTCGTTTGTTCAAATGATAAGTCTGCGCCTCGAGTATGCAATACAATTTTGATCGAGGTTGATGGTTTTTCAATAAGAAAATAATGATAATTTTTCCTCTTCGGTAATCTTCGTACTTCCGAATCAGAATGGAATGCAATCAATGGGCGTCCGTCCTCACTACATTTGACACTTACATGTATCTAAGGTTTGACGCAAGAATGGACCTTGGTCGCAGTAATTCGGAAGCCGAATATTGCTGAAGCTTATTACAAACATTGGAATACCTACTTATCGTTTGAACTAACGACAAGAATAATTGGATTGAAAGTTTTCATATCAAATTTATCATGAAATATTTTATCAAACTTTTTGTTTCTACTCAGATACAAGATAATAATATATTGATGTATTATTTGTATATAATTACGAATTAGTTAATGTGTACGATATCGTTGTAAAAATGTACATACATGTTTTAGCATGACTATTTTATTCGCACATGGTTTGGAAAGTTGTAAATATTGGCACTGCATGGATGTATCGAAACGCACTCAATTATTGTAATATTTTGTAATATTCTTTAACAACTTTGCCCGAGTAGCTAGATACATTTGTTCTTCTATATTAATGACATTGACCTTTAACTATTGAAATACTAAATTAGAACTCAAACATGAAATTGAAAATTGTATGTTAAAGAATGTGCTGTTGTTGACTGCACGTTGGTACCAAATTGTTCGATGATTATATATTGTTGTTATATTTTCCCATGATTCCCATAACCTTATTATTGATATATAAGTACACTGGGTTAGAATGAAACTTGATGTTATGTCGCTCGCGTGTGGATGTTATTTTCCTTTGAAAGTTTCTTTAATTTGCACGCCATTAATTTCCTGTTTGGGTCCGATCGCATGAGATTAACTCGAAACCTAACTGTACAAACCTACTTGATCGGAATTAGTTGGTGGAGAATCGATAGAGCTAGAAAAATCACGATTTAAAAAGAAAATGCCTCGCGGTCGCGGCGCTCAATGCTATGTTGAAGGGTCGTTGGCGAATGAGGCGACATTACTGGGTTTTTGAAGTCTGATAAGCCGCCAGTGGGTGGTTCGGGGGAGTTAGAGTAGCGGAGTGATATGTGGTGGCTTCAGATGGCGGGCGGCGCGGGCGCAGACGACGCGTTGACACGACGGCGTCACTCCACCTCCATCCTCAATCGGAGTGCCCAGGTATTGGCCCGGTCAGCCCCGAACTAGCGGCTAACGAGCGAATGGCATTTATTACATCCCCTAAGCCCTTGTGGCCTTATTACATCTTAAGCATTTTTGTATCATGTTCACTCAAAAAATGGTTCCTTACTTGATGGAAGGTAAGGGGGCGATTGTGACCGAAATCTGCCAAATTAATCGTATTTCTGCCTATGATTAGATTTTGGCTTCTTCAGCATTTAGGTAGGATGTCTTTTTCTTTTCTTCTACGATAGCTTTTTGCCCAATTAAGTGTACTTACCTATAAATAAAAGTCGATTTGTACATAAATTTCCCAAAAAAAAAATTTTTTTTTATGTAAGTCTATTCCGCTCGTTAGTTAGCCTAAGATTTTTTTTCTCTAGGATTGTCCGACTACTGCATTTTAAATTTATTTTAAAGCATATTCCGCGCACAGGTTTTGTATTGGCTCAACGAACTAAAGGTTACGTAAATCAATGAAATTAATACCTTGAAAATGGTGTGGAGATTGGCATTTTAATATTTCTGGCACTTTATCATTTTAACCCTCAAACACTAATTGTAACAACTTAAAATTTCCACATTGACAGTCACAATACTAAAGCTATCTGATTTAATTTGTATTTAGTGGAACCCGGGTTCACAGCTGTATTTTTCGACTTGCTGCGTACGAGTATTTCTCTTGCTACTTTGAGACTGCACCGCCATTCAAGACAACGGTGTGTCGAGCCATCACCCTCCATACTTGGAGTGGACCGGACCGAGTTGTAAATGAGAAATGCGTATACTGCACTGCTTATTATAAAATTATGCAATTATAATGCACGAACTGCACTTTAAATACTGTGATATTGTTTGCTGGCTTATTTTAATTATTTTTTCGTTATTACCTATTAGATGTTACGTGCCGCTACTATTTCGACGGCGAACGAAAACAACAAAGATTTAAAATCGGAATCAAAGGGGTTAAAATCGTCAACGGGGCATTTTATTATAGAATTGTAACACACGCGCAACAAAGGTGTTCTGCACTCCCGAAAATCAGTCGTGATCGCTTTCCCATGTAGGTATAGTCGGGGTAAGAAAAGGTTCGTCACTTTTCGACTCTATGTCAACGAGTTAAGGTCGAAAAGTGACGAACCTTTTCTTATCCCGACTATACACAAACGTAACTTGCATATTACTCGATAATGCTATAGTATCTACAGTACGCGTATACTTAATAAAAAAACATACTTAATGTTTACTGTGCATTCGCTTTATTTTTGCATCAATGCACAGTAACTAAGCAATAACCAATAATCATATTTATTATGTTACGGCTGTATGAGAAAACGACAGTGTGAGCGGGCTTTCAGCTCAATAAAGCTTTAAAAAATACAACATTTTAGTTTAAATTATGTCGAAAATTGTCATGGCCCAGGGCTTCGCACTCGCACACTAGCCTTTACCGCTGACATAAAGCATTTATCCCTTTCCCACATGCTCTGTGGGTATATTGACCACTTCTTTCCATCAAACTGTACAGGAGGAGGGTAGAAAGACATGGTCAATATCATCGCGAGCCCCTACGCGTTAGACAATACAGCGTCAGAAACTGGTTAGAAAGCTTCAGTATTCTGAGTCTACTAGCATTTACCGCAATTACCGAGTTTGTTGGTTCGTTGGTCGTCACGCGGCGTATTTATACGTGATGTTAACGTGTGCGTGTGGTGTCAGGGCGGAGTATCGAGCTCCCCGTTCCGGGAGCGCATCGGCAGCACCCGGCTACCGGACCGGCCGCGGCTGCGGATCGAAGCTATGTCAGTATCCACAGAACAGACGGGCCGACGTGGCTCTTTAACATGTATCCAAAGCCCAGTTTACACCTGCAAGCAAAATCCTGCCAGTTGCATTACATTTCGGCGTCTGACTGAAGAATTTAAAGACGTCCGCTTTACGACCCCCAATGTAATGCGATTTTAACATCTTCCCTGTCCGAGTGCTCCTAATGAAGGGTAATGGAAGCTTATATTTAGGAGTCCGTGTTTCTATGGGTTCACAATTTCATAGGGAAAGCGCACTTGGATGTGTGGCTTTATCAAATTTTGTATGGGGACAGTGAACGTGTTAAGCCTAGAAGAACAATCGTGCAAGTTGCATTAAATTGCGAGGACGTAAAGCCAACGAGTTTGAGGTCGTCAATCGAGCGCCGCAATTTATCTATTGCAATTTGCATGATTTTTCTTGCAGATATAAACTGGACTTAGGCCGTCAGAAGAGAAGTGGGTTTTACTTAAAAAAATCACGATTGAAAACAGTTATACACCTGCAAAGTATCGAATTTTAAATTGACATGATTTCTATTAGGTTAGGTTAGGGTTAACAGTTTAAGTTTTTAACACTAGATCGTGAAAGTGGCCCTTGGAGTGCAAGGCGGACTTGTACGAACCAGACTTGCTAACCCAGGGTTAACGATTGATTTTTTTAACCCTAGACCTATTTTGAGTATCTGGGCTTGTGATGAACAGACGTTTAGGGAGTAGTCCCAATGATCAATCTATGTATAGTTTTTTTTACTAACTGTTACATTTTGATGCGTTTTCTATAGGTAATCGGTCATTATGTTATTGATGTTAAGAAAAACTATTGGTGCCTATTTATTCAAGCGAAATCAATCCGATCGAGACAACCATTTACAACAAAAATGTCACCACATGTCAAAAGATTTGACGATTTTAGCCACGTCGACCCGTTACTACATGTTTTATGTTCTCCCATATGAATTATGATACATGCTTGTCGTTTAGCGTTTACTATGCTACAGTTTCACTCATCGAGTATTTAAATATTAAAAAATCACTATTTCGTGCGTTTGACTTAAAATATCAGGCATTTATTACAAAAAAATTGTAAAATTGTCTTAACATTTCGGCCACATTTACAACGGCTTTGGTCTCGAGTAAACTGTAATGTGGCTCAAACATTGAGGTAATTTTACACAAATTAAAAAATAATACGTACGCGTACTTTATAATTTGACTCTTCAGTACATTGTATAAGTAGGTAAGTATAGTCGACCAAGAAATTTCTTTACCGCCTTAAGGTTCAATGTCAGATGTATGGCTCAAAACATTAAAGGCTATTTTCACTTACAAGTCAATGTGACAGTCGGCCTTATTGACGTACGAACTGTCATAAAAATGGTAAAGCACTTACTTGGTCCACTATACATACACAGTAGACTACAGTAAAAGTACATAAAGTTTACCACTGACAGATGGTTTGCCTTTATTTCATATTCAACTTTAACGACCTACAAATAAAGCCAATTTTAGAATACTGTTACCCACGTTTGCAGATTTCGTAATAGCTACTTTATTTGTATGGTGTTAAAGTTGGAAATGAAATGAAGGCAAGCCATCTGCCAGTGGTAAACTAAAAGTAAACGTATTGTAAGTTGCTTTTTGCGGGCATGGTGTGCGTTTATGCTAGGCTTATAGGTTTCGGTACTTGGCATCATTCATCATTTACCTAAGCTTTATATCTATTATATATATGTAATATATTTGTTAATTATCTTTTTTCACGTTTAGTCATTATATGTAATAGTTTATGTAAATCTTGCTATATTTGAAATTCGTATTATTATTTCTTATTGTAACTTTTACACGCTATGTTTGTATTGTTTCTGCACCACTGGCAAGGTTTTTAAAACTACAATTTCAAACCTGACTTTCCAATTTAAGTTTTTCAACTAATGGCACAATTACATTGGTCCAGTCGAGCCGGCTCGTCGGCGGGAGCATCAATCTCAACCAGATTCGATGAAATAACCCTGTGATTATACAATAGTAACGACTTTCATCGTACGTAACCCGTAGGCTGAAGCTTTTTTGTATGTTCGCCGTTATCTTGCGATCATTGAGCGACCGGACCATTGTAAATGCCCCACAAAGTTGTTTTCTTTTTGCAGGTTTCGCCTCCATTCTATTAACGATTACTTTTCTTTATTTCTATTGTATGCTATCGTTGAGTGGAACGCTTGTATGAGCCTCTCCCTTGGTTGCTTGTTATATATCCTTACCGAATGTTTAATTGCAGCAAGTTTCACCTACTAAGTCACTAAATACTAGTCAGACCAACAAGTAAGTAATACGCTTCCAGCTTTCATTAATTTATTATTCATCTCTATTTCTAATGCACTTTAGTACAGTAGTACACAACTGATATGGCTCACCGATGCACCTGGGTAATGCCGCGGAGCGTCTCGACCGCCAGTACTTTTATGTAACAAATTACTAGTAAATAAAGTGAAAAAAATGCCACTGAGTCTTACAATTTAGTTAGATGGAATGCATCTTTCCGTATTTTCTTTCGTACTTTATGAATCTTTTTACTTACAATGGACAACAATCGTTACATATAAGTGCAGCGGTTGAAACGCTCCGCGGCCTTACCCACCTGCGCACAAGACGCGTTTTGCATAATTGACCAATCGGCATACTCCACGCACGGCGCATCTTTTTTCTGTGCCGCTATTGGTGGGTTGCTGCCGCCATGTAAACGCGCGTCGCGTGGCATGTTAGTCAGCCGCCATACTCCGTGTGAATTCGCGTAAGTGAGACGGATAAGAAGTGCACTGTAGTTTGCACCTTGTAACTATATGACATAAGACTGATTTAAAGTTTGAATTGTAATTTCGGCTGTCATCGGAATAGTTTGTTCGTGTCTGCGCGGCCGAAAATGCACGACGCGCCATATGAAGCATGTACTACTGTATCATGATTTCGAGTTCATTCATATCAAAATGAATGTCTAGAAATACATGAGGTCTGCTTTAAACGGATTCTTTAGACATGCGTATTTAAATGAGACAGTAGATGACAGAGTGCATCATCTCGCTCATTTGCTTAACTGGTGTGTAGGACGGCAAGCTTTTTTGCTTAGTCTCGACAGCAATCAATTAAGTGATAATTGTATAACATAATAATGACGTTACTAGAAAATCGGCACTAAGCGATCCTCTTATATTTCTGGTACCTTAAACCTGGATGACTTTGAATTTCTGGGGCGACTTTAAACAGTATTTTGAGGACAAACCCAATCATTTTTAGGATTCCGTACCCAAAGGGTAAAAACGGAAACCCTATTACTGAGGCTCCGCTGTCCGTCCGTCCGTCCGTCCGTCTGTCACCAGGCTGTATCTCGGGAACCGTGATAGCTAGAGAGTTGAAATTTTCACAGATGATGTATTTCGGTTGCCGCTACAACAAATACTAAATAAAAACGGAATAAAATAAATATTTAAGGGGGCTTCCATACAACAAACGTGATTTTTATAGATAATTGTACGGAACCCTTCGTGCGCGAGTCCGACTCGCACTTGGCCGGTTTTTATTTATATTTGCTGCTGCCAATCTGCTTAGGACTTCATCGATTCATATTTCTGCTACATGTCATCTCGTATAGGCCATATCAGTTTAATATTAAGCAATTTCGAAAACTATTGAAGTGGCCCCAATTTTATCAAATTCACCTCGGTTTACGATAATGGTAGCTTTGATCAATCCCTTTAAATTTCAGACTTATTACAATTATTGTTTCTCTTCTGTCCGCTAATGCTTCAGCTGGAACTGGCTTGCGAATTGATATGCTCTTAACGTAAAACTGTGTAAACAGTTTTTTTTGTGTCCAATACGGTTGTAAAATTTCAGGACAGCGGCAAAAACTGTTTTAGAGAGGACCCATTCACAAACAGGCGAATGTGATGACACGTATGACGACAGGTAATTAATCTACTTCTTTGTTTTCTAGTGCACATTATTATTAAAGCCAAGCACTTAGAGCCTTATCATTATCACACTATAGGTTTGCGAACGTATTAAAAGCGAGGCGAGCGTGCAGCGACTTCGCCGCCGCACGTGACGTACAGTCAACCAATTTGATTCCTAGGCCACTATAGAACCATGTCATAATGACTCAAATTGCTTATCTTCTATGACAGAGATAGATTTGATCTATCACACTGAGTGACTTTTTTATTAGTGTTCTGGAATTGTCGGTTAGGAGTTAACTACCCTATTGATTGCAGCATACTAGAACCAAAGCTGAAAGCAACTGCAACTCTTCATGAGATCGTGGAGCGGATGCGGCACCCACAGTTGGGCGTGGGCTTTCTCCAACAGACTGTCAGTCTGCCTTCACACGCCTTCGTATCCGTATACGCTATACATTGGCTCCAGGCCAATGTGGAAGGCGTCACTTACGAAAAGGCCACTAACATTATGGAGGTAACTCTTCTTTTATTGAAATACTAGTTATTGTCCGTGACTCCGTCTGCAACTAACTCGTTTATAGCAATTTTCCGGGATTTTTTTTTCGACAAGCCTTTGACTGGAACCTTCAAGGTACAAGAAAGCGCGGCCGCCCCAAACAAACTTGGCGACGTTCTATAACGGCAGAAGCGAAGCGCATCGGCAAGACGTGGAGCGAAATAAAGTGTGCAGCCCAAGACCGATCGACCTGGAGAAGCATTGTAGACGCCCTCTGCCCCACCGAGGGGACATAGGACATAAAGAAGAATTTTCCGGGATAAAAACTATCCTATGTCCTTCCCAGGGTCTTAAACTATCTCCATATCAAATTTCAACTGAATCGTTGCTGCGATTTAAGCGTGAAGAGGTAACAGACAGACAGACACTTTAAATTTGGTATGGAAATAGTTTGAGATCCTGGGAAGGACATAGGATAGTTTTTATCCCGAAAAAATCCATAGTTCCGTCGGGATAGCGATAAACGAATTCTGTGCAGACAGTCGCGGACAACATGCTAGTAGCATTATAAATTGCACTTTTGATCAGATGTTTTCCGGCTCTCCATTTGTCGCAGTAGCTCTGATATGTGGCTATTTGGCATTACGCAATTTCGAAATTAATTTTGCCGTTAATCAGATAATTAGTTTTAATATTTGTTTTGCAGAAAATGTTGCTTGAGAAATACATATGTCACGCATCGGGTAACACTACGAAGCGCTTTGTCGTTGGATACTACATGTACCATATCCTACCACAAAAGAAGGACAAGGGTACGTATCTACAAGTATATCGGTCCGACAAGTCGAAGACATTACTTCTTTAGGTTAGCGAGTATATTGTGCCCACGTAAATTGTTTTTTAAAAATAATCCGAAATAAGAAAATCAATTCGATCTTTGGTCTCTCTTTCTTTTGCTTTTCTTCATCATCATCATCATTTCAGCCGAAAGACGTCCACTGCTGAACATAGGCCTCCCCCAAGGCTCGCCAAACAGATCGGCCCTGCGCCATCCGCATCCAATGCGTTCCCCTACCTTCACCAGGTTGCCGCTCCATCTTGTTGGAGTCCTACCTACCTGCTTTTCTTATTTTCTTGCTATAAAGTTCATTCATAAACGATAAATTTCCATAGTACCTAATGTTTAAGAAAAACGTTAATTTAAATATAACTAAAAGATTTTGGAGTATAAATAGCGACTATGCGTACTTACATTAAAGTGTATTTATAAAGAGTAATTGTGCGCATCATCATCCCAATCTTTATACATTCCACTGCAGGGCAAAGGCCTCCTCTCAGAATGAGAGGGGCTAGGGCCGTAGTTTCCACCATTGAATTTCTTCGCAGGTAAGTGTAGGTTTGCTCACGATGTTCGCCTTCAACGTAAAGCTCATGTAAATTTCAAGCCCGGGCTCGAACCCACGATCCTTTGCTTGAAAGGCCATAGGTCAAACCACTAGGCTTCCACTACTTCATATAACGATTGTTACGTTTGTCTCCAGACCCAACGGACTACGTGCGGCCTCTCGGCGACCTCCAAAGTTTCGAGAACGAATGGATGGAAGTCGAGGTCCTGGGTCCCTGCTCCCCGCTCATCCCCCTTGAGTCCAGCAGTGGTGCTATGGACATATCTGGGTGCAGCCCCCAAACAGACTTGACGGGTGTACCAGCCTTCCTCTGTGATAACATTGACCCTAACTATATGCAGAACGACAATGATAATGACAGTGAGTCAAATCTTTATCTGTTAAAAGCTTTTTTATTAACTTGCAATGTATGTATACGTATATGTATGTACGGGTCAAATCTTGGAAGTTGAATTTGACCCACTTCCAATTAACTTAAAATTTAGTATACTTATGTAAGTTGGATGACAATGCAAGTAAAGTCAACAAAAAGTACAGTCAGCGAAAAGCTTGCATTGAAAATGAAATTTTTATCAAAATCATTTTATATTTGTATTTTGTACTGGGGGTGAAGTCATCCTATTCATTAATGTGACTACAACAAACAGCACTTGTCACCCTGTTAATCAAAAAACACTTCCCAGGATTTCCGAAAAATCTTTAGTTTTCGCTGTTCATTGGGCGGGCCAAACGCATGCCACGCAAAGGCTCCCTGGCTCCACACACAAAGCAGTGCTTAATCGTGGCCAAGCTGATAAAAATCTCGACATCATTACATGCATACTACACTGGCTTAACCTCTTGACCGCCACAACTCGAAATATACCCTGCAATGGAAATAAATCCCTATTTACCGACTAGACGGTTTGTTCCGTGGCGTACAGTCAAGTGTAAAAATAAGGGGGCAAACAACTTGCTCATAAATATGTCCCACAGCCCTTATGTCGTCGAATTAAGGTATAGGTATGTAACGATGGGAGGATTAAATCGATACTTATTTTTGCACTTGGCCGTACATAGCACGTCACTTTGTTTGTTTTGTGGCGGTCAAGAGGTTAATAAATAGTATCATGTTCAAATAATGAAGCAGAGGTCCTCCGAGCTTTTCATTGGCTACCAGAGGCTGGATTGTCTAACGGCGAGCGCTCGCGATAGCATTCTCCATCTCTTTCTATCCTCATCTTATATCGTACGAGTATGACAGAATGAAACGGCGTAAACATGATTCGGAGTGTGTTAGACCTAAGGCCTCTGTTCTAAATTAAACATCTGTAGTCTGTCATCCCGATCTCCTTTACAAAAACACCGCAAACTAAATGACTTAATAGTCACTACAGAATTCATAGTGTTTTGACATTTCCAGTGCCCCTATACAAGAACACTCACTTGGATATCGACGTGAACAACAAGAGCGACCGTATAGAGTGGGGCCACGCGCGATACCAAGCGACGTTCCGTCCAGACCAAGCGTACGAAATGTGTATACAGTGGGCCGTCGCTAGCGGGAACATTGTCGCTGAGCTGGTGAGTTTTCTCTATGTATCATCATCAGACATAGGAATCCGCGGGGCAAAATTGTTTGACAAGTAGAGAGTTCCTATATCGATAAACTCAACTATCGATTCTAGTTCTATATACTAGTGATCACTCAAGGGTTTGCTTGTAAAAATATGTTTTTATTAAGAGTAAAAAAATAATAATTAAATAATAACTCAATACTCTTCTTCGTTTTTAAAAACAATTTTATAATTTTACTCGTCCCAATTTTATTCTTCGTGAATGTCCCATTTACTATTGTTAAAGTAAACGACCAGAATTTGTTCCATATTTTCGGGCGTTAAATTAATTAATTATCTAAAGAGGTTGAGATAATATTAACTATTTTGTAGTGCAATAGGTATTACGCCCTACCTTTATATAATTATTTAAGATTATGTTATGTTGAACAATAGAACAAAAACACACAATGTTGGGTGCGATCACTAGTATATAGAACGAGCACCGATAATTTAATTTGTCGATATAGGAAGTCCCTACCTGTCAACAAAATTTGCCCCGCGGATTCCTGTCTGATCATCATCATCATTTCAGGCGAAAGACGTCCACTCTGAACATAGAGGTATAGGCCTTCCCCAAGGTTCGCCAAACAGATCGGTCCTGCGTCATCCGCATCCAACGCGTTTCCGCAACCTTAAACAGGTCGTCGCTCCATCTTGTTAGAAGCCTACCTACACTGCGTCTTCCGTTTCGTGGACCATCCGCATCCAACGCGTTCCCGCAACCTTAACCAGAGGCCGTATTGTCTAAAGCGCGTCTCTCTGTCTCCATCTTATGCCGTTAGCGTTAGCGTCACGTCTGGGACACCCTTCATTACGTAACGTGGAGCGACGACCTGGTTAAAGTTGCGGGAGTAATACCTTGATCACGCATACCGAGCAAATGGGCGAGACAGTAAAATGTTTCTCGGCCGAGACAGTGATGTAAGCGAGTAGGTGTTCACACGTGTTTTGAAATTAGCACAGTCAGTTCAGTTCTCATGTGGCGAGTGGCGAGACAGTGAACGTTCAGACATGCCGAGCGAGCGAGCGAGACAGTGCCTTATACGTGCTCGGCCTAGTAGGTAGAACGGGGGCCGAGCTACTGTCTCGCCGCTTCGTACAGCCGAGCGCTCGGCCCAGCACTCGGCGCTATGTTTATACGCACCGAGTACTCGGCGAAGAGCACTGTCTCACCCGTTTACTCGGTACGTGTGATCAAGGCATAAGTTAGATGACAGAGGACCGGTCTGTTTGGCGAACCTATGTTCCGCAGTGGACATCTTTGGGCTGAACTGATGATTAAGTAACGTTACGATTGAGTCTTTCCGGGGATGTTTTAACCACTAACATATCATAACCATTCGACGTAAGAGGGCATTTGTATTTTTCGTTGTATCAAAAATTAAGAAATTGTTAACAGGGAGTTAAAATTAGTCCGCTTCGTTACGCACTTTTCAAGCCTTACAATAAAAAAAACGTAACAAATCGGGCAAATTTAACAATGTTTTTACAAGAACTGAAGAATTGCCCGATTTCTTACATTTTTTTTATTGTAGTCTTGAAAAAATGCGTAACGAAGCGTACTAATTTTAACTACTTGTTAACAATTTCTTAATTTTGGTACAGTCAGCAACAAAAATATGAATACACTTAAAGTACCAAAAATATGTATACACGCCTTTATGCCCTGGTAATAGAGTCGTGGATGCATATTTTTGGTACTTTGGGTGTATTCATATTTTTGTTGCTGACTGTACGGTGGGCTGCAAAAATGCATGGACATCTCGGGGCGATAATCGCGTGAGCAGTGTTTGATCGTTTGATGTTATTAACATAACCGCGCGCGCGCGCGCTCACGCGTTTATCGCCCCGAAATGTCCATGCACTTTTGCAGCCCACCGTACAACGAAAAATAGAAATGCCCAAAAGCAATGGAAGTACCTAACCCAATGTCAAGTATTTTCAAGAGGTACGTAAATAAACGTTTAAAACGTATAAACGTTTTAAATCGTCTTCTTGTTTGCTATATGCCGATGATATGAAAATCTTTAAGACTATTGGATGCGTCGAAGATTGTCGTGCGTTGCAGGAAGATCTTTCCCGCTTGTATATATATTGCAATACAAATGGTTTGCATCTAAATGTTAAAAAGTGTAATGTTATAACTTTCAGTAGAAAAAAACAAATTATTAATTTCGACTATCAGTTAAACAATGATTTAGTGAAAAGAGTAAATAATATTAAGGACTTGGGTGTTTACCTGGATGGTAAACTATTATTTAACGACCATATTGACAATATAACAAAGAGGGCGTTCCGCCTACTAGGATTTGTCTTGAGGGTGGGTAGAGAGTTTAGGGAGGCCAGTACTTTATTAACGCTTTTCTGCTCCCTGGTTCGGCCGATTCTGGAATATGCATCGTCTATATGGAATCCATGTTATCACATCTACATAAATTCGATTGAAAAAATTCAAAGTAAGCTCTTAAAACATCTAAATTATAAACAATCCAAATTTGATACAAGCAAAATGGTTTCGCTCGAGTGCCGACGTGCATTAAAGGATCAGATATCTATATATATAAAATTCTAAACTGACTGACTGACTGACTGACTGTTGATATATCAACGCACAGCCCAAACCACTGGACCTAGAGACTTGAAATTTTGCACATAGATTCCTTATACAATGTAGGCATCCACTAAGGAAGGATTTTCGGGAATTCCCACGGGAACGGGAAAAAACGGGATTTAT
Organism: Archips xylosteana; assembly: GCA_947563465.1. NCBI lineage: Eukaryota > Metazoa > Arthropoda > Insecta > Lepidoptera > Tortricidae > Archips > Archips xylosteana. The sequence goes on along the minus strand of OX387347.1, from coordinate 15,616,213 downwards.
AGATTCGATTCCGAGTGACCGTATCTCAGTAACTATAAGAACTAGACTCTTCAAATTTAAAACACAAGTAGGTATTACAATAATGAAAACATCGATTTCAGGATTTTTCAAAATTCTCACGGGATAAGGAATAAACGGGATTTATATATTCAGTTCAACGGAATCCTATGAACTATAATTACTAGACTCTTCAAATTTGGCACAGAAGTAGGTAATTATAATAGTAAAAAACAGTTTTAAGGATTTTTGGAAATTTCCACGGGATAAAGAAAAAACGGGATTTTTCGTTTTACTGGTCGTAGAAAGCTGAAATTCGGCATGAAGGTTGCTTGGGGAGTGTAAAGGAGCATTGTGAGAGGAATTTCCAAAATTCCCACGGGAACGGGAAAAAACGGGATTTATATATTCGATTCCGAGTGACCCTATCTCAGTAACTATAATAACTAGACTCTTCAAATTTGATATACAAATAGGTATTACATTAGTTAAAATATTAATTTCAGGATTTTTCAAAATTCCCACGGGATAAGAAAAAAACCGGATTTATATATTCAGTTCAACGGAATCCTATGAACCATAATTACTAGACTCTTCAAATTTGGCATAGAAGTAGGTAATTATAATAGTGAAAAACAGTTTTAAGGATTTTCAGAAATTCCCACGGGATAAAGAAAAAACGGGATTTATCGTTTTACTGGTCGTAGAAAGCTGAAATTCGGCATATAGGTTGCTTGGGGAGTGTAGAGGAGCATTGAGAGAGGACTTTCCAAAATTCCCACGGGAACGGGAAAAAACGGGATTTTTCGTTTTACTGGTCGTAGAAAGCTGAAATTCGGCATGAGGTTGCTTGGGGAGTGTAGAGGAGCATTGAGAGAGGACTTTCCAAATTTCCCACGGGAACGGGAAAGAACGGGATTTTTCGTTTTACTGGTCGTAGAAAGCTGAAATTTGGCAAGTAGGTTCCTTGGGGAGTGTAGAAGAGCATTAAGAGAGGACTATCCAAAATTCCCACGGGAACGGGAAAAACGGGATTTTTCGTTTTACTGGTCGTAGAAAGCTGAAATTCGGCATGAGGTTGCTTGGGGAGTGTAGAGGAGCATTGAGAGAGGACTATTCAAAATTCCCACGGGAACGGGAAAAACGGGATTTTTTGTTTTACTGGTAGTAGAAAGCTGAAATTCGGCATGAGGTTGCTTGGGGAGTGTAGATGAGCATTGAGAGAGTACTTTCCAAAATTCCCACGGGAACGGGAAAAAACGAAATTTTTTGTTTTGATGATCGTAGAAAGCTGAAATTTGGCATGTAGGTTGCATGGAGAGTGTAGAATATAATATACTCCTTAGACGGTCCTTACTTACATGCTTGCATGCTTGCTTGCTTGCCTGTATGCTTGCTTGATATCTTAGTTCTTTGGAATTCTCATGGTACACGCGAGCGAAGCCGCGGGCAAAAGCTAGTCTATATATATAAAAGAAGAAACTGACTGACTGACTGACTGACATATCAACGCACAGCCTAAACCACTGGGCCTAGAGATTCCAAATTTGGCATGTAGGTTCCTTATAAGGTCTAGGGGTGCACTAAGAAAGGATTTTTCAAAATTCACTCCCTAAGGGGGTGAAACGGGGGTCCAAAGTTTGTATGGGGAAACAAGATTCGTTCGACTATTTTATTCGAAACTTCACAGAAGTACTCCTAATGATAAATGAGTAAATACGTGTTTCAGGTTTTTTGAGAATTCAACCCCTAAAAGGGGGAAAAGGGGTGACAAAGTCTGAAAATCAACATGGGTGTTGTTTCTATGGTTTATCGGGTCGCTGGTTATGAAAACAACAACGGTTTTAAAATTTGACGTGGCGGACGTAAAATACTATCTCCCTGGATGGGGTGCGATGGGGTTGAAATGTCTAATTAAACTAAATGACTGTTGATATTTCAACGCACAGCCCAAACCACTGGACCTAGAGACTTGAAATTTTGCACATAGATACCTTATACAATGTAGGCATCCACTAAGGAAGGATTTTTGGGAATTCCCACGGGGACGGGAAAAAACGGGATTTATATATTCGATTCCGAGTGACCCTATCTCAGTAACTATAATAACTAGACTCTTCAAACTTGATACACAAGTAGGTATTACATTAGTTAAAACATTAATTTCAGGATTTTTCAAAATTCCCACGAGATAAGGAAAAAACGGGATTTATATATTCAGTTCAACGGGATCCTATGAACTATAATTACTAGACTCTTGAAATTTGGCATAGAAGTAGGTAATTATAATAGTAAAAAACAGTTTTAAGGATTTTTGGAAATTCCCACGGGATAAGGAAAAAACGGGATTTTTCGCTTTACTGGTCGTAGAAAGCTGAAATTCGGCATCTAGGTTGCTTGGAAAGTGTAGAGGATTGTGAGAGGACTTCCCGAAATTCCCACGGGAACGGGAAAAAACGGGATTTTTCATTTTACTGGTCGTAGAAAGCTGAAATTCGGCATCTAGGTTGCATGGAGAGTGTAGAGGAGGATTAAGAGAGGACTTTCCAAAATTCCCATGGGAACGGGAAAAAACAGGATTTTTCGTTTTACCGGTCGTAGAAAGCTGAAATTCGGCATGTTCGTTGCTTGGGGAGTGTAGAGGAGCATTGAGAGAGAACTTTCCAAAATTCCCACGGGAACGGGAAAAACGGGATTTTTCGTTTTACTGGTCATAGAAAGCTGAAATTTGGCAAGTGGGTTCCTTGGGGATTGTAGGGGAGCATTAAGAAAGCATTTCCCGAAATTCTTACGGGAACGGGAAAAAACGGGATTTTGCGTTTTACTGGTTGTAGAAAGCTAAAATTTAAAAGTTCATAATTTTATACTGTAAGTTGGCCGCAAAGGGCTCTTTAACCGACTTAAAAAAAGGAGGCTATGCATTCCACTTTATGTATTTTTTTATGTAGTAGGTATGTTCACCGATTTCTCGGTCAATTGTGGACCGATTATAAAAATTATTTTTTTATTCGAAAGAATACAATATACTCCTGAGATGGTCCCACTGTCACCAAATCAGGATCTGATGACGGGATCTCAAGGAAATCGAGGGCAACCTTCAAATTGTAGACACGCATTACGTTTTCATATATTTTCTCAAGCTATTTAAGTGTTTGCGTCTGGTAGACATCATCTCATGTTGATGAGCTGATGATGGAAGGTAAATCTCCTTAACGGTTAGGAGTTGAGGATAATTTTTCAAATATTATAGGTACGTATAGACCGATTGTTGTATTCTTTCTGGTTATTCAGATGAGCTGATGATGGAAGGTATAACTCCTTAGCGGTTAGGTCACACAAAACCTTTACAAAATACTATAATATGTATAATATCAATGCTAAGTAGGTACACAGCGCTTCCAGTTACTCAAGTGTCCGTAGAAGGTAAGAAAACATTGAATTATACCTAATGCAGGACAGGGGAAAGTAATAATAGGTTTTATGTTATTAACAAGCCTGGTTATTTGAGTGCACGCTTCCGAATTAGTGAAAAACATTGTATATAAAGAAATACTGTAAAGGACCGTATCTACCTGAAGTTTAGTCGGGCTTGCTTGCACGCTTGCCTGCACGCTTGCTTGCACGCTTGCCTGCACGCTTTCTTGCACGCTTGCTTGCTTGCGTGCATGCTTGCTTGCTTGATATCTTAGTTCTTTGGAATACTCATGGTACACGCGAGCGAAGCCGCGGGCAAAAGCTAGTTTTTATATAGAATTTTAAGAAACCGCATTGACTCCCCTTATATGTTAAGTAGATTAGGATTGAAAACCCCTCGTTTGAACACACGCAATGTCAGTAAACTGTTTCATGTCCCTCTCACACGTAAAAAATATAAATCTAACTCCTTTGTTAATAGAGCCTGTAAAGCCCACAATACTAAATTTAGTCAGGTTGATATATTTAATTTATCTCTCAATGGGTTTAAGTGTAACATTAAGTCACTTATGGATGGATAACATCACATTTCCTTCGTCCAGAATTGTATAATTAAGTATATAAATGTATTTGTTTTTAGTCAGCAGACTGTTTTTCGGCTCATATTTTCCCGTTTGTTTGTTCATACGTATAATTGTATTAATATCTGGTGGCAGCTTCATTGGTTAATGTGAATTGTAACTATGTTTAAGTTTAAGAATAATGTACCGTTTGTGCCCAAATAAACATTAAACATTAAACATTAAACCATAACTTGCTTCATTTGTTTCGCAGATATTCGGCTGGGCGCGCAAAGCACAGAACTGCCGGCTACAGATGGTCCCGATTCCTGCCGACCCCTTGGCCCTGCCCTTTACTCCCAAATCGGACCCTTTGCGAGGCCCGATCTATGTGCCTTTGAATGAGGAACCTCTGCTTAGGAACAAAACCGCTTTATTTGAAGGTAAGCCTGTACAGTAAAATTACATAAAGTTTACCACTGACAGATGGTTTGCCTTCATTTCATATTCAACTTTAACGACCTACAAATAAAGCCAATTTTAGAATACTGTTACCCACGTTTGCAGATTTTGTAATAGCTACTTTATTTGTATGGTGTTAAAGTTGGAAATGAAATGAAGGCAAACCATCTGTCAGTGGTAAACTAAAAGAAAACGTATTGTACGCTTATTGCCTAACACGCTGACGCTAGCTTTCGCATTCACTATTTCTTTCTGTCAAACGGTATAAGATGGTGACAGAAAAAGATGGTGAAAGCGTAGGCAAGCGCCCGTGCGTTAGACAATACGGCCTCTGAGTACGAAGCTGCTCCCTGTACCACAAAAACTAAAAATGCTACAAATCGACATAATTTTTAACTTTGTCAAAGGTGACAATAATGTACAATGGTTTTGCAACGTTTTTGCGATACATAGTACCCATAACACAAGCTCTGCTTACTTTGGGACTAGGCAATTGGTTGATACCAATTGCCAAGTGTCCCGTGATACAGAAAAAGCCTACGGCAAAAAAAAACAATGAACATTATTATAGAATTTGGTTTCTCATAATCTTCTTTGGCATAAACACAGAATACTTCTGACTGACTGACATTAACGCCCAGTCCAATCCCATGAACTTAGAAAAAAAAAACATAAAAGATCACATTAAGATATAAACATGGACAAGGTGTGACTTTATGAAAATCCCAGAAGATAGGGAGTTCTGCAACGGAAACGAATCTGCGAGCACAGTACGATTATTATTATGACAAAAATAATTCACACTGTTATGTCGCTTAAGCAATAAAGCTGCCTATTCTTTACTTTGTGAAATTTTTCAAGCATATTTTTTCTGTATTTCTAAGTGGTGTTCTATAAAGAGTTATTAAATTGTATCCTAACTATTTAACTAATTCCTTAAAATAAAGCTGGAAACTTCCAAACTAATCAAAACAATTTCCAACAGGCTTTCCCGAAGAAACATGGCTGGAGCGTCTTTTCCTTTTCCAAGAGGCTATCGTAGGAAGATTCGGTTTCATCAAGTGTACTGTCGAGAGTACATCGCACGCGGCCGGAGTGGGTGATCACCTTTATGTCCACGTCACCGGCAACATGTTTATACTGATCATTACAACGGTGAAAAGTGAACAGAAAGCACTGCGGAACCGACCGGCTAATAAACCACTTAATGCTAGCAGGTGAGGCTTTTCAATAAAGTAATTCAGCACAAGACAGCGAAAGACATGTTGTATTGTAGTAGCGAATATACCAATATTCGCTACTACAATACAGCATGCCTTTCGATCTTACTATAAACTTTACCCAGGAACAGAGTGTGGTCTAGACGGGAACTGTGGGGCTATTCTCATTTGTCCGCACCTTTTTTTTCCCACTGCGAACTACTGGGATTTTTTTTCCAGTCGTTCGTAGTGAGATCAGATGGCAAATCAAATAGTCAGTTTTTCGCTCTCGCGGTGAAAAGCGCTGACCAGTGCAAATTGTAAACAACCTACTGTAAAGGAACCATCTTTTTCATTAATTAATAGGTAAAGAACTGAAACAATTACTTGCTCACCCGCGCGACCTTGATCTCGACCTTAACTTGGTCGCTGGTGAGCAAAGTAATTGTTTCAGTTCATTAATATGGAGCTCCGCAAAGTAACGCCTGATTCAATAAATTAATTAATAGGTACTCCAACCTTCCTTTAACTTTGTCATTTTCTTTATCAGGTATCCAGTACATTTAGAAGCTGCCCCCAGTCCGCACGAGGCCTATATAACGCGGCACGTCAGCGGCAAGAACAAAGATGACTATGATAACAGTCGACGGGTAAGTTAACAATATTAAGCACAACTTTGTATTTGTGTAAGACACGTCGCGCTACAAATCGTATCTCGCTCAGTACTATCTGTACACCTACATAATCGAAGTCATTGTCCGATCACTTATACATACGCAATACAGAGCTTATTCCTCGCACACTGTGAATTGATAAAACTGACATCAACTTGGTTGCGGTTATTTGCACTGACCCAAATCGGTCTCTACGTTATTGTGCTCTTCTCTTGTTGCTTTTACTCGTACCAATGATAACGATTGTTATTGATATTATGTTGTTGTGTTATTATGAGCTTGTAACACTAGGCAAGCTTTTAACAATATCGGTTGTCTTTTGTTTAATTTTTCTTCGTATATTTGTTGGCTTGCTTCAAATGTTTCAAGATAATTTTGACCCACTTCCAGCGGTCGAATTCACTTGAAAATTCAACATAAAGTAGTCGGCAAAAAAGCTTGTATAAAAATGAAATTTTTAACAACAACTTATTAACCATGTGTGTTTAGGGTGATTCTTCAAGGTCGTGATTTTTGTTTTATTCCTCTGTCGTATTTTTTTTTTTACTTAGTACAGAAAAAATCATGCTCCCATGAAAATAGATTTGTTCAGTAACATAAATTTATGGTACTGAACAAATCTATTTATAATAAGCACAGTACTAAAACAGCACGCCGCACTTCCTTATAATATAAATATGACAAAAAAACGACGGCAAGATACTGTTTGCCCTCGAAATATAAACAAAAAACATCCCTTCTCATCTAGATTTACGCATTCCTAGCACCACTTCTTTACAATAGATTAAACGCCCAATTAGACATTTACTCCCTTAATTATAATAAAGTTAAGATAATTCTCCAAACAGCACTTCTACAAATGTCCTATGAGGATACAGAAAAATTATTGTCAGTCTTAAAATAAATATGCATAGATAGGTATATAGTTTGTAAGAGTTGTAGTTACTGTATTTTTGTTCATAATTAATTTATTTTTGTATCTATGTTATAAATGTTAAGATTTTAATTTTTTTTTTTGTTTTTTAATGTGGTTAAATATTTAAGACTTGTTTTTTATGTATTCCTTATTTTACACCTGAAAAACAGGAAATTTTTTTTTTTCCTAGTTCAGGTATACGTAACTTGTTTCCCTTTTTAAATATGTTTAGTCTATAAGTTGTTATGTTTTGTTACTTTTAGTATGATAAATAAAGATTATTATTATTATTATTATTTTCATGGGAGCATGATTTTTTTCTGTACTAAGTAAAAAAAAATACGACAGAGGAATAAAACAAAAATCACGACCTTGAAGAATCATCCTTTAGCTTCAATGCTCAACCTAACCTAATTATCAGACATTGGATAGAGAACGTAACTATGATTTTGTCACGGTGTTGAAAACACGTATCAGAAACTACTCTCTTTCCGAAACGATGTGGCATAAAAATCCGATTATTTGCTTTCGCAAAAAATGTCCAAATATCCCTTAGCGTTCAAAGTCAATCAACTCAACAGGAAACAACTCAAAATTTTCCCCTTGCTGGGAAACCCGTCTGGCAGTTCGCCCTCTTACCGGTAAGCTGTAAAAGCCAACGGAGGCTAACAGTAACAGTCCAATCGTTAAAAAAATATGGAATAAATTTGACGGCGACAAACCTTTTAAGTAATTCAATAAGCATCATAAACTCTATCAATTGTTGCAGATGGGTTTCCTTTGGTCCTGGAACCACATGATATCCAAGAAGTGGAAATGGTCACAGTACCCGGCTACTGGAGACGAAGCTATCCAAACTCGAATGTTACGCGACTTCAAGCATTTCTGTGCGAACCAGGAGCAGCGATTGAGTCAATTTTGGGACCAATGCTGGGAACTACAAGAGAAAGCCCATGGAATTGACATCTTAGACAAATCTTGTTGATTATTAAGCCAAAAATATTAACTGTGAATATATTTTTTATGCCAATATGTGTTTTTTTTTGTTATAGACCCAAACATCCATTTTTTTAAACATTACAATGCCTAAACTAAAATGTCTTTTATCCTATGAAATAAAAAAAATAAAAAATTTAAAATTTAATCTGTTTATTGCAATTAATGTTACAAAAAAAAAATTTTCTTATACTTAGTTACAATCTTTAAATATTTAAGATTATTATAACTAAGGAATGCGAAGGGGGCACCCCTACGTTTGTAAATGAACGAGGAGCAAGGCCAACACCTGATCAGTGACCAAGCTGAACAAGCGTCGGAATGTCACACCCCCCCGCCAGCCCTTAGCACCTCCACTCCCGCCTAGTCCATTCAAAATTGTCTAATTCTAAATGGACCAGTCGAGAGGAAGGCGCCAAAGCTAGCAGGAACATGCCACCCCTTAGCACTCCACTCCGCCACCAGCCCGATGCCAGCCCCGCCCCCCGCTCATTCACAGACTCAATATAAAAGGAAATAAAATAAAACTATTACTATTACTAGTACGGTCAGCGCCACAAACACGCGACATCATGTTTCATCATGTTTAAATAGCCATATAAAACCATATAGTCAAACAACTGAAAGCGACAAGGTACCAAAGCACTCGCTCGTTCATGGCGCAGACCGTACATTTATGTACTTAAATTTAAGTAGCCATATGAAATAAATAACGACTGAAAGCGAGAAGGTACCATGACACTCACACGTTCATAGCGCCAACTGCACATTTATGTACTTACATTTAAGTAGTCATACTAAATATATAACGACTGAAAGCGACATGGCACCAAGGCACTCACTCGATCATAGCGCTGACTGTACATTTAAGTAGCCATAGTAAATATACAGGGTGTATACGGGGGGGTGGATCAAACGAAGACCAAAGGTAGGGGATCTCAGGAGCTACCGAATCGACCCCTATGTATGTTCAGCGATTTTCATTTGTTTCAGAGTTATGAGCATTTTAGTGAAAATTTCAGAAATGTCGGATTTCAGGTATAATTTCTTAGTGGTAGCTAAACTATTCGACCTACGATCGTGAATTTTTTTTTGGAAGTAGTGAGATAGCGGGTCTAACAAATAACAATGCCATTTTAACTCGTGTCATCATGTATTTTACAACAAAAAATAAAACTGTCAATAATTTGAGTACATTAAAATTTTTCATAAAATTTCAAAGGTCATTTTATTATTTTTTTTCACATAGGTTTTTTTTTCTGCAAAGTACTTCAAAAACTACCTTAGTTTATGAAGAATTTAACCAGTAATTTTTTTTCACATAGTCCCAAGGCATCACTTTTAAAATAATATGGAAAGGGCACTAGTAGTAAAAAACACTTTTTAAATCGCTACCGAAAAGTAACTTTAATTAAGACTAGTGCATCAAATTACATCATTTTTTATGAAAAACACATTTCAATGTTCATCAAAATTCATCATCATCATCATCATTTCAGCCATAGGACGTCCAGTGCTGGACATAGGCCTCCCTCATTGATGCCCAATCATTACGATTGGAAGCGATTTGCATCCACCCTGAACCTGCGGCCTTCACCAAATCGTCCGTCCATCTCGTTGGTGGACGTCCCACGCTGCGCTTGCCAGTCCGTGGTCTCCATTCCAGAACTTTTGGCCCCCAACGGCCATCTGTTCTACGTGCTATATGGCCTGCCCATTGCCATTTCAACGAGCTAATCCGTTTGGTTATGTCGGTTACCCCGGTTCTTCTACGGATCTCCTCGTTTCTGATTCGATCCCGTAGAGAAACTCCAAGCATAGCCCTCTCCATAGCTCGCTGAGCGACTCTGAGCCTATTCATCAGGCATCAAAATTAAATTACAACAATTAAAATGATCTAAATATCCGCGAGTTAAGAATGGTGGAATCTAAATTGGTGAGTAAAATTTGATTTAAAAAAGTTTTGTTTACTTTTTTTTTTTTCATTTATTACTGGCCACTAGTATCGGGTTGGCAAAAAAATAATAATTTAGAACTGTTTTGAAATATTTTTCTTTGTCATTCATTGCGTAATTATTCTTGCGTAATTATTAATAAGAGTGATGCTTCTTGTCTCTTTAAATAACAAATGACCATGAAACCAAGAAAAATATTTCGAAACTGTTCTAAATTATTGTTTTTTTGCTAACCCGATACTAATGGCCAGTAATATTTGAAAAAAAAAGAATACAAAATTTTTTTAAATCAAATTTTACTCACCAATTTAGATTCTACCATTCTTAACTCGCGGATATTTAGATCATTTTAATTGTTATAATTTAATTTTGATCAACATTGCAATGTGTTTTTCATAAAAAATGACGTAATTTGATGCACTAGTCTTATTTAAAGTTAATTTTCGGAAGCGATTTAAAAAGTGTTTTTTACTACTAGTGCCCTTTCCATATTATTTTTAAAGTGATGCCTTGGGACTATCTGAAAAAAAAATTACTTGTTAAATTCTTCATAAACTAAGGTTGTTTTTGAATTACTTTGCAGAAAAAAAACTTATGTGAAAAAAATAAAAAAAGGACCTTTGAAAATTTATGAAAAATTTTTATGTACTCAAATTATTGAGAGTTTTATTTTTTGTTGTAAAATACATGATGACACGAGTTAAAATGGCATTGTTATTTGTTAGACCCGCTATCTCACTACTTCCAAAAAAAAAATTCACGGTCGTAGGCCGAATAGTTTAGCTACCACTAAGAAATTATACCTGAAATCCAACATTTCTGAAATTTTCACTAAAATGCTCATAACTCTGAAACAAATGAAAATCGCTGAACATACATAAGGTAAATGTACACTATGCCGGGGTAGTACATTATGCCGTGTCATTTTGGTTTTTGTCGTATAATAAGAAAACTATCAGTTAAGTCATGATTAAATACAATGCTTCATCAACTATAGTTTCATTGCAACCAAAAAACACTATTTTTGAATAACCGTAATAAGTTCTAACAGCAGTATCGCATTTCCAAACTCATCAGTCGTAACCACGCAGTAGTTCCATACGTCGTATTGTCTGTGAGCATAAGGTGACAATGGTAACTTCGTAAGGATTTGTTGTGATGCCGGTAAGTATATTTAATCTAAATTTGTAAAATTATTGTATAGTGGTTATTAACTGAAGGTTTTATAACTATTTCAAGTTAATATAAAGCATATTTTAAGGGAAATTGACGAATTTATGACTGCCGTAATTATGTCCACAGATCTGACGCGATGAACCTAATTGCGGGAGTATCACGGAATAAGAGAAACTCAGTATGAAATGTTTTAATCGTTGAATTATAACTGGAGCTAAATTTATTCATAAATTTGATGTAAATAAGTTTAGTAATGACTGCAGATTATTATGACGTAATTACGGTATATATTTTTTTTTAACCTGAGCCTTATAATTGAGTCTGAAATGATAACTCGTTATGTAATTACGTACGAAAGAATGGAGTACGGCATCGAAATTAAATTATATATTTTTTTATAAAATCATAACACAATTTTTTTATATCAATGTCCAAATGTTTCTTTCATTGAAATGATTAAGTGAAATTATTAATTTCGATTTTTAATTTTGTACTTTGTATTATATTTAATACATTTATACGATAAATTTGTATTTTTATTTCATGATTAAAATAATTTAAAACCATTTAAGTAATTTTTTAAAGGAATATTTTTTGGGGTTACCTAATATAATGTGAACTTTGAAGCTAGCACGGAATTACGTGCAACGATTCCCGGGATTAGATCAAGAGCCAAATTTTAGCACGGAATTACGGACAAAGTAAGGGTTTAGCAAAATAACGATTATTTCTTTAAATTAAAAGCTACGAGGCAAAATAATATCCTATATCCATCTAATAAGAACAGTCTCTAAAATAAAACAATTCCCACTTCTAGTACCTTCGTATTTTTTTTTAAATCTTACCTCAAAGTAGAAAGTTCCTTAATATGCCGTAATATGGTACATTTACCTTAGGGGTCGATTCGGTAGCTCCTGAGGTCCCCTACCTTTGGTCTTCGTTTGATCCACCCCCCCCCCCGTATACACCCTGAAAGGCACTCACTCGTTCACGGCGCTGACCGTACATTTAAGTACTTACATTTATGTAGCTATACCAAATATACAACGACTAAAAGCGACAAAGTGCCAATGCACTCACTCGTCCATGGCGCTGACCGTACATTTAAGTAGCCATACAAAGCATATAACGACTGAAAGCGACAAGGTACCAAGGCGCTCACTCTTTCATGACGCTGACCGTATTGTCAAGTTCACCAATATCCGCACCGCCAACATACCACAAATATCTATACATAGACCCTATTATGGTAACATAAGGTCTATGTACAGACATCCATGAAAGGCCGGCGATACATATACTGGCGAACCAGACTGTACATTTATTTACCTAGATTTAAGTAGCCTTATAATAAGTAAATACAGCATATGACAGAAATTACATTGTAGGTGTTTATACTTGGAAGGCCTAGGCAACTAAAATGCAAACAAAAACAATGCCAAATGATGTCTTAAATACTGTAATTCTCCCATTAAAAACTATCCAAACATTTACATTTCTGTATTCAAAAACGTTAGTCTAGTTTGTATTACAATGATAGATTAATAAAAATGTTTTGAACCCTTGAATGTGCCAAATTTGGAAACTGAAGTTTCTCTACATCTAATCAACCACCCAAACCCTTCAAGCATAGTTATTTTATTACATGTCATTCATATCATTACATACTGATATGTATATAATGCTCATCTGTTTTATCTAGATTTATACACAATAACATTATGTTACTAGTATTCTATTTACAATTTTTTCTTAACTTATGCTATGCCAATATTCAGTGCTTTCTTAATTAAATTTTGAATACTTTTAGGTTTTTCTAATACTTTATCTATGACATGCCTGGGGAGGCTGTTTAGCGTGATAGGTAGACAGACAGTCCATGTCCGCTTGCCATACACATTTTTTTGTTTTTGGTATTTTGAAGTAGGGCTCATTGGGCAAGCTTCTCAGATTGCAAGGTCTCCTATATCTATCCAGTCTCCCCATCATATCTTTGTATTCTAGTATCACAGCAAGCTTTATCTTATCATACACATCCATTACCCTACAATACTGAAACAATTTAGAGTAGTTGTTTATATTGGTGCTTTATTTTCAGAGGGACTATTGCTTTTAGTAGCCTTATTTGAATATTATAAATCAGTTCCAGGTAAGTTTTATAAGTGCGGCCATAGCTAGACAAGCCATAACTGATAATAGAGTCTGCAAGCGCCATGTATAGCAGCCGGAGCGTGTTATATGGCATTTTGTGTTTAAGTATAAATGCATTGTTCATTTGAAGTAATTGGTAAAAATAATATTTAAACAAAGACAAATTAATGGCCATGATAAGCTTTTGTAATTTGCAGCATATCTATATTTTAATTCCGTATTTGCGTGTAGCATGAATTGCGCACTTGTTTTTCATAGGGAAATACTGGGAAATATATAAACTACGCAGATGTAATAAGCGCATAGGTAAGGTATAAGGTATGTTCCATACTTCATTAAAACAAAATAAATCTGGAAGAAAACTTTATTGCTTTTTTTACCTTACACAAATACTATAAAAATATTTTTCACTAACAAACTTTGCTAATTATGCTCTTGCTAAAATCTCTATGAGGAAATTGTGCGTTCCAAATTGTTTTAAATAATGTATCCAGTACATAACTAAAAAAAATTAGTGTCTTACAAGGCACATGATTAAAAAATAATTAAAATACATAATTATTTGAATAATTTTCCTCACAGGATTTTGAATACATTATATATCACATCCTAGGCAAAATCAGTCAGATCCATATCACAAACACCAGTCTGACATTGAGCATATCCAAATATTCCAGTATTCTAGCACTGAAATACATTCTTACATATCATTTCCTTTCTCAAACTCATTGGTTTATTGTGTTGATATGAATATAAGGAATAGTTACTACATTACTAAAGATGGCAGAAAAATTCTTATGCTATAGGTACATCACATCACACCTCAACACTATGCAATGCAGATACACAATAAAACATGACAAGATTTCATGGACATTAAATAACTATTTTGTTCATAAGTTTAAAGAAATATTCTGAAAGGAAAATTTTAAACAATTTATCTTCAAATTAAGTTAGTAACTCATATTTGACTATAATCAGCACAAAATAAACAGTTGGCAACAAGTATCAAACACCATAACAATGGACAGTTGCTACCATTACCACCAAATAAGGATAAATGCTATTTCTTGTTCAAGTTATTTTGTAATGGAAAACAAGTATGGCATTACAAAAAAAACTTAAACATGCCTAAAACGAGTGTTCTATGAACCGATAGGTGTTGAACACATGTTCAACAACAAGTTTCAAGGTAACACAGATAGTGTTGTTTTATCTATTTGGTACTATTAAGATTGAACTAAACAATTCACTAGACTAATAATAGATCAACAAAATATTAATCAAAAGCAACAAAATTATAGCAAGTAGGTTGAATTATGCCTAATAAGATTTAAGCACACAAATGAACTTTGATCTAATTTAAAAATGTTAACTTGTTAATACAACAGTTATCAAACTACAACTAGGTACGTATGATAAAATCTCATGTTTCATTAAATATTTTCAATGTTATTGTAAAATCAATTTTTTTTAAAACAAACTTTGTATCAACAAGAACCAAGACAATGACAGTATAATAGCAAACACATCAGCAGTTAATTTATTTTTGATGTATTTACCATCAAATACATCAAAAATAAATTAATAATTGAACCATCAAGCATTTAGAGAACCACTCTACCAAAACAATAATTAGTGTAAATAATAATAATAACAACAAATTATTACTGGTATAATATAATATAATAAGGGTCACTAAACTATACACAGAGACATTGTGAACCATGTAAACAAACTGCCACATTGAAATTGCCTAGCCAGCTTGATGATTTGACTAGTGAAGAGAAACCGGTTCAAGTAATTACAATCACATCAAATTGTCAACCCCTTGTATGCTTAACCCTTTAACGGGCAAGACTGAATAAAATCCTCAATTCAAGCCTCATCGCCAATCTTCAGTCCTAAGAATTTTGTACAAGAAAAAAATGCAAAAAGATGTTGTTACAGGGTGGTCTTTTTTGAGATTGTTAACCTATAAAGGGTTAAGACACAGATCCATGCTAAACTTAAGCCATTCTTTTTGAATTTTAATCTGTAAATAAGGCTCTAGTGCAATCTGTAAAGTATTTATGAATTTGTTTTTTATATTTGAATAAAAAATTTCAAAGGCCTAAAAGATATTGATGTTACTGAAATAATGTAACAATAGAAACTTTATTTCAAAACCCTCTTGGTTTCACATGTGTAGTTCACATGTGGTCTAGGATAACAAATGTGCAGTATTTGATAATTCACAGAGATATTACCAGCTACAAGATTTGTAAATTTACATTGTTCACAATAAAATTCTAATCTTTTTGCCATGATTGCCATCTGTAGATAAACAAAATTAAAATCATTTGTAGCATTTTGGTTAGGACCATTAGTACATTTATTTTATTGTAATTTAAAAATTTATCCTTATCAAATTATTGATTAAATATTAGTTTGTGCACTTTTTTATTTGTGAACTTACAGCCAAAAGGTGTGAAATCATTAAACTAGTAAGTACATTAATACAACATGGCCCAAGTGTTTCAAATATTTTCAATATTTTCGGAATGTAATATCTTTACTTTGTAAATTTAAATAATTTAAATTTCTTACACTGTAATAATAAAAATGTCATGTGATTGCATCATTTCCATAAAAACATATTAAATGCTTTCTAATCATTAAAAAGATGCTAATGATATTATCATTTTCTTTCATGAATAATTAAAAAAAAATACAACAGAACTCTTGAAAGAGACAGTAGAGAATCAAAATGAAATAAATTATAGAACAATGCTTATTTTTTGTTCCCAAATACAAGAAGACGTGTAAGCATGCTAGTGATGCATGGTACTTGCTTTTGCTGGTGCATAGTCGGCATGTCAGGTGTGTTAGACTCATAGTCTAGAGCCACTTTTTGACACACAAATGTGAGTAGAGTCAATATATCCCTCTCTGTTCCTGAATAGCGCAGTTCCTCACAAAGCGCTTGCATGAACCAGGATCCACGGGTAGTATTGCGCCAAGAGAAATATCCAGGCACAGTGGAAAACACAATCAGAAAATCAGCATGAATAGGAATCCTATAAGATGCGCTCGATAAACCATCGGTTTCAGTGCGATTACTTAGTGTGATCCCACCATCAAGTTTGTCTCCCTGACAAGCTTGGATAAAGAAAAGCTTTGGTTTACCAGCAAGTGTTGGGCACTTGTCAGCAGTAAAGTAATACCAGAGGTTGTCTGGTTTGTAGTGAGTGTCTTTAGCATACAGCATACCGAGCTCACCGTGACTCAGCACGGCAATGAGCAAGCAGTCGCTGTCCGAATGATCCATGGCGGCAAGATCATGAATGTACTTATTGACTTCTTCAAATTTGAGATTGTTTAAAACTGTGACAATAAATCCGAGGCCCTTCAGAACCTTGTTCAGGCTATCGCTGTCGACATTGGTTCCTGTGCGAGATTTTAGGCTATGCACATCGAAATGCTCGTGGTTGAATATTATGGCAAAGCCCCGACGTTTGTGCTTCATGTTGTAAAACGCAGCGTTTCTATCAACAGGCATCTTCCCCACAATCCGAGAGAATGAGGGATCGCTGCTTCCCCACGCATCGCCTTCATCTCCGCCGCCGTTTGGTCTTTGTTCTTCTCCGCCACTGCCATTGTTTTCTGGCTTCGCCTCAGACATTGTGATTTCTTTATGAACACTCAGAAAAATTTAAGTATCTCTGTCACTTTCAGTATCTTGTATTAAATGAATGCAGTAATAGTTCTATTAATAGCACAGAGATCGAAGCACAAATTTAACAAGTCAGTTTTTTTTAATAACAGCACGATGTTTGACACGACACGATACAAACAATTGTGATAGATAACTGACAATAGATAGAATAGTCCACAGGTACGTCCATGGTCCACAGACTAAGAAGAGCAAGAGATACTGAACTGAATAGTCTGCTTTCTATATAGTAACAATACTCTTTGATAGTCTGCTGTGATTGTGAGCGTGAGCGTGAGTGACGGAGGAGGAGAAAAAAGTTTGGTCTGGCTTTGGTTCTTTTTTTATTTATTTCTTCTTTCGGCCCTAGTATCGAGTCTTTCTAAGGGTAACGCCACCAGAGTTGAGGCCACGCACACAACCACATCTCATGTAATGACAGCGAGATTTTGACGTTGTGTTGACGTTTAACGACAACACAACGTCAAAATCCCGCTGTCATTACATGAGATGTGGTTGTGTGCATGGCCTCAACTCTGGTGGCGTTACCTTTATCCGGAAGTGAGTGTTATTGTTTTTTTAATTCTTTCCGCTAGGGAAAAAGCAAAGGTGTAAAACCATACAACCAAGTCTTCGTTATATTTCTCTTCGTCTTGTTGATATTATATATTATTATATGAATATATAAGAAAAAATTATTACTTTACGTCAATGATGTGGCTGAGAGCTCCCTTTCAACTTGTGATAGGACTGGTACTACTTTATCATAATAACCTAATAAAGGTAATCAATCGCTGGCGAATTTATACCTGTTATTAACAAGCTACGGTTATGAGCTTGAACATGCATTAAATATGTTGACGATACCCGTTACCCTAGTAACGTGAACATGCTGTAAAGCTACTTAAATACTTTACTAACAAACGAACACTCTTATCACTAAAATGTCCATATTTAAAGTAAAACAGTGGTGGTCCAACGACAATTTACAAGGTGCTCACCCCGAAACCGGTGTTCAAAGTAGTGGTTGTCTTAAAGTGGACAAATTTAGTTCTCATAGCGACAGCGACTGTATAGTGACCGGCGAGGGATCAATACTGAAACTGTATAAACCAGTTTCCCATCAAGACGTCTCACATACAATTCTAGAAAGCAATTTGAATGCCTCCATACTTCAAATAGAAACTGGCAAATTTATAGCGTAAGTAACGTAAATACTGTCTACACTACAGCCAATATGTCTAGTCTACCTACCTACAGTACGCCACGGTCACGGTACAATAGCTCGTAAGCTACATTCAATGTCCTAAGTCATTCCTAGATTGTCATTATTTTTGATGTAGGAAAATATCCTATGCTACTAATAATAAATGAGAAACTTTGTGAAGATGTCGGTATATTTGGATGTTTGTTAGTCTAGTCAATCGCTCATTAACAACGGAACTAGTTTTGGATTAAATTTGCCTATAATCTGAATTGAGACAGGATATATAATACCTATTCTAGTGATGCATTCCCATGGGATAATATATTTACTTAAAAGAAGAACAGAGGGCGCTAACCAAGAATGTTGGATAGGGACCTGGCTTTGAAGATGATGCGTTAACTTCATCTGCAACAACAGATGGCGTTGTCCGAGGGAACGTTGTGCTTTAAAAATGTTACCGTAAACTTTTTTCAGGTCAAACTCTAAAGGCCACAATAAACCGGAAGAGCGGGGCGCCGACGGAGCGTGTCCAGCGCCGCCAATAACACTGAATCATATACGCTGTGATGATTCAGTATTATTGACCGCACTGGGCACGCTCCGTCGGCGCCCCGCACTCCCGATTTGTGGTGGCCTTAAGATTGGAAATGAATTTCTAACGGTCACAAAGTCATGGGTTAGAGATAGTTAATATCTAAGAATTTTGAAAAAACTTTTAGCGGGCAGGAGGATCGCCAAATACTTGTACTGCATCCACAGAGTTATGTTGTTTACAAGTTATTCAAGAAAGAGGGGCATACTGATGTAGGTAAGAGGCACAGCTTAATTTTATTGTAAGTACAAATTATTACGAAAGAAGAACCATAAGATTCAGTAACTTTTACACTTAATGCGTGACAGTCAGCGTTAGTTAAATTTTCGCTGGATAAGATAGAATAGTTAGTTGGTAGTAGTTAGAATAGTTTTTATTGTTCTTATTTTCTGTACTGTTTTGGTGTTCAATAAAGAATATTTTGTATTGTATTGTTATAGTTTTCAAAAGCACGTTGTTAGTTTTTTCTTTGGCCCTTAGGAAGTTGCAGGATTAAACGTGTCTTCTTTTTTAAACATTCAGGTGACCAAAATTCACTCGAAACCGTCGTAAAGCATTCATTCACAAGGCGATCATGCAGCGTAACTTGTGGCCCGTTTGGAAACAAGCCCAGGGACTATATTTGTGTCCAATCGCTTGATGGCACTTTGAGCTTCTTTGATCAAGACACATTCCTCTTTATGTGCATTTTCAACGATGTCATCATCCCTGGACCTGTGTGCTACATTGCTAGTTGCGATTCTTTCGTTATTTGCAAATCTACGTGGGTGCTAGAAATATATAGGTATGTAGAAATCTTTCCTACTTATGACTTTAAATTTTGAGTAAAATGCTTACATTTTAAAATTTGACTAACACTAATTTACAGTTATCAGCAGTTAAGAGAGCTCAGTGAATTAAATATCAGGCAAAATAAAAAGAGCATACCGCAATGGGTGTACAATACGGGCGAAGAAGTTGCATCGTTACAAGCAATACGGGTTTGTTTTTTCGTCTGCTACTTATAGCGCGCCATCTGTTGACGAGTAACTGTAACATATTGACTATTTTGCAGACAAGCAGTAATTTCTCCAGTATCATTGCTTTGGGGGAGAGACATCTCTATTGTTTTCAAGATAATGGCCTAATGAAATACATGATCAAATTTGATTTCGTACCAATTTGTTTTAATGCTTTCCTTATTGGCTGGTACTACGGTAATAAAACGATTATTTATTATACTATCTTATTTTTTCTGATATAATGAGAAAATTATCTATAAACTTTTTTTCAGAACCAGGTGCTCGACTATTGGTAATGGTTGCTTCAGAAGATTCGAAATTATTTGTATACGAAAATACATCTTTACTATGGTGTTGCGATTTGCCGCATTTTGCAATATCAGTCTCACGTTGTTTCCTCAAGTCGCTACCAGGTGGCGTTGTCATGCTTTCCAATAATGGCGTTGTTCAGGTTAGTTACCTGGGAACAGAGCCAGATTTGAATGCTAATGCTGGATCAATGGTAAATGATACTACAGACCCCGAGGCAGTACATGCCGAGTTAGCTGATGTTGAAGAGACGTTGCAGAAAATTTTGGAGAATAAAGAAGGTATTTATCTGACATATATTTCTCCAACGCTAAAAGGAGTTGGTGGGACGTCTACCAACGAGATGGACGGACAATTTGGGAAAGGTCGTATGTTCAAAGTGGATGCAAGCCGCTTCCAACCGTATTAGATTGGGTATCAATGAGGGGAGCCTATGTCCTATGACCTGCAGTGGACGTCCTACGACTGAAATGATGATGAAAAGAAATACAGAAGTAGGTAATTAATGTCTAATTTATACGTGTTTTCCAGAAATAAACGACCAACTAACAATCGAGAAAATCATAAACATCAAAGTTGATGCTGGCAAACCTGTGCAGAATCTGTTTCAAGAATTCATATTTGAAAGCGACGCAGTATTGCACTTATTAATGTGTCCCGTAGTTTTAATACTCACTTGCGAGGATCCTAAGATGATACAAAATATACAGATAACATACGTATGCCCGACACCTTTTGCTTGCTCAGAACAAGTAATAAACTTAGACAATATAAATGGTACAGAAACTGTGGAAACTCAGGTATTTGTGGCCACCAACGCTGATATATCCAACACATGCGTGCAAATTTTACTAACAGTGACGGATTCTACGGGAAAGATAGATGTTTTATCTAAAAAAGTTCTACTGCCTACTAGTTTGTATTGTTCACCTACTGAAATGGTGTCTGATAACAATATAGTTTTGTATTTAGATGGCAATAAGCCATGTATACATTTTAATGAGATCTTCACAGGTAAGTATTTGACATTTATAAATATTTGGCACTGAAAATGATTTAGCCTCGTAAAGCAAGCATAACAGTCTCAATTTTAAGAGGGTCGCACAAGGTTAATAAGCAACCTGTTTTTAGATTTCTCGGAAGAAGAGCTTGCCGAGCATGGAACTTTGTCAGAAGCAGTAACTTTTGCATACAGAAACACGAAAAGAACCGTGACAGTCACAGGGTCAGGGCAGCGTTACTCTTTGGAAGCTAAAGATTTTTCTGATTTAATTCCATTGTTAGACCATCTTGTCATAAAGTTAATTGACCACTACACAAGAATGGCTAAAAGTGAATTTCAGTACAAGTTTAAATTTGACTCAGAAATGAGCAAGCAAATGATTATTAAGTTGCTTAAAAGCATCGAAGTTCACGCTAAAGAAAGAATTAAATTGAAGAGCTCTGAGGTAAGACTTAGTAGTGTTGGAGCATTTAAACAACTTTAAAATCAACAATGTAAAAATAATTAAGTATGCCTGAAGAAGCTAGTTGATGATAATACTGTCAACACAGATAATACTTTTTAAATTGCAGGATGAACTAAGTGTACTTCAAAGGCAGTTCACGCTGGTACAGAAAAGGCTTTTAGTGCAGTACGGATCCCTGCCGCCAGGGGACTGTGAACCGTTAGAATATCTCATGAAGGATACCCACAGTAGATTAGTTGCTTGCGTCACTGAAATTATACAGGGAAAAGAAGCTGTTTGCGGGTAATATAATATCACTACTAAGATGATTAAAGTTATGTGCATGGACGACCTTCGGTTTCTAACATTTAACCAATGTGCAGCAGTCTATAGTTTTCAAGCTTGAAATATCTCTAGGATGGATGGAAATAGGTTGTACCTACAGTTACAGCTAACATTCCCTCTGTCAGTTTTAATTTTCAAACCGAAAATATGCATTAGCGTGTGTAACTATGATCATAGTGCCACTGTAAAGGCACGGGCACGACTAGGTGGTACGGCGAGTATTTTTTTTCTCTGTTCATTGCGCGGTCGAGAGACTCGCAGCAAAGTAATTACCTGAAAATACACATAACAGAGAAAAGCTCACCGCGCC
Source organism: Archips xylosteana (assembly GCA_947563465.1). Classification (NCBI taxonomy): domain Eukaryota; kingdom Metazoa; phylum Arthropoda; class Insecta; order Lepidoptera; family Tortricidae; genus Archips; species Archips xylosteana. The sequence continues at coordinate 15,593,807 of OX387347.1, read as the reverse complement.
GCCGGTCGCGCGTAGTAGGGATCGGACTGTAAGTACATAAGTATTCTGTAAATTAATGAATTAATCATATTTCTGCCATCTACCCTATTTTTTCAGAGCTGGAAATACTGTAGTGGCAGTTGGCAACCTTATCGTGTACATCTTGAAAAATGCAATGCCCGACCCTTTAAAGATGAAGTTGATAGAGGAAATGCTAGCGTTAAATTCTTTATACGAAGATTATCAAGTAAGCAAAATATTCTACGGATTTCTAAAGCAATTATGTCTGACAATATTCTTATGTAGGTCATATCTAAAATAATCATTGTTTTTTTGTTTAGGAGTTAGAGGAAACAGTTACTCAAGCTATGTCGTACATTGTCAATGAAGTGTTGAAGAAATCGGAGAAAGATAGAGAGAAGTTAGCTCCGGTGAGTGAGCAGGGCGTACTATCGCATATAAACCTGAAGAGATTTCTAAAGCAAGTTAAAATGATACTCGAACGAATGTTTGCTGAAGCGCGGAATGACGATCCAGAGATTGAAAAGGGAAAAGAGAAAGTGTTACGGATAGAGGAATTCGTCGAAGTGTTATAAAAAGTTCACATAGGCATGATTATCTGCATCATGAATCTCTTTTTTATTACTTTAAATGTTATACCTTTATGAACATGTTTTTAAGGTAAACATGGTATCCAAAATAACTCAATTCAACTTGTTCTGAAGCTGTTGATTGAAGAATTTGCATACCTTGCGCATTTCAATTTACTATATCAAAATGACTGTCCTTTGTACTACATAATTACTGTAAATTTATAAATAAACTACAAGTTACAAACGTCAACAAGCTTTATTACATTTATTAGAGACAATAGGTATTAAATATGTATTGACATTACTTATCGTAAATAAAAAAAATCCTTATTAAAACCTTGCGTTTAGGCGACGTGCAGTAAACTGTAGAGTACTAGGTTAAAGTACAAGAAATGAACGACAATTAGGAGGACCTTGTCACGTCATTTCTTCTTGGCATCCTTTATCCCAGCGCCCGCGTTGAACTTGAAGAAAATAACGTCTCCGTCCTCGACCACGTAATTGCGCCCTGTGTAAAAAGAATACATTATTTATGCCAAAGCTGTCCTAGCTTAGTAGTACTTATGGCCTTTCAAGCAGAGGATTTTGGGTTCAAACCCAGATTCATACCCCTGAGCTTTACAGAATTCATGTGCGAAATTACATTTGAAATTCACCACGAGCTTTTATGGTGAAGGAAAACATGGTGAGGGAACCTGAACAATGCGAATGGTGTATGTTGAGCCCCCAATCTACACTCGATTCGCGTGGGAAATTCAGCGCAAGTCCTCTCATTTTGAAAGGTCTGTGCTCAGCAGTAGGGTGAATATAAGTAGAGATGAGATGATGAGGCAAAGGTCGCAATGGACAATATCTCACTTGTGGTAAAAGCTTCTATGTATGTTAGATGATAAAACAGTTAGGAACACGTAGAAGATAGTGGTTGGATCTTTCCAAGTGGGCGTAACACATCGCACTGCGACGCATGCTCATTCATGCGTTTTGGTAGACCGGTATGATGATTCCAAGCATTTTTTTCTATACCGAAACGAACTCTCTGGACAGTTTAACGCTGAATTGACACTACAACGTGTTGTAAAATGAATCCCGAATATTTTGACAGAACAGGCTTAAACGCTTACCATAAGAAATTTAAATTAAAAATATAGTCACCGGTTTCTAATTGCCTAATGTATGGAAACATTTGTCAATCGCGATAAAATAAGAAAAAAAACCGGCTAAGTGCGAGTCGGACTCGCGCACGAAGGGTTCCGTACCATTATCTATAAAAAATTGCATTTTATGATTTATGACGTATTAAAAAAAACTACTTACTAGATCTCGTTCAAACCAATTTTCGGTGGAAGTTTACATGGTAATGTACATCATATCATTTATTTTAGAAGTTACAGGGGGGACACACATTTTACCACTTTGGAAGTGTCTGTCACGCAAACTATCCAGTTTAGAAAAAAATGATATTAGAAACCTTAATATCATTTTTGAAGACCTATCCATAGATATCCCACACGTATGGGTTTGATGGAAAAAAAATTTTCGAGTTTCAGATCTAAGTATGGGGAACCCCAAAAATTTATTGTTTTTTTTTTCTATTTTTGGATGAAAATCTTAATGCGGTTCACAGAATACATCTATTTACCAAGTTTCAACAGCATAGCTCTTATAGTTTCGGAAAAAAGTGGCTGTGACATACGGACGGACAGACGACAGAGACAGACATGACGAATCCATAAAGGTTCCGTTTTTTGCCATTTGGTTACGGAACCCTAAAAACTAAAAGCTGAAATATGTAGGTATTTAAAATAAATTTGCTGCCGGATGTCGGACTTCTTAAGGTGTGGCACAAATGCACATGCGCGTTCAAATGACTGCCAAACTATGTCACAAAAACGCGTATATGCGTTCTCGGCAGTCAATCGTTAAAACGCCTTGTATGGATGTTATGTTGTCTGTACCTTGTTGTCGGTATTTGCCGGCGGATTTGCATGCTGCCTCGGACCCCTCCTCTTTGAAGTCTTTGTAATGCATCACCTCGGCCATGATGAAACCTTTCTCGAAGTCCGTGTGAATCCTGCCGGCGGCTTGCGGCGCTTTCGTCCCTTTCTGCGAATGTTTTCAAAATTCAACATCTGATCCACCAGTGTAATTTTATTAATTGCTTTCAAAATAAAACCCATTTTTGAAGCTGCCGCGCTATGATGGTTAGTAAACGCCACCGGTGGCTAAAAGATGCCTCCATTTGAGTTTTTTGAGGGGGCGGGAGAGGGGTCAAGCGATCTAATTGATAGTCGTACTTTATGGATGACCCCTCAAAGAAACAAAATATCAAAACTTAGCACACAAAAGAAAAAGATGCATCAATCCTATTATCCTGCTAATATTATAAAAGAGAAAGTTTATGTTAAGATGTTAGTTACTCGATCACGCAATAACGGCTAAACGGATAAAACTTGGTGTAAAGATATATATGCAAAGATCTTGATTGAGACATAGGATACTTAATATCTCGGTAATGCGTGCGCGTGGGACAATGTTTTAACTTTGGACGAGAATAGAGGGTGGTGTCCAAAAACATTGAAGTACCTCTGTTTCCTAGTTAACATGTTAACTTCGTCTGTAATCAATGGATGCCGTTGTCCGAGCCAAAGTTGTGCTTTAACCCTTTCAGCGTCAACAACACTTATAGGTGTCACAAAGTACAGTGTCAAAGTGATCTTGACACAATGACATAAGATTCAAAGCAGGTTTACGTTTTGTCGAGGCGTGGCGTGGCGTTGACAAGTGGCTGGGGCAGACCATATGCGTGTGCGTGTTACGTGACGCACACGCACCAGTTGTAATAAATAAAACTATAACAAAGATGGCGCACTAGATGCGTGCACATGGTGTGCCATCTTCCTTACAGTTTCATTCATTACAACTGGTGCGTGACACGCACACGCATCTGGTCTGCGCCGGCCTTAAAGGTATTTCTAACGCGGGCAAAGACGCGAGTTACAGTTAGAATTTAATAAAAAGATTCCAACTGCATTTAAGGTCAAGAGGGAAAAAATACCTGTATGATCCAAGCTTTGACTTCGTCAGCGCCAGCAGTGAAGAAGTACTCCAGATTTAAAGCCTTGTAACCTTGTACAATGATTTTATCCAAAGCACTGGAAAAATAAAAGTACCAATTTTTCATAAAACAACAAAGAAGCTCGAGATCCTTTTCAAGGCTTTGCAACCCCATAAGGATGAAAGTAGGTTGTAACTGATAGTAAAAGTTAAATTGATTAATTAATTAATGTACCTGGTAATGCCATGTTCCTTCAAAAACGCTTTTTTCTCCTCGGGATCCATATCCATTAGTTTAGTTTCTAACACACCGGAGAACGGCACCAGCGGCGCTCCGGGGTCATTCTTGTCAATCCATTCCTTCAGTTTGGGTAACCTACAGATAAACAGAAAAATAAGATTGTTATAGAATCTGATGAGCAAGGCCAGGCCACGACCGCTTTAGCCTAGTTGGTAGTGACCCTGCCTACGAAGCAATAGGTCCTGGGTTCAAATCCCGGTAAGGGCATTTATTTGTGTGATGAGCACGAATATTTGTTCCTGAGTTATGGATGTTTTCTATGTATTTAAGTATTTATTTATCTATATAAGTAAGTTTATCGTCGTCTAGTACCCATAGTACAAGCTTTGCTTAGTTTGGGACTAGGTCGATTTGTGTTAGATTGTCCCCTAATATTTATTTATTTATTTATTTAATATTTATTTATAGGCCTTATTTTTTTTTTATATAAAAAATAGGCTTACGTTTGGCCTCAATCTCGCTTGATGGAAGGCGAAGATGAGGCCTAAGATGGTACACGTTTGCCTAGAAGGTGTCTGTTCACTTTGACCTTAAAGATGTCCAGATTATAGCGTTCCGGAAAAACTGACCTCGGCAGAGAGTTCCACTCCTTAGCCGTCCGCATAATGAAAGAAGAGACAAACCGCTTCGTGCGTAATGGAGGAATGTCTATAACATAAGGGTGAAACTGCTCGCCGGGCCTAGTCGTTCGGTGACGGAAAGGGGAACCCTGTATCAGGTTATGTAAAACCTCCGCACACTCACCGAAATGTAACCGATAAAAAACCGAAAGGCAGGCCACTCGTCTACAGTGTTCGAGGCTCAGAAGATTTGCCCCCACGAGTGAGTCACTGCCTATGATCCTCTTCGCTCGGCGCTCAAAACCTTATACTACGAAATTCGATTTTCAAACTTTGTATCGTGCTGTTTCGTTCATGCTGATAGTATTAAACAGAAGAGCGAAAGAAACGGCACATTACAGTAAAATTACATAAAATTTGCCTTTGACAGATGGTTTGCCTTCATTTCATATTCAACTTTAACGACCTACAAAGGCTACAAATAAAGCCAATTTCAGAATAGGTACTGTTTGCAGATTTTGTAATAGCTACTTTATTTGTATGGTGTTAAAGTTGGAAATGAAATGAAGGCAAGCCATCTGTCAGTGGTAAACTAAAAGTAAACGTATTGTACGAACTTCGAATTTCGTAGTAGCTCTGACACAAGCATTGTTAAGCAAACCTTAGGCCGTATTGTCTAACGCGCGGGCGCTTGCCTTCGCTTTCACCATCTCTTTCTGCCACCATCTTATACCAGTTGACAGAAATAAATTGTGAAAGCGAACGCAAGCGTCAGCGCGTTAGACAATAAGCGTACTTGTCTTGGAAACTAAAAAATAATCCGGCAAGCAGCAACGTAAATTGAAATTCAATCGTGCCAAATGTAAAGTTGGGTATTCACATTTGTACAAATACGCGAAACTCAAAACTTTGACAATGCTTTCGATTGAGTTCGATTCTCACTTTTGTTTAGCTTAGCGCAATGATTACGCGCGTGTGAGTGCCCCCTGTTACATATTCGTAACTAGTACATTGTGCATCTAGGGCCGTAAGTAGGGGAGTACTAACGAGAGTCTATTAGAAGCCCGACGCCGAAGGCGGAGGTCTTTTAATGACTCGAGTTTGTAATCCCCTTACAGCCCGTGATACACACAATTATTTTCATCACATTGCGAGAAAAAAATTCCAAAAATAAAATTATTTTGGTCTCTAAACACTTAAATTGAGTAAAATAATGGCTACCCTCCAATACAGATTGTCACTTTTTTCGAGTCATCTACCATAGATAATGTCAACTGTGTTTAGTTTAGAATCCGAAAGGCCATACGGCCAGATTCTGCCAACATGTTTAAAAAAATATTTTTACTAAAATTATTGCAAAACTATTTGATACTATAAATTTAAAATATAAAAATAACGAATTTTCATGAAGCGTAGATAAGTTTTGTGTTGTAAAATTTGGGTTATAGCTAAGTTTTAAAGATAATAAATAAAACGTTGGCTGACATGAAACCTCCTTAGTCTGATATGACTTGTTTGCAAATTTTAAAACTAAAGTTAGAACTCCCTTGGGTAGAAAAACTGTACATAAATCTATAACTCCCTTAAGAACAATTTAGGCCATTGTCATTTAGTATACAGGCATGGAATAACACCATTGACGAGCAAGTGTGATGAAATAGATATTTTTCTATCTGTAAAATGTGTTGCCAATCCTATTATTTTTAATTTGGCGCTACTCTCTTGCCCCAGTATTCACTTGTCAGACAATATGTATACAAGTGTCAGAGTAAGTACTAATTTGTTACATAGACTAGAAGGTCACGACTTTGTTAACAAAATCGCATAGGCAGACCGACATAGCATTTAAGAGTTTGTTTTTTATCATGTCAACCCAGAGTAGGCCACTAGGAGATCGTTACCGAATTTGTCGTAACCTAATATACGAGAATTACGCGCATCAAGTCATCACAGTCGTTTTCAATATCCTTTTCTCTTAGATTATTTATACGCTAGATCACCAATCACCAATCACCAATTAATTTCGCTCGGGGTCCGTTTTAAGAAATGAAATTATCATAGCGGTCCGCACACAACTTTAAATTTTTTTTTATTAAATATTAGGGGACAAATAAATATTAGGGGACAATCTTACACAAATCGACCTAGTCCCAAACTAAGCAAAGCTTGTACTATGGGTACTAGACGACGATAAACATACTTATATAGATAAATAAATACTTAAATACAAAGAAAACATCCATAACTCAGGAACAAATATTCGTGCTCATCACACAAATAAATGCCCTTACCGGGATTTGAACCCAGGACCTCTTGCTTCGTAGGCAGGGTCACTACCAACTAGGCTAAAGCGGTCGTTATTAATCATGCAATTACGGAAATAACAAAGGTATTTGAAGTAAGATTCAAGTCTTTCTCGCTTGTTAGCTCGTTACTTCGCTCGGCCGTTTTCGAATTGATGTCAACAAAGATAATAAGGGGGATACATTTTTTGGTTAGTGCAAGTTGCTGTGTTCTCGCGGTCCGCACAAAATGGGTCGGCGGTCCTAATGCGGACCGCGGTCCGCCATTTGGTGACCCCTGCACTAGATAGAGCTTAAGCGGCATGAAAACGACCCAAAAAATATAAGCCAACAGTTGGCTTATATGTCATTTGCCCCCCCCCCCCCCCCCCCTTCAGTCTGAATGACGTAACGCGATCGTAAAATGAAACTGTCAAATGGGTTTTTGGACGTTTTGTATTGCAGTGTTTGCTACTGACACTATCTAGTGTGTAAATAATCTAAGCCTTTTCTACCACCCTTTTGAACCCTGCCAACTGCCACTAGCAAGTAAAGACTTTACACAATTTCAATGACTAATTCTCACCATTTATTCTTCTTCCTGATGTAATCCTTTTCCGACAAATTGACAAGGTATAGAGCTGGTTTGGATGTAATAAATAAGTATCTGTTCAGCACTTCAATCTGAAAATTCCATATATTAAGTAAACAATCGAGTTAATGTCTAGCATTAAATGAGCTCTAATTTTGTATCGTGTTTAAAAATTCACCTTGTCAGATGTAATTCAGGAGATTTAACATTGTTTGTTAAAAAATATACTTACATCAGCAGCACTCCAATCTCCGAAACGTATATGTTTTTTCTCATCAACTAAATGTGCCTTTATCTTCAACAGGGTGTCCTGTAACGTTTAAATAATGCCTACAGTGACGACAGATTAGAGATTACATTAGATTCATTTATTTCAGATTGAAAATTACAATTATATTCAGCATTCCAAATGTCACAAATATAAAGAATTCAATTCACAAAAAGATCGTCAAAAGAATTTGAAAAACATAAAATGAAAAAGGCATTAATATAAAATGTCATAAAGATAGTAGGTAATATTAAAAACAATAAAAGTGTGATAAAACAAAAATGTCAATAAAAATATAAAATCACATAATATGTGACAAAGAAATTTAAAAACTACAACATAAAAATATTAAATGAATAATATTAATTCACATAATGTGAAGATGTCATAAGACCAAATAATCAATAAATAATAACAATAAAACCAAAAAGAATAAAAATACATTCAGATTCAGATGTCAAATTTAAATAAGGATAATATCATATTATTTTACAGAGAACAATGATTTATCCATAAGCAGTTTTTTAAGTCGGCGTCCAAATGTTTCGTCCGAACATTCACTTTTTAAGTCAGAGGGTATTCTAAGTACGAAACACGTATTCAACGATAGTCTAATTTTCGTGGTAATACGGTTATTGTTTAGTGAGACTGATGCTAAGGCCGTGACGCAAAAAAAATATGCTGAATAAACAAAGTTTCTTGTGCTGTACCAGACCAAAAATTTTGAATTTAACGTATTCGTCGTCTAGTACCCATAGTACAAGCTTTGCTTAGTTTGGGACTAGGTCGATTTGTGTAAGATTGTCCCCTAATATTTATTTATTTATTTATTATTTATTTTGGTATTCATTCTTTAGATTCTCACCAGTTTCAAAGGTAAAAAAGTAATCAAGCTAGGTTCCTTTGCAAAATAAAAAAGCAAGGACACTTTCAAATTACAAACATCAACAAAACAAACCAACTTACATATTCAGGCTTCAGTTTTTTGTCCGCGCCACGGTTGACTACGCGCTCTAGTTTATCCAGCCCTGCCAACAGCTGTTCTTCATCTTTCAACCGCAATTCCTCGGCGATCGTCTCCAGATCTCGCACAGGGTTAACTTCACCATCTACATGGATGACATCCTCGTCGTCAAACGCACGACAAAGGTTAAAGATGGCGTCGCAAGCTTTGATATGGGACAAGAAAGCATTGCCCAGCCCTTGGCCTTCAGCAGCGCCTTTCACGAGACCCGCAATATCGACCACATTTAAAAATGCCGGTACTTTGCTGAAAAAAGAAGCCATACTCATTCACAGATTATCCACTTAGCAGTTACACGCTTCAACACAGTTATATGCTTCAAAAATAGGTCGTTAAAGTAATAATTTATGTTAGTATTGTTTATATGGGTTGTGCAACTAAGATGGCAGTTACAGATATACTCTGGAGTTCTTAAAGTGCTCGAAAATATCTCAAACTACTCTAGCGCCTTTGTCAATGAATGAGGGTGTGTTCACATGTTAATTCAAGGTGATCTAGTAGGACCTACTAGTAGGTGATAAATTTACTCACCTAGCAGGCTTGTGATACTCGCAAAGAAACTCGTATCGCTCATCTGGTACGGGTACCCTACTTGCTGAAACAAAACAACCTGGTCAGACATCTGATGAAATAATAGACTATCCAAAATAACTCAATGTTTAGATGAAATACCAACCTAATCGAAAGATCATTTGAAAAGCAAGTTATTTGAATGAAAGGCAACCTTATGGTAAACTTTTTAAGATGATAAAAATCATATAACACACGAAACAAAAAAAAAACACTTCTTTTAACACAAAATTACACAATAATGTGTGTCAAAATACAATTATTCATTAACTAATTACAATATTTCAATACTTATTTCTTGAACAAAAAAAACGTATCAAAAGAATGAAGTACGAAGTACAGAAAGGCTAGTTCTTCCAGTTCTGGTATCACTAGGCGTTCTGGAATAGTTTTTATTTTCAAGACAACATTTCGGATATTGGGCAAATGGATTTTCCATGGTCCGCATACGTAATCCGACGTCTAACATAAGCTTGCATCTGGCTTCGTATGTAGTGAAAGATCTAACATACCTAGGTAAAAAGGTCTTGTCGAGACGTGTATTATGTGTTTTAAGATATAAAGCTATGTAAAGCAACCCTGACAGCTGAATATTCAAGCCAGGATACTTTGGTCTCAACACGTTTACAGAACAACAAGCCTCGGTTATAAGATTTCCCAGTGTTTGCTCAAGATAACCAATATGCGGCAGGTTTTTTAGAGACAGCTGTGAAAATATTTTAGCGTCTTTAAAGACAACAATATCATGATATAATTGAGGTTTAGCCAAGAACTTTTTCTGGCAACTCTCAGAGCAAAACAGATAGGTTTTATCTTTGTAACTGGCGGCGAACTTATTGCTTCCTCTTTCAAGTTTCTGCGCAGGCAAATTTTCCGCATAAGTTACTATACAAATTCCGTTTTCGTAAACGAGTGAAAGGTTCACCGTTTTAACAACTGCAGGTGTTTCAGGAATATTGATTTTACGAGTAACTAAATAATAGTCTGGATGTTTTAAAACCAAACTCATGTGATCGCTACAAACCCAGTAATATCGATTTTGAAATTGGACCACGCCCTTTTTATCAACAGGAAACCTGCTGTGCCTATACTTATTTTTACGCAGGCAAATTGGACACATATCTTTATAACTAGACATTTTCTGTTCAAATTCTTGGTTGGAAATACACATTACATATGCAGGTACAATCTGCGTATGCACTTTAGTCAAGTAATGATGAACTCTTGGTGTTATCCAATTTATTTTGTCAATAGCGTCATTCAAACATTGCCACCTGGATTTGTTTCCGTTCAGCGCGTAAATGTTTTGCAAGTCATCTTTTACCCAATCCCTAATAGAATTACTTTTCTCTGACCACTTTGTAAACCTATCTTCAATGAATGGACTTGAATAAGGTGGTTTATATTTTAGTATGTCCAAGAATATTTCATTCTGGGAACTTCTAAGCACAGTCTCCTTGTCACTGGATATATCAAATATTACGAGTGGATAGAGCCCGATATTTAATAGTTCCTTTGCTTCTGGAGAATTTTCAGGAAATCCATCGAATACAAAACCATTGATAAGTGCTCGGTGGTCCATAACTACCATTTGAACAGCTTTTATTATAAGATCAGTTGCAATACTTTCTCCTTTACTCAAAGCTGACATAATTTTGGACGCCAATTCTGTCCAGTGCATATTTTCCAGCACATGGCGTAAAATCATACCCCTTGAAATGCATAACAATCCGTATTTTTTGGCCAGTTTCATTGATAAACAACTTTTTCCTGATTTAGGTGGCCCGATTACACTGAGCCGCAGAGGATATTGTACAAAGGTTTTTATATTGTTATTTTGAATATATTTAAGTGGATTGGATCGAAACTTTTTAACACATTGTTCTCCACTAAGAAAGTAAATATAAGATCTATAAACAACTGTATAAATCGCATCTTTAGACTTCATGACTTTATAGGGATTCAGAATGATATTTGGGTTTTCAAAAATATGTACAGGACACATGCGATTAAATTTGCTTAAAAAGTAAAATCCTTCTGCTAGTAAAGTTTCTGCCACGTCAGGTACGATAATAAATGTTTGTTCAAATAAAGACTGGCATCTATCTCTAACATTTGCTAGTTTTGCCAAAAGAAATCTGAAAGCTTTGTATAGTGGTTTAGTATTGTTTATGGAGATGGTCTTAATTTTTTGTTCTGATACAATATCTTTTAAACTTTGAATATTTTCATCATCCACCTCATATAAACTCTCTACTGTTCCTTCAATTCTTTCTCGAGCTTCATCTGGCTTTTCCCATTCACTTAAATCAACGGGCTCTGGAAGTTCTGCTACTAGTTCGTTATAAGCAGTTACTAAGTTTGGGTCAACTTCTGCTGATTCCAACGGATCAGCATCTATTTTAACACTTTCGTTGGACGGTGGTTTAATAGGTTCTTCTGGTGGCGCAACACTGTTTATAATTTCGTCACAAATCAGTTTGCAAACTAATGTTTTTGTTATTAAATCGAGCCATTCATTTTTTACTGCATTAAACTTCATTCTAGACAAGCGTTTGGCTTCGTTCATCTGGGTTTTCCACGTTTGAAACATATTGGATGCTATTCTCTCAACTGAAACTTCTGAACTTCCTTCCGCTTCGGCAATCAAATCCGGGATACAGTAGCATGCCAACATATCTTCAACATCTGAAGGCATTCGCGGAAACCCATCTAAGACAAAGCCCGTGCTTGAAAAAGGTTTTTGAAACCATATTTTTTTAATTAACTTTTGCATCAAAATAGATAAAAGCGGTGAACCCTGTTCAAAATAGCTTTTAACCATTCGTCTGAACTCATTTTCATTCGATAGAAGATCGGCTTCGAGGTTTTGATTTTCTTCATCCATCTGGAGTTCTACAGCACCTTCTTCGTCAACTGGTGAATCGGTAAAACTATTTTCGTATTTACGACCAACTTTCTTAAAATGTCGAGGAATTAAATAATCATTCACAAATTCAGCAAAATCAATGTGTATCAAGCCAAGTTCCTTTGCAATGAATTTAGCAATAGTAGTCTTTCCACTACCAATAGATCCTATTACACAGATTCTTAAACAAGGTATATCTTTAAATGGTTTGTTATAGGTCTGATATTTAGTTACATCCTTTGCAAATGTCTCATTCAAACATTCTTCTTTAGAAAAGAAATGAAGTTTGTTATTATATTTCAAAGAGAACTCAGACTTTCCTTCCCATAGAACACCATGATCGTAATAGGCAATGGGACAGTAGATGTTTGTATCGCATACGAAATAGGGCATATTAAACGTTAGTAAGTCTTTTGGCATATCATCACCTTCGTCTCCCTGTTCAGGTTCCTCTGATTCACCTGGTACACAAGGCAAATAATAGCACTGGCGTAATTTCAATAGGACTTCCTCAGTAATTTCTACATCGGATTTATTTTCCAGTTCAACTTCTATAAAACATTTATTGAACTCTTCCAATTTTGTTTTTATCGCTTCCCAATTCTCTCGAAATTGATCAATGGATTCCGCTGTTATCGGAGTGGTAGCTGTAGTATCAGGAGGCACAGGACTTTGTGTTGATTGTTCAGAAATGTAATTCATGAAATTATTGTAACAGTCATGAAGAATAATTTGTACATCTACTAATTCTGTTTTTGAAGGTTTTTTGGTTCGAAGTTTAGTCTTGATTAACGGATCATTGGCTAAGAGAAATCGTTCCTCGTAATGCTTCATGCACTTTTCAATAGTTGCATATTGTTGAAGCAATTCTGGTTCGATTTCCCTATTCTCGATTAAAGCTACTGTATAATCTGGCATGAAATTAAAATCAGCCAAAAACCCCCAAAATTCTTGTTCTAGTGGAAATCCATCAATGACCCATTTGCCATATTGTGCTTCATTGTTGGTTTCTTCAGCAGTTTTTTTATCTATTTCATCGAGAATTCGGGACAACTCAGTTATTAATTCTTCAGCAGTGGGTTCAATTTCTTTTTGTAATTCATTTGTCACAATATATTTATTAATTGCTTCTGATACATCTTCATCACCAAGAACCGGCGTGGGAGGTTTCTGTGTTTGAGTAATCAGGTCTAACGGAGCATGCAACATCAAAACACTTTTATTCATAACTGCTAGCCTTGTTTGTTCTACATCATCAATATAAGGAAGGAACAACAACTGGTCTCGTAGTTCTTCCATTCTTCTTATCGTCTCTGGGTCAGGTGGAGGTTTCTCTATCTTTTCTGGTTCATGTTCATCTAATTTTTCTTCTTCATCACTCTCCAAGCTATCCACTAATAAAGTAAAATATTCTTCAAGAAGTATTAAAGTAGATTTATGCCATAAATCCAGTGTATTCATTCGTTCAGATTCAATTTTTTGCCACACTACAAACCGTGCATCCTCTATCGTGGCAATAATTTCTGAAAGAATACGTTTTGAATAGGATTCAAATTTTTTCTTCTTTTCAATGTCTAAAAATGTTTTATAACAAATATAATGTGCGTCAAAAATCCATTCAAGGCATTTTGAAATCATTGTTTTTCCTGAACTTATAGTACCAATAATTATGGCCCTGCAAGTAGGTTCTAAGTACTTCATCTTTAAAAAAGGTCTTGGATTTCTACAAAACTGTATCATTGATGAAAGTGTAGCCATAAGATAAACATGCTTAAAAAGTGTTACTGCGAATTTCGCATTGCCTCTGGATGACTGCCTTTTTTTGAGCTCTATAGGACATCGATTGAACCAAGGTGACGCATATCTATTAAAACTTACACCATCACTACGAATAACGTTTAACTGTTCAACTGTTTGCCAGAATTCATCCATATCATCTGGAGGTTCTTCCATATACAAAGGTTCAGGAATAAGAACTGGTTTTACAGGCAACATTAAAAGCCTCTCCGAAACTTGGCTCATCATTTGGTGAACTGTAGTGCAGCCATCTAATTTAATAATATATTTGGGTTCAAACTCTTTTAGTTTCTTGTCTATAAATGTCAACAAGTATTTCCTGTAGTTACACATTTGCTCTACAGAATTTTCTTTGTAATTCATTGGTTGTCTGCAGTTATACTTAGGATTAAATATGTGGTTATCATAGCGTTCAGTGGGATTTTTCATAGTATATTTAGTGGGCCACCTTAACTCAGATGGGACTTTACTAGGAATAGATTCATAAGTGTTTGAAGTATTCATATAATTCAAAAAAGTATGTTCTTTCTTGAAAACTGCATCTTTATCGGGACAGGTTATGTAAATTATAATATCAGGCATCATGGGTAGATTCATAATTTCATCAAACTGTTTTAGTAACAGTTTATTCTTAGAGTCCATGAATGCCTTTTTAAATGTGATAATATCCGAGCATTTTTCTAGCAGAAATTTTGGCAGTTCAACATGAACTTCTTCTTCCTCTCCATTCTCTTCTTCAGGTTCATGTTCTTCTTCTGCTTCTTCTTCTCCTGGGGCCTCACTACTTTGAGATGTTGTAGGAGACTCCTTTGCTTCTTTATTTTTCTTTGATTTTTTTTTCTTTAAGTTGACTATAACATCAAATAGCAAATCATCAACAGCTAATATGGGTTCTTCGCCATAAAAACTCTCAATTAAATACTTTTCATCCCAATTTGATGTTACAAGTGGTAGACCAGACATAACATAACCTCTATGCTTCACCGCAGGTGATTCTAACTTTTCTTTAATTATTGGAAAAATAACATCAAACTTGCAAGCCTTATTGTGCCTCAGATTGAAGTCTATACATCTTCCAGTAGGACTGTTTTGTTCAATTTCATCCATTAATGCATTTCTAGGACACATATGAACGCAGTTCAGCTTTTTAGAAATTGCTTCGCCAAGTGAGTAAGCTCCTGTTCCAGGTTTGCTAAGTATTAAATAGCAAGTTGGTTTTGAACTCAAAAATACCTCTTGAGCATCAATGTCAGTCCAGGACGTACAGGATATTGGGTCAGTAAGCAATGGAGCATTTGTGTTATTTAGCCCTACTATTGCCGCTGCTAGTGGGGGGATCTTAAGATTTGTGTCACCAACTATTTTATTAATCACATCAATTTGACCCCTGTAATTAATAGTTTTATCAGCATTGTGGTCTTTCACACCTTGCTTATCTTCAATATCTAAATTATTTTTAAATGTTTCAAATCCAATCATTTTTAAAGATTAAGAAATGAAAACATGATTCATCAATATGATTTGACAATTGTCAAATGACAGATTAATGTGTTATGGACATTTCCTTTTTACTTTTTATATTCTTTAGAGCCAGTCTCTAAAAAGTTTTTTTGTACCATGAACATACTGATATTTATGGATATAAAATCACCTTCACATTTTATTGCAGTAAATTACAAAGATTCATTTTAATCTCACCACATGACCATGAGCCAAGAGACAAAAAGACTGTGAGGTTTCTTCACAAAATAAACTTAACTCTGACATACACAAAAATACCAATTGGTAAATTTAGGATATACAAAAAAATTAAATAAACAAATATCAATACAAGTCAATATTGAAGCAAATTTCAAGGAGGAACATGTATAGGTTTCCGAAAATATGAAATAAAACTTTGATACTTATTTTCATTAGGATCAATGGTACAGAATGGGAAGTTCTCAGCAGCAGCTTGACTTTTTGTCAGCACATTGAAGAATGTGGACTTCCCAACATTGGGTACTCCCACAATGCCTACTCTCAAGTTAGTTCCCACTCGGCCAATGAGAGGCTTTTTTTCAGGTTCTTCTACCTTTTTAGGTGGCATCCTAAAACAAATGAATACAATAAATATAAGTTATTTCACATTAAGATGCCTGTTTTAGACATTTTTACAGCGGTCTGAACGACTATTGCCTTTTTACTTTTTCTGGTGCTTTATGTGAATATATGGTTATTAAATCTGTTAATTTCTTTCTATTGTGTAATAAACAATGAAGAACGTCATATTATGTAGGAATGTGCATGTGTGCATATGTTAAAAAAGACAACAATATCTTATAAAATTTTTAGAGGATCAATCATCAGATACCAAATGCATACGTTGCGGTCAAAATGAGGACTCGGTCGGTTTCGCCAAAATATTTTTCCAAGAGATATTGCTATACAAATCTCAATTCGTTAAGTCCAAATTAAATTCTTTTTTACAAGTTTAATTCAGTTTATATAAAGAAAACAGGTGTTTCTGCGATAATTTACTGCTGTCGGCTAACCTCGAAACAACAATAATAACTACCTCGTCTTACCTTGCAAACTTTATCAATCTCACCGAAACACCCAAATAAAACACTCGGCAATGAGATTACACTCGTTTTCCCAACCAAATTCTAGTTTTCCAGCGAAAACTACTCAAATTTCATAGAAAATTGCCGTATGGCAAAGACAAGGAGGAGCATGGAAGTCGGGTCGAGAGGGGAACGAAACGTCAATGTCATAACTTAAAATTTCTAATTGACATTTGGGACGTTGGAAAATAATACATACAGCCAAAAAATAACAAAGAGCAAAGCGTAATATCCGGCCAAATACTTGTCGGGCCGCGCGCAAAATAGGGTTTAGTAGTTGCCTGATACTGATAAAAATTGTTGTAAATATCAAATATTAGGTTTTGATCGACTCGTGAACTTGCAAAGCATACCTACGTAAAGTAGGTACGACATAAAAAGAGTAGAAATTAAAATAATGAGGGCGTCCCATTATTCGTAAATGTTTCATCAAAATAGGTTCAGCCGTTTTGAAGTTATCAGCTCTTTTGTTGGCTGTGGAAGGGATCTTAGATGCATAATGAGCATTTACTTTATTTTCCAACATAATAATATGAGTGACATAATTGCGATGGGGGTGTTTTAAATTTTTAAATTTATAGTTTTGAATAAAAGTGGGTACCTAAGTCGTCCATGTTTCTTACATTCATTAATTAGACCATAGCTTACTCAGTAATTATAGATGAGAGAGTTATTTATAATAATTAATAAACAATAAACATAAATAATAAAAGCAATTAAAAAATAAAACAAATTAGTTTAATTCATAATTTATAATTATAACAAACAACTGATGTAAATAAAATAATTATTGTTTATACTATGTTGTGAGCGCAGCCCACGGAGGCGACATTGGTTGTGGATTCTGAAGATAAGACATGACCACAGCAGAAATGGACAGCATGAAGGAGCTTACAATCTGAAATGAAAAAGAAAATATTAATGACACTCATATGCTTTTCCCTTACAGGTTCTGTACAATACGTTTACTTTTAGTTTACCACTGACAGATGGTTTGCCTTCATTTCTTTTCTACTTTAACACCATACAAATAAAGTAGCTATTACAAAATCTGCAAACGTGGGTAACAGTAACAGTATTCTAAAATTGGCTTTATTTGTAGGTCGTTAAAGTTGAATAGGAAATGAAGGCAAAGCATCTGTCAATGGTAAACTTTATGTAATTTTACTGTATTGAAAAGACACAATAAGAATTTCGAATTTCGTAGTAGCCCCCCAGGGTATTGTACCAGCACTGCCTATCCTACTGTATGCCACAGGCCATACTGTAAGGTTGACTGTAATCTTGAACTAAATTTCTTCCTTAGTTTCACATTTTTCATGTTAAATACTTAAATTATGGTTATGGCAACAATTTAGTATATTAAATTTTAGTTTCTCACTTATCTTATCATCACTCCTTTAAGCTGCAAACAAACCGACAGCGGTAGCGGGGTGGCGCGGCGCCGGTGACTGTTGTAATATTCTAACTTGTATGAACGAGTTCGCGGCACCTATGTTACCGCTAGACCCCGTTATCAACGCTCAGTTTGGGGGCATGCTAAAATAGTGAAGTTGCTTCACATAATTAGTTGATTGACATTTACCTATAAATAGTTATTTGTCAAAATAAAATTCTTCTTTTGTGAATGCTCTTGAGATAACTAAAAAAATAAGTAAAAAATAAATTTAATTTTTTAATAAATTTATCAACAGTCAATACAAAATTAGAAGATCCCAAGTGATCATTGAAACAGTCATTGAATATTGTACATGATATTCAAAATAAAATTTCATTAGTGAGGCTGCGCCACAAAGGGAAATTGATTCATGCAAAATTAACAAACATATTAAATAAAAATCCAGGCTTTAAATCTGTAAAAATTATTAATCAGTTGTTAGAAAATAAGTTAGTTCAAATTGACAAAGGTATTGTAAACAAAAGCTGCATAGAGCATTAGGTCAAAAAATCATTTTCATTTTTAAAATGGATTTTTATAAGCAGGAGATGAAGTTTGACTTCATATAATTTGGAAAAAAAAGTTGAATTATTATGAAACATACTTACAAAAATAAAATAAATCATTATTTTTTCTTTCATTTCATAATAATTAAAAAAAATCACTATAGCAGAGCTCTGGTAAGTATGGATCTTTTGATAATTATGTTAGTGAGTGAATAAATGAACTTCATTTTTTATCGATTCAGATTATCGAAACTGCCCCATCACTTGCCCGCAAATTGAGCGTTAGATAACGGGGTATAAATAGTTACCGCACAACTGTTCATACAAGTTAGAATATTACATCCGTCACCCCCACTATCGCTTTCAGTGCGTTTGGTGCTTTAGAACAATACTGACACAATTCGAATTATTGTCATTTCAAAACTAAGCCCGTTTTTCTTTTTATATAAAATTTATTTTTGAAATAACAATAATTCAAATTGTGTCATTATCATTCAAAAGGAGTATTATGTTTTCTACTATACACTGTCATACTGTACCTTGTGCCGTCAAATCAAGTGAATCACATGACCCACTGTGGACCCTTTTCACATAAAATGTCACAGTGACATTGCATTGCTTGACAAGTAAAATCAATATGATATTTACTGTGAAAACATTTTAAAAAAATCTGTTCCAAATTTTAAATTATCTTATATAGTTGCGGAATGAAAAAGTTCATCACTTTTCAATCTTAACTCGTTGACATAGAGTTGAAAAGTGACAAACCTTTTCATTCTGCAACTGTACATACAGAAAGGCCAAGTCATTAAAAAAAATTAACCTGCTTAGTATCATCGGAAACCCTGGAGTTGGCAAAGCTAATACTGGAGCAGAATACTGCTGTCCACGCACACCACTTCAGACGCATCATGAGGCCACACATTGAGAACACCATGCCTGAAAGGAATTTCATTGAATAAAAATATGTAATAATTGAAGTAATTATTGATGAGTTATGAAAGTGATAACTTATGGCACTGAGACATGGCCACTAACGATGGACCTCTCGTCGGAGCTCAAAGTCACTCAGAGGGTGATGGAGAGGGCTATACTTGGAGTTTCTCTGTGGGATCCCATTAGAAATAATATCGCCAGACTCAAGTGGCAGTGGGCAGGGCACATCACTCGAATGAAGACACTGTTCTTGATTGGCGACAACCTGATAAGGTTGCAGGATCGCGTTTGATGCGGATGGCACAGGACCAATCTGTTTGGCGAGCCGTGGGGGAGGCCTATGTTCAGCAGTGGATGTCTTTCGGCTGAAATGATGATGATCAAAGTAATTACTACAATAAAAACAATAGCAACAACCTTGGGACTGATACATTAGTTTCTAGACTGGATATATCACTCAACCCATTTTAAGATCAGAACTTTAAAGGAAGAAAGGTTAACACCTTGACATCCATCTGCATGGTATCAACTTGGAACCTCTTAAATTTTATCTTCATGTTATGCTAATTGTTTCCTTATTTGATTGTTATTAGAATGAACCTTGAGATAACAAGATCACTATCTTCAGCTTAAGCTGTGTCTAACTGTTACTATCTAAATGAGATCGTATTTAAGACTAAAAAATAAATATAAAGTTTTGCATGCTACCAGTGTTACGAGTAATTAGGGCATACCCAAAATGTTCATATAGTCTGTAGTAAGGTCCTCTGCAGGGGCAGATGTAGGAGGCGGAGGTTTGAAGCGACGCTCGCGGTCCGCTCTTCGTGGGTCAGATGTCAACTGCATCTGAAATAAGTAACGTGACCGTGTTATGATCTGGTTCCACTCGAGTTGGTAGATATACGCGAGATCAACCAAAGAATGCAAGCTAATTTACCTTTTGTGATTTGAAAATTGGCCCACAAATAATTGAAATTTATATGCAACCGAATAATGCCTTAAAACGAAGAATTTGATAGTGTATTGCTTAATTAGATTATTTATGCAGCGAATGAACTCGCTTTTTTAGTACTAAAACCGAAACGTCATGTACGATACGCGATACGAGATATACGTCAACGTCAGCCCCTGACGCTGTCAAAAGATTTAGGCTGGCCGCACATACACGGTTTCCTGATAAGGTTTCCGAATTTGGAATTCAGATTCGGAAACCTGAAAGCAAAGCGCACACGTTCGTTTTTTAGTATTAAGTAGGTTTTTTTTCTGCCAGTTCTAAAGCGACGGTTCTTGAGAGAGCACGTATAGACATGGACGATGAGTTATTGCTTTGAATTGCGGTCTTACTGGCGTTACACAACAAAAAGATTGTAGTAATCTTCATGTCCAATATCCCATATACAGGGATATTTTTCGACAGTCCTTTTTAAATTTTCGACGCCACCCATGTTGATTACAGTCTATCACAAAAATGACGTATACGTCCACTTCGTACGGCGCTCGCGCATTTCTGACTTGAAATTTCCGTTCGTGTGCGGCTAGTGAAACAAAATGTATGCAGGGACTGCATTCGGGATGACGTCATTCGGTTTTTTCCCGTTCATAAATACTACCCGAACGCACGGCTGTGGCACGGAACGAACGTCGGGTTTTTTTTCCGTTCGGAAATTTTAAGAACGTGTGCGCCTTCATCTGACATTACTATGAAAAATGCGCATTCAGGATTCCGAATCTGAATTCCGTATTCGGAAACCTTATCAGGAAACCGTGTATGTGTGGCCAGCCTTAATTTCAGTCCAAAATATACTATTGTCACTGACTCGACTCGATAAACAAGCAATAACCCATAGGCGAGGACCCCTTTACGGGTGACCCACTGCGTGATTTACGATCTAATTTTTCGTTATTTAAGACCAGCGTAGGCCATATGCGTGAGCGTGTCACGCATCAGTTGTAATGAATGAAAATGTAAGAAAGATGGCAACCCATGTGCACGCAATTGGTGTGCCATCTTTCTTACAGTTGCATTCATTACAACACGTGCATGTGCGTGACTGGAGACTTTTTTTTAAATAATCGAGTTTTAAACATAGTTTTGAAAGAATTTCACTTTATGAAAATGTATCATTTTGAGTAAAAAAGAAGGTAATATTTTGATGTGAATTCGTTTTGCATCGTGCGGTTTGGTATCAGCTCACATGAAATGAAAATGTATGTGCGGATCGAACTGCGTGAGACAGCAGGACGTCGAAAAATGCAATTACGCGTTCTAAAAATAGAAAACTAAATTTTCGTCCTAGAATCAATGTTATAGCGCACTCCGCTGGCCATCAAGCTGTAATACTGTACAACCAACTGCCTATTAACCTTAAGTCTATCACAAATAACTTACTGTTTCACAAAGAACTAAAAAGCTTTTTGTTAAGAAGTTGCTTTTACAGTGTAGGTAGATGAGATTTTTGACAATGCGTAAAAATTAGGTTAAACAAAAATAAACAAACATTTGTGATAATTACTTACATTGCCAACTATTGGTAAATCTGTTGTTATTTGTTGCTTTATTTTGTTTTGTTTGCTGTTTAATGTAAGTATTAGGTTATTATAGTGGTTGTTTTTTCTCTTCTTCTAATATTTAAGTTATGATTGTATACTTTTCAAACACAATACCTGTATTGTTTATTGAATAAATACTATGACTATGACTATGACTATGACTATTCTGCATCTAAGTACGCCTAGTGTGTGTCTATGTCTGTAGAGGTAACGCCACCAGAGTTGAGGCCACGCACACAACCACATCTCATGTAATGACAGCGGGATTTTGACGTTGTGTTGACGTTTAACGACAACACAACGTCAAAATCCCGCTGTCATTACATGAAATGTGGTTGTGTGCATGGCCTCAACTCTGGTGGCGTTACCTTTAACCTTTGGTAACCTTTGGTAGACGTAAATGATTTGACAAGATAAGTGTAGATTTTTGCAAAATAAGTCCAAAGAAGCATTTTTTAGCTTCGATCATATAATACTCATATACTTAATAATCGTATTTTATAATGATCGAAGGCTAGAGGTAGTTTGCGGGCCGAAGAGATTGTCGCGCCATCTAGTATCGAGTAGACGCAAGACGCTAAATATTTAGGTAGAATGCAACAATAAAGAGTAGAAAACAGATGAAAGAGTTATTTTTAACCCCCGACAGAAAAAGAGGGGTGTTATAAGTTTGACCACTATGTGTGTGTGTGTGTGTGTGTGTGTGTGTGTGTGTGTGTGTGTGTGTGTGTGTGTGTGTGTGTGTGTGTGTGTGTGTGTGTGTGTGTGTGTGTGTGTGTGTGTGTGTGTGTGTGTGTGTGTGTGTGTGTGTGTGTGTGTGTGTGTGTGTGTGTGTGTGTCTGTCTGTCTGTCTGTCTGTCTGTCTGTCTGTGGCACATAGCTCTTAAACGGGTGAACCGATTTGCATCCGATTTTTTTTATTTGAAAGCTGGTTTCTTGGCGATGGTTTTTAGATATGTTTCAACAAAATCGGTTCAGCCGTTTCAAAGTTATAAGCTCTTTTGTTAGCTGCGAAAGGGATCTTAGACGCATAATGGGCATATACTTTATTTTCAAACATATGTGCGACCAAATTGCGATGAGGGTTTTTAAAATTTTTAATTTATTGTTATTGGAACGTAATTTTATTTTCGTACAAGATTAATAATGCTAAATTCAAGCATTTTTGTCAAATGTGTGCAGTTAGTTAAAAAGTGGCGCCCTCATTGAATTATTACGGACTCTACCTACAAACATACTCTAACAAAAATCAATGATGAATAATAATGTGTTATGTGTTAGTTCATACAATAATGGCAGTTTGAGTTCAGAGATCTACCTAAATCTCTTTTTTTTTTCTTTTTTTTTACGTTGCCCTTAGGTAGGTATACTTTCGCTATTCCTATTTAGTGTTGGGCATGCTTGGCCTAAAATTGGATAGATTAGCCGTCTTCTCGCATATATACAACAAATACAATTAAAGGTATCGTATTTTACATACGTAGATACTTATATGCGTTTATTATGATTGTCACTGCTACAAAGTAGCACCCTTACAATGTGACTGCCATAGGGTTGTCTATTTTTTCAAATGATGTGTTCTTTTTAGGGTTTCGTACCCAAAAGGTAAAAATGAAAACCGGCCAAGTGCGAGTCGGACTCGCGCACGAAGGGTTCCGTACAATTATCTATAAAAATCACGTTTGTTGTAAGGGAGCCCCCCCTTAAATATTTTTTTATTTTAATTTAATGATTTATGTTTAAAGTCAATACTTAATTAAATATTCTGTGAATATTTCAAGCTTCTACCTGTTGCCGTTATCAATATCGAGCAAAAACGAGCAAAAAAATCACGTTTGTTGTATGGGAGCCCCCTTAAATATTTATTTTATTCCATTTTTTAGTATTTGTTGTTATAGCGGCAACCGAAATACATCATCTGTGAAAATTTCAACTCTCTAGCTATCACGGTTCCCGAGATACAGCCTGGTGACAGACGGACGGACGGACGGACGGACGGACGGACAGTGGAGCCTCAGTAATAGGGTTTCCATTTTTACCCTTTGGGTATGGAACCCTAAAAACGGGACCCTATTACTGAGGCTCCGCTGTCCATCCGTCCGTCCGTCTGTCACCAGGCTGTATCTCATGAACCGTGATAGCTAGACAGTTGAAATTTTCACAGATGATGTATTTTGGTCTTTAATATTTTGGTTGCTGCTATAACAACAAATACTAAAAAACAGAATAAAATGGATATTTAAGGGGGCTCCCATACAACGTGATTTTTTTGCTCGATATTTATATATCTGCAACAGGTAGACGCTTGAAGTATTCACAGAATATTTAATTATATATTTACTTTAAAAATAAGTAATTAAATTAAAATAAAACAAATATTTTAAGGGGGGCTGCCATACAACAAACGTGATTTTTTTGCCGTTTTTACGACGACCGCACTTGTTTTGCTATAATAAGTATGACAAAGGTGGTTTACATTGACTGCGTGGTGTTGCGTCTGAAGACTACCCAAGTCACACTTGTCTCACTCTTCGGGTTGCTTAATGCGAATGTTCATTCCACGCCACTGGTTTATATAGTTTGTACTTTTTATAACCAATACAGCGATCAATGTAAAGTGAAAACAAAAACTTGGCTATTAAGATTCGCCTAGGTAACAAACTGCAACCAAGTAACACACTTTTAATCAACTGCAATTTGTCGCTAGAAAGGTTTCAGTTTTTTGAGTGTAGATATTTTATGCGAGTATTTTGATGTCTTCGCTAGCTGTGAATGGTAAATTGTCAATCTGTCTTTTAATTCGTTAGTGATTTTCTTAAAAATCATCTCATCTGGATTTTATCAGCATGGTTTCCTTTATAAGTAAATAACAATTTAAAAGTGATTTGTGTACTGACTGGTGGGGTTGGAGTTGCAACAACAGACAGATAATTTTTCCTCGAATACCTACTTAGAGTTTATTAATTGTGTCTTCTAGGTGTAACCTATATATAATATACAACTGCAGCACAACTGCAGCTTACCTTGTTGCAGCACAAATTATATACATAATACCAAGGATGATATAGACTGGATTGGCAGTCGCCATAGTACGGATCGGCCACGGTTTTTGTAGTTCGATTATTAAATCTAGATGGCGCTAAAATACTCGTATAGCCAGAGGCTTTGAAGGCAAAACAATAAGACTACAGATATTTCATATTATCACTGCAAATCTAATACCTTTAAACGAGCAATTCTTGTATATATATATATATAATCAGGATCTCGGAAACGGCTCCAACGATTTCGATGAAATTTGGTATGTGGGGGTTTTCGGGGATGAAAAACTGATCTAGCTATGTTTCATTTTCAGAAAATCGCTTTTACTCGTGTTTTCCGGCTATTTTTGTTTGCATTAGAATATAAAGCTAAATTTCGCCCACTTCGAGCAGATCATAGTGGCACATTAGAAATCGGGTGGTCGCGGATCCAGCCGACCTCGGTTCGAATCCACGTTTTTTTTCAACATTTTTAGTTTTTTTTTTTAAGTTTATTTTTCATGAGAAAACGTCAAGTTTCTTCTTTTGTGAGAAAAAGTTACTTTTTTGTGAGAAAAAGTTACTTTTTTGTTAGAAAAAGTATTATAGGGAACGCGCAGTAACTATAGGCGGCAGCACTAATGCGACAGAAGAGACACTATGCGGACAGTAAAACAAACTTATCAAGGTAAAACATTCAAATTGATGGCACCCTTATGGCACCAGTTGGCAGCACCGTCTATGTGCACGTTCCCTATTGGGAGCACAGAACAGGAAAAGCCGGTTGTCTGTAAAGTCGGTTTACGGACGATAGTTTAACGTGACTCACCCAACCTCCGGTGTTTTTGTCAAATATCTTGAAAACGGTGCATCCTACGGCAAAATCAATGAAATTTTCATCCCCCCTTTAATACCCCCGCGCTCCCTCCCGCGCTCCCTCCCCCGGCATCCCCTCCCCCCTCTCACCCCCCCCCCCACCCCACCGGTGTATATAATCAGGATCTCGGAAACGGTTCCAACGATTTCGATGAAATTTGGTATTTGGGGGTTTTCGGGGATGAAAAATTGATCTAGCTTGGTCTTATCTCTGGGAAAACGCTTGGTACCGAGTTTCTGCCCGAGCAGAGCTCGGTCGCCCAGGTACTAAGATTTAAAAGCGAAAAAGTTTTCCGGGTGCGCGCCGGTGGGACTTGAACCCACGTCTCCTGGATATGCGCCCCAACCTGGGTGTTCTACCAACTGAACCACGTCGCATCCAACCGACTTCCCCGAAATTCTTACTCGCTTACATACGCCAACAGCTTCGCTTTCGCTTTTAAATCTTAGATTCGGTGAGCAGACGTAACTGCTAATAAAAATAAATAATATTCACTGCAAATATATTATTAAACAATATTTTTGAAAAATAATACATTTGTAGTAATATGAAACATCTGTCTGTAGTCTTATTGTTTTGCCCAAAGCCTCTGGCTATATTTCAGCGCCATCTAGATTTAATAATCAAACTACAAAAACCGCGGCCGATCCGTACTATGGCGACTGCCAATCCAGTCTATATCATCCTTGATAATACTTACTACTTAGGTATAGTCGTGGAATGAAAATTTTCGTCAATTTTCGATCTTGACTCGTAGACATAGAGTCGAAAAGTGACGAACTTTTTCATTACGCAACTGTATCTATACTCATTTGCAGCAAATTAGGATACTGTATTTTATCTAAATACTTTTTTGTCCAAAGAAGATTGTAATACCTACAGGCTTTTTGTGCTAACTATAAGTACCTAGTTACTTTTTGTTAATTGTACCTACTGGCATTGGTATTCAAGCTTTAAGTATGTATATCTGCATCAAATTTTATGTCAATCCGATCACAAAAAGTGGGTGAAATTTCACTAGTAAACTTCGAACAAGCAAACAAATGAAAGCTTACAAAAAACATTAGGACCTCGATATATGGTTGCCACACGTAGACAAAGGATTTCATGACTTAGTAGGTAAATAGGTACCTAGTATCTAGTTGCTATGACTGTGGCCATTCTTTCATTCGTGCAAATTGAGCATAGGAAATTGGCTGGCGGTTAGGTATGGCACGTAGCAAAGGAACCTACGCTACACGGTTATAGTTACACCTACCTAAAATTCAGCACGTAACAACGCATACTCCAACAAAAACACCTCACTACGAATTTAATAATGGTAAAAATATGCAAATAATCTCAATTAGTTTAACTGCTGTAAAAAAGGTAAAATTCCTTCGTGTTCGCTGAGCTATGGCCGCTTATTGGTCAGAAATGGTCAGCATGTAACGCCCACCGCCCGCGGCGCGCTCGCCTCGCCCTGCCATTTACATGTGAAATCTAAAATAATAAACCACTTAGGTAACTTATATCCTTGCTGCTAAGGGCGTATTAGAAACCTATTTTATTTTAGGGGGATACTGGATAATTTTCTATACCTACTTATCTAAGAGTAGCTAGGTAGAGTACGGAGTTCACATTAGTTCCAAACAGAAAGTCATAATAATATATTATGTGTGAATCCAATCGAAAGTAGAGTCATTTTGTGTTTTGAAATAAAAGTAGCTCAAATTAAGCTTTTCACTAGTTGAGCGGTATTTTTTTCTTACTGCACTCGTATTTCAAAACCAGCAAAAAAATTTTGTAACTTTAGCAGATGTGTGACACACATTACCCAAAAATTTAATCCCAAAGTGGTAAAAGTTTGACTAAGTACTCTACAGGATTCAAAAATGAAAAACTTATTTCTGCAAGTAAATAGGAAGTCAAGGGCTCTTTTACATGTATTTTTATTTAATCTACCATTGCTTTCGGAAAGACCATGACTGCCAAGCAGAATGCGCCTCAAGAAACTGGCATTAAGTATTTTTTTCCAAAAACTGATTACAATTTCATTATTATACATTACAGAATATATTTCTTGCATTATACAAAGAAAACTCACTAAACAGTTACGAGACTGCATTTTACGAAAAAGTGTTTATATTATAGGTATTAAGAACATGTAGGTACCTAACTTTTAAAACTATAATAGGTACATTGAATTATTTATGTATCTATATAACATGTAATGTTGGTGTCCATGTACATATGTAGTTAGTGATCATATTTGGTAGAAGTAAAGAGTTTTGGTTTGGTTTGGTTGGTGGTTTTTTGTGTACACTGTATAGGTATACCTATACAGTAGTACCAAGTTGGTTAGCTGATCATAAGATCAATTGATCAGCCATTTCAGGATATGGCCAGATTGGCCAGTATACAGCAGCAGTGATCATTTTTATATACAATATAGGCTTGCGGTTGACCACAATCACGCCCGATAGAAAGCGAAGATGAGGCCTATGGTGGAGCAGGAGCACGCTTGCCTAGTAAATGCTCATTCACCCTAGACTTGAATTTAGGGGAATAAGCAGAAAGACATTTCTGCTGTTTTATCTCTCACACTAAAATGACTATAGCCGTAATCGTTGTCGTAATGTAGCTCATATTATCTCTCTCTCTCTCTCTCTCTTCTTTTCAACCTTTCACCACCCAATGCTGAGTGTAGGTCTCTTCTAATGCACGCCATTCTTCCCGGTTTTGCGCCCTTCGCATCCAGTCCTTTCCGGCCACTCTAACAAGGTCGTCGGTCCAACGCATCGGTTGCCTGCCCACATTTACTCTAGGCCTCCACTCAAGCACCCGACTACCCCACCTGTTGTCCTGTCTACGACATATATGGCCCGCCCACTTCCATTTTCTGCTAGCGATCACATGGGCTATGTCGACCAATTTCGTTCTCTTCCGGATCTCTGTGTTCCTGATTCGATCACGTAGAGAGATACCTAACATAGCCCGTTCCATGGCTCTTTGGGTGACTTGGAGCTTGTGTATCACCTGCTTTGTCAGCGTCCATGACTCGGCTCCGTAGACCATGACTGGTAAGACGCATTGTTCGAAGGTCCGACGCTTGAGGTTAATGGGAATGCTTGTGCTCTTGAACACTTCGGTCAGTTTGCCAAAAGCATCCCAGCCTAGGCGGATGCGGCACTCAATCTCGCTATTTTGTCCGAATTTGGCAAGGTTCAAGGTTTGTCCCAAGTAGACATATTCGTCAACTCTTTCTATCGCATGCCCATGCACAGTAATGTGATCTATATTGGAGTTGTTGCACATTATTTTAGTCTTTGATGTGTTCATCTTAAGCCCAACAACCACTGATGCAACATAAAGCTCTCCGATCATAGCTGATAAGTCCTCCAGGTTTTCCGCAAAAATTGCTATGGCATCCGCAAATCGGAGATGAGTAAGGCGCTCACCATTGATGTTAATACTTCTGTCTGACCAGTCAAGAAGCTTAAAGATGTCCTCCAAACACGAGGTAAATAGTTTTGGCGAAATAGTGTCCCCTTGCCTAACTCCTCTCTCGACCGGAACCGGCTCTGTGAGCTCGTGGAGTTTCACTTGTAGCGTTGCACTTTGGTAGACTGCTTTGATCGCTTCCACATACATATCTCGTGTCGACCTGGCATCTTTGCAGAGATTGTATAACGGCCCAGTGTCCCACCGTATCAAACGCTTTTTCGTAGTCTATAAAGGCTACTACCAAAGGTCGATTATATTCAGTACACTTCTCTACAACTTGCCTGACAGTGTGAATATGATCAATAGTCGAAATCCTGCTTGTTCCACTGGCTGGGCAGAATCTAGTCTATTGGTCAAGCGTAAGGTGATCACTTTGGTGAAAAGCTTGCCATGTGTATACATGGCTTAGTAGAGAAATTGGTCGGTAGTTTTCAAGTTTGGTTATATCCCCTTTTTTATGTAGAAGTATCACAACCGCATTCTTCCATGTATCTGGTACTACACCCTCAAACAACACCTTATTGAAAAGCAATTTGAGTTGCTTTAAAACAGGCTTTCCTCCGTACTTCAGATATTCGTACGTTATCCTGTCCTTGCCTGGCGATTTTGCTGATTTCATGAGCTTGAGGGCATGCTATTATCTAATAACGTGTAAATGGAGGATAGAAGTATAAACTAAGTACAGTCAAGGAATTTAATTCTCTACCCATTTCGTAATAACTATAAATTAAAAATTCAAAAAAACCCCCAACGTAATTATGTCACTCGTACGTTTGAACACTAAGTCAATGCCCGTTATGCGTCTAAGATCCCTTCCGCAGCTAGCAAAAGAGCTGATAACTTTAAAACGCCTGAACCGATTTTGATGAAACATATCTAAGAACCATTGCCAAGAGACCTGCTTTCTATTAAAAAAAACCGCATCCAAATCGGTGCACCCGTTTAAGAAGCCACAGACAGACACACAGCAGACAGACAGACACACACACATAGCGGTCAAACTTATAACACCCCTCTTTTTGTGTCGGGGGTTAAAAATGTCGTGTAATATTCACAATGCATTATGGTCGAAATGTCAATTGCAACACGTCAAAAAAACATCGTTGCTAGCTCTTATGGTGACAGTTTGCCGTACGATATTCAAACTTAGGTGGGTAGGAAATTAAATTCCTTCACTGTACTTACTTATAAAAAAATCTGACCTGACCTAAACTTGAGTAATCTTAACACCTATCCTCATTAAGTATATATACTATATATACTAACCCGCGAATCCGTCCGCGAAGAATAGGGTAAGTAGGTAGGTATAAAAAATAGCCTACAACCTATTCTCAGACCTACCGAATA
The DNA here is from genome assembly GCA_947563465.1 of Archips xylosteana. Lineage (NCBI taxonomy): Eukaryota > Metazoa > Arthropoda > Insecta > Lepidoptera > Tortricidae > Archips > Archips xylosteana. Next base: position 15,563,113 of record OX387347.1, on the reverse strand, counting down.
CAGAGAAAAAAGTTTTATAAAAATCGGTCAAGCCGTTTCGGAGGAGTGCGATAACAAACACCGTGACACGACATTTTTATATATTAGAAAGAAGATTATGACGAAACGTGGTTTAACTTATCACCAAACATTTACTTTTAGGAGCATGAAATCAGAACTGATCAATTCTAAGATCTGGTTACGATATGATGCCTTGTGGTTTAAAGGAAGGAAATCGGTAATTAAATTGTAAAGTTAAGTAATGACATCATAATGACGCATACCTGCTCCAAGCCTCGAACGACTACATGGTGTTGAATCGTACCTAATGGATTTGCTACGGCCACCATTAAGACTTAGGTAAGTCCTGCTTAGAAATTAGCATAACATGGGACAGGGCTGGCAAGATAAATACATTTTCATAGACTTAAAATCATCCCAGCCTATATACGTCCCACTGCAGGGCACAGGCCTCCTCTCGGAATGAGAGGAATTGGAAACTTCACACACACCATCAAATTTCTTCGCAGGTGTGTGCAGGCTTCCTCACGATGTTTTCCTTCGCCGTAAAGCCCATGGTAAATTTCAAATGTGATTTTGCAGATAAATTCCGAAAAACTCAGAGGTGCGAGCTGGGATTTGAACCCACGACCTTCTGTTTGAGAGGCAATAGGTCAAACCACTAGGCACCACGGCTTCCGACTTAAAATATTAATAACTAGCTTTTGCCCGCGACTTCGTACGCGAAGACAATAGCGTTAGTTGTTTGCATGAAATTTGGCACACAGGTAGTTTATTACGTGGATTAACACAAAGGATAATGCCAGGAAAATGCAAAGTGCCCGCGGAATAAGTGAATTCTATAGCCGGCTAAGCCGTAGTGACCTAAAGGTTTCAACTATGGTCTCTTAAGCAGAGAGTCGAGGGTTTGAGACAGGGCTTGCACTTCTGAGTTATTCCGAATTCATGTGCTAAATTACGTTTGAAGGAAAACATAGCAAGGAAAGCTGTAGACACCTGAGAAGAAATTCAATGGTGTGTGTAAAGTTCCCAAATAGCACTGAGCCCAGGTGGGAACTACGGTCCAATTCTTCTCGTTTTGGGAGGAGGCCTGTGCCTGATTGAAACAGGCTTATTTTATCCCGGGAAAGTGCATAGTACAGTTCCCGTGGGATAGATATAACTTTTTTGACCTATTTTGAAAATCAGGGACATTGTAGCTTTTTATTAGTGCAATAATTTTAAATATCAGCCCCCAAGTTCAATTCACTTATTTCTTTCTATCCCCTGGAAATTTTGAATTTTCCCGGAGAAAAAGTAGTCTATGTCAATCAGGGATAATGTAGCTTTCAATTAGTAAAATATTTTTATAATCAGCCCCAAAAGTTGAATTTACTTATTTCAATCCCACGGGAATTTTGAATTTTCCCGTAGAAAAGTAGTATAGGTATTGTAGCTTACTATTAGTGTAAGAATTTTTAAAATCAGCTCCAAATTTGAGTTGTCTTACTTCTATCCTGCGGGAATTTTGCATTTTCACAAAGAAGAGTAATCTATAGGTACCAATCAGGAATAGTGTAGCTTTATATTGGTGAAAGAATTTTCAAAATCAGCCCCAAAGTTGAATTCAGTTTTTTCTATCCCGTGGGAATTTGGCATTTTCCCGAAGAAAAAGTGGCCTATGTCAATTGGGGATAGTCATATCATATCATATGAAGAAATTTTTAAAATCAGTGCCGATGTTGAATTTACTTATTTCTATCCCGCGGGAATTTTGTACTATCCCGGAAAAAAGTACTCTATGTCAATCAGGAATACTGTAGCTTACTATTGATGAAATAATTTTTGAAATCAGCCCCGAAGTTGATTTCACTTATTTCTATCCCGGGGGAATTTTGCATTTTCCCGAAGAAGAGTAGTCTATCCCAATCAGGAATAGTGTAGCTTTCTATTGGTGAAATAATTTTCAAAATCAGCCCCGAAGTTGAGTTCAGTTTTTTCTATCCCGTGGGAATTTTGTATTTTCCCGAAGAAAAAGTAGCCTTTGTTAATTGGGGATAGTCATATCATATAATATGTAAGAATTATTAAAATCAGCCCCGAAATTTAATTAATTTATCCCGTGTCGTGGTATTTTCTATCCCGTGGGAATTTTGCATTTTTCTGGATAAAAAGTAACTTATGTCAATCAGAAATAGTGTAGCTTTCTAATGATGAAAAAAATTTTAAAATCGGCTCAATAGTTTCAGAGATTCCGCTACAAACAAAAAAACAAAGAAAGTTTAGATATTTCTCTATCCCATGGGAATTTCGAAAAATCCTTCCTTAGTGCACCTCTACAATACTCAAAGTACATGTATGCCAAATTTCAAGTCTCTAGCCCCAGTAATTTAGGCTGTGCGTTGTCAGTCAGTCAGTCAGTCAGTCAGTCACGGTACTGTTTTATAGGTATAGATTAATAGATTAATTGATGTACTTATAATAAGTGTCAGTAATTTTGCTTAGTTTAATGATAGTTATGTTACTAATACCAACTAGATTGGTAAAAATGTTATAGTTACCTACGTATGAACAGATAAACAATTGAGTGTTTATCAGACTACAGTAAATGAGAAAAAGAACTAAATAAAATCCTCGTAAGATCCTGCGGAATTTAGAAAGAACGAATCAATTGTAAGTGCCAATTTTATTATTCAACGAATAAACAACTTTAAATATTTTATGCTTAAATAATTTCCAAAATTACTAATTTTATGACTCTCATCTAGGTCTTAAGCATTACTTCAGTTAGAAAAAGTCGGGGTTTTAGGAGGTTAAAGCAGCGTTAATAACTTCGGTTCGATGGCACTACACTGCTTTATTTTTACCCGACTGCGAAGAAGGAAGGGTTATTTGTCTCTCCTCTATAGGTACTTATACATATACATTCAATTCATTAAATTCATTCATTCATTCGATGGGGCAAAAAGGTTTTCGAGTGGCGTTGGCGTCCACGGACCGGAAGTCGCGGTGTGTAGGTAGGCCTCCAACAAGATGGAACGACGACCTGGTTAAGGTTGCGGGATCGCGTTGGCGTGGGACCGATCTGTTTGGCGAGCCTTGGGGGACGTCTTTCGGGTGAAATGATGGGTACATACATATACACATTTGAATTCAGTACACGTTATTATGTATGTTCAAATGATAGCTAAATTACGAAAGTCACGAAAGCACCTACCTGCTGCGCTTTCCTGGAAGAGAATGCATTAGAGATGTCGCTCTACCAAAGAGAGACAAAAATATTTATTAACTAACATTCTATTTCCCTGTATATTTTTACTATATTTAATTACATAAATGAAACCCTAGCCTATATTAATCTTTGTAGATGTTGATATAGATTAAATGTCATAGGAGGCTTGGATGCATATTATTGCGTGAGTAAGAGATTGGAGGAAGAAGATAACATTACAATGTCTTATAGCTAATTACATTTAAGATTGTGCTGTACACGTACATTTCTGAATTACCGCAGTTTAAATTCAGCATTCATTCTTATCCATCCACAAGAAAATAATCATACCGCTATAAAAAGAAAATAACTCAACGGAAACATACGCGAAGACATGTAATCACCCGCGCGCGAGCCAAGCGTAACGCGGGCGGGTTGCAGGCGGGGACAATTAACTAATATGGCGGATTAATTAGCGGCCTCCGGAACGGTCTTTATACCTGCCGATGGAATCACGCGCAGCTGCGGCTGGGCTCTCTGCTGTTGAAACCACGTTTTCCACACATCACTGGCCATAGTGGTCATAGGTACTTTGCCGTTGCAACATACCCAGCGGACTTCAGAAATTGTGACAACATCCTGTTCTATGCAATCGACTCGGGATCTGATGCTGATTTTGATCGCAATATTGCCTTGCAATAAGCTTAATTTGATTATAAGTAGGGAAAGAATACCCTAAATGGTCGTCCCACTTAATCTTGTGGTTTTTTAACTTACTTAACAATATAGGTACCTGTAATCTGCATGGCTGCGTCAGATTTGGTCCTCACTAAACTCATTTTCCCGATTAGGCAGCTTGATTCCACAAAACTGATTATGTATTTATTTCGCTGCAATTTGTATTTTTTTTATTCCGTAGATTCGTTGGATCTGATTCAGACACGATTGTTGCGAAATTAAGTCAAATTACGTGGTCGGGTCTAATTTTATTAGCGATTTGAGTTAATGCTCGTCATTACGTCGGGTGGGTAAAACAATGTTCGGGTGTTATAGGATATTTATTATTTAAATCGGCGTGGTATGAGAGCGGGTACGAGCGTTAAGTATAGACGAGAGCGGTTGGTAATTCGGTAATCAGTGGTTGCAAGTTCACGATGGGACAAGGTCACCGTCAAGCGCGCTCAACGAGATAATTTATCCTAAGCGTCGCTGGCGTCTCGATGGCGGTCCATAACTCGATGGTTCATCGTGATATTGACCCAATTCCTTGAATACCGTACGGTTAGGATATAACAGAGTAGGCTATTGAGGATCGTCGTGCCTTGCGCAGGTACAACATTTACTTAACATGATTGTGATTGCATTAACGATACACGCTCGTCAGCTTATAAATTATTGACAATAACATAGAGTGATTAAATGAGGCATGTACTCGTATATATAAACTAAACACTGCTTGTTTGATGATTGGCTTCTAGGACTTATAGCAACGGCAAAATAACGTTCCTTCGATAAATTTGATTAAAATTCAAGTCACCCGTTACAACGAGGGTAGGCACCTACTTCATAACGTCTATTGAATGGTGAATTTAAGAAAAATGTGTCACGTGCTGGCTTGTCGCCGAGATCTAGCGGGGCGGAGTCTCTTCGGCGACAAAGAGTCCTGGAGCGTCTAAGGAGCCCTAATTTCAGGGTGAGGGCCCTACTTCCGGAGCCTGCTGCTCAGCAAATTGCCGAAGAAAGGGTACCGTAGGCCGCCATTGTAAACCGATTCCAACGACAAAACATTGTTAACAACGTGTTGCCGATCAACTCTTTTGTGCCGTCGCGCACTCCTTAATTATGTGGAACAATGAAAGGGTCATATTTTCTATTTAATTTATAGAGGGTGTATACAGCGGGACTCTTTTTTAGTTACAAAGATACGATACGCCGCAGTTATAAAATATGTATTGCGTAGGTATTTTTCGCGATGAATTTTATGTTAGTTATACTTAAATGGCTTTATGTATGTCTTATCTTTTTGGTGCAGAAAATATTGATTTAGTCTGATATTAGTATAGTTTAAAATATACGATTATTATTATTCGCGAATGATGGTTTTTCTCAGCTCTAGGCTGGTATTAACTACATTTACGGGTTATCCACCAAGTAAATGTAGCAAGAGTTGTAGAATCTTATTTAAGTGGTATTTTCAGGATCCAGTTGCATGAACTTTCTCACTATTCTACAAGTGTTAAGTATTGCGGCTTTTTGTAAATTATTATTAATATGTTGGTACGGGTTTTTGATCACGGGCCCATGGGGACCCGGTCATTTGAAAGGCATTCATGGGGCCGAAGCCAACATGAAGAGGCCTTTGGTACCATATAATATAAATGAGATGGGCGCAACTACGGAGGTCTATCCCCTAATACACCATGGGGATGTGCTAGCGGACATTCCTCCACAGTTGCCAATCTATTGCCAGGTAGGAAGCGACATGGAATTGGCTATAGGATTGGGATGTTGTTGACTGGATTACCGGGCTATGGAGTGAGATAACGGACACCTACCATTTCAATATCTCATAAACTGAACTTTTGGTAGGCGGTGACTCGCCATTCACTAAATGGGCCCCTCAAACTATTGCCCGCTCGGGGCAACGCGGCGGCAACATTGGTGTGAACGGCTAAGGATGGAGAGGTGTCCCTGGACTTTAAACTTCAAAATGCCAACTCGCCACTTACGGCCAAACACATCCATCCTTCGAGCATTTAGCTCTTGCGTTCCACTCTAGGCGGCCAACAAAGGCAAACTAGAGGCGGGGTGGGTGTGTAACTGTGTGTGAGTGTGTGTATAAGCGCATGTGTGGATGTTTACCCCTGGAGGTCTCGGGTTCGTGGTGTCGCTACGCACCAACAGCTCGCCACAAGCCGCCCTGCGATGACTGACTGCACTGGTGACACAACAACACCAGCGGGCGATGAGGTCGTCACGTCCCTACGCCTTTATTAATATGTTGGTACGGATTTCCGATCACGGGCCCATGGGGATTATTATTATTATTATTAACAGAGCTGCATGCATTTAAGAGCTTTGGCCTGCCAGAAACGACATAACCCATGTATAGGTAAGTACAGGCTTTTTTATTACCTATATAAGGATATTCAAAATGAAAATGCAAGGTGACTCGATTCAATAGTGTAGTAGAGCTTGTCTAATTTAAAATGTCGCGCACCACCACCGCATTTACGCACAGTATTTGAAACTCAATTTAAGCTACAATAGAGAAATATTTCTCTTGGCAGATGTGCGTAAATGCGGTGGTTCGGCGCGCGTCATTTTAATTTAGACATGCTCTAGTATTGTGCATGTTGGGATAAGTTCATCTTTGTACTTACATTTGATCTGTCCTTACTTCATCATAATCATCTCACAATCAGCCTATATACGTGCTATTGCAGGGCAAAAGGACTCCTCTCAGAATGACAGGGATTGGGCCGTAGTTCCCACGCGGACCCAGTGCGGATCGGGAACTTCACACACAACACGGAATTTCCTTGTAGGTGTGTGCAGGTTTCCTCGCGATGTTTTCCTTCACCGTAAAACTCATGGTAAATTTCAAAATGTAATTTCGCATGCAAATTCCGAAAAACTCGGAGGTGCGAGCCCATTGCCGTTTTTTTATTTATTTGAAAGCAGGTTTCTTGGCGATGGTTCTTAGACATGTTTCATCAAAAATGGTTGTTTTGTTCAAAGTTATCAGCTCTTTGGTTAGCTGCGGAAGGGATCTTAGACGCAGAATAGGCATTTAGGTACTTTATTTTCAAAATATATTATATGTGACCAAATAGGTACGTTGGGGGTTTTTAAATTTTTATATTTACAGTTATTTTACCTTAGTGACTTTAATTATAACAACAATAAAGAGTCATACATACTTACAAGAAATATTTTTTAGCATTATCAACACTGCCAGCCAAGTACCCACAACGCGCAATATGCTTACGAACACTGACTGCCATTAGGTATGCCACAAATATGTATACATATTTATCTACATATTCAAATGTTAGGAATGCAGAAAGTCGCAACTGTAACTGTATCACCCTGTAGCAAGAAGAGCGCATGTGGTGGCGGTGAGTTCAGCTCTATTGTTCCCTCATGAGCAGATTACTATAATCATTGCGCACGTAATGTGGTAAATGATAAGGTGTGCTCTAGCGCTCAAAACATATGCTTTTGAAACTCATTCGTTCCAGTAGGGCACCCTTGCAATTGCAACCTGTTTGGTTTTTAAACAACCCTAAAATTGATTTAGTTCCAGACTAGGTTCTAAACTCAGAGAGCGGTGGTTTCCATAGCGTTACAACTGCTTTTGTGTGAAAATCCAAAATCATACATTTTCTAAAGTCTAGCTTGAGAAAAGTTTCGTTGTTCGATGTGACCATTTACTAAAGGAATCTTGGATTGTTTTCACTCTTTTGGTGAGACCGTCGTGAGCTCTACAAACTTTCCGGTTGCATTAGTTACTTAGGTATATTCTATCAGATTTTTCGAATCCTCGATAAATGGACTATTCAACTCAAAAATAAGTTTTCAATTAGTTTAGTACTCAAGTAGTTCCTGAGATTAGCGCGTTCAACCAAACAAACAAGCAAACTCTTCAGCTTTATAATATAAGTATAGATAAGTAAATATGTGCTGCAATTTTTAAAGTAGATTTATTTTTCTATTGCCGCCTATTAATTAATAGGAAGTAAAAGCATCTAATTCAACCACAAACTGGAGCACACACTAATTAAGCCTAATTAGAATCACTGGTAATTCCGATAGCGCGGCTTCCTAGTATTTTACCCTTAGGTACTGTAGCATAACCTAGATTGCGAGGATCAATCGAGGATCGGCTCATTATGCAGCATCCACACAGGCGCCGCGGCCTGTCATTACGGCAAATGGAGGCAAATTGCGCACATCTAACGCACTGCCGCCGCACGTCATGCCCGCTGCTGGTAAAAGCGTGAACTCGGATCGTTTCAGCACGAAGTATATGCTAATACGGGGACGCGGGAGAATGGCAATGGTTCGCATAATTCACTTTCTAACGCAAGTGCCGTGTGCAAGTGGATGAAAGAGTGCCGACCTTAAGTAATGCTGTGAATAGGATTAGTCTATGTATACATTCCACCCACAGGTACTCGTATATTGACTTTTATTTTCTGTAGTCTTGGCTGCTCCTGGGAAAGAACGAACTGCTGAAAGAAAGAAAGAGAGATTTAATCGGGCCTAACAAGCAAAACCAATACCTATAGTTCCGTAAAGTTAATTTACAATATCATATTATTCAAATTCAACATCACACCACCTACCACCTACCTACCGAGTTAAGGTCGAAAAGTGACGAACAATTTTTTACCCCGACTATACCTACCTATTTATTATTTATACACTTCTACCTGCCGCATTTATTGCCTATATGTGCTCAAATCAGCCTGTATACGTCCCACTGCAGGGCGAAGGCCTCCTGTCATTCTGAGAGGACTTTAGCGGTAGTTCCCTTGCGGGGCCAGAGTGGATTGGGAGCTTCACACACTCGATTGAATGTCTTTGCAGGGGTAAACAGCTACCCTCACCGTGTTTTTCTACACCGTAAAGCTCATGGTAAAATTTATGGTAAATTCCGAAAAACGCGATGCGAGTCCGGGCTCAAACCCACGACCCACGAGACCACGGGCACCACGGCGGTTTATGTGCTCAAATATTATTATTATTAATTAGCCTGGAGAAGTGTCCCACTTTATATCCTTATAAATATAAATGTAGCTAAAATTGATTAGCACTAGCAGGCATCTTGTATTTAACACCAAATTCTAAGTATAAAATTTTACGGGTAGTGTAGGTACTTACCTAATGAGTACTTATTACATTTGGAAAATTTAGACTTTGGGATTTTTAGAAAAAAGAGAACGTGGCGAGCGCAGATGAGGCGACATACCTTTTTTTTATTTATACTGATTATAATTTCTAAGGACGTTTACGATGTTTTATAACTACTTTATACCGAAAGGTAGATTACCTACTGGGATAGACATACCGCCGTGAGGAATAATTTAAAATTTCGGTTCTATTATGGTGACACACGAAACTAAATCTTGCACACGCATTGCAAACAGGTGTCAAAAGCAAACTTTGTTGGTAGTCGGTAAGAATATGCAATAAAGATTATACAGCATAGCTATGTACCTAATGCCAATTCGCATGTAGGTAGGTATGAATACAGCATGTTTGTATGGCATGCAAGTAGGTGAAGGAAGACACATCAATTCGCATTGGTAAGAAGGCGAACGTCATTAGAATTGTCGTGAGTCTGTAATTTGCAGTAATTTGCGTAATAACCACAACCCTTGCACACTTTGCACAGGTTCCTTAGCAAGTGAGACCCGATTTCAAAATGGCTTACTTATTGTGCAGTGGCAACTTTCGAGTTGGTAGAGCTTTACTGATAGGTGTAGTTCCTCAGTTTTGACCTCCATATTATATACGGCCTACTAAAATTGTATTACGTATGCTGAAGTAAGTTTATACCTACACTGTTCCATTTTTAGGGCTCTGTAATTCAAAAAGAAAAATGGAACCCTCATTCACTTCGTTATCATTCTGAGCGTCTCAGGAACGGGTAGATGAATCAAGTTTAAATTAATCTCAAATAGCTGTAAAAAAGATGTTTCTAAGTCAATGCAACCGAAAGATAACTTTATAAAAAAAAAACATTTGTTTCAGATCATAAAGAATCCGTAGTTTTATACTTTATGCACCTACTTATCAAATCCTAAAGGTATAGTAAGCATAGTACAAGCTTTGCTTAGTTTGGGATTACTTTAGTTCAATTGGTGTCAATTGTGCCATGACTTAATATTCTTTATTTATTATTATTCTGGATTAATTTCAAAATCATCTTGTAATTCTTGTAAATATTATTATTCGCCAACTTTTGCGTTCTTGCGGGCCTTAACAGATAAATTACCCGCATCGCAGCGTAGATTAACAAGCGAAATGACATCAAATATGAAAATTATTTTTAATCGCGTCCAATTGAGGTGCAGTACGAATGTAACAGACTAACCACTGGGTCGCGGCTACCCGAGCGTTGCCTTAATTAAACGGTAGCTCTGGCAACCGCTGTGACAGACCGTGGACACTCATCTAGCTATATTTACATACCTAGCACAACTGGTAGCTTTGTTCGACCTAATTGCCTGACCTTACTCAATCGTGAAGCCATTCCACACGGAGCAAATAAGTGAATTTTCAGTTTTACATCTCTTGCTCACTTGTTTTACGGTTCACGCGCTTTGCCAGGTTTTATAATAATCTCTTTTTGATCTTAATTAATTGTGGCCGTTATTCTACAGAACATATCCTTGTCAGAGCTACCCAGCTCTACCGTACTTGACCATAAGTCGTCAAGCAGTGTCTTATCCAACCTCGACTTTGGCGGAATTATTTTACCGTTCGATAGAGCCATCATTATTATCTCAAAAAACTTGGATTATGTTAGTCTTGTCCATAGCCTTCCGGTATCTGTATCTGGGTCTCAGTCAGCTTTTTACGGTATTTTTTCCATTATTCTTTCAGTCAATGGTTTGTTAAAAGTGATGGTACTCATAGTTACCTTTTGTGTAAACGTAAACAAGATAAGTAAAGTACTTAGTGTAGGTATCTATCGATGCTGCAGAGTCTCTTATTTGTTCATAGTTATTGCGGTTTATCTTCGGTTGTGATAATAATCATGGGAGGATGAAGTCAGAGCGATGAAACGTTTGAATATTCACCTACCTCTGCCCATGAACTTTGGGCATTGTGCTATAGATAGCATAAGCTATAAGTTCATGGGTAGAGATAGTTGAATGATCGAACATTTTCATGGGGCAGATCTGCCTGTCTGGCAGATAAGAAGTCTCCTTGAATTTGCAGTAGATGGATTTAAATTATCTTTAAAGTCAGTATTCAGAATATTAGTAAATCGGTCATGATCGCTATAGGTAAGGGGGACTCACTCTCATTGGGGAGGCGAAATAGAAGGAATTTTTAGGGAGTCTAACCTGGTTCGATATTCTTTCCCTCGCGTGCTGGATCTTGTTGGACGCTTGATTCTCTTCTTGGCTTCTTCCACCCCAGGGTGATTTATAATGATATTCGCCACTTCTTCGCGGGAAATCGTCGAAGGGAGCAGGAGCTCGACCCAACGCGCCGCCGTGATGAAACGAAGATGAAGGAATGTTTTTCTACCCCCGGTTAGACCGTAGAAAGTTGGATTGGATTGGTAAGGAAAGGGAGGGTAGAAATAGTGTTTAGTGATGGGATGAATCGGTATTCGCCATACCGCCTCCCGAAGAGCAGACGTGCTCTTGAAATTTCTGAGAACTTCAAGAAGGAAAAAAAAAAAGAAGATATATAATGAATGATAAAGGAAATATTAAACTGATACTCAACAATTGAATCTACGTTATCGGTTGATAGGCCGTTAATACGTTGCTGAGTTGACAGTTGACATGATGTTATGAAGAAAGTAATATTAAATTAACTAAAAACTATCTAAATATTTGAGAGTTGTATGACATAGCTAGACTTATTTATATTAATTGTCGTGAAGCAGCGGGCACAGCTTCACCACAGGTCGCAAAAGCGTGCCGCTGGAAGTTTTAATTTCCACTACTCGGACTATTCCATCTGTGCCAGGGCATACTTTCGTGACCCGTGCCCTGCGCCATTGCAAAGGTGCGATGTTAGGTTCAACGAGAAGCACTAAATCTCCAACTTGTAAATTGGGACGAGAAGTTAACCACCTATAGCGCTGTTGCAGGGTGTGAAGGTACTCGTTGTGCCATCTTTTCCAAAGATGTTGTGTAATGTGCTGCAAGAGCTGCCAACGACTTAGACGATTGCCAGGTGCTTGTACTAGATCTTGTTCGGGCAGGCAAAGAAGCGGCTGTCCAATCAAAAAATGTCCTGGAGTCAATACGTCGAAATCGTTGGGATCAGAGCTGACTGGGCAAAGCGGTCTCGAGTTTATGATGGCCTCGACTTTAGTGAAGACAGTGTTGAGCTCTTCAAAGGTGAGAACCCGCTCTCCAATAATGCGCAACAATATAGTTTTAGCCCCCTTTACGGCACTTTCCCAGAGTCCGCCATGATGCGCTCCTGCGGGAGGGTTAAAATGCCACTTGATCTGCTGTGGTGCAAGCCTTTGTTGAAGTTGAACTTCATCAATTTGGTCATAAATTTTTTGCAAGAGGTTGCGAGCGCCCACGAAGTTGGTGCCGCAATCAGAATATATATCCGATGGCAGGCCCCTCCTAGACACGAATCTATCCAGGCACGCCATAAAAGCGTCGGTAGACAACGCAGACACAACCTCCAAGTGCACGGCCTTCGACACGAAGCATATAAAAACGCAGAGGTACGCCTTGTAAGTCTTCGTGGTTCGAAGCTGAGACACTCTAACTGTGAAGGGGCCGGCAAAGTCGACGCCGACTCTTTGGAAGGGTCTGGTCTGAGTGACACGACTAGCGGGTAAGTTGCCCATGAATGGTGCCAAAGGCTTAACTTTGAGGCGGTAGCAACGTAAGCATTTGAAAATCCTGTGCCTAACGACTCTTCGTGCGGATAGAATCCAGAAACGACGATGTATAACCGTGAGCAAGGTGGCAGCACCTGCATGACCAAACAGAATATGGTAGTGGCCTATCAAAAGATGAGTGAAATGATGTGAGTGAGGAAGGAGCACGGGATGCTTGCTATTAAAAACTAAGTTCGAATTCGACAGTCTCCCTCCCACTCTCAAGAGCCCACTATCCTTATCAAGAAAGGGGTTTAGGCGGATCAAGTTACCCTTGATTGCTTTGTGCTCCCTCAACGATTTGATTGCGTCGGGAAAAGCAGTTGCTTGTACAAGTTTAATGCAAGTATTTAAGGCGGTATTTAACTCGGCAATAGTTAAATATCCCATGGTCTTGTGATGAGGCTGGCGAGCATTATTGATGAAACGCAGACACCAGGCGACAGTGGTTTGAAGCTTTGTTAAGGAGCTAAACCGAGATAAAATTGAGGATTCCTCGACGGTTTGCGACGTGCTCGCAGAAACCGGAGGGGTTTCCACTGCTTGCACCGGATGCGCAGTAGCAGATTTGATTACAGGGCGCTCGACGGCTTCAGTTGTGTAAGTAGAAACCGGAGCCTCGTCTTTTAGCCATTCAGGCCCCCACCACAGGCCATGGTTCAACAGCTCGGTAGGGAGCAGTCCTCGGCTGGCCGAGTCCGCAGGATTCAATTGCGAGGGAACATGTCTCCAGTAAGCATCTGGAACCAGTCCCTGTATCTGAGAGACACGGTTGCCTTCGTATGTTTGAAGTTTATGCGGAGCTGTTTCTAACCAGGCCAAAACTATAGTTGAATCGCACCATGCTGTGGTAGAGCTGATAACTATTTTGGCTTTCAACACCTTATTTACGTGCGCCAGTAGTCGAGCCAACAGAAAAGCACCGCAGAGTTCCAACCTGGGGATCGTTAGCTTCTGCTTGACGGGCGCGACACGTGACTTCGATAAAACTAAGTGCACGTTTGATTCCGACTCGGATTTCACGAGGAGGTACACGCAAGCGGAGTAATCCCGCTCGGACGCGTCGCAAAAACCATGAATATGGCATTCATGGTGTTGAACAGCGAGCACAAACCTTGGAATGCGGATTTGATGTAGAGCCTTGAAATCCTCGACGAACTTCGACCACTGTTGCTGCGCCTCAGACGGAATTGGATCATCCCAACCCAGATCTAGAAGCCACAAATTTTGCATGAAAGCCTTCGCAAAGAAAGTGACAGGCGTGATAAAGCCACACGGATCGTACAAGCGAGCAATGTTCGACAAGATTCCGCGCTTTGTGTTTGTGCGTGACATTTCGGACACGCGATATAAAAACACGTCCTCGCTTGGGTTCCACTCGATACCAAGTATCTTGAACACATTGTCACCGGACTCTTCGAAGCGGAATGGGCATTCGCGATGATCCGCCGGCAATCCTTCTAGGAGTTCACTGCGGTTACTTGACCATTTTCTCAACCGAAAGCAACCCTGACCCAACACTTCAACCAGCTGCAATTGTAGAGCCTTAGCTTTCTCTAGTGTATCACAGCCACTCACGATGTCGTCAACAAATATGTCTTCGCGTAGAGCACGCGAAGCTTCAGGGTAGAGTTCAGAGTTGAGATTTGCCAACTCATGCACGGCTCGGATTGCCTGGAACGCAGAACTTGAAACTCCGTATGTGACAGTGGTCAGTTCGAATTCTTGCAACGGCATTTCCGGAGACTCGCGCCAAAATATGGTTTGATAGCGCCAGTCCTCAGGATGCATGCGCACGTTGCGGTACATTTGTTTGATGTCGCATGTAAACACGACGTTGTGCAATCTAAACCTAAGTATTATGTCTTGTATATCTTGCTGTAACTTAGGTCCTGACATTAGGTTTTGATTGAGAGACACTCCCGTTGTACTAGCTAGGGATGCGTCGAAGACAGCCCGAAGTTTTGTAGTGCTACTATCCTCCTTTAAAACTCCGTGGTGGGGAATGTAGACCCTCTCACCTCCGTCGTCAGACTCCTTGAGTTGCATGTGACCGGACTTCTGGTAATCACGCATGAACTCTACATAGAGCTCACGCAACCTCGGCTCTTTGGTAAGTCTACGCTCCAAGTTATGAAAGCGCTTGAGAGCGGCAGGACGAGTTTCACCAAGTTGCTTGTGCTCTACCTTGAAGGGTAGTCTTACCACGAATCTACCATTTTCATCGCGGCTGTGCGTCTCGAAAAAATGCTTTTCACAGGCGATGTCTTCAGGATCCGGAACATGCGGCACTGGAGCCTCTTCGTGTCTCCAAAATTGCGTAAGAGCCAATTCTAGATTAGAATTACCAGAAACTAAGTTAGCACTTTGATAGGTACAGGATGTGACAGGTGAGTGTCCCATAACAACCCAACCGAATATTGTTGAATGAGCAGTGGGCAAGCCCTCTCCTAGCCTGCATTTGGCACCTGTGAATATTTCATCGAACAGGTCGACACCTAATAATAAATCTATGCGTCCAGGAGTATCAAAACTACTGTCCGCTAACCCTAAGTCTCTACATTTGTCCAAAACGCAAAAGCTTATTTGATTTGATGGTTGATATCCAGTGATGCGCTTTAGAATGATGGCAGCCGTGGATAAACCATGATGATGTGGATCCATAAGTGAGGTAATACGGCACTGTACCCTACCATGAGTGGGTTGCTGATGTTCACCTACACCAAATAAATCACACGACCTCTGACGTTGAAGATGAAGCTGTTGAGCTAAGCACTCTGTCATAAGAGATACTTGTGCACCAGGATCAATCAATGAGCGAACAACATGAACCTGACCGTTGGCGTCCTGGACTCCGACAAGAGCAGTACCCAACAATCCAGTTGACAATGGTTCTGAATTGTGTGAGACAAGCTGTCCGTCAGCCTCGTATGGCTGCAACGGTATTTGTTTACTAATTACCGATTTTGATGTGCGTACGTAGTTTGTATTGATA
Organism: Archips xylosteana; assembly: GCA_947563465.1. Classification (NCBI taxonomy): domain Eukaryota; kingdom Metazoa; phylum Arthropoda; class Insecta; order Lepidoptera; family Tortricidae; genus Archips; species Archips xylosteana. The sequence continues at coordinate 15,547,327 of OX387347.1, read as the reverse complement.
CAATTACGGGCATCAGAATTATGTGCATTTGCCTGCGGCGGAATCTGAATGCTATTTGAACTGCCTACAGCCTCAGCTGTGTGCAACTTAGTGTGATGTCTACCACCACAAACCTGGCAACATGACTTTGACAAACATTTTGATACATGATGTGGCCGCAGACAATTGTAGCAAAGATTTTTATTCCTAATGAATGATTTTTTATCACTCATAGAATCAAACTTCTGGCAATGAAAAATAGGATGACTTCCACCACAGCAGATACAGGTGGTCTGTGCAACGTGTAAGGTGGTGGGAGCATCGCTTGAATGTACATGTACTTTATTTACAGTACTTGAAGAAACCTCCAAAACACGCAAATGATCTTCAAGGAAAATCAACAATTTCTCAAAGTCCGGTATTTCATTAGCTTTTAGTGTAAATTCAAACTTAGTCCGCAGTTCAGTAGGCATTTTCCTTGATACTAGATGAAATAGAATAAAACTCCAAGATGTAACATCAAACCCGAGCGCCCTGAGTGCTTGTGTATTTTCCTTCAAGGTATTAACAAACCTGCGTAGGTTCTTGTGCACAAGTGTAGGACAAGAAACACTAAGTAAAAGTTCCAAATGTTTGGATGCAATCAACCTTTTGTTTTCATAGCGCTCTCTTAAAAGTTCATAAGCAACCTCATAATTTTCATGTGTTATGTTTAAATGGCGAACTAAACTCAAAGGTTCCTGCTCCAATACACTCAACAAGTAATGAAATCTCTGTATTGAACTTAATTCTGGGTTATTATGTATCAAACTATTGTATATGGCAATGAAGTTTGGCCACTCTGTATGCACACCTTTGAACTTAGTTAGTTCAATTTTAGGTAAATGGAAACGCGTACTTTCCATACCGGACGCTTTGTTTGATTGATATTGTGAACCAATAACTTGTGTTTGAGACTGTGTCACATCTAAATCCTCATACATAGTTTTTAATGAGTAGAACATATCATAAAACTGACGGTATTTAAGCTCCAATTCCGCTTTGGTTTTATCGTCACTTATAGCTAAAATCTGTGAATACGATTCGTCGAATTGATTTCGCATACGATCTGCATCGGCGAACCGCACTTTAAAACCTTTGATTTGATCCCGTGTCGGCGATTTAAAATTAGCTGCCATGTCATACAATTCGCCAATAAAATTGTACGAAGTATTGAACTTCACAATTAAAACCTGTGCTTCCATTGCGAAATTAGGCGAGCAAAGCCCAATACTAGACGTAAACAAAAGTACGAAACAGACAAGACGAACGAGAAAAAAGGTTATCTTTGATTTAACTGTCAACTCTGAGGCGTATTTCAACCTTTAACCAAATAAGTGACTTTAATTATTTTTAATAGATATACGGAACTGGCAAAGGGAACGTATCCCATACAACCAATGATATTACTTTGACGTGTGTCACAATCGAGTGTGAGCTAAGCTTAATGGGACTAAAATGACAATGCAATTTTTTAGGAAAAAAATGTAAAATTGGGAAATGATTTGAATTTGGAATTAGGAAATGAAAATGAATGTAAAATTTAATTATAATTCTGTTCGAAAGGACCAAAAATGGGGAGGCGAAATAGAAGGAATTTTTAGGGAGTCTAACCTGGTTCGATATTCTTTCCCTCGCGTGCTGGATCTTGTTGGACGCTTGATTCTCTTCTTGGCTTCTTCCACCCCAGGGTGATTTATAATGATATAACGCGCCGCCGTGATGAAACGAAGATGAAGGAATGTTTTTCTACCCCCGGTTAGACCGTAGAAAGTTGGATTGGATTGGTAAGGAAAGGGAGGGTAGAAATAGTGTTTAGTGATGGGATGAATCGGTATTCGCCACTCATCTTTTGCAGAAAATACTTTGATAGGTAGGACCGATATTGTACCTACCTATCAGTACCTAGTATTTTTATCCTTTTCCTATGATAAGTACCTATATCGGAAAATTTGGAACTTGTGTTGCGTGTCGTAGTTTAATTGTTTCAAATAAAAACAAAAGCCAACCAGCTTTTAATTTTACCTTCGTGGCTACAGACCGCGTTTCTGTATAAAGGCTACTGTAATGTAATATTTCAGTCCACTTACATACAGCAATTTAGCACATTAAGCCACTATCGGGGTGTAATTACGTACATACAGTTGGAACAATACGAAATAATAAAAGCGGATCGGGCGTAAGCCATTTGCATTTCCGCCAGGAGTTGCAACATTGCAGGTGCTTTTCCTTTCTGTCGCAGGCAGCGCCGCGGAGGTAGACAGAGAGGGCGGAGGGTGGCCTCCGCGGTGTTCCCGTGCCTCATACTTACTAAATGATTATTTTGATTACGTTTAATTTGCATACGGCCGGTGCAGCGTTCGCCCCAGGCCGACCGACGCCGTAACGACCCCGGTACTTTTCTGTAATGTTTTCGCCATTTTCAACAAAATTCTTCACAAATCGTATAATTTCAGGCTTTATCATGGTTATTACGAAGAAGCGCCCGTAGTCTTCGAACCGCCATAATAGGCCGGTCGATGCTCAAATTCATGATAACTACGAGTAGGTAATCAACATAGAACCTGCCCCGGCAGGCTTAATAGCCCTCGTCTTCAATCATTGTTAATATCAGACTCTTAAAAGTTCATAGGAAGCTGACTGACGAGTCAGATGAGTTGAACCCTGTATTTAATCTAAAGACACTTCGTTTCTCGTTATAACGAAGTAGTACCTATCATCAGCGAATGGCATATTTATGCAGAAATGTACCTAATTACAGTAAGTTTAAAACACGGATGCGAGAAAGCTAGATACCAACCTAATAAGAAAAGATAGCGCAGAAATTGTCAGTAGATAATATTTTACGTGTTTTTAACGTTTTTTGATATTTGGTCCTTCGAGCCGTACTTTGGTAGTTGTGTTGTGAACTACGTAGCTACCGTGCAGCGCGCGCGCATTGGATCCGCTCGGCCCAATCGGCGCTGGCCACGCCCACGCGACGTCAAACTATGCGATGAGAACCTGCAGGCTTAACGAAGATAAATCAACGTGCCCTTATGTGAGAATAGAATACCTAACTCAAGTCACATAACAGGCTAGCTTCGCTTGCGTTAACCATTAGATCTGGCGTTTGAATTGAGGTTCCGACATTTCAGAAAAAATCCATAAACTAAAATTGTGTTCTTCAATGAACTGAAACAATTACTTTGCTCACCCGCGACCTTGATATGGACCTTCGCAAAGTAACGCCTGACTCAATAAATTATAGTTAGTGGTATTCGTTAACGTTGCATAAGAAACACAAAGTGGAAAATGTCAAGTCTCTGTACCCATAATGGTAGTGATTTCGGATTTTTAGCCCGATCCTGTCAGAGTTTCAGGATAAAACGCACGCACGCACGCAGCACGCACGCACATTATACAGGGTTTAGGTCGCCCCGCCATTCGGTCGCTCCTCCTAATCTAATAAAATAAACACTTGTATTTTTGCAAAATAGGCTTGCGTTTGACCACAGTCACTCCTGATGATATAAGCGAGCAAGTGGCCTTAGCGCACTCTATTGCTTTTTAGGGTTCCGTACCCCAACGGTAAAAACGGACCCTATTACTGAGACTTCGCTGTCCGTCCGTCCGTCTGTCACCAGGCTGTACCTATCTCATGAACACTGACGCAGGCACATTAATCCAATTAATCCAATTTTTAGCTGTTATTTTTCTAAATAAAACAATTAATATATCATGGTTTGTGCGCATAACTTTAAAATTTTTTAATGTGCATGTATCTGCGACGCCTAGCCAACTTTTAACCCATTAAAAGAAAGCATAAATTGGATAACGCTAAGCTGGGACTGTCCGCACGAAAAAAACAAATTTAGTTCCTTTTCCATATGCGTGTATGATGTTAGCTGTTATTGTAAAAACCAGGGCGAAGGTTAACATCAAAATCTGAACTTTACATTAAACTCCAAGTTGGGTATTTAATATTAAGTATTCCAAAATCCATTTTTCCGCAGTTTGTGTGCGGATATACAATGTGGCTTCTAAAGCAGAGGGTCTTGCAAGCCCGGACTCTGAGTTTTTCAGAATTTATGTGCGAAATTACATTTGAAATTTACCATGAGTTTTACGGTGAAGGAAAACATCGTGACACACACACCTGCCCAGAAATTCAATTGCCTGCGTGGAAACTACGGCTCAAGGAGACTTGTTTCCTGCAATGGGACGTATATACCTACTATATACAGGTTGATTCAGGAGACATGAGAGGGAGTGAAAGGGGTGATGGGAAGATTCACACACTGAGCAACTTTTACTATGGAACCGCCTCCGAAATCGCGGATCGCGAAATTCCTGAATCAGCCAGTATACTGCAATGATGGTTGACGATCTATGTACATGCGTCAGTACAAAATTTACTTGCTACTAGTCTAAGATAACTTAGAAACTGTGCCTTAACACTAGGGTTGATATAGGTAGGTATTAACAGATAATATAACTAGCATTACAAACTGTCACTGCCTATTAGGTCAAGTAATTCTAATAATAAATCTCGATTCACCTATATCCAAAACCCCATAACTTAGGTCCACCATCATCGAACATATGATTGGGGACAATTGGGCCCATCGCTGTGGGCCATGGTCCGATTGAGCTTTTCAACGCGACTCGACATCCGGGACATTCCAGACTTAATGGCATAATCGTGCCCAGCGGCCTGGCGTTCGTTGGTCGTACCTAGTTTGACGTAGGTTAAGATGGCAGATGAGGGTTCTTCAATTTTTCAGGCTAAAATAAGTTTTTGTAAAAAAGTATAGGCTTTTCGCTGATTGTATTTTTTCTGGAGTGTGCCATCCAAATTACAACCAAATACCAAATTTCAAGTTAATGCGACAGTTTAAAGTGCGCTAAATTCGACCTCGAAGACTTGACCCAAAGCTTGTAAAAAATAGGTTTTTGTGGCATTCTATTATACTTATTATCTTAACCCTCAAGCAGTTCAAAAAGCAATGAGCTTACTTTTGAAATGTCTGTTTAATTACCACTCAGTGGACAAATGTTGAATTCGAAATGCGAGTGGAGCAGGAGAAAAACACCACTCTAGTCCGAGCCAAACTGTTATACAATACAAAAAATACAAAATCATTATGGATGATCTTCATCTGAAAGACTCTTATTTCTGTGTCAAATGCGGCTCGGTTTGAGCGACATATGTATATACTTACATGCCGTGTGTGATGCCGCTGCGTTCGAAAAATGTTTTTCGGTTGTTTTGTGAGCATATGACACTTTATTTTTAAAATCATCGGATGCAAGTTCACCTTCTTCTTTCACCTTATTTCCCTTCTGCATCTGGATGCCGATCAGCTGATCCTAATTTTTGTCTGAAAATTCTATATAAATAGTACTTACTGTGCGCCAATGCCGAACAGTAAGTATAAGATGGCTCCTATTCAACATGGTCCAAGGTAGAAGCACTGTGGTAGGTCGGTATAATAAGGGTTTTTATTCAAATTAAAGCTTTCTCTTTGCACTTGATACGCTACAGTACCTGACATGACTACTATGATTAACGAGCGGGCAGCGGAGCGGGTAGCGGGGCGGACAGGCAAATTGATTTGTCGCTAGAGGCTAGCGGATTGCGATTCACTTGACTGCTATTTCATAGTGCAAGCTCGTGGCTATTTTGACCTTGTTATGATTATGATAGTCTAACTTAAAACAGTAACTGGGCGTTTTGTTAAAAGATTTATGCGATGCAAGTAGTTCTTATCCAAAATCTTAAAATATGTCGGAAAAAGTCGGTGCGTCTTGAATAGTTTTTCAACATCATCTCAGTCTATATACATCCCACTTAAGGGCACAGGCCTCCTCCCAGAATGAAAGCCGTAGTTTCAACGCAGGCCCAGTGCGGATTGGGAACTTCACGACACACCATTGAATTTCCTTGCAAGCTTATTTTAAACGTAATTTCGCACGTAAATTCCAAAAAACTCAGAGGAGGGCCGGAGTTTGAACCCGCCCCTCTGCTTGAAAGGCCATAGGTAAAATCACTACCTAAGCCACGACTAAGAGGGCGCCATTGCAGTTCAGCGGCCCGCGCTACAGCCAAACTTCACTTAAAATATTACCAAATTTGAAATAACGTAATAATTTCGCGAATTTACTAATCAAAGACTGATTGAGCCCCATTTTTGCTTATCAATAAAACGAGGAATACTCTTAAGTACTTCAACTTTTATCTAACTTCTGACGATTGTACGTGTATTCTGTTCTCGTAATAGGCTATAATAGCTTTAGATTTTCCACGTTGCAATGGCGGGAGTTTTTTGCTGTCCCAACTGGTGTTTTCTGCATAATGGAGTTGTCCAAGATTATAGAGTCGCCGCAGTGATAGCTGTGATTCCGTGGGACTGCCATTGGTAACGGGAACATTAACAAAAGACGCGATTTGATTGTGCTCGCCTGCCTACTACTTTCCAACGGAAAATGACAAAGCAACTGTTGCATAATCTATGGGTTGTTTCCATGTTTAGGTCTTAAAGAAATTGCTTAGCATCGATCGTTCCGTGGCCCCATTTTACTGTATCTACAATGATGCACACCATGTAGGTACGTGATTAAAAAAGTAACACATTTGTGGTCAGTAGATAGTAAGTGCCATTCACGAAGGCGCGTAAACTTTTCAAAAGTAAAGATTAATGACATTGAAATAAGAACCACGGCACGCGTCGTCATGAATGACTCGATCTATGTATACACATGAAGCCGTATTGTCTAACGTTTTTGATACTTGCCTTCGCTTTCACCATCTCTTTCTGTCATCCATCATCTTATAATAGTAGGCAAGCGTCAGAAGTGTTAGAAAATAAGCCTGCTGGTATTACTAAGTTGATGTTCTATGCACTGGAGGTAAAATAGTTATACCCAAGCTAGGTAGGTATATCGATTTGTGTCGGGTCTGTGCTGGCCACATCAGCGTAAGCTTAACTACAAAGCGAAAAATTAAATAGGTAACTAAGGTTGTAGGTAGGTACTTACTGGTCAAATTAAAATTGAAAAATCAAGATTAATTTACAAAGGCTCCGCTGTCCGTCAATCTATTCGTCTGTCTGTCTATACTTATCATTTTGATATGTGTATAGACTCCTGAATTTTTTTGTATGTTTATGGCCGCTATAATAAAAAATAACAACAGTAATGTTACTGTAAATTTTTGTTCGCGTTTTCGATCTAAATGATGACGATTGTACGTACAGAAAGAAACGTACGTCTTCTTATGCGAATCAGTCACAAATCAGGTACCTGCTTGGCAGTTTCTTTATTTATCAAATTATCACACTTCTATTCATACAAATTTATTCACGCACACATTGAGATAAACAGATGAAAATTCACTTCATTTTGTTTTACGGAGTTTGAAAACAAAAATAAATAATAATCCTTAAAGTTCGTGTAAACAGGTGCTCATGCTCATAGAAAATCGTAACTACCCACCTAATTTGACGTCGCCGACTTTAACAAATACCATTCTATTTCAAAGCTAAGTAACTATGTTAATTATGTTATGATACAATCTTTGTCAAATTTGAGTCAATTTGGGGCAATAAAATAAAGTTTTATGTCGCATTTACTTTGATGCGGTCTCGGAACTAGTAATTATGAAACAAAGGGACTTTCGGCTCTAAGGTCGTAACTACTCTCTTCCAGCCTTATTGCTTTCATATCATTTTAATGATCTTATAATATTATTTAACTATGGGATTATACCTTCTCAACTATTACAATACTTATATTATGTACACAAATTTACTTGGTATGATTCTAAAAATATACAGACCTACTAATAAACTAAGCTGATTGACTAAAAATGCTTACCAAACTAAATCACTACAAATAAAATGCACAAAAAGAATTAATCTCTTTCTTTCTTTCTTGTCTCTGATGTAAGTCTCTGATGTTAAGGGATACGTTCGCCTTTGTACATCTGTTTATCTTGTTAACTGTTAATTTTCATGTTTTTATGTACAATAAAGAGTTATACATACACACATAATATATACATATTTGGTTAACCAAGTTATTTTTGGTTGTATTTGCTTTACTTAGTTATTTCACGCTTTGCACTTAATCACCTTTTAAATCAAATGGATCCTACCAAAGTTAGTTAAAACTAATTTGACGTTGACATAAATCTGCAGGATTATTTGTCTAACACACTTTGTTTGGCTTATAATTAACATTATTTTATTTTATTAAGAAACAAACAGTCATATACAACATAATAATAACTAAGTTGAATATAAATTAGACCTATAGTTTCCTTACGTGAATTTGAGTACTACGTAATAAACTTAACTATTGTTACATGCAAAAATAACTAAACTAAACTAAGTGCAATGTGCTACATAAACAAACAAGACCCAAGATAAAAAGTTGAAGAGTGTATGCATTATTTACTCAATCGAAACAACTGGTACTAAGTAATCCATTTAAGTGAACGCTCTTTTCAAAGAACCTAAGGTACAATGAAATATATCGACATCCGCGAGCTTAACATTATCGTTGTAAAGTCTACAAGCACGTCTAACAAAAATATGATTACGTGCGTAGCATGTTTTGCTAACAGGTATAGCGAACAATTCCTTTTTGCGACAATTGCGCAACATTATTTTGTAAACATCTATAATCATTTTTTAGAAGCAATTTACTGTAACATGATTTTGCCGACTACACTCATAAAAATGCATTCAGTTTCAGTTTGATTCCGCTACTCAACGCTAGATGGCGTTGGTCACCAAAGCACGTCCTGTTCATTTTACGACGAAATGTTCACTAAGTACAGTCGGTTCCCTAACATAAATAACATCCAATTTTATGTATTAGAATGGGAAAAAGGATACACCGACCGACCGACCTTATCGCCGCAATTACACAACAAAAAACGAAAATCGCTATTAAAAACTAATAAATTAGTTAACCACCTTTGCCAGGTATTAACATCAACTTTTGCAGGGAAAATGTCAAACCGCATACATACAAGCAATCGTACATCAGGTGCACGTAATTCACCCTAACTAATTAGGCACCATTAGATACATAACCAATTACTGGTTACCTATCTATTATAATGTTTAATTATGGAGTTTTTGCTCAAAGGCGTATCCAAAATATGTCATTAGTGGTTGAACAAATGGCGAAAAAAACCGTTTGTTTGGCTCCACCCCGAATCGCCATACATTTGTATTCATCGACTGCTACCTACTGCCTTGGAGCGGAACGTAACTGTGGCGCGACATGCAACGACCCCAAAAGGCTACCAAGAAATATTGTAGCCTATGGCTTAAGAATTTCGATTAGGTCGGTGGCTGAGGGGTTGACTGTTAATAACAACATTTTTTGACACGTTCAGTCGCCATCATAAACATCTCACACAATGTGGGTACCTACTTACCTAATTTAAGCTCCATATTAAAGTTTCTAAAATTTACCATTCGATGCTGAGAACCTTGGTCCGTGAGGCCCTAGCGCTTTGAGGCTTAAGGAAATAGCAAAGGAGTTAGTCAACGTTACTGGGTACCGAAGTGCCTGCAGCTTCCTCAGACAAAGTTTAAGCTTTCAAAGAGGGATTGCTGCCAATATCTTCGGAACCTTGCCTCAGGAGACTCATCCGTTTAATATGTATGTATGATCATCATCAACCTACGTTCGTCCACTGCTGGACATAGGCCTCTCCCATGGCACGCCATTGAGCACGATCCTTGGCCACTCTCATCCAGCTCTTGCCAGCCGCCTTGCGAAGATCATCGCTCCACCGAGTCTGAGGACGTCCCACGCTACGTTTGCCGATCCGTGGTCTCCACTCAAGAACTCGTCTACCCCAACGGTTATCGGTTCTTCGGGTTATATGGCCTGCCCATTGCCACATATTTTGCATATGTATGTATGATATGACATGTCTATCTAAAAAATTGAGGCAGGGTTACATAGAGTCAAAACGTGTATAACTTTCCCTTATTCCAGGGTTAGCAATGATTTTTTTGAACCCTGCCCGCGGGCCTAAAAGTACAATCAAAAGTGATCACCAAAAAAGTACAGAAAAAAATAATAAATAATAAAAAAGTAATGTATATAGTTAAACTGCTGTCTTGGTAACAAAGTAAACCTATCCCTTAACGATACTTATTTTTTTTAAATTTATTTCTGACAAAGTGTAAATAAAATCTTTAAAAATATATATGTAATATTAAATCTTTTAATAAGGCTGCCATTGCCTGCGCATGGTAGCAGCTGTGAGGGCGGCGGGGCGGTGCGCATACGCCTCTGATGTTATCTGGTGTTTACAAACTCTATGATAGAAATTAAATAAGTTCCTAAACGTACATTTCATGACCGGCTGACTGATTAAGGTTAGTCAACTACTGGAGCTAAAGACCGGCGATATGGGAGAGATATACCTAGTATATCAATGCAGGAGCACTAAGAAGGGATTTTTTGAAATGCTCACGGGTCAGAAGGCTGTCTATCTTTTACTCTTCCTCGGAGGCTAAGCCGCGGGCATGGGCTTAAGTTAGTACAATAATAAAGTGCTATCAGAAAACTAAGTAATTGTTTTTTATTTTGTAAAAAAACATGACAACTTATACTTAAGAGGGTTTATACCTGCTGAGCTGGCAACGTTGCATTTTTGTTAGTTTTTCTTGATTATTCCATAAAAATTGAATGAAAATTATAAATGTTTTGAATACAAATTGTTCTAATATATAAGTTTATGTATCTACTGCAATAATAATTCGTGATAGACTTTTATTTTCTTTAAAAACGAACAAATTATTACCTAACGGTTTTTAAAAAAAATAAAAGTCACGAATCATTATTGCAGTAGACACATAAACTTATATATTAGAACAATTTGTATTCAAAACATTTATAATTTTCATTCAATTTTTATGGAATAATCGAGAAAAACTAACAAAAATGCAACGTTGCCAGCTCAGCAGGTATAAACCCTCTTAACGTAAGACCATTTCTATATACTCATATATATCAGTCACCAAATGTTTCGCTAAAAGGCTTAGGGTGTAGTAAGAAACATAAATGTTCCACAGATAATCGATATCGTTAAGGACGCAAGACTCGGCGAACTTCTTCGCTTTTGTGTTATGTCCATACGTCGTTATCGCGGGGGCAAAAATGATTTGACAGTACTGAAAGATTATGAAAATTAGTAATAACAGAAGCGACACTGATATCGAGCAACATTTATGACCAAGAGTTCAAAATTTATCAACTATATTACTAATATCAGACCTCCATACTTGACTTGATTACTAATACATACATAAAAAAGATTAATTACGCAATAGCAGCGTCAAACTCTTCAGCCACTTTTCTTGCTTGACATTGACATTTATTAATTATTCGTAATAATAACTGTGTTTACAACATAATTATTTGTGATCTATTACGAAATTCAAATAAAATCCGAGTAAATATACGTTAATAAAAATTACACACATTGTTGGCTTATTATTCAAGTAGACACATTGACTTCTATGTATGTAAACGTTTAAACAGTAAGTGTAAGACAAATTTGATTGACCTTTTCCAGCGAAAACTTTAGTTTTACTAAAACTTCTTAGATGCTTAGAACTTGTAGGCAGAATATATCCGTATACTAAACAGACATTCTGTTATGTATGTTCTTTAACTGATTTTTTCTTGCTCCCGCGATAACGATGTATGGTCATGTCACCTAAGTTCGCGGTTGACCTAACAGAAAAAACTTGCTGCCATAGAAATATTAATGTATAAAAATATTTCTTTTTGTGATGATAAAAGTAAGTACGAAATATTATTCTTACGACTATCTAAGCCTTTAGAATATGTACCAACTTTATAAATCTATTAATATTATTATATCTCTAAAATTCAAAGTCCTGTCAACGCACAGCCCGTAACTATAATTAATATAGACTTCAAATTTGTAAAAAACTAATTTTAGGGTTTTTGGAAATTCCCACTAAATAAGGTAAAAAGGGGATTTATATATTCAACTCAATGGACCCTATCACCGCAACCATTCCTGTAGGATCATAGAGCTGCAGTAAGTAGATAGTGATTGTGAAGGCAAGAGTCAAAAGCGTTAGACAATAAGCCTGCTGGAGATGACCATAAATTTCATATGTGCTGGACGAAGTCGCGGCCAAAAGTCAGTAAAAAATAATTTCACTAGCATTTTTTATAACACTTTTGTTGTCCCCGCACGTGTTCAAACCTGAGGTCCGGTGTTGAGGCTGAGGGCGTTTGGGGCGGCGTAGAGCCGCCTCGCCGATTGTACCGCAGCATAAAGGTTGCCCGGCCCTGTGGAAATTCAGTTCGTTATGCTCCTTATTAATGGGCACCATGTAAATAATGATTAGGAGCAGACTTAGAACGGGGTCTGTTAGCGCGACCCTCAGCTAAAAAATAGGACACATGACATGACCACATTTGGTGATGAAAACTACACGGTACGTGCGCGTTTCGATTTTTTCGATATCGAGTTTTTATGCCGGCTCGCTGTGGTCGTAGAGTTAGGAAAAATGTACTAAGTATAAATCCTTGTAAATGACATTATTTAAAAAAAATAGTAATAAATATCACGGGACAATTCACACCAATTGACCTAGTCCCAAAGTAAGCTAAGCAAAGCTTGTGTTATGGGTACTAAGCAACGGATAAACTTACTTATATTTATAGATATATACTTAACATTCGTATTTTTCATACAAATATCTGCCCCGACACGGGAATCGAACCCGGGACCTCAAGCTTCATAGTCAGGTTCTCTAACCACTAGGCCATCTGGTGGTTGACTATTTATACTTAACTACGTACTTTCCTACAAGCTTTTATTTATATTTGCAATGTTCGTGTGTAGGGTATATTATATGCAAGTAAGCAACTTAGCTTATTGTCTCGCATAAGCGGGAGAATAATGCATCATAAGTTATCATTAAACGAAGTGGACGTGAAGCCATCGTGTAATACACGTTGTTCGCCCGCTCCCGCATCGAAACCGAGAATATTTCACACCGCTCCATAAATATGGTCAATATGTCGTGTGGTATTGTCGAAACTGACAAATTGCTCGCTCGCCCGCCACATTGTCGACCGACTTTTGCCGACCCTTTCGAAATCGAGATGCACAATACAGAATGACTTTACCGACTATCATGTTCACTCCGACCTTTTGAGAGAATGTTGCAAATCGTTTTTATTATATCTTTCGCGCGGGTCCTTCGGTTTTCAATTTACGGATGATAAATGAGTTGCCTGTTATTCTTTGTGTGCACGCCAATAACTTGTATAGTCGATAATTTTACGACAGTGTTTGGTTTGTGGATTGCGACAAAGAGTCGGGGCGAGTGAATTCAAGATCAGGGCAAATAAAAACGAATGCATTGATCGCCGCGACACCTATTTTGTGATTGAAGTTTTTGGGATATTTTATGACAGAGATAAAAATCTATTGTGCCTACTTAAATTATTTTATTACAGATTGCTACCTAGTAGTATTTGTCCACAAAATACCAAATCATTTTTTTTACGTAAAACTGACCTATGATTGACCTACATCTCATCTGATGAAAAGTACAGATGAGTCTAAATGTGTATCTCACTGGTTCAGTGTAGCTCTAGGTTAAAAATGAACTTACAAAACAAGGTAAAACACAAGAAACTAGGAGTTACTATTAAATCAGGATACCTAAATACTAAAGAAAACTCTTTCTTTGGTTAGTAGGCTTTCAGAATTGCTAGGTATGTATTCCGGTAATGAGTTAGTTCAGATCAAAAAATAAAGGCTATACAGTCAGTTAGATTATAGTGATACAATCAACTATTGAAGTGCCTAAGGAAAATTAGTAACCATACCATCATCTTGGACCATTTTGAACGACGTATAGTAACTTTTTTTTTTAACTCAAGCATTAACAGTAACAGACTACAACAACAGCAACAACAACAGCAACAGTAACAGACACAGACAGGCAGGCAGCAACAGATTGGTGATTTTCTTTGAGTTGTTGATATTTAAGGGCAGTGGTGATCATTTTCCATCAGATGACTCGCTTGCTCGTTTGCCTAACTCTCTTAATAAAAAAAAAGTTGTATGGAAAATGCAGCATATAAATAAGAGCTAGGTACTCTTGGTTTAAATGTACGCCATGCCTCTGACACCCTCACAACCCGAACATATTTGGTTTGAAATCAAACAACACAACGAACCCCAACAAAAGCAAATTACTGTGAAAATGAAATAAAACTCCTCATCCCCTACTATTAGGGAATGATGTAGCGATACTTGCGTATGCGCAACATGCGAGACATTTCGTCCGCGCCATTTCAAACAGCCAATACGCATAACCCTCCCACGAATTTGAACTTTAGGGTGTTATAAAATAGGGTTCAGAGTGATAAAGGAGTTTTCGAGGGTTCGCCATAGTGAAATATAATCCAAAGTAACCGTGACGGGTGAATAGAGCATAAAAAACATATAAATCAAAGTCAAAAAGGCATGGAGAATGGCCGCGGGTAGTGTCACCAGCTGTTTGAGTTTCGGGGCGCGCAAGCGCTTCAAAGCTTTATACTTTATTCCCATCAATAATGAGGGTAATTTTTCGGCATTCTGTCACATTAGCGATGTATTGAACTATTGTTATTTGTTTTTGATTCAACTTCGCAATTATTCGTGATTTTACCAAGACAAGCATTGTACAAGTGAGTAAAGTGTAGAGCTTATAATTATAAGTTGGTTTTCCATAGAAACCATTGATCCAGCCGCATTTGTTCCTCAGACCAAGGATGATATAGACTGGATTGGCAATCGCCATAGTACGGATCCACCGCGGTTTTTGTAGTTAGATTATTAAATCTAGATGGCGCTGAAATATAGCCAGCGGCTTTGAAGGCAAAACAATAAGACTACAGATGTTTCATATTACTACAAATGTATTATTTTTCAAAAATATTGCATAATAATACATTTGCAGTGATATGAAATATCTGTTGTCTTATTTTGCCTTCAAAGCCTCTGGCTATATTTTAGCGCCATCTAGATTTAATAATCGAACTACAAAAACCGCGGCCGATCCGTACTATGGCGACTGCCAATTCAGTCTATAATCATTCTTGCTCAGGCATAGTTTCAACAAGATTTTTTATGAATAATCTGTTATGGATAGTTGAGGGAGAAGTCATGGTAGCCTAGTGGCTTGACTTGTGGCCTCTCGAGCAGAGGATTGTGGGTTCAAATCCCGGGCTCTCCCCTTTGAGTTTTTCAGAATTTATGTGTAAAATTACTTTCAAATGTAGATTTGATTTTTTGATTCGATGGGATAAAAAGGTTCTCGAGTGGCGTCCACGGACCGGAAGACGCAGTGTAGGTAGGCCTCCAACAAGATGGAGCGACGACCTGGTTAAGGTTGCGGGATCGCGTTGGATGCGGATGGCACAGGACCAGTATGTACTATGTTCAGTAGTGGACGTCTTTCGTTAAGC
Source organism: Archips xylosteana (assembly GCA_947563465.1). Lineage (NCBI taxonomy): Eukaryota > Metazoa > Arthropoda > Insecta > Lepidoptera > Tortricidae > Archips > Archips xylosteana. The sequence goes on along the minus strand of OX387347.1, from coordinate 15,531,787 downwards.
CGATGACGTAATTTCGGCTGAAGTGATGATGATGATGATATACCTACATTTGAAATTTACCACAAGCTTTACGGTGAATGAAAAACATTGTGAGGAAACCTGTGCACACTTGCGAAGCAATTCAATGGTGTGTGTGAAGTTCTCAATCCGTATTGGGTCCGCGTAGGAACTACAGTTCAAATCCTTTCATTCTGAGAGGAGACCTGTGCCCAGCAGTGGGGCGTATATAGGCTGAGACACAGGTTACGAGTATTTAGCTCGATTGCAAACACGTCACAATAGCATGTTCACATTGTATCTCAAACATGCTGTTTACTTTCCTCTTATTGAAAATACAAACATCGCAACAATAGTTTAGTGTAGCACAATAATGTTTGACAAAGCGAGAGCCGCCAAAACACGGCAAAATAAATCATCCTTTCAAAGTCAAGTGGATACTTTAATAGTAAGTCGCTTTAGTAAACACATGTCAGGTTCCAAGTTAGATAAACGTTATTTTTATTTACACTGTATAGATATACGTGTAGTTTTGCGGTAGCAAACGTTTGAATCGGCAAATTCGAACATGTCTTCATTACATATTCGTGTTTGAATGTTTTAGCAGTATTTGGTATGATTGTTATATTGTTAATGGTTTTATGCAGGATGCGCCATGATAAAATTTAATAAATAAAGTGACTGATAATCCTATATTTAGTTTATTTTAGCATTAGAAAAAGTGTAACAATCTTGACGAATCTTTTTATTGAAAAACGTTTTAAAAACATAGTATATTACTTACTGGCTGTTGCCCGCGACTTCGTCTGCGAAGAATTCGTTTATCGCTATCCCGCAGGAACTATGCAGTTCTATATTATTCTTAAGGTCTCAAACTACCTCCATACCAAATTTCATGTAAATCCGTTCAGCCGTTATTGCGTGATTGAGTAACAAACATCCAAAAGTCTTCACAAACATTCAGGTATAATATTAATATTTGTAGGATGATACCAAAAGAATGTAAATATGTACTTGCTAATTATTACAACGTCAAGATCGCTTACTTTCCTTCTAATGGTAAAAAAAGAACATATAGGTACCTATTATGCAGCGTATGTCCTTAACCAATAGCGATGCGTCAATAATATTCTCTACTAGCCTTTGTCCGAGGATTCGCTGGCGTATACCAACAGATTTGGCAGTTCAATTAGAATTAAGGAATTTTGCCAAATTCCCAAGGTAATTCTTTAAATTTACATACTTAGTGTACTTAGCGTTTGATATTTTGAGTTTCTTTAAAATATCGTGGCAATATCGGGATAAAAACTAGTTAATGTGTTAGTCGAAAGATCTACCTGCGTACCAAATTTAATACAAATCCGATCAGCCGCTTTAGTGTGAAAGAGTAACCGATACACACACATCCATACTCGCCAACATTCATTACATTTTATACTTTTTGACGGGTCTGATTCTAGATTTTAACTCTATTATTTCATTCATCCATTTCAGCCGAAATACGTCTACTGCTGAACAAAGGCCTCCACCAAGGTTCGCCAAACATACCGGTCCTGCGCCATCCCATCCAACGCGTTCCCGTAACCTTAATCAGGTCGTCGCTCCATCTTGTTAGAAGCCTACCTACACTGCATCTTCCATTTGTGGACGCCATTCGACAACCTTTTAGCCCCATCGGCCATCAGTTCTACGAGCGATGTGCCCTGCCCACTGCCACTACTTGGGTATGGCTTCTTCGATCTATGTCTTTATGTATGTGTGTGACTTTAGTTCTAATGTGACCCCGCAGAGAAACCCCGAGCATAGCCCTCTGAGTGACTTGAGCTTTTTATGAGATCCATCGTTAGCGGCTACGTCTCAGTGCCATGAGTCATCATTCGGCAACACATCATCAAGTCAAAACTAGCTACTATAAGTAAATAGATACAAATATAAAATCACGCCTGTATTCCCAAAGGGTGAAGGCAGAACACACGAAACGTATTACTATAAAACAAATAAATACTATTAATTTATTTAATACCGCACTTTGCCATGATACTTCTTGTATGATACCAACCCAACTACTTGTATGCGGTTAGAGTCCAACGTCAGTTGCGGTCACCGACGACCCGCGCTCCATCTGCCGGCCTAATTACTTCCTACGTTTTGAATCCTTTGTTAATATTTTTAAAAGCCAATTACGCAAAGAAAGTAAGCCACACAATGAATTTGAAAGGAGAAAGTCTCGGATCCACCATATTTGACTGCCGTGAAATTGACAGTTTATTTTCTAACCGCAATTTATTTTTGAAGATAATTGGCAGTTGTGAGTTGTTGCGACAAGGCGATGTAGACACAAAATAATATGGGGGAATATTTCTCTTTACTACTATTAAATTATTCAGGTAATCCAGCCTTGCCAGTATGTAAGTACAGCCTATATGACACAGGCACATATTCGTAAATATGTAGGTACCTAGGTACAGTTTTTTTATGTTTCTGCAATCTACTTAGAAACAGATTTCCTTGGACATCCTTAATTCATTCGTTTGGGATTGGTAGGTTCAATAGCAATCGACAATCTTTGTGAATTTAATTTTATTAGTTTGTTTAGCCGTTGATTTCAGTCCCATCCATTCAATTTAGACTTTAAAATAATTGCTTAGCTTAGCAAAATATAATCTATATAAAATTTGCGAAACAAATACAAAGTATTCAAAATAGTATAGCACTGTGATGTTCCGCTACTGACCGATAGATGGCGTCCTAAAACACTTACGAACTCGCAGGAAATTTGTTGATGCAGATTTATAACAATAGGAAAATTGTAAACTATAAGGGTACCTTATTCTTTTTATGGTATAGGACCCTAAAATTGTAGAATAATATTCTCTTTTCTGTTATTTCTTCTTGTTAAAATTATAAATCTACTTATAAATGCAAAACTTATCGGACGATGATTGGAAATGCCAATACTTACCTACGTTTATGAATAACATAGCTAAAAGCAGTAAACATTTTTGTAACATTCTTATTATTAATCACAGAAATAGGTACTTACAGAGTAAAAATAAAATGTTAGAATTGCTAAAACCACGTACCTACACTTCACACATATGACGTATAGTTAGGTATTTCGTTATGCAATGGGTCCCAAGGTACACATAGAATTGTGGGTACGTATTGGGAGTGGGCGGGGCCGTATTCGGGAACAGAATTAATCGAGTTGCATTGTTGGCGGGAAACAAAATAAACAAATGAATGAGACGCGGCGAGGTGAACAATCTCTGTAGGTACTATTCTGATTTGATTACTTAGTGCGTAAATTTTATGACACGCTTTCTTATGTATACTAAAGGAAAGAGTCTAAAACACATAAATATTTTATTCTATCATTATTGATGATTTTGATTACGATGAAAAATTAAATATAATAATGATCTTGTAAAATTAAAGCTTAGGTATCAACCATGACTCATTAATAGCTTTGATTGAAGCCGTCCAGTCAAGAGCAATTTCGCAGAAGGTTAGTCATGTTGAAAGCTTTATTGATACCAACTTGTATTTTTTATTTCCATAAAAAAATAGTAAATCCACGTCGAGACTGAGATAAACTTACTAAATTTAAATATGGACCCTGAAATTAAAAATTAAGCAACGTAGAGTTAGAGTTGCAAGGTGTAAGCAGAGTAGAGTTGGTTGTATTGTTAGCACAATCGAAGTCTGTTTTTATTCCATACAGCATACCTACTCAATTCATAACTGAAAACAATGACTTAATTCAATATGCGTCGGCTGACTTCACTCCTCTAGTACTTTAATTATAAAATGTCCAAACATTTTAGGTAACCGGCGTGTTGTCTCTCGTCGAGCGATCTAATTCGATTAATTTATTTCAGCCACCAATTAACGAAACAACGGAAAAGCGACCGAGCGTAGAAAACGCGAACAAAATACGACTATTTATTATTTGTTCATTGTGTCGCCGGCACGGGAATGAGCCGGGGCGGCGCCGACAATAGCCCGCCATTATACCCGTAAAACAATACCCAGCTTTATTAAAAAGACATTCAATAATTTATTTTATTCGCACCAAGCCAACGGCTAAAACAAAAGTGCTCAATACAGCCGTAACGATAAAATATACCAAAAAAAAACATAATTTATAATCTATCGCAACCAAACATTCCAAAATTCGCTTTGAAAATAGAAAGGGGCGTGAAACCGCACAAACGGTTAAGCTATTCAAGGAATGCTCGAACAATCCGAGTCGTGCGCCATCTGTTGACAGCGGATTGAGACATTTTTGCGAAATTGTGACGTAATTACACACTTCCGCTTCCGGCAGCGCGTGCGCAAACGACGCCGCTCACGCCCACCGCAGCTTTCATGAAACTTAACACTATTTCATTCACTAAGTTGTTACAATCTTTTGAAAAGGGGAAAAGCATTTTAAGATCGCTGCATCTGGAGTTATTGGTTATCTTTAACAACATTACGAGGACAATGGACTTATTGTGCTAGTCACCCAGTACATAATCTAGTCTAGACCCTTACGTCGAATCTTGATAACATTTTACTACAGTTATTTACTTACCTACATTTAGGTTCTACTACTTTCAAAGGTACACAATAGGTATAAATTAAATTCAATATAATACTTATGCTGTAATAGATTTACTCGTAGTGTACCGTAGATAGTTCGTTGAAGGCGCAATAGTCTTGTGGTTGACCTATGGCCTCTCAAACAGAGGGTCACGCGTTCGAGCTCAGGCTCGCACCTCTGAGTTATTCGAAATTTAAGTGCGAAATTACATCTGAAATTTACCATGAGCATTACGGCGAAGGAAAACATCGTGAGGGAACTTGCACACATCTGAGAAGAAATTCAATATTGTTGAAGTTCCTAATACGCACTGGGTCCGCGTGGGAACTACGGTCCAAGTCCTCTCATTCTGAGAGGAGGCCTGTGCCCTCGAATAATGATAATGCTTCTTGAATAGGTAATTAAATTACAAATATTTCTAGAAATAAAACGTTTCGAGGTTCAGTTGGAGGAATGTCCATTATTAATTATGAAGTCTCACTTGACAGAGACGTGGTGTAACTGAGAGATTTATTTTCCTATGGAATGACAGTTTTTGCCCTGACCCAAGACAACATGGCAAAAAGTGACGCGTGTTATACACGCGCCAAGCACGACATGTCAATATCTATATGTACGTAGGTAAAATACGTATACTTATTATCTATCTACGAGTATCTATCTAATACCTTTAAACGAGCAATAATTCATGTATATTATAATGAGAATCTCGGAAACGGCTCCAACGATTTCGATAAAATTTGGTAGGTATGTGGGGGTTTTCGGGGATGAAAAATTGATCTAGCTTGGTCTTATCTCTGGGAAAACGCTTGGCACCGAGTTTCAGCCCGAGCGGAGCTCGGTCGCCCGGATATTTTTTATAACATGACGTTGTTTACATAGTTTCAGAAAATTTAAGAACGTAAAAAATATAAGCATAAGGTTTTTATTAAATAGGAGGACACATCTGCACCGCCCATTAATGTTTATGTAAATCTTCTTTACAATGGTATTGTTGCAAACAACCAGTCAAATTGTCAATTTATTTTGTTTTGTAACAATTAGAATTTGCGTGAATAAACATTAAGTAGTTAGTTCGCCTATTCCATTTTTAGGGTTCCGCAGTCAACTAGGAACCCTTATAGTTTCGCCATGTCTGTCCGTCTGTCTGTCCGCGGCTAAGCTCAGAGACTGTTAGTACTAGAAAACTGTAATTTGGCATGAATATATATATTAGTCACGCCGACACAGTGGTTAAATAAAAAAAACTAAAAAAATTTTTTTTAGGGTACCTCCCTCAGACGTAAAGTGGGGGTGTTTTTTTTTCTCGACTAACCCTATAGTGTGGGGTATCGTTGAATAGGTCTTTTAAAACCATTGGGGGGTTGCTTACATGATTTTTGTATTCAGTGTTTTGTTTGCGAAATATTCAACTTTAAAGTGAAAAATTTCATTATAATCGACCGTCCCCCCCCCCTCTAAAATCTAAACAGTTGGGTGGAAAAATTTGAAAAAATTCAAAATGGTAGTAAATGTATTAAATTTACAAGGAAAATTATAGCGGCTAATATTGCTTGGGAATTATTTGTAGTTTAAGAGTAAATGGTAGCCTAAGGTATTAACATACCGTCACTACTTTGAAAAACTTGTATCTCAAATCAGCTTGTAAACAAAACTGAACCTTGATACGCGCGTAATAAAGTTCACTTTGCCATATTAACGATTTTGAGATACGAGCTTTTTTCAAAGTATACCTAACTTGGAAGATTCCGTACACATACGAAATCCTTAGAAAAATATTACTTGATTTTTTCGTAATGGCTACGGAACCCTATCTTGGGCGTGTCCGACATGCTCTTGGCCGGTTTTTTTGTTCTCTGTGCTATGCCGGTAATATCCCCAAAACATTATCTTATAGTATTTCTTGGTGAAGTCATGGTGGCCTAGTGGTTTGACCTATGGTTTCTCAAGGTATGGTCTGGAAGCCTCGGGGCATAAAAGGAGTGGAGGCCCCTGGGCCACAAATTATTTTCCAAATAAAATGACCATTTTTTTCACTCGATATTTCATTAAACAATTTTTCGAAGTCTTTTTTGTGGGGGGTCTCTATTGTCCTCCCCTAAATCTGGCCCTGGACTTTGAGCCGGGGGTCACATCTCTTAGTTTTCGGAATTTATGTGCAAAATTACATTTGAAATTTACCACGAGCTTTATGGAAAACATCGTATGTGTGAAGTTCTCAACCCGCAGTGAGCCCACGTGGGAACTACGGCTCAGGTCCTTTCAATCTGAGAGGGTTTTGCCCTGCAGTGGGACGTATACTTATAGGCTGGGATGATGATGATCATGATTTTGAACATGAATCTACCGGGAGATTCACTCATAATGAAAAAATACGGATTTATACTTAAGTTTTTCATCATCATCATCATTATCATCTCGGCCTATATTCGACCCGCTGCAGGTCACAGGCCTCCTCTCAGAATGAGATGGCTTGCGCTGTAGTTCCCACGCGGGCCCAGTGCGTATTGGGAACTTCACACATACACCATTGAATTTCTTCACAGGTGTGTTCCCTCACGATGTTTTCCTTCACTTTCTCTACATGTTTTCCTTCACTCTCTCTACAACTCTACATGTTTCAGGCTAATCCGTAGCCCATCTTCCCGGAGCACACGCCACGGCGGCTGCTGCCAAACGCGCACTACGCGCCACCGCTCAGCATGAAAAACATGAAATATGTAGAGTTATACTAGTTTAAAGACGTGAGTAATCCCTATTTTTTCACTATGATGATGATTCCTTGGTGTCCACACGTTTGCGGCAGGAAGCAGTTATGCTGGCACCGAATGCGTTCTACATCCATAAGTCTGTTGTCTGATTGGCGGTGGTTCCCGATGCTCACGTCCCCGACAAAGCCACCATTTGCATCCACTTTGTCATTCATGTCTCCGCTCGGCCTCATTCCTATTCCGAATTTATCCCAATGTGGATATGGTAATGAGATTCAGACATTCCCGACTTTCTTTTACAGCGATTTGTACATAAACGGCATTATAACGAAACTTTTGCAATAAAAAACTAGTTTTCTGCTTCGTAGGCCTTAATTCTAAGCCTAGTGACTCGAATTTTTACGCCCAATTTGATTGGATTACGTTAGATTTATTGTTTGACTGCGAATAACAAACTCGTAGATCCTAACTTAAATAACCAGAAAAAGTAATTTGCGATACAAAAAGCAAGCATTAAATCAGAACTTAACACAATACAAACAAAACTTAGAGGCTGAGGTTGTATAAAAATACAATGAGACTCGTAAAATAGAGTCCGAAAATATTGGCCTGATCACAAACAAACATCAAAAGGCCACAACGAAGCGGAAAGTAATAAAGTGTCGCAATAGGAGATTGCTTTAATCTTTAAAGTCCACAAACGAGGGCTGATTGAATGCTCCCCTAACGGCAAATGAGAGAGCAGTTCATTTTATTCAATAGATGCGTTAATTTGCATCATCTTTGTGCATATATAAACGTTAAATACGTTTTGGCCTGTTTAATAATGCTGGCAGTCATAAAGGCAAAAGGAAAATTGATGCAGATGGAGCTAATCTTCTTCTTTATTTAGGTTTGCTAGAGTACTTACTTCGACGTCTCATAAAGCTACGAACTAGGTGTGATCCTATACTTTTTGACGCAGGAATAGTTCTTTATTAAGAATTAAAGTTTTCACTGTTTACTTAAGTTGCTGTACTTATAATATAATGTCTAAACTTTATCGATTCTCACTAAAAACTAGTCATAACTAACTTTTTTTGATTTAATATGATCGAAACTTCGAGCTAATTTTAGCAACAAGTAGTTCGTGATTAAGTCCCGCAAAATAGTAGTTGCTGTATAATTTTATTCTTTTTCCTTTTTAACGGACTTAGTTAAACAGAAGCTGTCATAGAGTAAGTACTTGAATTAGGGCAATTACAACCCCAGTGGCAATTTGCAGTCATTAGTTTATCACGTCACAAAAAGACGCGTCTCGGCGGCGTATTTACAAATTTTAAATTCGCCCGTCGTGTGCGAACCGTACGCCCCCTGGCGTTATTGGCGTCGGCGTTCCTTTATTAACCAGTGTTTGATGTTCGTGTGACGCGAGGAAATAGATAAATTGTTTGTTTTGCTGCGATATCAATCCAGGCAAGATTTGTCACCCGTATCGGGGCGTGTGAGGGGTTTAAATGTTGAATAAATATGTTTTATCTTAATCTTCGTCACTGTGAGGATATACTCATGGCGTTTGAAATAAGTTTTTCACTTCTCATGCTCTTAAAATGTTACTTTAGTCTCTGCATATCGGGACTAAAGCTCTTTTTTGATCTCAAGGGATTAAAGTAAAATTTTTTTAATTGACTATGGAAACCCCTAAACTGCCAATCACGGTGTTTGTGAATGGAGGATTATCGCCATTTTCAGTAACTGGGTATAGACAATTTTAAAGCTTTCCACAGACCGAAGCACGCTGCGGACGCACTGTAGCGCCCTGCGCTTCGGTCTGTGGAAGCCTTTAGGGCGTGGAAATAACCTCAAAATGACAACTGTATAAAAAATATTTAAAAAATAATAATTTCGTGAAACACGTTGAATAATTACGAATATTAATCTATTTAATTATAAAATATTAAAGATGAATTCATTTTGTTTTGCACGTAAAGAAAGATTTCCTTTAGCTTAGGTGTTTTTAATTTGTTATTTTTTAAAAACGCTGTCGGCAAAGCAGTTCCCTGCTCTGTCGATAAAATAGCAATCCGCACTGTCGGCAAAGCAGTGCTGGAGTGTACGGTAGATAGAGCAGTTACGTTTGAATGTTAATATGGCGTGACTTCAAAATAATGCGATGTCAGTTGCATTTAATAGTAAATAGAAAGTATAATTAGATATAATTTAACAAAGAATTACCATATAGAAAATAAACTTAAAAAGTCGTTTCTTTATTCACGGGCAAGTGTTTCAGTTAACAATATATTTTGTGTGTGAACTTAGATCAATTAGGTTAATTTATTTGCTGATTCTAATGAATGAACAATTATCATTCTTACATGCATAGTCCAATTAGTTTTAACATAGTCTTTAAGTTAGAATCTGTTGGCTAATTATGCAAGCATTTAAAGCGTCACTTTACAAATAAATATAAAAGAAAAGAAAAGACAGCGGTATTTTTTTTGCTATTTGAATTTTGAACAGATGTCCATTGCTCGTATTGAGCATACGTTGTAAAAAAGTAATTTTGTACGTCGTTTTTTCCTCGCATTCAAAGTGAAAAGTAGAGTGTTTAACGCGGGACTAATCTACCATAATGACAACTCGAATTATAGCCTCCCTCGCTATCGCTCGGGTGGCTAAATATCTCGTGTCATTATGGCTTGTTTTAGTCCCTTGTTGAACAATCTACTATTACAGAGATTGCATCTTTAATTACCTGACTAAATAACGTTCTTAACAAGTAAGTAAGAGATCGCTTTTGAGCAATGTAGAGTCTGTGTGAGAGAGAGAGAGAGAGAGAGAGAGAGAGAGAGAGAGAGAGAGAGAGAGAGAGAGAGAGAGAGAGATGTTTATTTACACAGGAAATACAGTTGACAGGATAAGATACAAAAAAAAACATCGAATAGTATAAATTGGGCCCCACTCAGCATAATGTTGCGGCAAACCACAACGCTGTTTTTCAGTGGGATTAATTTTATCTGTACTGTTTTGGTGATTAATAATAGTAGATTGTTGAACAAGGGACTAAAACAAGCCATAATGACACAAGATATTAAGCCTCCCGAGCAGAGCGAGGGTGGTTATAATTCGCGTGTCATTATGGCAGTTTAGTCTCGCGTTAAACACTCTACTTTTCACTTTGAATGCGAGGAAAAAAACGATGTTTTAGGTATACTAATCTACAATATTACTTTTATACAACGTACGCTCAATACGAGCAATGGACGTCTGTTAAGAATTCAAATAGCAATTTAAAGTTAGGAGTTCCGCGGTTTTTTTTTGTTGAGTGACGCTTTAAATGTTTGCATATTTAGCCAACAGATTCAAACTTGAAAATTATTTCATAGCTAATTGGACTAAGTATCCATAATAAAATGAATTCATCTTTAATATAATTAAACAGATTAATATTCGTAATTATTCATGGTGTTTCACGAAATTATTATTTTTTAAAATATTTTTTATACAGTTGTCATTTTGAGGTTATTTCCACGCCCTAAAGGCTTCCACAGACCGAAGCGCAGGGCACTACGGAGCGCTACGGAGCGGGCGCTACGGAGCGCTGCGGTCTGTGGAAAGCTTTAAAATTGTCTATGCCCAGTCACTGAAAATGGCAATAATCCTCCATTCACAAACACCGTGATTGGCAGTTTAGGCGTTTCCAAAGAAAATTTAAAAAAAATACTACTGCAGAGACTAAAGTAACATTTTAAGAGCATGAGAAGTGAAAAGGATAATTGTATTGTATTGTAAGTTGCAAGCAAGTAAATAATTACTTGTTTAAGTTAAGTAGGTACTTATGTTGACTCTACATTTGTGATCTATGTACTTATACAATGCTGTTAATAATTATATTAATCTATATGTGTTTTAAGAATAATGTAATATATATCACGTGTCAAATTTAATATATAAAAGCAGACGGAGTCGCGGGCAACAACTAGACTTCTAATATATAAAAATTTCGTGTCACGGTGTTTGTTATCGAACTCCTCCGAGACGGCTTGAACGAATCTTATGAAACTTTTTTGTCAAAGTCAAAATGATTTATGATTTATTGTCTATACTCGGTAGGTCTGAGAATAGTTCATAGGCTATTTTTTATACCCTTCGCGGACTGAGTCGCGGGCAACAGCTAATATGTATACATAAGTATAGTCGGGGTAAGAAAAGGTTCGTCACTTTTCGACTCTATGTCAACGAGTTAAGGTCGAAAAGTGACGAACCTTTTCCCCCGACTATACATAAAAATTTAAAAACCCGTACGTTTACTTTTATGAATACCTGTACCTATATTATCCATTGCACTTAGTTTCGTCATAACAGTACGTTATTGAAAATATTTGTTACGCGATCGAGGGCTTTTGGTTTCAATGTTTTTTTTAGCCCGCGTATAAACCATTATTAAATCCGTCATATTGGCGGCTGGCTTTTTTAAAAATGATATATATTCAGTGATACTTGCGCTATCAAGACAAATTTAATGACGTATCATTATCAAAATCGGTCGTGACGTTGCGTAGTTATGAGCGGATATAGGAACAGACATACGTTGTATTCCTACAAAAGCGTTATCTATACTGATCGAACTTCATCCTCTTGACACAAGTAAGTTATAAAGCCACTTCTGACTATTGGAGCATACAAATATCTCCTCAAACGCGCCGTTAACGTTCCTCATTAAACCGTAACATTAAAAAATATGAACAAGCCAAAGGGTTCTCATTTCTGTGATTAGTGTTGCCAGCACTGAGTTTGGTTGAGATTTATCGTCTCTCGGAACGCGGCGAGTGTCAGATGGCAGCGATGGCGGATATGGCAACGTGTGACGAACTGCTGCGGTAAATTAAAACATTTTAACTTGACAGTTTGTGTCACGGTTGTCGTGAACGCGCTTTAACTGGCTTCTTTGCAGCGGATGATGAGATGGTGTATTTAGAACAGGAGAGGCCTTGGATGTGCTAATAGTTGTTTTATAGAGAATGCTTTCGATTCTTGTTTCTAGCTCTGATTGTCTCTCTGTGTGGAACTTTATATTAATGATCTAATTAGAATACAAAAAATCAATAAGTGAAAATTGAATAACTTTTTTTGGAAAATATCGCGGTAGAGTCGTTTTACGATGATTTCTGTGACACGTGAACTTTCGTCAAAATAATCATTATCGACTTTTTGACATCCCTTTATAAAAGTTATCATGGCAAGTGTCACAGGGATCATCGCAAAATATTTTAACCATCATTGGCATCTTACCTACATAATATAGGTATACATATAAAGATAGATTTTTTTTGCTGAATCATCATTATATCAAATTAAGTGATGAAAGTCGAAATCTCAGTAGTCGTCATGACTTTTTAGACAGCCAACAAATTGAAACCTACGCTGTGGAGATTTATTTTATTATTTCGTCAGAATTTCTCGACCTCCCAGAAACTATTCTAAAACTCATCAAATATGTATACGGATACAAATATATTATGTATATCATTATCTTTATTAACTACTTTTCTACAATTCTTTTAGCATGGACCTCATTAATATGGACTTGCGCAAAATACTTAATAACTTAATCAATCAATTTACTTATTTAAAAGTATCTCCTTGCATCTGCTGTTCCGCTCGGCAATATGTCACGGGAGTCGAGCGATCGTAATAACAGCTACTGTTTTATGAAAGGCGCTGACACTTCCAATAGTCGTGTCGCCTCCTAACAAAAACGAGTAAAAACTAAACGAGTATCTTACACTTTGTTTTAGCTGCTCCTAATGGAAACGCAATTGAAAAATTATAGAACAATTAAGTATTCTCTGTAACTTTACTGTTTAAGTTTCTTTGTAAGTCTGAGTTGGGTTGAAGTTACCGCTTACTGCTTGCTTTGTAGCATTTCCTTTTGCATTTTGAAGTATGGCAGATTAATGTGAGTTCGAAGAAGTCAATATTATTTGTGAAGGGGGTCTAAAACTCGTGATTTACTGCGAGCGGAGAAGCGGTTAAAAAGTTGTAAACTGCCTGTGTTTCCGCTGCAACAATGTTTATCTGACGTTTATTCTGACTTCTATTCCCCGTGTTATTTAATATGTACTAATTCAACTGTTTGGGAGATAAGCCGTCTGATATTTTATTTAAATTGATTTTTTAACCCCCGACTTAAAAAGAGGGGTGTTATAAGTTTGACCGCTGTGTGTGTGTGTCTGTCTGTCTGTCTGTGGCATCATAGCTCTTAAACGGGTGCACCGATTTGGATGCAGTTTTTTTTAATAGAAAGCAGGTCTCTTGGCCATGGTTCTTAGATATGTGTCATCAAAATCGGTTCAGGCGTTTCAATGTTATCAGCTTTTTTGTTAGCGGCGGAATAGATCTTAGACGCATAACGGGCATTGACTTAATGTTCAAACATACGAGTGACATAATTGCGTTGGGGGTTTTTAAAATTTTTAATTTATAGTTATTTTAATGGTAAAAAAGAGCGTCGTAGCGTGTGGAATCCACTGTTCTGCTTTTTTATGCTAAATTGGCTTGCGTTTGAATTCAATCACGCCTGATAGTTAGTGAAGATGGAGCACGCTTGTTCATACACCCTAGAAAAAACTAAATCAACCTCAAAGCTGGCTTATTTAATGTTTAATTTTCTAAACTCATCTACTAATTATATTTCGGGACAAACCTATGTAAAAACAGAATATTTCGCACACTTGTAACGCCATGTTTAGTTTGTCGAGTAATTTGAATGATGTGGCATTAGTTAAGTACGTAACTACTTAATTTAATATTTAGAACTGTAAACTCGATAATAAGTCATAAGCACATAGTTACGAAGAGTGTGTTTTCTCTACATTGTAGTGCTGGTTCTTGTAGAGTCTACGAGAACCAGCACTAAATGCTTTAATGTGTGTATTTCTTTAGTTTTTAATTTTTATTGGGACTGCTTAACTTTATTAAATCTATGAAAATAACAATGAAATCCTATAATATAGCATAACGTCTTAAACACACATTATTAACTAGAATAAGCTATAATGTAGTTCTCATCTGCATTTTTACAAACAAAATCTACAGGAAGCTTTAATTTGTGCTTAGCTCATGTTGTTTCAATTTTGTCGCTTTTTTATCAAAACAACACTAACTATTTTTGGCAACACCGTGCAAATTGTGATCGTCTTTCCTGGAAGGCGACACACGTGATGCGTACGCGCCGGCGAGTCTCTTTGACCCGCCATAGATTTATGATTTCTGAATGAATTGATCTGAACAGTCCTTTTGTAGACATCATTAAGGGACCTATTAAAATATGACCTCATTAATTATCATTTCAATTTTGGTGCTAACAATAATACTAATAGTATTTTATTTTATTAAATAGAATATAAAATTTCCTTCCGCGTTAGGGAAACCACATTATAACATAATATGTTTTCGCTTATGGGCAGTTATGTAAAAAAAAGTTTTTTTTTTTATATTTGAACTATAGTTATGGAGCTAAGTTATCCAAGTTAATAATAATAAAATTAAAATGCCATAATATGTGTGCCGCAAGCCGCAGCTAACTTGAGTGGAAAGTATAATGTTGCTTCCATCAAATTTTAGATCCTTAAATAGTTCGAAGCCTTCTTTGATGTCAAGTGCCGGTGGTCTGCGTACAATAAGAGCTTGCGACATTAACTTTTCTCAAAGGATTTGAAACTCGAAGTTAAGCACTTGGAACATTTAGTAGAACTAAGTATAGTTTAAATGTAGGTACTTACACCTGCAAGGAAATCTGTTTAAAAGCAACAATGTATGAACGAGGACAAATTTATGGGCACTCCAACTTATTTTTAGGATCAGTAAAAACTTATTTTGAGTAATTTAAGTTGTACTTACCTAAATTGAGAAGAAATTACTTATTCTCTTTAAAGATCTGAACCGGCCGCATATTTAAAATTCTATGAAAATATACCTACTTGAACGTAATACTCATACTCCAGATACGCTTTTTAGAAAGTTATCGTCATCATCATCATCATAATTAGTCGCCATAATAGGTATCAAACGTCCACTGCAGGACAGGCCTTCCGATGGATCTTTAGGATGATTGGTTTTATGCTATCCAGCGTTTGGTCTATTTAAACTTATCGCTATAATTCATTCGTATTTTACTTGTGTTTCATTCATATACTTACTTAAACTCAATGGATAACGTCGTTAAATTTCTTCAGCTTTAGATACAGTATGTAACTTGGTTCCTAACCCGGTTAAGATCAAGAGATGTTAGACGAAATTAAACAATTCGCTATGTCGTTTCCTTACTTCTAGTGCTAAATAATGAAGTATGTAATGTAGAGCATTGGTTTCAATTAAATTTCGACCGCAAGAACGGTCCATCATCTGGCAATAAGAACTAAACGAGCCGTTCGTGTAATCTGATCCGGCCGAATTAAAGACCCCATTCGCGGCGTGATGTTCCGTCACACTCGCAATTTATTTCTTATCTGTTGACCTTGGATATCATAACAGGCGCAAAACAATGATCCCAATATGTCTAAGATTTCTAATTGAAGATGTTTCGTCGGATGTAACAACAAAGAATGAAAATATAAGTGCCTTAGACGTAAAATTATTAAAAAATACTACTGCAAACTGATAAAGCTAAAGATAGTAAATTCGATATAATTTGACTTATTAAAACATCATTAACAAACAAATAATAATACTAGGTAGCTGTTGCCTGCGACTCTGTTTGCGAAGAATTTTAAGTTTATCGCTATCCCACGCGAACCATGCAATTTTCCGGGATAAAAAAAAATATGTTACTGGAGGTTACAAATTATCTGTGTGTCAAATTTTATCAGAATCCGCAAACCACTTTAGCGTGAAACAATTACAATCATCCACATATCCATCTATCCATACAAACTTTCGTATTTATACTTAATGTTAGTGGAATATTACTGAATCATTTGCCAGACAAGGGAGGACGCCTGACTGGAATTTGAAACAGTCCCAGAGGTCTCCCTCGTGAGTTCAATCAGTTTACGATAATTCTGTTAGGGGTGATAAATCTGTGTTACTTAAGAGAAACGACTATATATCAAATTACTGGAGGCTAGTACAGATAATCGGGTTTTTGATACAATTATGGAGGTCAACATCCTAATTCAATCATCTCTTACGGAGCCAGATTGCATGTGTTTATCTTAATTTGTAATGTGAATTCATAAGATTCTGTAATGAAATTTGATTAAGATACAACTCAAAATCAGTTATTTGGAAACGGATTCATTAATAAAGATGAAAACAAAGTGGAAAGTGATGATCAGACGTTCGTAACGACTGTCTACCAGGCCCCTATAGTTACAATTCTTTACAAAGTTTAAAGTTACAATTATAATTGTCACTTTTTGTATGAGAAACTTAACAATCCCACAAAAACATTTCATGCTAAATGTTGCCAAGACGAGACCATGTAGCTCGCACTGTCAAAAAGTAATCAGATCTCTTGTAGAGCCAAGTTTAACCCTACGTGCCCAGCTCTAAATCTATAAGCCCTAATTTTACACTAATTAATCTCGTAGGCGTGCAAACCGTGGACTAAACTAGCGAGTCGGCCGCACGAACCTTTTGCAATTCGGCATATGGGCTTGAACTTAAATAGTTATTTGTGCAACAAGAGAGCAAAGTTTGTTTTTACTGCGAGTGCTGATTTTGAATCACGAGTCAGCGAAGGATTCTATAATTGAATCACGATTAGCGATGGATTCTAAGTTAGAATCCAGAGTGCGCCAGTGATTCAAATACACGAGATGCAAAAAAACTTTGGTCTCGTGTGACACATACAACTTTTCACCTCAGCAGCGAGAACATAATAAATTGTTAAAGGTATATAAACGTCGTCTTTTTGTCTTTGTTGTGGTTTTCAACATTGAGTAAATACTCCATAATTGTACCTATATAACAATATAGTATCCGAAAAAGTGTTTGCAACCTTTGCTAGTCTCCATTGCTTAAAAATATCATAAGCTTTTAAATATTTTTCGCGAGACTTTTCAAGTAAGAAACTTAACTCTGCATTTTGTATTGCTGCCTTAATTCGTCTGGTGTTCAATTGTTGACTTCGTCACTGGACTCACTCATATCATATTCAAAAATTTAATAAATAAGTACTTATTACTATTCTTATAATTTCCAAATTGCCTTTGAGCGTGTATCAAACTCTTAGATATCGAACTCTGCAACTAGCGAAACAGAAGAAGAAAAGAATTAAAATTTGAATCCCGCTATTTTTTAAGATGCGTTCCGATACTGCACCCGATATTTATCACGATGTTCAAGATTGTTAAGAGGGTTTATACCTGCTGAGCTGGCAACGTTGCATTTTTGTTAGTTTTTCTCGATTATTCCATAAAAATTGAATGAAAATTAAAAATGTTTTGAATACAAATTGTTCTAATATATAAGTTAATATGTCTACTGCAATAATAATTCGTGATAAGACTTTTATTTTCTTTAAAAACCATTAGGTAATAATTTGTTCGTTTTTAAAGAAAATAAAAGTCTATCACGGATTATTATTGCAGTAGACACATTAACTTATATATTAGAACAATTTGTATTCAAAACATTTTTAATTTTCATTCAATTTTTATGGAATAATCGAGAAAAACTAACAAAAATGCAACGTTGCCAGCTCAGCAGGTATAAACCCTCTTAAACTATTAATAATTATATAGAATACATGTTAAACTTTGTATTTTTCTACAACATTTTTACTATTTTGATTCTATAAAAATATAATTCAATTATTAATAAAGTACAATAATTAAATTTAAAACCTCAAGAGACGAATTACAATTTTAAGCTTAAGTATACGTATTATCAGTATCCGAACGTTCAATCGTTCGTTTATTTTTTAGGCCTACTAGGTATAGAATTTGAAATCGAACTTAGAATCGATTTGATCTTATCTCTCGCTCTTTTCGTATCGAAATGAAAGTGACAGATCAAACTGAAGTTGAAATCTTTCGAATTCAGTGAGTAGACCCATCAATGTCCTCGACATTAAAAAAAAAAAAAAAGCTACTTTGTCTCACGCAGTGAGCAAAATCGGATTTTGCTCACTGTTTTTTAGTAGCAAAACCTGCCTGTTTGAGGTGCTGAGGTGAAAAATCTATTATATCTTTTAAACTCTTTCCGTGCGGCCGACTCGCCAGTTTAGTCCACGTTTTGCACGCCTACGAGATTAATTAATGTAAAATTAGGGCTTATAGATTTAGAGCTGGGCACGTAGGGTTAGAAACTTGTCTCTACAAGAGATCTGATTACTTTTTGACAGTGCGAGCTACATGGTCTCGGCTTGGCAACATTTAACATGAAATGTTTTTGTGGGATCATTTCTTTTTGGTAGGGGATGATTTACTAAAATCCTGAAATACATATCTTATTATTTATAACAAGGATAACAAGGACCCTCTATACCAATTTTCAAACCTCTAGCATCAAAATTTGCGGAAGTCTCATACAAGCTTTCACCCCCTAGTCTAAGGGGTAAGGGGGGTAAAAGTTTAAAGTTTAAAGATTTTTTCGTAGTTTGTATACTATTACTAGCTTACATACCAAACTTCAGCTTTCTAGGACTTCAGGAAGTACCTTAAGAATTTTGATGATCAGTGAATCAGTGACGAAATCGGGGGTTTTTAGACATTGATAAAATCTAAAGTATAATAGCTACGACATTCAAACTTTGTATGTTTCATTTTTGTACTAGTGTTATTATATCTTGAAATTTTCAACTATTTAACATTATCCAAAGCAAAGTTATAAGAGTTCAAAAAAACAACGAAACGTTTCGAGAAAAGGTAGGTAGTGCCCTTGCGCTCCGCTTGGCTCGTCTTGGCGGGGGCACTACCGTGCCCCCAGATTAGGTATATCGATTTTTGCACTTGTTATTTTTGTTGTAGAGAGGATAGATCCTAACTGAAAACCACACGTGCATTTTACGACTGCGTACGCCATAAAAGTGGTGCTGATATTCTGTGAATGTAAAACAATGATGGTGTGATTGTGATCATCAGGGACCACCAGCGCTTCGTCATTAATAAAGTGACTATTAGCCTAGGCCACGAGCTCAGTAATGGAATCGGCTGCTCGCAGATGAGCTCGGTTTTTACGGCACGAGCTCCGGCCACCCGCAGAGGCGACACTCTGCTCCCCTCCTCATTATTTGTGGTTTCAATTCACTTTTTACGCAGCTCGCCCTCTTTGCGGCTCTCCTAAATGACTACCGTCTAGAATGACGTAATCAACTGCGAACAGTAAGCGATTTGTTTGCTTTTCGCTACGACGTAGAGTTCAATGAATTTTCTACTGTTTGTAGTATTGTTTGTGCCATGTGTGTTCATTTTAAATTTAAGTAATTTACTTCTCGGATACCTTGATTAAATTTTTCGATATTGTGATAGTTGTAGATGATAATAATTTCCGTACCAATATTTGCATTTTTAAGTTTTCGTAATCAAATTATCATTATAAGTATTCAAACATTACTTTTCCCAATTTAAGTATGGAAAATCAATTATCGACTTGGGTTGAATTGCAAGGAAGATTTTACCTATTAGGTAGGCAGTAAAAATAACATAAAACGACGTGCCATAGTCCAAGCGCAACATTGTGGCATATTTACTGCTAACTTTTTATTTCTAAGTGGCTAGTGTCATCAAAATTAATAAACTTTATGGCATGTAGAGTTATAACTTAATGCCATTAAAATTAAAATGTTGTCGTAATCTAGTGTTGGTAGAACTGAGTTCCGCTAACTTAATTTTTCCTAGTTGTGTACCTACCTATGCCTAGCTAGACCATAACTTCGTTATAACGACCAAGATCTTTAATTTGTGTCCCATTTTGCAAAAAATATTTTAATTGTCTTACAAGATGGCACATATTCTACCTTAAGTGGGCCCCAATGCTTCCAATTTGGTAAACCCTTCTTTGAAACTAAACTGATAGATAACTTAAAAATTACTGTAAGTATTCAAATAGGTAGCTGAAATGGAGCCTCCAATCAGCTGACATTATTTTTATGAGCTGTCAAAACGCTATGGTAGATTTTATATGGTAGGTAACTGTGAGGTCATTTATTGGCCAATTCAATTGACTAACTAAATATTAATTTCAAAGCAACTAAAAATAATAAAAATCTAATAATTAAAATTTATAGTCTTGTTTTCTATAGTTTACAATAAAACATTTTTTACAGAGTTATTATTAATTATTAAAATATTGCTTAATCGTGCCCACTACTCTTTTAATAAAGGATTTATAAGATAAACGTACCAATGCTCGACACCTCAACGCCCAGTAGATGACACCCATCTGTCACCTCTCTTACTATGACATATATTATTGAAGGTGCCATATATTGGGTCAGTGTCGAGCACAGGGACTTTTAACTTAATTGTACTTAGTGAAATATGTACTTACCGGCGCCCTTACTACTTGTCCGTCAATAGTAGAAACATGGTTGCTGAGAGCCGCCTACTGTATTACCAAATAAATATTCCATTCTATCCAGTTTAACACGAATACTCGTATCATTAAAGTTGGTCTAAAGTATTATTATTTCAGTTGTCGCGATCTCGTGATATACTTATGCGACATTTGATATTTAGTACCTACCATTAATTACTTTATTTTGAATGCATTGGGATGAGAAACTGTAATAAGCTCTACACGCAGTACAACCTTGTCTCAATAAGCCATCACTGTATTCATTATCATAAAGTGCGTGTAAATTTTAATAATATCGAAGCACTTGAGTCTTTGAAACATTTTACTGGGCTACGAAATTGTAGTCCGTTAGTTTTGTAATTGTCTAATTGAACATAAACTCAGTAAATTTATTTTCTCCATTTATGATAATAACTAGAATTTAAATTCATACGTGCAAAAGTCAAATAAGTCGATTATATTTAGTTAACGAATGAAATCTTGATTAGTCTAGCTTTCTATTCGTGGTGAAATGTTTAAAAACTGCTATTAGTATATTTATTAGATTAATTTGTGTTTAATTTAGCGGTGCTCAGGTCCAGTCTAAGCACAATTTGCTTTTTAACTACTAGGTATGTATGTCAGAGGCTTATAGTGCTCGCTATCTTTGAATTCACCGTCTTTTTTTTCCGCCGTCTTATATCCTTTGAGAGATAGAAATGGAAAAACGTTTGCTACCAACTCAACTATAGAGGCCTTATTATCTAACGCACTCGGAATCACGGTCGTTTTCACTATTTCTTTCTATCACAAGGTATGAGATAAGGGTTGAAAGAAACGAGGAAACCGATTGCAAACATCAGCGCGATAGATAATATGCTAATAAGCCTAAGACAATAAGCCTACAAGATCAATTTGCATAAGGTTATAATAAAAGTACAAATACCCACTCGGAAAAATATATTTAATTTTTATAAAATCAATATCAGGCATTTTTAATTCGCACAATTTTGTACAATATACAATAAAGTTTAGATAGTATTAAATTACATCTTTCCAAGCTAACAAAATAGTACAATTATGGACACATACCTGTATAAGTACATGGACAAAACATTTCAATGGTCGTTCAGGACTAACAACGAGACGCTGGCAAGAAACCAGCCTCTGTCATATTAAGTATTTACAATGTCAACTAAGTAAACTTTGCATGAAAAGATCAATGGTAGTTAAAACATTCGTTCAACGTAGTTTAAATTTTGTTACACTTATATTTAAATAAATGACTTATTTTGCCGGGGTTGTCGTTCTCGTGTTTTGAGCAAATTTTGGAGCCAGTAAATTTTGGAGTAGTACAGCTGTATTTTTTTGCTGGAATGCATTCGAAGTGCTACGAATTTTCTGTAGCATCGATAACGGGATTTTAGGAAAAACATAACAGCTAAACACAAAATAGTGTCAGTTATGTTAAACTATAGTTCGAAAACTTTACACATGATTGAATGCTCATGCAGCAACACTGGATCGAATCTTCGCTTTCTTTCACTTGCAAAGTGAAATACAATTATAAATTAATATTGCAAACGCGTAAATTTATTTATACCCATTTGTCCGGTTATCAATAATGTTAATATTTAGGAAGGTGCTACGCTTTCCAGGAAACTCTATTAGCTTAGTTTTTTCGTGTGTTAAAGACATGTAACCGTTAGTCGGGTCTAATAAATAAATTCGTTTAATAGATATCAGTTGAGGTAATACAATGTAATAAATAATGAACTGCAATTTTGGACTAAAAGAGTGATTCTACTTATCCTAATTAACCATACAATTTCTTACTATTTATAATGTTAAAGTTCTATACTGTACAACACTTAAATGTCACAACAAATACACAACGGCTGCAAACGCTCCGCATTGTCTATATTACAGGAGCACGTACTATACAGTGTTCTGATATGTGCTATGTACATCGCGCGGGGCGGGCGGCGAGCGGAGGCAGTATCACAGGAGCGAGGAGCGGTGCGGCGGCGCGGGCGGCGCGGCCGCGCGCCCCCGTCACACCAGCGTGCCCGGCTTCACGTCCAGCCCGTGCTCCGGCGACCGCGATCCCATGCCGCCCTCGCCCTGGCTGTTCTCCTCAGAGTCTGAACATGAATCCGAGCTCCCCTTCTTCCCGCCATTATGCGTTTTGACGTGCTTTGCTAGGTGGTCTGACCGCATAAATCTCTTATTGCACACCGGACACGCGAACCTTTTCTCCCCTGTGTGCGTGCGCAGATGCCGCTGAAGTTCGTCGGAGCGCGTAAACCGCTTGCCGCAGAATAACCAGTTGCAAACGAATGGCCGCTCTCCGGTGTGCCAGCGGAGGTGCGCTTTTAGGTGGGAGGTTTTTCCATAAACTTTGCCACATCCGGGTATGTGACAGCTATGTATGTTTTTTTTTCGTAGATGTGCTCCCGCGGGGCCTAGTCTCTCAGCTTCTTGGCAGTTGGGGCAATCGCATGTCGCACGACCGGCGTACCGGCGTTGCGAGCGAGGTGAAGGAGCTTGCGCGGGCGGCGCCGGCGACCCCGGGCCGTGCAGGCCGAACGAACCTTGCGTCGGCAGGACAGACTTATAGGCATCTTGGAGGAGGTGCGGGGCGGGCGGTAGTAAGTGTGCGCCCCCGGACAACGAGTGTGTTAGTTGGGAATAGTCCTGGCCCGCGTAATTTGCCATCTGCCCGCCGACGTCTAGCCACCCACCGTGCACATCCCACCAGGTACCACCGACGGCACCCACGCCGCTCATTTCCGCCGCTTTTAAGGCACCGCTGCTACCACCGCCTCCGACGTTGAAGGGCCACGATTCGTACGGGTGTCGGGAGTACATCGAGCCGAGACTCGCACTGGATTCACTTTTGCCTAGGAGTTGGTCGCCGGACGATGGAAAGTAGAGGTCGTTTCCGTAGGAGGGTGGCGCGGCGCAGGAGGTGGGCCCGCGGCCGTAGGGCGAGCAGGCGGGCGGCTGCGAGCGCGGCGCGCCGGCGCCGGCGCCGGGCGGCGAGTGTGCGCCGGGGCTCTTCTTCCACGGGTGGAAGCCCTTGCCTACAGCCGCATCGGCCAGCGGCGGCGGCGACTTGCTTGACAGCTTGTTGCACTGCGCCGCCAGCATCGCCAGTGGCGTGCCGCGTAAGCTCGGGTGTTCCTGGAAAGACAGACAACGAATCGTTAATTAACATGAAAGAAAAAAATACGAGTTTAATTATTATCGGCGCTGAGCTTAGACCGTGAGAAAGGTCCGAGTGTCGACTGAGATTTATAGTCTAATTTATATGGGAACTGAGGTGGCGGTGTTCGGCTCGTGCCTGGGGCGCTCAGAAATAATATAAATAAATTATGAGATGGTTGTAGTGTATTTACAATTAGGCGGCGCGGTGACAGCTCCCGGCCGCTACCGCGCGGCCGCGGGACGTCGTAATTAATAAACCTGTGCCTGCTGAACTGGCTCCGTCGTAAAGACGCATCTGACGATTATTTACACACGGTCTAAATGAATTCCAAATATATTAAAGCGCTGAGAGCAAAAATATTCAAAAACCTGTGTGAGTAAAGCGCTGTTTACCCGTTCATTAGGTGCTAGGCCCATTATTTTTCCTTACAAGCGTAAGTAGATCCATAGCTTCGAATAAAACAACGCGAGAATAAGGGTGTAAAGCATAATCCATTCACCGATGTTCATTTTGGCGAGTTGAAAATAAAGGTGAGCACACAGGAACATCCGACCGGATATTTCACCCTAGCATGAGACACAAAGGGCCGATAAAAAAGTTCCATTGTGAGCAATAATAATATAATCCGGGGATCACGACTGTGCCGGGGACACGGGCCCACGGGGAACGGGGTGCAGCCACGCCCTGTACATTGTGATTGGCGCAGCTGTCGCCGTGTATAGCCTGCCTTACAACTCTAGAAATCGGGGAATTGATTTCGTACCAATTCCTTCCACATATTATTTATTTATCTGAGTTAATCAATTCCATTGAAATAATGCAATTGGCATGGCTATATGTTAAGTATCTTAATGTAAGAGGATCTAGTATAGTTATGGCATCGCTTTTGCGATGGTGATAAAAATATTGTTTATGGTATAAGCAGTTGGTATTACACATGAATTATTTACGAAAATAATTTCTCAGAAATGTAAAGGTTGATGTTTTAATAAAGTTTCTGAAACAATGGTAAATACTACGTACAGACAGTTTATCTTGTGATATCTTCTTAGATATGTGTAGATGTAGGGCAGAAACGGCATAAATACGACTGTGTATAAGCCCATGACAATTACGATTACCATAAAAAAATAATAAAACCATATCAAATTGCCGCGGCGCGGCGGACTGAGTCGTGAGACTAGTGTATATATGAAGAATGCCTAGCTTTATTAATACTTAGGTCTTTGCGCTTATTGTAGGCGTGCTGTGCTCCTAGAATCAGTGTGTAAATCGTGTGTAAATCTCTCACTCACTCTCTTAAGATACTGTGTCACGTCTTTCCTGTGTTAGATATATAGATACATAGATACTCATATTCATATGTAGGTAAGTGTCTTCTTTACGGTCTCGTTTTTACTAAAAGGAGAAATTTAATTAAACAAAAACACTTTTTTTTTAATTAAACAAAAACAGTGTTGTAAGTATTTAGATAGGTATGGTTCCTATTCGGTATATTGGAAACTAAATCAAATAGCAGTTATCGTTATAAGTTAGCAAGTACAAGCAGTTTTACAATAGGTAGGTACTTATACTTATGATGTGCGAATTTCAAAGTCAGTAATTTGAAAATTAATTTTAAAAAATTTTCGTTATGTGACACATCACACAACTACGGCACTAAATTGTGTGTAGGTTAAGTAAATAGGTTTACGTTTATACCTAAAGAAATTAGAGAAAAATCTACCATGGTAACCACACTTTAAAATAATAATTAGCTTTGCAAAATTACTGGTATAATAGGTACAGTCATTGTTTCATCTCATCCTATTATGTAGGTATCCACCTACATGAGGCCCTCGTGCATTGGCGTGTATAACATTGACCTTGAAAGTTTGTCTCCACTGCTTCGCGAGTTTCCTACAAGCTATTCGTTCTTCACGGAAATAAAGACGATCGATTTTTACATTTACACACCTTCAAGTATATTCCGAAGCAATTTGGAGATAATATTAGAAGATGAGTGGTAGAATGTTCGGGCGCGACCGTTCGGCGGCGCTGCAGTCATAATTACCCTAGGCATTATGCTCCATTTGGGCGCGGGCAGCGCGGGCGCACCGAAACAGAGTGATATCGGTAATTGGTCGTCAACTGCCCCGCTCGCCGCGAGATTGAATCAGACTCCGGCGCCTCTCGCCATCTCCCGACCCAGCGGCGCCACGCACCACATTACAATGTTGATGGCTTTTTCCTTGTCAAAAATGACGAAGATCTTTTGTCATAAAAAATAATAAAACACAAAGAGGTTTACCGACTATGTGAGAGTGAATGAAGTCGGGTCAGGTAGCTTGCGATGCAGTTAGCGCGGAGATGGGATAGTTTTATTCATTAGGTAATTTACAGAAATTGGAATGGCCTTGCGGTTAAAGGTAATAATGAAACGACTGAAAGATTAAAAAAATATTTTTCCTTGTCAAAATAGCAGTAAGATTGTTGTACCTATTATTTTACTTGCCCTATACTCGTAGATGAACTTAATTATGAGAGCATAATCATAATAAGGTGCAATCGTAGAATTGAATAGTGGCCGGATGTATCAACGACTGAGTGGTTCAGATTACTTAATTGCACCGATTCAGTAGGCCAGTGTTGGGTAACTTTGTACGTACTATAGGAAAATAATAGGATTCCTCTTTTTTATATTATGTAGGTAGGTATATAAAAAAACAAAGATTATGGATTAATTTCTATCAGCCAAATCTTACTTAGGTATTTATGTTTGTGAAAACAAATAGGTTCACAGAAATTTCTGCTCAAGATTCTGCTCCTATTGTCAAAAGAGCAAGACCACATGTAACGGTGTAGATTTTAAGTCTTTCAACTATTGAAATACACTGTCTGTGATTGTATGTATAGTCGGGGTAAGAAAAGGTTCGTCACTTTTCGAACTTAACTCGTTGACATAGAGTCGAAAAGTGACGAACCTTTTCTTACCCCGACTATACATGGTCTGCGTAGACGAAATATTGCGTACCCAAGGGTAGGTACATAAAGGGAAAATAGGTCGATTATTGAGTAGTTAGACGGTTCGGCCTGTCTACAGCTAGTCGACAAGACTAATCGAAAATCTCTCGCAAATTAGTTTAATTTTAAACACATAATAAAAAAATGTGAGAAGCCATAAATCGTGAGTTGAAACCGCGCGAGTTGCCAACTGCTCAGATTGGATAATTTAAAAATTTAAAATTAACCACCAAAATTATGATGAGCTAAAATGAATATTCAAGCGGAACGCTTATCCCAGCGTGTTATTAAGATGATCGCGAAGTCGTTACCGGCCAAATTGTATTTCATAAACTCACAACTATACTTATTAGTTAATAATTTTAGAAAACACGTTATAAATATAATAAGTAACGTCCTTATTATGGTAATATTCACAAAATTATTGGATGGTTGTAAATACCAACATGTTAAACTGATTAGTAATAATAATTATTGATCATTTAACAAAGTTTTAAACATAAGTACATTGGCGAGCGGCTAGGAAATCTCGTGCTTGCTGTAGGTACAGTCGAACAAAAATATGTATACATTAATCGCGTCAAAATATGTAAATATCAACCTTATGCTGTTTTAAACTTTCGTGATTTTCACTCATAATTACCTACTATACTAAACGGGACTTATCACGCAAAATAATATTTACTTTTATTGACGTTTTATTGACGTTTCGGGCACATTGCAGCAGCCGTGGTCACGAGTTAACTGAAGTGTAGGGTGTCAAGTTCGTTTAGCCCTGTTTAGCCACTCGAGTCTTTCGAACTATCCGCACTTGATTCCGATTAGAGTCAGCACCCGTATCTCGAACTACCCGCACTTGATCAAGATTTTTTAACGTCACTCCGGCTAAACGAACTTGACACCCTACACTTCAGTTAACTCGTCGACGGCTGCTGCAATGTGGTCGAAACGTCGATTTAAATATTATTTTGCGTGATAAGTCCGTTTAGTATAGTAATAAAGAGTCATTGTATTGTATTGTATTGTAATTATCAACCTTATGGTTAATGACATAGAGTTGTATAGATATTTTTGATACCTTGTTAACGTACCTATATATATTTTTACACTTGACCATACTCGCTAAAAAAATGTGATGAGTAAGTAGTACGTAGTTACTGAATAAAACTGTACCTAATAATACTGTAGCCTATTGATAGCCTATTGATAGCCTTTTTTCGGAATTTATGTGCAAAATTATATTTGAAATTTACCGTGAGCTTTACGGCGAAGGAAAACATCGTGAGAAAACCTGCACACACCTTAAAAGAAATTTAATAGTGTGTGTGAAGTTTCTAATACGCACTGGGCCCGCGTGGGAACTATGGCCCAAGCCCTTTCATTCTGAGAGGAGGTCTGTGCCCTGCAGTGGGACGTATATAGGCTGGGATGAGAGCATTTGTGGTTTGTGCTAAATAACATTTAAAACTGACCATTAAATTTTTGGTGAAGCAAAATATCGTTGAAAAAATTCAAACACCTGCGAAGAAGTTCAATGGTGTGTGTGAAGTTCCCAATCCACACTGGGCGCAAGTGGATACTACACTCCAATTTGTCTCAACCTGAGAGTAGGCCTGTGCCCAGTAGTGGGACGTTTAAAAGCTGGACATAATGCGTGCAGACCAGTGCAAACGTAGGTAGCATACATTTTTGAATTTTGACTTGACCACGAGTCGATTCAAATCAAAAGTAGAGCAGATTTTATCAGTTATTATATTAAGTAACTAAGTAGTGTACCTTTAATTATAGCACCACTCGTTTCACTGGTATATCCATAATATTTTCACTATGACATCACCAAAGTCATTTTCTAACTTCACGAACTGAATTTAAAGTGAATTCCCTAATTTGTGTCGGGGTAAATTGTGGACGGCTAATTGCACAATTAGGGAATTATCGAACGGGTCAGGGGTGAAATCGTACGCCGTCGTCGCTCCGTCTATTCTAATGCAAATAAACGCGTTAAATTATCGCCAAATTGTTTACACGCGGCCTTTGGCTTGGTGATTTTAAGCTCAACTAGAAATCATCAGGAAGAAACGGAAGAAAGAGCACATTTTTGAGCCTACATAAAATCGTCTGCAAAGCGCTCGCGTTCATGTCCCATTGAGAGTTTTCTGACAAGTAAAATTTCGCTAGATGGCGTTAGTATCGTGAGGTCCTCAATTGACGTTATATTAACTTATAGTCTTGCCTACGATTGGCTCATTTACTTACATATACATCACTGCCAAACGTAACAAAAATTTCAAAGTTACCAAATGCGCCAACTAGCCTGCCACATTAACCCACATTCCTATGAAAAATTTGGCGTTGCCTATAATGATAATAGCGATGCGTATTGGCTCTCATATCCAGTAGGTGTTTTGACATTTCAATCTGAAAGACATTCGTTGTGATAAAAAACTTACACTGAGGGCTAATAATATGATTTTATATCCTAGGTACAGAATACAGAACGATCGGTCCTGTCTTTGATCAATTATAACTGTAGATCCACAGTCTCGCGCCCGAAAATGTCCGAGCCAAATGAGCGCCACTTTGATAAAAGTGGCCTTCTTTTTCTCAGTACGTTGCGTGAAATTGTCAAGTTTAGCTGTCAAGTGTCAAGCGTTGTGGAGTTTTGCCGCTACCGAAATTCGACTGTAATGAAGTAAAGACTAGATTCAAATTTCTGTGTAGGTGATGATTTTATTTGTTACGCAAACAAATAAAATAGTTCGGACATTCATTCTTCAGTTATAATTGATCAAAGGGTCCTGTAATGCTCGCATCCAAGACGTATGTCCCTTGTAGGTAGGTATATATTTGATATTTTAATAATTTAACAAAAAAACATGTCAGGCCACTAATATAATTCAAGGTACCAATACGTAGTCCAGATGAAATTTTAAAATATAGCTACAACAAATACTGCTGACATAAATGACAAAACACAATTCAAGACTCCATTTTTACTGTAGAAAGATAGGTTTCCGACTAAGTATATTTTTAAAACTTTCGAGAGAAAAAAATATGACATAAAAACCTATACTTACTGTTATGTGTATGAGAACATGCTTTTATTAATTACTTAATTATCTATCAGAATACTCTCTAGTGGCATCAAATCCGTTCATTAGCCAACTAGGGTAGCGCCTGTTATTTGAAACTAACAGGGGAGGATATCGATTAACTCTTCCTGTCAGCGCAATATGGCTTTAACAGCTTCAAGCTACTCGAGTGGTATTGTGTGTGCACTCTGTTGTTAATTCTCTTAACACAAGTTTGTAAACAAATGACGTCCAGTCAAAGATCCAAAAAGGGGGTGGCAATTATTTGTCGGTACCTACTAAATCAAAGGTTAGATTAAAGCTACTTGAACGAAAATTATGTTATGTTATAGGTTGGTATTAAAGTGTTCACACTTAATAAAATTAAAATAAAAACAATAAATGGAAACAGAGTGGTATGATATTATTATTTCTAAGACTTCTTGTAATTTTATAGGTACTTTGAACTACTGAAGGAATAAACGCAAAACTGACCATTATCAAGAAAGTATGATCTATATTGCGATTTTTTAGCAATAGATATGAGTGAACTAAACAATCTTGACCTGTTTTTTATTGAAAAATACATTCATAAAACAATTTACAAGCAATAATTAATATGATGTTACATAATGTAGTCTTTTATATTCTTATGGCTTAATTATGTACCAGCAATACATTTTTTAAACCGTTTTTTAGTAATAAAGTTAAGTCAAGATAATTAACTCATTAATAAAACCGAAATGTTAGTCACTAGTCTTTAGATCCAATTAAGTACCTACAAACATGCGACTTTTCACAGTCCATAGTGATTCTTTTAAGTGAGTAAACGCGTGAAACCGCGCTAGTTATCCCTGGCCATTAGACCGACACCACATGGCTCGATCGCCGTCAAATTGAGCCGAAACAAATTATTTATTTAAAGGGAAATTACCGACTTGTGACGCCGTCCGGCACCTTTACGCATGTGCGGTTGATTCCGACATGTGGGGGACCGAGTTTTTGTACAGATTTCAAATTTTTATGATGGCATAGAATATCGCCAAATTTCCTGGATGGATAGAAAACAGGAATTAAAAAGAATCAGTACTCCTAAGTATTCCTTTTTCTAACTGTCCAACCAAACCCAGGTAAGTTTTTGTAAACAAACATTATTAATAGGTGCAAGCCTTTTTGTTGAGTGTACTTTCTGTTAACTGTATGTACTTGCATTGGCATATCTATACTACATAATCCGCACCAAATTTAAAGCCAACCCTAAACAAAAAGTGGATGAGATTCGACTTGCAATATTTGACTTTAAACAAAAATACAAACAATTCCAGTTAAAATAAAAGCTTGTGAATATAGAGTTGCTGAAATGTTTGGCCGGAGTCATAAGTGGATACTCCCTACTTAAGTTACCATATTAATAAGATGATAAAAATGTGATAGTATTATTTTTGGAAACCATCTATTTATTCATTACGTACTCTCTAATTATAATAGTCCCACACTCCTCAGACTTTACGGTTAAGAAATTAGATAGGATATCTTTGGTAACATAACACTGAAGTTTTCCGTTCCGAACCATACCTACTTTGAAATATAGACATACCAAAGAGTTTAGATTTAGATCTTCCCATTGGCATCACAACACGTCTCATCTAACACCATCAGTAATTTGGGCAGATTATGCTGCATTGTTTCACCGCGATTATCGGTACGTTTCAATAAAACTTCGCCGCCTATCCGTAATGCGAGCGTTTAAATTTGATAAGTCGATGAAATTGTGTGGTAATGTGTCGGACATGAGCGCCCACTCGTGTCGGCTCGCCTGGGGCGGCGCTGGCGCAGGCTAGTGCGCTGTCGAAATGAAACTAACGTTACAGTTCTGAATTGTACAATGTACGTACGTAGATTTGTATAGAAATCTCCTACTATTGCTATAAATGTATGGCTGTTGCCAATATTGTAAGATTTTGAATATCATTCGCAGCTAACAGTATTTTCATGACTACAATACCGTAACTTAGCCCGAATAAACAACTTTATTTAGCGTGCAAATTGAACAAATTTTTGAACCACTATACTTACATAGGTAACTTTATAAACTTGACAGGAATAACTACGAGTAAGTACGGTCAAGTGCAAAAATATGTACATACCTATCGATTTAATCCTTTCATAATTTCGAACCGATACCTTAATAATTCAATGACATAAGAGGCTATGGGACATATTTATGAGCAAGTTGTATGCACCCATATACACTTGACTGTACATGAACATAGCTTTTTGTTTGAAAAAACCTGGGAACACCGTCCAATTTCAAAGGACATTTAAACCGTCAAAATTTTGATCCAAATTGCCCACCAATATTTTGCGTGACGGAATTTGCTACACAAGTTTTCGAAGTGAGACCGACCTTCGCCGGCTGGGACCAGATAATAGGAGCACCAATTTGAGAAACCAGTTCCACTTGTACAAAAAACAAGCGACGGCCGAATGGAAACAAGGGACTCCCTTCTACTTCGGCTTTTGTTCTCTCGCTTTGTAACAGAGCCAACATGTAGACACAATATAGCTGGCAGCTTTTTTTACTCTTAATTACTCCAGTGTTGAATCAAGTTTATAAGTGGCCCGATGGAATATTATTTTGGATTTAGACTTGATTAGTTCTTAACGTCGTATCTTTGCAGAAAAACAAGCGTACTGATTTCCGTTTTTTACCACACTAAAACATAGGAATTTACCTAATTAAAAATATCTATGACCTAACTCACAATAAACTAATGTAAAATCATTGATCATGTAAAAGTTTTGATTAAAAACCTATCGTCGCTGACAAAAAAACACTCAATAATTACACCTTGGTTGCTGTGAGTAATTATTACCATTAATGTTGATATTAAGTTATTCAATAATTATAAGTGAACAATGGCAATTATGATCGTGAAATTAATGACCCTCTGGCATGGCATGGGCAGATCATTTTGTAATTCAGGGTCCCATTGAACCTCGAGTCGGAACCTTAGTCTAACAACACACATAGCAACGCAACATTTTTGATAAAATGGAAAATTTAGAATCAATATTTCTAATTGTTCCAGACTCTATGGACCCTGGTGACGCCACCCGCCTAGCCATGCATTTTAATCTCAGTCGCGTGAAGTTTTTGTTAATCTACCTTTCTCATAGACCTATATTCTGAAACAGCAAGGTTGGTCTTACGGCATTCGTGAATCACACAAAACAGGAAAACGATCTCTATTGAAGCCAGGTTGCCAATATTCTGTATTGGATATCTTTTTCGGCGCAGATATTTATGTGTCCACTTGTTTGAGAGGTATATTGTTGATAAATGGTGCCGAGATGATAGCTGGTTTAGTGTCAGATATTACAAAATAGGTAATCGGTTTTCTTCTTGCTAACTCATAGTCCTCGGCTTTCAATGGGGATTAGCCATGGAACTAAATCAACCTATAGATCCTGAAGGTACAGACTCGGCAATTAAAACTATGTCATTAGCATATAAGAGGGGCCATGAGGCAGGTTCTTGTAGGTAATCCATTACTATAACAAATAAGGAGGGTCTATGTGCCGAGCCGGCAAAGATAGGTAGTTATTCAGAACTGAATATTGAATATTTGCCGCATACCTATTAGACTGCACTTGGACGGTTTTTTAAAACACGATTCTTTTTCCTACATGCAAATTTTTAGAATCAGTCATTAGGTTAATAGGTACAGTCAGCATCAAAAGTACATGATTTACAATTGTGTTATTGTTATTACGACGAAGTACAAAAGTAACCATCTACTTTTGATGCTGACTGTACTTGTGGAGCTCTACATAGATGCGAACATGAATAACTTCTTCATGTTGTAGCTAGAGCGTTAGCTCCGCAAGTAATAGTTAAAAAGTAAAAGTCAAATTTTTAGAAGTATAAATGCACAATAAATGACACGTGCAAACATCTATACTTTGCGTGTAATCCCGGGATATTTACCCTTTTATTTGAGTATACGTTTAATCACAAAATTGGTTTGAACTTT
Source organism: Archips xylosteana (assembly GCA_947563465.1). Lineage (NCBI taxonomy): Eukaryota > Metazoa > Arthropoda > Insecta > Lepidoptera > Tortricidae > Archips > Archips xylosteana. The sequence continues at coordinate 15,497,687 of OX387347.1, read as the reverse complement.
TAAAGTAACTATGTACTATGGCATTTTGATGGCATGCCACGGATAAGTTCAAGGCCGTATTGCATACAACGAATACAATGTGATAGCAGCATCGCGTGAGCCCGTGGCCCCCGTCGGCTCCGCGCTCTCCGACGTTTCTTGGAAAACGTCGTTAAACTCACGTATTTTTGGTAGCAACTTAATGCCAGTAATTTCCACAGAAATCATTATAATTAGCTCCATTTATACCATAGTAACAAACAAATAAAATGGTTCGACCACACTCTGCCGCGGGGCACGCGAGACCGGATTTATTGCCCCGATTGTCTATCTCTTTAATATGTGTAATTGTGTCTATCTGTTATAGAAGAATATGTAACATGTCATATATTTTTTTAATTCATTACTTTAGGAAATGTCGTCTAAATGAACGCATGTCCCTTCGAAATAACAAAAGGTTTTCTTTACGTCGTTCGAATAACGGCTTACTCGATGATGATGGCAGTGTCAATAAAACCCGCAATGACACATGTCAATACAATGGAACTCTGCAATTAGTTGACATTTCATTCGCTGCTCCGCTCTAGCACCTATAATAGCGTGGAACTGTTCCAAGTGGATGTGGCTTCGTAATTCTCTTCAACTTCTGTTTCACATTTTTTTACATTTAACAAATTGAACAACGCAGGGTATTAATTGCTGAGAAAATTACCGCCACAGTGCCCTCGGGGCCTCAACCACAAAGACGCGGTGCAGCAAACGACTGCGCAGTCCCCATAAAAACGAATAATTATGCATTCAAGACATTATTTCTTTCCAATTACACTAGGATACAACAACACTTGGTTTTTCTATAGTGCATATAACTAGCATACCAGTAATTTGTGAAGGATGCGTAAAATTCAAACGAAATTGTTTATAACTCGCATAGCAACAGTAATTGAGTTCTTAGAATTTGGATTATGGTAGTAAACGATAAGTATGAATTGTAATACAAGATAGATTGTAAGATTTTCGAAAGCAGTTAGTCATTTGTAACAATAGCAACAATTAGATAATAAGGCGAAACACTATAATTTGGTAGGAGGGCTTTGGCTAGAATGGTGTGGAACAATCGCAGCGGATGGAACAGTCGGTGATTACGAAGGCGCTGAGTGCTCAATCGTCACGTAGCCGCGGCGCAAGAACAAAGCGACGTATTAAACAATTGAACAGCCACAAAAAGTCCCATAATTCAATTTGCATCCCGCTAGATGAATGTAATCGCCGGCAAGAACTGTGGGTACGGTTAGAGCCGCGGGCGGAGGTGCCTGAGAACGGCTTTCGCCACTTTTCAACACTTCTGTGAATCGATTACCTAGATACTAGGTTCTTTCCATCTTCTTGTACTTGTAATTCTATAGCGTTATGTGTGTGTTCGTTTAACTGTTGATGTACTTGTTTTATCATTTGATTTTGCCTTTTATTGATTTAATCGCGATCGTATTGATCGTTTTGTTTCTGTCTGGAATGAAAGCTGTGCCAGGCTGTTCTACATGAGACAAATAGTTGTAAGGTCAGATCGAGTCCCTAAAGCTGTTGTTGTCAGGTATCGATTTACAAATTATGTATCGAACGCATGTCGACAGTCGCTGGTATCATGGTCTGAGGTGACTCGCGCATTATTATGATAATGCAGGCGGAGCCGATGGTATCGCGCGCTATCCGCTCCGCAACACAATTGAATTAGCATAGCGCGGTGTCGGCCGCGACGGGCGGTCCCGGCCACGCGACCACCAAAGTACTTCATCTCCTATTCCATTTGGAAAACCTTATCGTGAGTTAATAGACGAATCATCGATTGAAACTGATTTACATCACGTGGATGTACGAGGCGATGACGTGGTTTAACTAAACGTTTTACGGCTGTAAGTGGTTAAATAATGTTTTCAGATTTTAATAACCTTCGGGAGCTTTTTTGACGAAATAGAGTACCAAACAAGTGAGTTGCCCATGCCATTACTATTATACCATTAGGTAAGTTAAGCACACTACCCATGGGCATCCGCAACCTACATAGGATTGCAAATCCATTGTCAGCCTAGAGGGCTTAGGTAGAATACCTTATGTGCCAGTAATTTCACTGGCTACTTTACATTCCACGTCGAAACACTGCAGTGTACTGTGTAAGCAATACTGCTTGGCGGCAGAATTATCAAGCGGGCCGGTGGTAGCAATCTCGATGAAAAATCTTGATGATGATGGTAGTTATGGAAAATAAATAAATAAAATAAATAAATAGACCTCGTAGAAGGTCATACCACCAGAAAACTGCTAATTTCACTATAGAAGTGCTAACATACATCGAATAATTTCAAATAGAACTAGCTCTATCGATTAAACGCAACTTCAGAGTTGACCGTTACACCCACGGCACACCTAAACTGTGTGCAACTAAGTAAATTGTCCTAAACGATCCACACGTCCGCCCTCGAGTTGCGGTCTTCCATTGGCCGGTTATGAATGAGTCCGTGTTGAATGGAGCGACCACGTTGACCGCAACGGGCTTGTCAGCTGCGTGCGTCTGTCGACATCATGCAGTAATTATACTGGAACATGCTCAGTGCTTTGCTACATGGACTTGTATGAACCTAAAGCTATTGCAAACACAGCGCGTTTCAATACACATGATGAAAGTATCCATTCAAGATATTTTGTGGATTCATGCCGTTGACTTAAAATTGACGTCACGCAATGTAGAGTATGATTCCAATTGGGGATGTCTATTTTTTTGGAATGTAGGTATAGTAAATCGAAAACCATTTCGAGATAAATGCTTTTTAACTCGTTTTCTGTAGTTATTTAATTTTAATATAATGCAATGAATTTATCACATAACAAATAAGCAATGACCTTTATTTGACATTGGTGTAAATTGCGTGACCGGTTCAAGTCGTACTTTATTCTGTGTGGTTATAGAATTCTTCACAATTTACGCGTGGATTATACTACGGAGTGTGATTTGGACCCGCTCTCTGACATCTAGCACTTTGACTGCTCCAGTAAAGTGACATTAGTTACAGTGTACCACTACGTAAAAAATAGTTAAAGGGGTTGCCTTATCGTACGCATTTAGATAGATTTAGAAATTTGGCAGTGTGGGAGCCCTCAATTGACAACATTTCATATTTTTAAAACTGTAATTTGATTTGTTCTCTGTATTCTGTTTGGAAAAAGAAAGAAGCTGAAGTAGTTTTAAATTTTCACTAGGAGAATTAATTAATTTATTATAAATTTTTAAGATGTGCATATTCTAATATGGCGTAACTCCAAAACTACCACAGAATAGATCTATTACATTTGTCTAGTCTCTATTAAAAAAAAAGTGATGACGTAAATCTGACGTTGAGGTTGTTATCAAATTTAAAATTATTACAGCTCTTTTTTCTGGTGAAAAAGGCAAAGGAAACATATCTATTCTGTGGTAGTATTGGTAAATTCAGATATATTTTTTAAATGTCTTGTATCTTTTTAAATATTATTAATTTTTTCTTTTTTCTTTATAAATTATAATAAATATTTTTCCGTATTTAGGAGGCAAAACTCTTTCGATTCCTGTAGTAATTTTCAGTTGTCAAAAAATGAAATCTCGTCAATTATAATCTGACGTCTGCAACCAAAATAGTTTCAATAATAAATTTAATTTAAATCTATCGTACAAAACATAACATCTTTAAATAAATTAACACTAAGTATAAAGTATGATTATAAATTAAATAAAACTAACTAAACTAAAACTAGATAAAATTAACAAAAGGTTCCCCCCGCGGCATGGACCCAAAGACACTGGCAGCATTACCACGCTGTATAGCAATGCCGATACGTTGTGCGAGGAAGCTGCCAGCTCTTCGGTATCCTGTGGTATCACAAAGCCAATAATTAATTTTGAAAAAAGTAGTGAATTAAATTACAAAATATTGAAATTAGTTTCTTATAATTGACTTTTCTATACAAAAAAAAAATAAAAACCACTGGTATTTTTTTTTGACATTCCCAATTTGTCTTTTCATAATAATTAATCATTTATCAACCTCTTTAGTTAATCGATAACGATACTTGAAATAATTAGTTCACAAATCGTCTAAATGACATTCTCACTGACATCCTGACTCAACTGTAAGAATATTTTTCTTTGTTGTGTCAAACAGACACAACAAACAAAAATATTCTTACACAGCAAAGGTATTTTTATGAATATTTTACTATGAATGTAAACGAGAATGAAAATGCTTCCGTTTAGAGAGGAACAAGCTGTATGTAAGTATACCAAATTTTAACTCAATCCGACCACTTGCAGTGAGTTAAATTTGACTTCCAAGATTTTACCCAAACCTACTAACATGACAAGTTAAATAAAACCTTGTTATAATGTTAGTGAATACTCAAAACATCCTAAATAAAACTAGTTGGAAAATATGGATCCCCTGAAAGATAAACATTGATGTGAACACATTAGCGGGGCTATCAGTGACAGACGCGGTTTAAAGCTCAAGTGCGGACGGAGTATTCATGGAGCTTGGTCCTTGGTGAGAGGACGTGAAATATGGCCCGCGGAGGGGCCTAATGGGCCCTGCCGCACAACCCTCTAATGGTAAGTAGCCGGGAATAAAAGACTGTTAACAAAAGACGACTGCAAACGCTATACCCACTTTATAACCGATGACACAATAAATAGGTAGGTAGACTAAAAATATGTGCATAAGAGTTAACTAGACATGAAATGATCGTGACTGACAGTAATTTATTCCAATTAAATTGATTTAATTTTCCGGCAATCGATCATCATGATGGTTAAATTGATTATCGGTAACGGTTTTTTTTCGAATTTGTTGAAACCATACGCCTCTCACGTTCCACCGGTAATTACTTAATTATAAACTTAGTGCATCTTGCAAATGAGACTAAATAAGTAAACGCTATGTAGGCTAAGCTCCGCTAATAACCGTAAAAGACGCAAACGTTCTTGTTTCATTAAGCGTATTTAGAAAATTACTACCTATGTGCCTAACATAATGCACAAGAAAAGAGTACTGGATCTTAGTAAAAACGGACATGGAGTAAATTGGCGTGACCAACGATGAGTATACAAAATAACATAGAAATTGGACATAAAGATCTTGCTGGATATACCTATTTAGCTATTCTTCATGAAGTGACAGGGGGAAGCTAAGGATACAGCGAGAGTAATATCCGAATTCATAACAACTGCTTCTCCTGCGCCCGTGGACTGCGTTTAATGGGCACTCACAATACAAGGAGACTGTTCAAATCCCTCCGCACGACAAATTGCAAACGGAAAATTTACACTTAAAAGCCGGATGCTTGGAGTAATAGGTCCTTTGCCAATAGATCTGATACCCATAATAAAGCTAAATGGGACGTCTGCAGTTTTATTGTTAGAAATTAAATTAATAGTTTATTGTGATAAGCATTTGACAGACAATATTTGGCAAACGAGGTACCTACCTACTAATAAGTTTCATTGAAGTAAATAGTCGTTAAACAACAATTTTCGAAATAAAAATACAAGTACCAAATATCATATGAAACATTTTCTGCGAAACGTAATTCTATGAAACTTCTGTCTGCGAAACAGGGGAACCCCTTTACCAGTGAGATACACCTTTGACCTCATCAGGTGAGATAGAGGTCAATCACGGCTCAGTTTTATGAAAAAAAAGTCTAAAACTATGCTTACCGAATGACGCCAATATCACGATGAATGACAAGGTTCAGTGGTGACCTACATTGCTCCTCCTGAGTCCCGGCCTTTTCTAACCGATGTAGAACTTAAGACCTACATAAGGGTCATACTTTTTGTAATTTTGAAACTAATTTAAGTGTCTTTGAAGTTACCGTGACGTGAGACTCACTCACAGTGAAATAAACGGATCACTCATGTGAAATTGTGCGAGTTTGGCAGCCACCGTGACGTGCGACTCCGAGAGGAAGGGCTACGGATTAGCCCGAAACATGTCCAGTTAAACTCGTTTTAAGACGTGAGTGATCCGTTTATTTTCACTATGTCTTTGAAGTTCTTTATTCATTGAATAATTTGTACTTTATATAGTACATTCGGCCGTTATTCTTACTGATGATTTGTTCTTCATAAACCCTCAATTTGTTATTTTTGTAAGAATGATCTGCGAAAGGACAGCGTGAATGGCGCTATCGGTGTCAGTTTCAATTAGTGCTCCGCGGGGCTCCGCGGGGCGCCGCCGGGGCTCCGCGGGGGGCCTTCGAGTGTGGCTATCTCTTCATGCCGCTAAACTACTAAATTAATCGCTTACCCTGTGGGTGACGTAACTGAGGAACCGCAATCAAAACGTGTGCATATACCTACACTGAAAGATATTTGCTGGAGCAACTAAAACTTCGCCTTGCTTGTATTAATGGTTAAGCGAATCAATAACAATATGCGAAACTGTGTTGGGATGGGAAGTTTTATCCCATAAAATTGACAATTCCCGCGGGATAGCGATAAACGAATTCTTCATAGACGAAACGCGGGCAAGAGCTAGTTATAATATATCTTTGTCGGAAGAAATTACTTTCAGCCTACCTAGTTTCTAGCGGCGCATTCTTCTTGGCAATGATCCTCATCTCCTTCCGAAAGCGCTAGTATAGGTAACGCCACCAGAGTTGAGGCCACGCACACAACCACATCTCATGTAATGACAGCGGGATTTTGACGTTGTGTTGACGTTTAACGACATGTCATTGTCATTGTCATAGTCATTTTGATTTCAACGCTTAAAACTACAAAACTATTATAGAAAAATAAATTTTATCGAGTGCATTTCCATGTAGTATCAATGGCACCACTTTATTGAACCTCTCTCTTTATCAAATTGACATTAGTTATCACTGAAATGTACCTAATCGTTTTTGGACCTTAATGTCGATATGCAAATGGGTGAATCAACTTTTTTGTGTTGTTATGCTTAGGTTGTCCACGGGACAAAACTTGTGTAACCATAGCAATGGATGGCACTAAAAAGTTGACTCACCCAAATTCGTTACAGACTGAGTTGATACAATTAATAATATTAGGTATTTTAAGCGCTGGTGGGCTAGTTAGTGGATTGACCTATGGCTTCTCAAGTAGAGGGTTGTGGGCTCGACGTTTTTTGGAATTTAAGTGTGAATTTACATTAGTACCATGAGCTTTACGGTTAAGGAAAACATCGTGAGGAAACCTGCACACACCTGCGAAGAAATTCAATGGTGCGTGTGAAATTCCCAATCCGCACCGGGCTCGAGTGGGAATTACGGCCCAAGCCCTTTTATTCTGAGAGGAGGCCTGTGCCCTGCAGTGGAACGTATATTGGCTGAGATGACGATGATAACTTTTTAGCCGTATAGTCGCCTATAAGCGGCTATAGGTAGTTGTGTGACATTTCTTTCCCTCTTATTATTTGTTCTTTGCTTAGAACACTGCCGTTGACAATAGAACAAAGACAACGCCGCTCCTTGTGGGTAAGTAACCTTTTTTTAAGTGGAAGGCATTAATTAGTGGTGCTCCGTCTTCGAAAATAACCTTCTCCGTTGTCGGGGCATCATTTATTGACAGGGCGCGATGATGGCGCTGACGGCGCGGCGCCTCTGCTTGCCCCGTGACTTGCAGCTTGTGCGTTCATTACTCGCGCTCGCCTGTGCCCGCGCCGCCCGCCGCACTAACAAGCCAGGCTAATGCAGTGACCTTGCAAAAACCTCTCTCCAAAAACCTCACCTATTAAGTACCTACTGCGATCATTATCGGTGCTTCAGAAGCCGACGTATAACTTCCAAGGACGATAACTGTTTTAAATCTCGAGGGTCCCGGTTCCTTCCATTAAACGAGGGCGGTAACAACAAAGACGTACAGTCCCTTCGACAGCAATCATTGACGGTGATTGTGCCGCGGGCCGGTAGGCAGCGTGACGAATCAGCGCTACCAATGTTTATTCGGGGATGATTGGATGAGTGATTACTTTTTCGACCTTTTTATTGTTCCCATCGCGATGTGCAAACTTAAATACGAGAAATCTTCAAAATAATACACAGTAGTAGAATGAGAATAGCTTTAAACTATTAAAAAACAAAAAGAACATCGGTTTAAATTGGAGCCGCTCTAGTGTAAATAAATATTTAATACCTACGAGGTATGAATTTTAATAATTCATGGCAGGAAACTGGGTGCTGAGTAAAAACTATTGAATGAAAAGGCACGTCACTAGTGGAACATCTCAGTAGGTCGTAATTGTAATATTTGCAGCGTAATAACGGGCTACGTCGAGCTGATGTGAAATTGGCCGGCGCGGGCGCACTGCTTGACGCAACACGCCACTAACTAATAATATTATTACAAATGCAAGACGTTGCAAAAAGTAGCTGAATTACTCACTGTCTTTTATTGATGTATCGTACGTAAACTAGTTTCGATGTCGTACAACTTCGTGATTGATAGTTGCAATTTTGTAAAAGTAAATCTGACTTGTACCGCGAACCAGCTTTTAATATGTAGGTACCTAACTGTTTCAGTTATTAATTACTTTGTTAATACTCTGTAATTTTTCGGTGTCCACGGATTGTGTATTATTTAACGTAAGTAACTTTTATTGTAAACTAGCTATTGCCCGCGACTCCGTCCGCGAAGAATAGGGGTTGGTATAAAAAAATAGCCTACCTATGACCTATTCTCAGACCTACCGAATACGGAGAAAAAAGTTTCATAATTATCGGTCAAGCCGTTTCGAAGAAGTTCGATAACAGACGCCGTGACACGAGATTTTTATATATTAGAATTAGTTTCTTGGGCAGGGTGTGTTGCGGTTTTAATCTAATAGGTAGAGGTACTTAGATTTCCATTAGAGTGTCACTGCTTACATTCTTGAGGGTTTTATAGCATTTGTTAACAAGCAGTTCCACGTCTATTCTCCGACTATTAGCACAATTAGAACCAATAAAAATGGTCGTCGACCGATAATTGTACAAAATTAACATCACTAACCAGCAACATTAAAAATATTAAATGGTTATTTTGTGGTCGAGGCAGGAAACGGTGCAGTTGGCTTGTGGTCTGGCCGTTTTTACACGACCACTATGTGTGGCGAATGTGGAGCCCATTTAATAAACCGCAGAAGAGAACATGCCGAGTGAATAATTGCAGCTACTAGTTGATTGTGTTAAGTAACACAAATGACTGACAAGCCCCGCCACGATGACGCAAACGTCAGCCTCCATCGGAGTATATTTAAATTTCAAATTCCACGCAAGCTGACTCGAATTGAAACGTCAATGAACCGCGCAACTGAAATAAAGCACAAAATTGTCCCAACATAAAACAATTAGGTAGAATCGGCACAATAAATCGACGGTGACACGCGTAGCGACAGATTCGCACGTCATTAACGATCTTTTGGGAAACGGCGACACAAAGCGACGAGTGGACGAGTGCCACCAGATCCCAGCATTGTTAAATTTGTCGCCGCTCCGGCGCAGCGCTGACGGATGCCCGCATAAATAACTTACCGAGACAGCTTAATGAACAAACGTGTACCCAGTGTAGATAACTACCTACGAATATCTCGCTATATCTATAAATTAGTTGCTGGTACGCAATAACATTCAATTAGTGGGGAAACTAGCCAGCGACTACAGATTTGCTACAGTTAAACTCGCTTTAGAAATTGCATTGACTGCAGCGTGAGTTCTTATTCTCGATAAATACTAACAACTTGTGTATCAGCAATCTTCATATCCATATCTTCCATTGGGTAATTAAATTTAAAGGCTTCCGGCATAAATTCAATCAAATGCCTTTCAACAGTTTCAACTCGTTGTCTAAATGTTTGTCGCTGCGTTCTAAATACAGATGGAAGTGTAAACGGTTAGAAATCCCGTTGCGTACACGCAGTATATTTCCCCGACAGCTTAATTTAAATACCTTTTGTCAATGGAAGGGTTAAACACGACGCTTTGCTGCCATGGAAAAGAGTTATGAAGGGTGCCATACCGTTATACGCTTTTATTTTTCACTCTTAATTGACTGCTGTGACAAATATTTTAATGATATTATTTCAGGAAAGCTTGTGTTGTCTTACAAAATACGCTCTCAAACAGTTCAATAGTACGCATTGAAAAAGCCTGTAAGTGGTCCCGTAATCCCCACATTGAAGTGCATAATCCTCCATGTAAACCGTAGCAAAAAGCTATCAGAAGTGACAGATCTCAAGAGTCCATTGTTAGAAGCTCATCGTATTAGACTAATGCCATTTCTCGTTCCATCAATGTTGCGCTGAATCGAACGGCATTTGCCGATAGTCGGACGATGACAATGCCGGCACCTTAATCCTGACAACAGCCATTTAGGGCCGTTACAAATAAAAGTTTGTCGGTCGCCGGTCGTCCGACTCAATACCACAATGCCCGTTGCCGCGACTTCACGCTGCGCCTATGAATGGCCGGGCGCCAAAAAAATCTATTAGACACCCATAATGGATTCAATGTATAAATTCAGGAGATGAGATGCGAGTTTTCGATCGATAATAGTTCTACATGGCAAGAAATATACACGTAACTGGTTAAATTTCTACGACTAGCTTAGCCATTAAAAACTTAGTAGTTATGATTAAATCATTAAGTAGAACTATTGTCTTATTAGTTTCATTTTGACCTATAACTAGTACAGTGGGCTCCCTAGCATATGTAAGTATCCACTCTTCTATGCACTTAGTATCGAAAAGTGGATTGACATGTCAGGGAACCATAAATAAAACCGGCCAAGTGCGAGTCGGACTCGCGCACGAAGGGTTCCGTACAATTATCTATAAAAATCACGTTTCTTGTATGGGAGCCCCCTTAAATATTTTTTTATTTTATTTTAATTATTTATTTTTAAAGTCAATATATAATTAAATATTCTATGAATATTTCAAGTGTCTACCTGTTGCCGTTATCAATATCGAGCAAAAACGAGCAAAAAAATCATGTTTGTTGTATGGGAGCCCCTTAAATATTTATTTTATTCCATTTTTTAGTATTTGTTGTTATAGCGGCAACAGAAATACATCATCTGTGAAAATTTCAACTCTCTAGCTATCACGGTTCCCGAGATACGCCTGGTGACAGACGGACGGACGGACGGACGGACAGCGGAGCCTCAGTAATAGGGTTTCCGTTTTTACCCTTTGGGTACGGAACCCTAAAAAGCCTATAAACCAGGGTTAAATTTTTAGAAATACTTTTTATCGGGTACTTAGTTAGTTCAAAGTTAAACTGGGTATTTTTTGAAATTCTAGTTTGGATTTAATTGTGGATTTGGACTCAGGACCTGCGTCACTTTCTCATTTCGTGTTAATTTTACTTAGGTATGTACATATCGTGCATACTTTTTCAAGACAACATTTTAATTTAGTCTGTCCTATTGCCAATGAATCTACTAAAAAAATCAAAGTCTCCCCCATCTTCAACATGTCTCGACGGCAGCATTTCAACACTTCATAAACTATTAAGTAAATAGCCGTTGCCATTTCTAGGAGCAGAAGCTGTTCATCACCCTTTGTATACGATCCCGATGACAAATATTTTGTTTTGGCGAGGGAGACGACTGGTGAACGAAACAATGGGCAATTCGGGACCGGGAATGATTCAGATACCATTCAATACGGAAGTGTCGTTCCGTACGGTAGCGCTGCAGTGTTCGATCAAATATTGACGTCTGATTGAATACACACTGTTGATAAATCCTTTTGGGGAATCCTTTTTGACAGCACATATGTTTGATTGAATACTTTTTAAGTATAAAATTTGTAGTGTTCGGATATTTTTCAATCACACTCTTGGGGTTGGACCAATGCAATGTGAATATAATTTTGCTGACATACTGTGTTTTGGATAAATGCTTATAAGCATCTTCCAGTGAGATTTAATCTATGATAGGGTCACTTTATGATAATTCCTGTGACAATATTATATCCACACCCTTATCAAAAATACATATAAACCTTTCGACATCAGATAGATATAGATCTTATGATCTATCAAAACAAGTGTCGCAGTGTCCAACGCAAAATGACTCTACCATAATTTTACACTCAGTGTAGGAAAAATTGTCAAAATATGTGGAACTTTAAAAGTGACACCCACGATTTTTTCCTACAAATGACCCTACATTACATAACAAGTTATAATTGCGGGTCTACAATTAGTTACATCATCATCATTTCTAAACCTGTTACCTGTAGGTATAGTCAGCAGCAGAAGTGGGTGAGCTGTAGAGGTCAAAATCGAATTCAAATTCGTGTCGCGTGACATGACGCCTTAGCAATTCGATTCCTACCGGACTGGATTTTTTTTTTATATAACGTCAGTGATGACAAATAAAAAATAAAATGTAAATAAATATCACGGGACAATCCACACCAATTGATCTAGTCCCAAACTAAGCAAAGCTTGTACTATGGGTACTAGACAATGGATAAACATACTTATATAGATAAATACTTACTTAAATACATATTAAACATCCAAGACTCGAGCACAAACATTCGTATTTTTCACACAAATGTCTGCCCCGACCGGGAATCGAACCCGGGACCTCAAGCTTCGTACTCAGGTTCTCTAACAACTAACTATCCGGCCGTCCAGAATTGCGGCCGGCAAGAATGGCAAAGCTTGTATACACTAATTCTAAATGCGTGGCGTAGTACTTATTTATTTATGTATTCGAAAACATACCTAACTCACGCTACTCTCACTCTCCTCATTCTTCACTCAACTAACCTAACCTAATCTAACGAAAACGTTCACTCCACAAAACACGGACACATCAACATTCAACATTGCAGGTGGACCACGGTCAATAAGGAAAATAAATTGTTGTGTACAAAAGAAGCAGAAATTAATAGGTTCCCACTTAGATACACCAAGAAAGGCGTTAATACATCTAAATGTAAACAAGTGTCCATAAAAAAATATCTACTTTAATCCCTTGCTTTAGCTTACTAGTTTTTCTTCTACCTACCATAAAAGTTGATTTAAAAGCGCACTTGTCTGTTGGCTCGTTATAATAATGAAATGTAGGTACTTCTGCATTAGAGACAAATACCTATCACGCACTAAAAATACTATCCATCCGCCTTCGATAGCTTTCTTGTAGTCCCTTAAAAATATAACGTTAATTGAATATCATAGAACACATTCTTGAGCCGTCCGAATTGATACATATTTTTGCACATAAAAGTACCATTGCCCCCAGACGTCAGATACCCATTTTCAAAACAAATTTGCTTGCAGCCGTTGATGTTTATTGCTATGGATTGTTATGGACAGATGTCTAGCCACTGCACGCAAACTAGGCCTTTAAGGTGGTTATCTGGCGCTTGGGGCGATAGTACTTGTTGTCATATTGATCTTTGTGGCCACATATACTTCACTTTTAATTAAGATGAAATTACATGTCACAGGGTGCAGTCGTCACCAGAAATAGACGAGCTTTTGTAAAGATCGACATTATCTACTCACGACTCTAGCTATTGCCAAGGAGTACCTTGGCAAGAGGTTGTGTAAAGATTTTGAGCCGCTCATCCACTTCTCCTGCTGACCTTAAGTATAAACACAGTGGTCTCTTAACGTCAGCAATGTAACGCAAAACGCTAGATTTCTCGCATGATGTAAATAAAGCTTAAGACCTTAGTAAAAGCGCCATAAAAGGCGCATTGTCATCAGTGAAACATGAATAATCTTGAACATTAAAAACAGCTGACACTTCAATATTTATGAGTAATTCGTATCTATCTATACGTAAACTGTATCAGATAGACTATAACTGGGCATAAATATACCTATAGGTATGATATTGGCTCATTAGTTGTAATTCGTGATCTCTAGTACATCAATCAACAGCACGCAACTTTTAGCCGACGGCGATGGCAACTGACACTACTCACTAGACATTTTCATACATGCTCAGATTACTCGTATCGTCGATCAAGAAATTCCTTTACTGCCCTAAGGTGCAATGTCAGTTGGAGGGCTTAAAGCAATAATCTGGACAATAATCTGGTTTTGAAGCATAGGATATTTAATATCCCGGTGATACATTCCCCTGGGATAATGTATTAATTTTAAACAAGGTTAATTTAGAGGACGCTATCCAAGAAAATTGAGGTAGAAACCTTAAGATGACGCGTTAACTTTCATCTGCAACAACAGATGGCGTTGTCCGAGGGAACGTTGTGCTTTAAAAATGTTACCGTAGGTAACGTTTTTTTCAGGCCAAACTCTAACCTTCTAAATGTTTACATTTCTTTTAGGTACCTACCTAATACTATCGGTGACGAGGTCACAGATTAGAGCTGTTTGTGTCGATTTGTGTAATTCATGTTGATGCAAGTCAATGTGCCATCATTGTGTCACAAATAGTCTTTATTGTTTAAACGTTTCAATCAGCCTTAAAAATTGAATTAATGCAGTTAGTAGGTACCTTAACTTTGTCGGCTATGAGTGCGAATAGTCGGGGTAAGAAAAGTTTCGTCACTTTTCGACTCTATGTCAACGAGTTAAGGTTGAAAAGTGACGAACCTTTTCTTACCCACTATACATAGGCTTCAAACTGGTATGTATAGACTTTATAGTTAAAAAAAAAACGAGTAATAGCGCGTCAGACTCGCCATGAAGGATGTTATGTACCTACCTACTATAACTCCGTAGGTAGGTAGGTACTCGAGAAAAAGACCCCCGAAAAAAAAACCTAACCTAAGGAGACTTTTTATTTGTTGTTATAAACTTTTTTTTTACATAAAACTGACCCGTGATTGACCACTATCTCACGATGAAAAGTGAAGATGAGGCCGAAGGTGTACCTCACTGGTTCAGTAACAGCCTATTCACTCTAGCCTAACTTAGGGACAGACTTGGACGACCGGATGGCCTAGTGGTTAGAGAACCTGACTACAAAGCTTGAGGTCCTGGTTTCGATCGATTCCCGGTCAGGCCAGATATTTGCGTAAAAATGTTTGTGCTCGAGTTTTGGATGTTTAATATGTATTTATCTAAATAAGTACCTATGTTTATCCGTTGTCTAGTACCTACCCATAGTAGGTAGGTACAAGCTTTGCTTAGTTTGGGACTAGGTCAATTGGTGTCAATCGTCTCACGATTTATTATTAATTATTATAGGTACCTACCTACCCTATATATCATACACACCGTGAAATGTTCAAATGTTCAAATGTTGACTGATAGACAAACGGACAGACAGAAAGCGAAGCTTTAGAACCTAATAAGACCCCGTTGATACCCTTTGAATGAAACTCTACAAAAATACAGCAATTGATCAATTTAAAATAATAATCTATAAAATATTTTATACACTTTTCAATAATGAAACTGATTGCGAAAATGTGTTTAATACCTAGATGTCTTCCTACAATTTGCAGCTCTACCATCAAAGTTAACAAAAATTGAGTAGGTAAGTAACCTATCTACCTATCGAATTACCGACCTGTTCAAAACTTCCAAGCATAAAATTGATCCTAGGTACCTATTAGGTATCCAACCTACTGTCTTAGGTACTTCTATTTTGTAAAACTTAATAAAATTCGTTCATTCATTGTATACCTAAGTATCTGTCAATCTTATAAGAAAATAATCAAATAGGTAAATAAACCAAAATTTATCCAATATATTCACATAGGTACCTATTTAGTTGGTAGGTACTTACTTAAAAAAAAACAATTAACCCTGCTATTACAACTTTTAAATATGCAGCTAAACTTTTTGGGAATAATAATAATAATAACCTACATTGGTGCAAAAATCATTAAAAACAAACTTACAATAGTTTTATTCGTCGGCGGCGCCGGCAGCGGCGCGTACATATCAGTAATCATTGTCCACCAACACTCAACACTCGCACATTGCAACAAAAACTTAACAAAATCTATAAAGAGTGTACTGTCACTAGTCACGGCGGGGCGTCCACATGACGTTTTGTTCTGACAGCCGCGGCTCGCAAGATCCGCGCTCGAACCGGCGCGGGCGCGGGGGTGGGGAGGGTCGGTGGGCGGGGCTAGCCAATCCCAGCCTCTTACCACGCCCCGCCCACGCGGCGCCCCGCCCGCAAGGTCGCGAGGGCGGTATCGATCGTACACTGAGACTCCATTTTATTTCGGCTCCCTCGATTTGCATAAACTTTTTTGTTTCAAATTGTTGCTTAGTCGGCGAAGTTTACGTAGCCTCTTTAGCGCAGTTATGTGGCTTCGGCATGTAGGAGGATAATTTATCTTGCTCGTAGACTTAAGATTGTTACGGGATAAGTGATGAGGTAAATTTACCTAGAGCAACCATTAAAAAATACTGTAGGTACCTATAGATACATTTTTTTCCGTTATTTAATCTAGAAAAATTCTAAATTTCAAAGAAGTTATTTTCAGTTAATTTGTACGATATAAAATGTAATGTAACCTACGTATATAGTTTTAATGATTTTTTTTCGACTGTATTTGTTTACCTATGTGGTCATTATGGATCATAAAACCGTTGGGAGTTTTTTTTTGTTAGACAACCTTCAGACTAGAGTAATTCATGACAAGTAGATATTGTCATACCACATAGATATCTATCTTGAAACCTTACCTACCTACTATTAGGTACAGTTAGCAAAACAATTACTTATAAATTAGGTATAGGAATTCTGATTTTTTTAAAAGTATAGCTACATTGACATTTCCAAGAAATATTCGAGAGACAATTAACGTGATTAAGATAAGTAATTTATTAAAAATATTTTTTATGAAGTCCGTTATTTGGTAGGTATACTCGTACCTCTACCGTACGTCGCTCGTATCTACGTACTTTCGTTATGTAGAGAGAGGTGTGTTCTCTTCTCAGATAATGTAGAGCCTGTGAATGATAGGGGCGATAGTAAAAAAATTTTTTACAAGTACCTTTTTAACAACATTTTTTTGGTAGATTCGGATTAACTGGATGGTAGGTAGGTGTAACAAAAAGATGTTTATTTTTTAGTCAATTCACAGAACACAAAATATAAATGAACACCATTTTCCCAACTTTTTCTTTTAGAAACGGTAGTTACTTTAGGATTGTTATATAAAACTAACTTAACCTAACCTATAGGGTTCACAGTATAGTTCAGAAAAAAATAACAGTTGGGAAATGAATCAGTGAAAAATATTTTCGGTGAAAAGGCAGAATAACCTCACAGTCCTCACTTAAGCCTCGGAAAAAAAGGCAGAATACCCTTTAAGATACCTATGTACCTAGGTACCCTTACCTACCTTACCTAGTTGGTTCGATAATCAACTACACTGTGACCTACCTACTGTGGAACCTTTTCACAGAAAAAGCCATAGTGACATAGCAGACTACCTTAGCAAGGGGATTTGAAACTCACAGAGAAAATCTTCTAGTGTCGATTACAAATCAAATAGTTCGATAATACTTAACCTAGGTTAGTAGGTATTACCAACCTACCAATACGCAAACGCTCTATCCGTTAGTTAAAGACTCTACCTTTCGCCGTTACCGTAACTACCTCCGTTCGTGATCCAACAAGGTGTTAAAGATAATAAAATATAATGCCCACCACAAAAAAAGGTTCTAAACACGACCAAATAATTCGTAATGGAACTTAAAAACACCATAAAAGTAGAAATACAAGTGAAAAAAAATTATGGCGCCTTTCCGCACCCCTCGAGCAGCTCCGCGTCGCTTTAAGAACAGCTTATGCGGCTAATAGTTTTATGACACGCATAACACGGGGAAAATACCTCCCGACGCCAGCACACGAGAATTAGTCGTAAAACGATGCTACAAGGTGCAAGATCGCGACGTGGTCACAACGGAAATGACAGTCGCGAGCATTATACGACATTAGGCAGGGGAGAGCCATCGGGTTCATAAAATAGTAAAATCGAGGTGAGGGGGGCTGGGCGTGTCCGGGATAACGAAATAAAAATGCTCGGCTGCTCACAAGCGACCGTGCGAACTCCGCTTAACGCAATAAACATTTTTAATTTAAACACGAAACTCACGCTGAGATGTAAAATTACAACGCGAGAGGGCGGCGTGTGCAAAAGAAATCAAATTACGAAGAAATTTCATGAGGCTGTTATTTTGAGGTCTTTCCGGCAAATAGGTCGTACCTATTGCCGGCTATAAATAATGTAATGGACTTGCCTATGTGTTCCCGCGGGACGTTTTGACATTTTGTGGGCAGATTACTTCGGACATGGGGCTTTTCTATATTTATGAGACCCTTACTTTAGCTGTAAATATAACCGTTTTACGACAAGCGACGACTTATTACTGTAACGAGAAAATGTATCATTAAATTTATGCTTCGTGTTGTTATTCAGACGCGAGTGTCACCGAAACCATTGTTAAAGCTACTAAAATCAAAGCTTTTGGAATACCTCTAGGTAAGTTAGTGTTTCTAAACATGATATCCTCAAAGAATAATTGGTTCCTATGCCTGGTGCCTATGTTCTGAACCAACCACTTAAGCTATGATAGTATAGTAGGTACAAAAATAATAGTTTCTTTAGTAAATATGTAGGTAAATAATTATCAGTTGGATTGACAACTCGTAGTGAAATGAACGAAAATCTCAAACATAGCGTTTGGCTTTTGTTCTAAAATTAGGAAAACTAATAATTAACTTAGGTATACAATTCAAAAAGCCGAATTAAAAAGATTTAGAAGTAGTAAAATCTGTGTATATCTAAAAAAAATACAACTTGAGTTAAATTTTAAACTAGCTAACCAATTTTACCAGGTGTGGTTTCGAAAATAGGTCCCCCAGATCTGAAAGATTGGACGTTACTCAAATTTTAAAAGACAGTCTTTAGGTTAATAATCTAAGTAGGATATATAGGTACGTAGATATATTCTACTTGCGTAGGCACATCTTGCATTAAGCAATAATGTTTCACTTTACATTTAGGTGCTTAAATAGCTGGAACTAGTGTACTCAAGTAAGGAAGCAATCTGCTATTTTAGTTTCAGTGAAACCATCCACATGTTGGCATTTACGACGCAGCCGGGGAAAGGACTACGTGCGAAGGCAATAAAGTAAACTTCTCCCACTATTTAGGCATAGGTATAATGCTACAAGAATGAAGCAATGATGTATAGGTATGTGGAGTATAGGTATAAACTTATAGCAATTGCTGCTATAACAAACTTACTACTTATAGGTACTCTCTAGCCGTCACAACATACCTGCATTAAGTTACAAAAAACCGGCCAAGTGCGAGTCGGACTCGCGCACGAAGGGTTCCGTACAATTATCTATAAAAATCACGTTTGTTGTATGGGAGCCCCCCTTAAATATTTTTTTTATTTTAATTTAATGATTTATTTTTAAATTTAATACATAATTAAATATTCTGTGAATATTTCAAGCGTCTACCTGTTGCCGTTATCAATATCGAGCAAAAACGAGCAAAAAAATCATGTTTGTTGTATGAGAGCCCCCTTAAATATTTATTTTATTCCATATTTTAGTATTTGTTGTTATAGCGGCAACCGAAATACATCATCTGTGAAAATTTCAACTCTCTAGCTATCACGGTTCCCGAGATACAGCCTGGTGACAGACGGACAGACGGACGGACAGCGGAGCCTCAGTAATAGGGTTTCCGCTTTTACCCTTTGGGTACAGAACCCTAAAAATATAACTATAAAAAACATTCTGGATATTGTTCAGATGATCAGGTAGGTATAGCTAGCGCCTTGCACAAAGACGCCTGAATTTATCAAAATTAGACATTAAAGACATTGTAATAAGAACCACGGCACGCTTCATCATTAATGACTCGATCTATACAGTCGCAGGAACTGAATCACGTACCAAGGTCAAGGGGTTTGCAAGGCCATTGCAAATGTCATGTTGACATTCCAAACATACATCTGGCAAAGAAATCATCGTGAAAGACGACGAGGTTTTTTTTGTGACATAGGTTAGAAACCTGGACGCGGAATTGTCCTCAATCGTGGCTCAATCTGGCCAAATATAAGGTCTGGATAGGGAGATGTGCAAGGCAAGGGAATAGGCCTTTGCCCAGCTGTGGGACACAGATATTTGCCAAGTAATTATATTATAAGAGGTTGGCAAGTAAAATGGGTCATTTGATGGTAAGGAAGTACCGCGGCACATAGACACCCATAGAACATTAAATACTGCATAATGACAGTACTATCCCTGGATGTCCCACTTACCACGCTGGAATACAGTGGTAAAAGTACTGTTGCTTGACGGCATAATTAACGAATAAGACGGTGGTGGTGTAACTATGATCTTTTCATACCTTATCGCATAATCACATTTTTCAATTTTGAATGACATCACATTGCGTGGTTGTGTAGAGAAAGAGACAAAATACGAATGCGGAGTTCACTGACGCTAATTCTGAAATTAGTTACGATCTACATATGCATCTAACTCAAGCGACAATCTTACCTACTAAACTAATATATTAAGTAGATGTCCGAGAGCTGGTCACATTTTCTGTAGTTGCCAACCTAAAAAGTTCTGCCAACCTAAAGTATGTGCCACTTTCCCACTTTGTATGTATTGCCAGCAACAAGAAATAAAGGTGACAGCAGGTGTCATCTATTAGGCATAGCATGTCAAACAATTCGGCATTTGCCTTACTTTATAAATATATATCTATATATAAGAAACTTTGCGAATGTATTGGTAAGTTCGAAAAATCCCTTCTGGGGCCTGTTGCTTAACAAAGTACAATTTATATTACAAGCGGAACTCCTTTTCTAGTTAATACTAGCTTTTGCCCGCGGCTTCGCTCGCGTGTACCATGAGTATTCCAAAGAACCAAGATATCAAGCAAGCAAGCATACAGGCAAGCCAGCAAGCATGCAAGCAAGCATGCAAGCAAGATGCAAGCAAGCATGCATGCACGCAAGCAAGCAAGCGTGCAAGAAAGCGTGCATGTAAGCGTGCAAGCAAGCGTGCAAGCAAGCCCGACTAAACTTCAGGTAGCACTTACATAAATAGCTTGAGAAAATATATGAAAAACGTAATGCACGTTGCCCTCGATTTCCCTGAGATCCCGTCATCAGATCCTGATTTGGTGACAATGGGACCATCTCAGGAGTATATTATATTCTTTCGAATAAAAAAGAATTTTTAAAATCGCTCCACAATTCACCGAGAAATCGGTGAACATACCTACATAAAAAAATACATAAAGTGGAATGCATAACCTCCTCCTTTTTTGAAGTCGATTAAAGAGCCCAGCTTTCTACGACCAGTAAAACGAAAAATCCCGTTTTTTCCCTTTCCCGTGGGAATTTTGGAAAGTCCTCTCTTAATGCTCCTCTATACTGCCCAAGCAACCTAAATGCAGAATTTCAGCTTTCTACGACCAGTAAAACGAAAAATCCCGTTTTTTCCCGTTCCCGTGGGAATTTTGCAAAGTCCTCTCTCAACGCTCCTCTACACTTCCCAAGCAACCTACATGCAGAATTTCAGCTTTCTACGACCAGTAAAACGAAAAATCCCGTTTTTTCCCGTTCCCGTGGGAATTTTGCTAAGTCCTCTCTCAACGCTCCTCTACACTTCCCAAGCAACCTACATGCCGAATTTCAGCTTTCTACGAGCAGTAAAACGATAAATCCCGGTTTTTCCTTATCCCGTGGGATTTTCCAAAAATCCTTAAATCTGTTTTTTACTATTGTAATTACCTACTTCTATGCCAAATTTGAAGTCTAGTAATTATAGTTCATTGGATTCCGTTGAAATGAATATATAAATCCCGTTTTTAGGGTTCCGTAGTCAACTAGGAACCCTTATAGTTTCGCCATGTCTGTCCGTTTGTCTGTCTGTCTGTCCGTCCGCGGCTAAGCTCAGAGACTGTTAGTAGTAGAAAGCTGTAATTTGGCATGAATATGTCACGCCGACAAAGTGATTATATAAAAAAAAGTAAAAAAATTTTTTTTAGGGTACCTCCCATAGACGTAAAGTGGGGGTGATTTTTTTTTCTTGACCAACCCTATAGTGTGGGGTATCATTGGATAGGTATTAGAAAATAAATAGGGGTTTTCTAAAACAATTTTTTGATAAAGTGAATGTTTTCGGAGATATTCACTCCGAAAGTTCAAAATAATGTGTCCCCCCTCTAACTTTTGAACTGCAAGTCTAAAAAATATGAAAAAAATCGCGTAAGTTAAACTCAATAAAAACTTTCTAGGAAAATTATTTTCAACTTAATCAGTTGAGCAGTTTTTAAGTTTTTCTAAAAAAATATTTCTAAATTAAGATTGTAATTTAACCGCCATTGCAAGCATTTTTTTTTTCTTTAAGTGCCTATAAGATCATGGTAATAGTATCTTCTTTCAAATAAAAAAAAATAAAATTGAAATCGGTTCATATAACAAAGAATTACATCTGAAAAACCATCAACATACAATACTAAGCTAGTAGACTGCAGATTAGATTAGGTAGTTACCCAATTCGCCGATAGATGGTGCTGTACCGCTGACGTTGAAATTCTGCGCGCGGTGGGAGTTGGGATCAAAACAACCACATTAATAAAGTATGCAAAGATTTTTTCGTACCTGCTACGGAACCCTATCTTGGGCGTGTCCGAACGCTCTTGGCCGGTTTTATTTCCTTATCCCGTGGTAATTTTGAAAAATTCTGAAATTAATGTTTTAACTAATGTAATACCTACTTGTGTATCAAATTTGAATAGTCTAGTTATTATAGTTACTGAGATACGGTCACTCGGAATCGAATATATAAATCCCGTTTTTTCCCGTTCCCGTGGGAATTCCCAAAAATCCTTCCTTAGTGGATGCCTACATTGTATAAGGTATCTATGTGCAAAATTTCAAGTCTCTAGGTCCAGTGGTTTGGGCTGTACGTTGATATATCAACAGTCAGTCAGTCAGTTTAGAATTTTATATATATAGATTGGCTTTCGTTCATGTCTTTAAAATTTTCCATTAAAACATAGTTATAGATAACTGAAGCGAGAGTTCCGCTTGTAATATTAGTTGTACTTTGTTATGCAACAGGCCCCTGATCGCATAGTCAGTAAGGTAGAACGTAA
The DNA here is from genome assembly GCA_947563465.1 of Archips xylosteana. Classification (NCBI taxonomy): domain Eukaryota; kingdom Metazoa; phylum Arthropoda; class Insecta; order Lepidoptera; family Tortricidae; genus Archips; species Archips xylosteana. The sequence goes on along the minus strand of OX387347.1, from coordinate 15,474,585 downwards.
GTAGGTACTTATTAATTTTCTGATTGTTAATTTTATTCTATTGATTTTTTATTATTATTTTGTGAATATGAGTTTGTAAAATAACTTGAAATAAATTATTTGAATTGAATTATGCCTACAAATAAAAGTTTCTTGTTGTTTAGGTTGTAAATACGTTGACATTAGGTACTCTTTTATAGGTATTATATTAAAGACAGTCTTCCCTCATGGACCAAGGTATATGAATGATTGGAAGTATTGGAAGTTTGTCTGTCTGGGGCGGCGGAAATCGACGGAAGTGAGCGACGCCGGGTAGAGAGGCTATCCCGGCTAAACCGTTTAATGCAACTAGTGACGGTAGAGTATGCCTATCTGTATGTTTTCTTATCTTAGAATGTTCACTCCTATCTGTAAGTTCTGTAACAACCTATTTGCTCCGAATCTAACGAATTGATTAAGTTTAATTTGGTACACGCATGGATTTGTGTGACCCAAACACGGACGTAGAAGGTAAATAATTCAATTAAAATAATGAAAATATTATTTACGAAAACAAAAAAAAATTGTAGGTTTGTTGTGACAGTCTCAAATAAAACTTTAATAAAAAAGTTTTAAATTTATTTATGAAAATAGTTGAAAATTGATTATTGCCCGCAGATAATGGGATCAGGTTAAGTTAGTAAGGGTATTCCAGATGCTGCTGCACTAGACATTTAAAAAAGTACAGAGTGTGGAGTTTTAGTTATAGATTGTAGATCTTTCGATATTGTACAGATGTACGGAGCCCTTCGTTACGCTAGTACCTACGACTCGTACTTGGCTAGCTTTTAGGCTAGATTTTATGGTCTAATCTATTCAGTACTAACATCCATAAAATAAATCATCATAAGATTTAATCACCAAGAAATATCAATAAGTTACCTACTTACTCGTATAAATTGAGTAGACGGATAAACAATCACATCAATAACTAAAATATATGAATTGCATGAAAAGAATGTCTGAAGCCATATTAAAAATTATAGCCAATATTAATAGCCATATTAATTAAATTTCATCCAATTCATTTTATAATTTTAGGTACGCAAGTAGAAGAGTACCCTAACCTGCATTAAATTTCATACATTCTTTCCTTCCAGCTTCAGTTTGAATAATTATCGGGTAAAATAGTTAAGTAATTAAATGCATAACTTGGCTATCTTCAACAGATTAAATTCTTTTACTTAAGTGTTAGTCATGATTTCATAATAAATCCTTTTAGCTACGTCTACAATTTGACAACCTGCAATTTATCTCGACAGCAATGTTTTGCGATAAAGCTTAATTCACATCAAATTTACATCCATAATATATATCGTTAAGACCTAAGGAGTTTAAGCGCCAGTCACACTTAAACTACCATATTTAAAGCCTAAAATATCCGAGTACAGAAGCTTAGTAGATATTACGTAAATATTTAATAATTTAGTCGGCCTAAAGTCGTAAGATATTTCTGAGGGTATAATATTTCACGGGATGACCGTAAAAGTAAAAAAAATGGAGTTGAAAAAATAAAAATACAAAAAGAAACTTCATACCAAACTTGTTAAGGTATAATATTTGTAATTAATAGTCAAGAGTTCACATTACTGATGTTGGCGTAGAGTTTAACCTCGCTGGCAGGGTTTAAAACTAAGTATGATTATCGACTAGCTAAGTTCATTCAAACTACGAATGCTTTAACTATCAAGAATGCAAGATATAAGGTACTTTCATGGAAGATAAAACAAAATGGTCATGAATTCAACATACAGTTGATTATTTTAGTAATTAAAATTATGAGAAGCACTGGAGTATAATTATTTACATCTTAAAAGAAACTAACGTTCTAAATTATGTCTAGAATCAACAGCAGATTATTTAAACAAATGAATACAGATTTACTAAAAAGATACATCTTTTAAAGCCTTTCTTTGTCCAATATATTGTGCTTTGGCTATCCTCGATTTTTTTTAATTCATAGTTATTTGTATTTAACGTCAAAATGAACTATCTAGATACTTCTACGCTAATGGTATGGCATAAAGTCGGATCTGCACCAAAATAAATTGAAGATTGCCGATAGCTATTGTTAAAATAGAAATGCTATACTGGTTATGTTTTCCTGACTGTATACCTAATGCTCACATTCGGCCACACGCGGCGGCCCGGCCCGCGGCGGGTTGTGGGACTTGTGGGTTCAATCCAGCTCAATGCACATTGTGCCCATTATTCTCGGATAGCCCTTTCAATTGAGCATTTAATGCTTATTCCAATCGAAGATTATATTGAAACAAAAAGCCTTCAGTGTGGTAAGAGCTACGGTTAACTAAGGATACCTATATGTAGTTTTATGATTGTATCTTGAAGTTTGAAGCATGGTAAGAGGGTAACTAGAGGTTTTAAGATGGTAACATTTAGTTTTTAAGTCATTATTTCTATGCCAGATTAATTTCATGGCATAAAAGTGATGAGTTGCATATATTCGTAGCGTAGAGCCAATTCTACCTTGCCAAAACAGGGATAATTTTTGCCTAGAAATGATATCTACTTAGGTACTATTAGAAATTAATATATACTCAGCGGCAAATCTAACCGCCCACTTTACATACGTTTTCTAAGGAAAGAGGGCGATTAGATTTGCCGCTGAGTATACCATAGCCCAGGGAGTTAAGCTGTAGGTAGGTATATTTAAAGCAAGGAATATGTGAATTCTAAGTAGGTATGTAAGCTAGTCGCAAACGACTTCCGTTCCAAAGAACATAGAATAAAATAAAAATTGTTTTCATTGAATTCAATTTTTACACCCGGTTTTTTTACACGGTTAAATGTTAAATTTACCTAATTGTTTTTTTCTGGATCTAAATATCATCAAAACTACTACCCAACAGGGTAGTAATGTATTCCAATATTAATTTAAGCCCGTGATAATCAACTGTAATTAAATAAGGTCTCTAAAAGCGGTGACAAATAGGTGTCAAGATGACACGGGACCGGCGCCCGCGCCGCGGGGCGCGCAGTTTGACGAATCATCGTGGCACCGCCAACTGATCCGTGGACCCGACTTCGTAGTCTCTTTCTAGTAAGTGTGATACGAAAGGGACGGGTTAAGCAACAATCGAGAAACACTGGCGACTCCTCACTCCAGCTGATCTGAGACAAGATACCCATTTCAAGTTTCAAACAACGATTTCACAAGAAACAATTTATGATTATTCTAAATTTCTACTTTCTTTCATGCATCATTATGCATAAAACTTGGACATTACAATGTCTCGGACAGCACCGCGCGCGCCGTGTCGAATGCATTTCGCGCCTCACATCCATCACAATGCTCGCCTGACGAAACGATGACGAGAAATCGATATTATCGATTTCGTCATTCGATATTCGTTCCGATATAATTTTGTCGTGGCGTGGCTGGAAAATCGCAATTGTGGAAAGCTTCGATTGCTGTTGTTTTGAAGAAAACATCGCTGTCTTAATAGTAATGCTTAGAACCGTTAGTTACCAGATATTATGTTTTAGTTCTTATGTTTACACTTATTCATGCGAACGGTGTGTATTTTGCAGTACATAACATTTGTGACCCTAAAAAATAAGTGTCCAAATATTCTGTAAATTTTACCCCGAGGAACATGATTAAAGAAAAGCTAACTAGGTAAGTAGGTATCCCGCAAGTTAACTAGCTGAGTAGGCAAGAGAAGATATTTTTTGCTAAAACTGTCTGTATCCAGGAAATGTATACAAGACGATAGAATAAATACTAATTTTGTTACAAATATATAAATAAATATAATAAGAGCTCTCGGTACTTACTAAGATCTTCATGTCCTTGTGTTCCGCGGACACGGAGTCGATACTAACCTGGAAAGGAAACAAATGTTTGATGAAATTATTTTTTTATTAAATGACTTTCAACTTATATTAGAGATTTTAATTCGTCAAACGAATACATGCAAAAAGCAAGGTCTACCATTGTTTTAGTCTCAAGACTGTCTGTGATAGAATAGTGTACCTATCCGTTATTTCTTGCTTTAATTTTTGTTTGTGGGTTTAATGTGTGAGCGAGTATGATGATATGATTTATAAGCACGTTACTTGAATTATTTTAGTCGTTTATATATATGTATAGACAATAATTTGACGTGCAACTTTGTGTCCAATGTGGTGCCTTTTTACGTTAACACATTTAATAGCTTCAGTAGCAACAGTTTAATGGATTTTACAATTCGCTGTTTAAAAAAAATTAGAATGTAACTGTTGTAAGTCAACTCAATTTGCTGTAAAGCAAGTCACCTACAGGATAGCATGTACAGACATACGACGACGGTGGCCAAATGCGATTAGAGTAAAAATCCTACTAAAGACAATTACATCTCTAGGAGTCTAGGTGCTCTACATATCTAATCATTTATGTGTAATTAAATCAACTATGCCTAAATATTTAAATGCTGTTTAACTCTTTTTAGTTTTAAATACTATTGGCTCGAATATTCGTTATTAATGAAACTTTTAAGCGTCAAACATTGAATAAATGACTACTACTCGACTACTCAAAACATCTAAGTTTTTTTTTACAATAACCATTTTCCCAGGACCCTCGAAAACAAAAAAGAAAAAACTAATTAGAAAGTCCCTAAAAAAGACCTATCATAAGTCGGCGTACACACGAGCGAATTTAATTTGGAGCGTTTTTAATTATGGCGGGAGATTCGTCGGCCGGCCGGTTTCGGCGCCGCGGCGGCCAGCCCTGTAATTATGGCCCAGTAATTGCGAGACCCGGCCGGCATCGGCGTATCCTAGCTGCCACTGAAACTAGTTGGCTTTGGCACTGGCGTAATTTTAGAACTAGAAATCGTTAGGCATTTTTTGTTAGTGGTCGTGGGTACGTACAGTGTTGAAAGATTTGTTTAGTTTTTTGTTGCTTGTTTTGATACTCAAAAGGTTGCGCCTAAATAGAGTCAAAGGCTAAATCTAATTGCGTTTGACGTCTAATTGAAATGCAACCGAGAAAATTAGCAGAACGTGTATATAGAAAACCACTATTACTAAAGTTATATACACAACACACTAAACAAATGGGCTTGAGATGATGGAGAACCTTATAGAAAAAAATACAGGTAGGTAACTCTGTTCTCCATTTCATTAGAGTGAATCAACAACTACCTATGCAATATTTGTGACACGATTGAACGTAGGTATAACGGTACTGTTTGAGGCGTGGGTTGACAATGAATAGTAAAATGTCCAAATTTGATATTTGTCGACCTAAAAAATCCTTTTACTCATATCACGATGAAGTGATAAATGCTGGCTCTAAAATGTTCACTAAACCATATTTTTTTCGATCACTTACGTTCCATTTGGACTTAATAGAGCTTGTTTCAAAAAGATAGAGCTGAAAACCGAAAAACAAAGCGTGTATTGGCACACGCATAAAACACTATAGGTACCGGATATATTATGATACAGCCTAACGCAATAAGTTTAGTTTAATAGCACTTCTAATGTAGTATAATTGCCCTTTAGGTAATGCTATGCACTCTCGGGCCACTGCTTTCTAATACAGTTTAAAAGGATTGTATTTAATTATGATGACTGGACAATTGTGTTCACAAAAAATGTTTTAAATCTACATTATAATAATTATAGATTAGGTCGATGACTAATATGAACTACCGATGCACATGTCTACTGTATGAACAAGCCCTTATTTTTTGTTCAACTTTATTTCACCTGCTAACGTGCTACTTCCTAAGGCTCTTGCGTTTGTCACCTATTAAAGTTATCTGTCCCTTTTACATTGGAATTACATAGAAGGGAGGCATATATATTATATTCGTGTTTATTGTAATTAGCTAAAAAGGCGAGTTCAAAATAAAAGTAGATCAAAGCAAGACAAAGTAAAAAACTCTCCTAGACTGTAGAGTTCCGTTGCAAAATATTTTTGCTAAACGGCATAACAGGATTCATTTTTTTTTAGGGTTTCGTAGTCAACTAGGAACCCTTATAGTTTCGCCATGTCTGTCCGTCTGTCTGTCTGTCTGTCTGTCCGTCCGGGGCTAAGCTCAGAGACTGTTAGTACTAGAAAGCTGTAATTTAGCATGAATTTATATATCAGTCACGCCGACAAAGTGATTATATAAAAAAAACTAAAAAAAATTTTTTTAGTGTACCTCCCATAGACGTAAAGTGGGGGGGTGATTTTTTTTCTCGACCAACTCTATAGTGTGGGGTATCATTGGATAGGTATTTGAAAATAAATAGCGGTTTGCTAAAACTATTTTTTTATAAAGTGAATATTTTCGGAGATATTCACTACGAAAGTTCAAAATAATGTGTCCCCCCTCTAACTTTTGAACCGCAGGTCTAAAAAATATGAAAAAAATCACGTAAGTTAAACTTAATAAAAACTTTCTAGGAAAATTATTTTCAACTTAATCAGTTGAGCAGTTTTTAAGTTTTTGTGAAAAATATTTCTAAACTAAGATTGTAATTTAATCGCCATTGCAAGCATTTTTTTTCTTTACGTACCTATAAGATCACGCTAACAGTATCTTCTTTCAAAAAAAAATATATTACATCTGAAAAACAATCAACATACATATACTAGTTCTAGTAGAATGCAGTTAGATTAGTTACCCAATTCGCCGATAGATGGCACTGTACCGCCAACGTTGGGACCAAAACAACCACATTATAAAAAAAAAATGCAAAGATTTTTTCGTACCTGCTACGGAACCCTATCTTGGGCGTGCCCGACACGCTCTTGGTCGATTTTTTTTTACATTTTTATATACCAAATGTATTCGATACCTATTATTCTTTAAATTTTCATATTCATTTCCAATAACGAAATAAATATCTTCGTCTGTCGATGCTACATTGTTGACAATTTACGACTTAGTTGACATTTGTTGCGAAGTGCGAAGCGGAAATGTTCAGATGGCCATAAAGATAAGGCAGTTTACACGACCACTGTTGCACCGAGAATCAAATGCTTATGTTGGTATCACTGCATCTCTTGTACTGGCCTAATTTCGCTTTATAACATTTATAAATATAAATAATTCAGTGTAACATTTACATCTAAGTATTTTAAACTAAACTTTTATGATAGAATAAAACAACATTTACTTAACTAGCATATTTTCGCTCTACAAACATACATAAAATATAAGACTTTTTTTACATGACATTTATTAAAATATAAAATACCTAATAATTACAATTAAATCACACACAACAAAGAACTTTTGACAGCATCAACACCAGCTAATAACAGTCCGTATTAATTCTAATCAATATCACCATTCACAGCTCGCAAAATAGGCGAGATTGTATTTCAATAAAATATCAGATTAGCAGTGCATTGATCGACAAAAGAAGAAACGGCGTGCTCTCTTTATGAGCCACGGGAGGTGTTTGTACGAAGTAATCATACCAATTAAATATTTTTATTCCGTTCGCGGTCTGTTGGGAGCATTGTGCCTTTGTAGGCATTGCCGTGAGCCAGTGAGCGTCTTTTGTTTGAGGGACGAAGAAATGACGGTGCTTTTTTTTTGGTGACTTGATTTGTCTTTTGTTTTTAGCGTAATTTAATTGCGATTTTTGTTTTAGGTAATTGAAATATAATTTCATCGGGTCCATCTGAATATCAATTTCTCTAAGAATGACAAGTTAAATACAATGCACTGAGCTAATATCGAAACACATTTGTCAATACATAATTATGCCCTTAAAATATTAATTGAGTTTCTTCACCCGTTGACATAAGAGGATACGGAAAATGCGTGGTAAGTCGAATATGTAGTACATACCTACATCTGGCATTAGATGAAACAGCTCTACACATTTAACTTAACACATTTTAATAAAATTTGGAACCTGTGAATATTTTTTAATGCAAAACCAGCTTTCTTTTTTTAACATGAGTTAAGTATTCCCCGGGTTACTTAATGAATACAATATTGATAAATATTGTGTGATTACTCACTGTAAATTTTACCAAACACTTAATATTTTTTTTTAATTTGCTTGAAGAATCATAAAAACAAAACAATACTTATTTTGACTGGTGTTTACTGGGCACAACTGCTAATAAATAAATGCGACAAAAAATTTACGGTCGTTCATGAAGCATGAAAGTAAGTTACGTAAATTAAGTATCCAGGCATATTTAAGTTGTTTTATTTAAAATTATGAAAATAAAATGTATTTCAAAGCAATTATTTCGAATGTATTGTATCACTATTCCCACGTCGGTCAGTGTTCCTTATCAAATAACAAGACTCTTATAGGAACCCAACTAAATAACAACATGAGAAGATTGCTTAGTAAATATATTACTCAGAATAGTACAGGATGTCCTGCTTTGAATTAAAAACAGTCACTTATGATTTAAATCATATCACTTATAGATTATGGTCGACCGCAAAAAAATATAAAAACGAAATTACCTCATTGTAATAATGATTAGTTCCATTATGAGGCACGGGGTGATCCCCGTGCTGCTGATAGTAAGCGCAATGCATGTCAACCCATCAGCTTCGGCGTCACATCACACGCGAAAACCCAGTGAAAAACTCGGAGAAAAACCCCGGAGCAATTATCTTAACGAATTGATGCGGCGAACGAATCTTGCCTACTAATTGCAGGGTTTGGGTTTTGGTGCGGCGCGGCCGTCGTCTCGCTCGAACATCGTGCGTCTCGGTCGGGCCCCTGTTTGCGGGGCGGCGCCGTGGCAGGGCGGCTTGGGCGGAGGCTATGGTGATGCAATTTTTCCGAAAGTTTTGACCCGGGGTAAGGACTGACACACTTAGAAGCATCCAGTAATAGAAGTACCTATTCTCAAATGTTTTACTGTAAATTTCGTAAATTATTTTTAATTTATTAATAGTTAATCAATATTTAATCCATTTAATTTTACTTTTCAACGTGTTGTAAGGGACTACTGTTCCCGTTACTTCCAAATAGTTGAACCTTTGATCTTCACTTATTATACTTAAAAAAATGCAATTTTATATTTGTAGATGTTTCACTAACTTTAAATGTCGATTTGTATCGGCATCGTTGGTAAATCTCGTACGTTCTACTGGTAAACATAAAAATAAGGAATTAAGTAAGTAGGCGCTCTTTTTGTTAATTGATGTCTTTGAGTAATGCGGCAAATGCTTTAAGAATCGAAAGGGTTTAACGTAAAAAGAAACAAAAAAGTCCTCGAGAGCACGAATTGGGGCGGAAAACTAGCAATTAAAATGAATAATACTCCGATGCCATAAATCATGAAAAGCACGTGGAACGCGTATGATTTATTGTTTCACACCCGGAGAAATGTTATTGTTTTGTAGAGTAAATAACAAAAGTGGTTGTTCTATACACACGAAGCTATAGGCATAATCCACTAGTATGCGGCTTGCCTGAGTTGTAGGTCTACTATTTTGTGTAGGTAGGTCTTAATATTAAGAGACACCACACCGTAAGTAAAATAGGTACATAATTTAAATTTCAAAAAGAGGACTAAGTTTACAATTGTTTCGAATGTTTTTATTTGTAGATACCTGCCTGTCCAGCGATAATTTCTCCAAGAATATTATTTATGTAATTTGAATTTCATTTTACTGGCAAAGGGATTTAATGTAATATTATTAGGTATTTTAGTTCTCTTAATTACGCATTTTTTTATATTTAATGACTTTTTCCTTTAGAATAACTAAAATAATCTTCGATAGTCAGTCAGTTGTTTAGCAGTCCACAGACTATTGACAGTAAGATGGAACGGATAAGTGCATTCAAGTAATTTTTAAGACTTATTTGTATATTGTACTGGGCATAGGAAAGAAGATACGTCATGCTATAGCATTCCAAGACTGTGGTGAGTCAAACACGCGCCATTTATGCTGATAGAAAGAGAATTTCAGATTGGTTTTTTAATTGTCTTCTGGTTACACCAATAAATTTAATCGTGGCTACTTAAGCTATCTAATCCGTGTTGATGCCTAACTGTCAAATCATAATTTAACGACTAAAGCTCTAGCGTAATAAATGTATTTTTTCGGAGGTAATAAATGTTTCCGGTTCATAATAAAGAATATCGGGATCGTTTCCCCGTGACTATTATAAAAATTGGTCCATTTTTTACCTTGCCCCAATCTGTGCGGGGGCGGATACGGCTCGTATGACAGGATATGCTTTCCTAACTATTGATAACACGCGAAATCTACTCACGTTCTGTAACAGATGTGCCTTTCATTTGTATTTGGTGCATACAAATTGCTTTAATAGATTCTGTAGTTATATTACATTGGATATTAGAGCCCAGTAACGATTTGAAAATTGAACTATGGTCAGCATGGTCAGGCACATGTACCGTCTTTCTTAACGGAAGCTTAGCCTAAAATAAAACAATATAGCAGCGCTCGTGGAAATGAAAAAAAAAACGCACCCGTGCGCAAAAAAAAATGACAAGGAAGCCGTGACCCAAATATATAAAATTTGATGACATTCTACCTACATAAGATGAGTCAGATAGCACCCACTAGCCACTTTCTTTCTTGTTGCTTAGGGAATCATTTTTGTACCGTGTTAGCCTTGCGACCAACGAGAACGAGCAACCAGCGGCGCTGCGAGCGTTATCTCTGTTCATTGCGCGTCCAAAACGTACCTATGCCGCACAGTAGTTACTTGGCAGCACACGCAATATGCAAAGAAAAGGCTCGCATCGCCGCCATTCACTAGCAGCTTCTGGTGTTAAAGCATATTAATACTGCAAGATATACGAAGAAACTGTGGAATTGTAATATGTAACCTTTCCGCTGCAGATGCTATGTGTCACTCCATACATCTCCAAAAGAAATGACCTTAAAATTGATTGTGAAAAGGTTCAACTCTGGTAAGCGATGCAGTTTCCTTGACTGTACGCAGAGCCACTCGCGAACGTTCATGCTCACTGAACCAGTTCAGCCTTTATCCCGGTCAGTGTGTCATCTTAAATAACGAATCACCGCTCCCGAAGTCACCACCGAACAAAGCTTAGATGTCGCCAGCGATAGGGAGGGTATTTTGTATGGATTATAGAATAACATGCGCAAATGATAGTGATTACAGTGCCGTGGGTGCGGCGCGCGTGCTTCGTAATTATTGTAATCTCGCGCACGCTGCGCCGGCGCGGCCCTTCATACTACTGTTACTCTATTGTTCCTGTTAACACTTATTTACAAAGCTTTCAACGGGTAACAAGGCTCGGTGGGTAGCTTGGACACAATTGTTTGGGAAAATAACCCTGAATAGGCGGCACTGCTGGGTATTTTTCAGAGCTCGAATGCGATCGCCTTTTTCACTTATGTAATGTATTTGAATGTAAACAAAAAATAGTTTCTGTTTCAGTTTACTTGACACCATTCTTTTATTTAAGAACATTAATAAATATTTGCAAAAAGTAGACGTGTATGAAAAGTGCTGTTGGAGGTAACGTAAAGTCGGGGTACCTACTTTGACCAATGTAAAAACTATTTATATGAGGTAAACGTCCATAAAGTGTGCTCGACACTGACCCTATACATGGCACCTTCAATCTTATGTCAAAGTAAGAGAGGTGACAGATGGGTATCATCTACTGGGCGTTGAGGTTTCGAGCAGTGTTATGTTTACCTTACAGAAAGTCAAAACGTGGCCATATGGCAATCCATACTTCCACGTCCATATCCATACTAATACTAGCTGTTGCCCGCGACTCCGTCCGCGAAGAATAGGGGTTTAAAAAATAGCCTACGACCTATTCTCAGACCTACGGAATCTAGTGCAAAAAGTTTCATAAGAATTAGTCAAGCCGTTTCGGAGGAGTTCGGTAACAAACACCGTGACACGAGATTTTTATATATTGGATTATAAATGTGAAAGTGCGTTTTTTTGTTTGTCCTTCTTTCACGTAAAAACTGAGCGACGGATTACCGTGATTTTTAGCATGGACATACTCGTAATTGAAGGGCTGGAGAGTGACAAAGGCTTTTAATTACCACAAAATACCTCATTCCCACGGAAAAATACGTTTTAATCTACTTCAGCGGGGTCGCAGTGTATCATAATTTCAATGTAATTATAAAATCTGGAGCGAGTTAACCTCAACGGCCAAAGTTATACTTTAGACTCTAGAGTTTAGAACTTACTGAGTGACCCGACTTTACGCTACATGTCTGAATTTTTGAGTAGCTAACTAAACCCAAAATCTTATTACACTTGAAATACGTCTTTATTTCATTAATTAAATGTATTTGAGTGCGCAAGCGCGTGCACAATGCGTCGCGCGCGCAGCTGCGGCGCCGCCCTCCGCCCGCCTCCGCGGTCCAACTGCCATGCAAAAAACTATTTTGTTATATTCTTTTAATTATTGCGCTATAAATGAGATATATAGGTGGGCGTGATATATTGAATCGCATTCGAACGAATGAGGTATTCCGCCGTCAAAGGACGGCGAACTGACGCCACCGATCAGCTGTTTGTTAGGTACAATCAATCAGTTTTTTGTTTTAGGGTTCCGTACTCAAAGAGTGCCAACGGGACCCTGTTACGGAGACTCCGATCCGTCCGTCCGTCTGTCCGTGGTCTGTCCATCCATCCATACGTCTGTCGCAGGGCTCTACCTATCTATTGAACCGTTATAGCTTAATTTTCACCGATTATGTATTGCCTACAACAAATACTAAACATAAAATAATAAAAAAAAAAAACAAAATAATGTTAAAAATTAAAGGGGGTCATTATACAAGAAACGTATTTTATTTATTCAGAGTTTTAAACTCGATCTTTATAATGGCATTAGAAATTCTCATCGATTATGTATTAACTGTAGTCGCTATAACAACAGAAACTAAAAATTAAATAAAATTTAAGGGGGTCGTCATACAAGAAACTTGTTTTTTTCAGCTTTTTTAACTCGATCTTTATTTTTTTACTGAACTATATTTTACTATATTAGTTCGAATCACCCTTGACCGGTTTTATTACTGTTAGTATAAAATAATAGCAACTTCGCCTTCGCTTTAGCTGTTGTTTAATAGCAACTTCGTCTTCGTCTCGTGGGAATTTAACACTTTTCTGGGACAAAAATTGTAGGTACATGTTAATCAAAATTAGTATAGCCAAAGAATATTTTGCAACTTGAGAGATTACATCTTACACTCAAACAAATACTCAATCTCACAAAGTACACTCAGTTGTATGTACTCGTATTTATCTGTAATTTGTGGTGCGTAGTTTACCAAGTGTAGTTCTACTCGAGAACCTCTTTCTTAAGTATTTATTTGTAACAACAAGATCTAATACCTTTTCATTCAGAACATATTACATCATAGTTTTTTCAGCTATATAAACTAGTTGTAGTGATATGTGTTAATATACTAAAAAAAAGTTAAAAAGGATGCGAATCCGATTGCAAGCCTACACCCGGCACCCATATCCACTGCATTTATACCGAGTGGATTTCGACGAGGGTCCTTCCCGAAAACAGGTGATAGTGTTGCTTAAACTGAACAACTGTCTCAAAGGAACATAGGTCGAAAAACGATTTTTTTTTTCGCCTTTTCATACTAAGTCGGTCAGCTAACCAATACATTTTGTATGGGAATCTGATTTTTATTATCGTTTTGACCTATGTTCCTTTGAGACAGTTGTTCAGTTTAAGCAACACTATCACCTGTTTTCGGGAAGGACCCTCTTCGAAATCCACTCGGTATACCTATGTCGGATTAGGTAAAGTGTGAAGTATACTAAGTAAACTGTTCTTTTTATGCTACTTGTAAATATTTAGAACCAAATAGAACTATTTAAAATAATCTGCAAATACATAGAATGAAAATGCATTGAATTTGAATCGCGCTTTGTGTTGCCACCGTCCAATATTATCAATGATCTGCATCAGACATGAAATATAGATATCAAAATAAAATATTGTGATTTACCGTCTGATTTCATCGAAGTGAAGATAATCTTTTCTGATATACTAACGCACTGGCTACCTAAACGTTCAAAATTCATTCAAAACACGTGTGATCACATAGGCGTATTGTTGGCATGGATTTCGCTTAGCTCCATTCAAGTCTTTGTCAATGGTTGGATATTTGACGACCGTTTCCTATGCTAAATCTCTTGTGATCCCGGAATAAAGATATCCATCTGAACGGTGAACGGAACCGAGCCGAGTCGCAGACAATGAGGTGTCGTCTAGAGATGTTCACTTGACGGATATTGAAATGTCAACCCGAGTGTTTACAAGCATAATAGGATTAAGAGTTAAGAGCAATTGTGTTGTGAAACATTGCTACGTTTTTTTGGATTTTTCACACAGAAACTTGAGATTGTTGGAGCATGAATTTGGTAATACTTTTTTGCGTACATTCTAAGTACATTCAAGAATGTTATTCACACAATTTTGCCATCTTTACAAAATGGAAATGCCCTATCGTAAGTGTAACTTGTCTACTACGTAAAAATCCGAGGAGCATTTTGTATAAAAGGTTAAAAATGAGCAGGGTGGGTAAGACATAGGCACCAGCAGTAAAAGTAAGCATGCACGTAAAGTGCATGTAGGAACGTTCGCGTGTCGGTGCCGCGCTGCACTCGAGCCGCGAGTGTGTGCGCCGGGGCAGCGGCGAGCGCGCCGCGACGTGCCAAACAACAAAATAAACCAGCCAACCCGTGTAATAATGGTGTTTCCACCCTGTAACAATAACTACATAATAGTCGAGAGCTTTTACGAGCTTTTGTGAGCTTGTCGAAGCTTCCACTCCGCATTTTTTGTGATGGACGCCGCGCGATGTTTTGCGCTACATTTTATGACTGAAAGTCTCATATTTATTGAATACTTGCGTATATATTCCATGTTTAAAGAGGGTATTGAGTTAAATGGACGTTAAATCTGATTATCTTCGGTGCCCTATCATGTGACTGCTTATACAGTTAAAAATGTCAGGCTTTTTTCCGAACAGGTAAAATAAATTGAAGACCAACCATTAATGAACTTTGTATGTACTAATAGCTTAGTTTTAATTCACTGTTGACGTTCTATAGTGGACCGAGACAGTGACAAACCGGCCGAGCCTTATAAGAGTCTGCTTCATAAACGCGCCCGATATGA
Source organism: Archips xylosteana (assembly GCA_947563465.1). Lineage (NCBI taxonomy): Eukaryota > Metazoa > Arthropoda > Insecta > Lepidoptera > Tortricidae > Archips > Archips xylosteana. The sequence goes on along the minus strand of OX387347.1, from coordinate 15,459,455 downwards.
CCGCGAGTTGGTATCTGCACTCGTGATTAATTCTGCCGATGTAAAAAGGAAAGATAAACTGGACCATTAAACATGAAATTGCGGTTACCGTCCAAAAAAATAAATTGAATTATGAAGCGCTCATATTACCAAACATGAATAAAAAGCTGATAGATTTGTTGATGATAAAAAGGCATCTAAAACCAAATTTGTACACTGTTGAGAATGAATTATCGTGAATTAGATTGTAATACAAGACTAAATGCCAACTGAATAGGTCGATGAGATAGACAGCGCGTCGTGGCGGAGAGGAGTGCGCCGGAGATGCCGCGTCGTCGAGATAAAATTAGCGGCTATTAAACCGTGCAACACTCGGAAGACTTTATTAATTTACCGCAACGGACTACGCCTCCAAATGCCTGAGATGGCCCAGCGATAGATTTATTAATTATTAAACATTATAGTCCCATATCGTATAACCGACCCATGTATTAATTATAAAATACGTTCAATATCGGAGTTGGAGATTGCAACCATTACAGGGCTGTGTTTGCGGCAGTAATCGACTTTGATATTAATTCCCCTATGTTTTTAATCATTTTTATTACAAAAAATGTTATGAATTATCTAACAGCTGTTCCTATTATTTTACGTGTGGTGATTTTACGACACAAATAATTTTTTTTTCTAGCTGATAATAATAATAATGATAAATATAATTCATTAAAATAAAACCAACCATTTGTTTCTGACTACCAAGGCTCCACACTAGGCATAGCCTGTAATGTGGTGATCGGATTCGGTTTGCAATACTAAATACCCTGGTTACATACAAAAATGTGAAAAACAAGGTATTTTAAGCATTTTAGATTAATTGAAGTTTGATGTGATGATGTTTAACGAAAAGGCAATGATACGAGGGATCACAGTTTCATTTTGTCTATTTCTAGTTGAAGTAAGTTCTATCAATCTTAATAATAATACATTTATGACGGCAACAAAGACCTCGAAACAAAAATCGATTACCAAGTACAGAAATGATACTGGTCAGGTATGTAAAGGTAAGTTTAGGACGTTTAAAGAGGACGAATACGACGGTGAAGTGAGGGAATGGGGGCTGAGAGGGGGGTTGATAGCCGCAATAAATCAAGATATTATCTGCGAGCGAGCATTACGTTACGACCACGCCAGTACTAAAGGGTAAGTCGCCGGGCCTGGCGGATATATGAACGCAGCCTTATGCCGCTCTCGCGTGTGAATGTCTCGATGTGCGTCTGAATTAGACAACATGTTCTCTTATATCTACTACGGTGCCTATGGATTAAACGTGCACCAAACCAAAAACAAGACAAGAAATTCATCATCATTATCTCAGCCTATATACGTCCCACTGCAGGGAACAAGCCTCCTCGGAGAGGGCTTGGGCCGTAGTTCCCACGCAGATCCAGTGCGGATTGGGAATTTCACACACACACCATTGAAATTCCTTCACCGTAAATTTCTCTGCTCATGGTAAATTTCAAATGTATTTACGCACGTAAATTCTGTAAAACTCAGAGGTGCAAGCCGGGGCTTGACACCACGACTTTCTGCTTGAGAGGCAATACGTGAAACCACTAGGCTACCACGGCTTTTTTAAAAAGAAAGTGTTTCGCTAAATTTACAAAAAACATAAATAAAACTTTGAATACATTTTATGTATTATGAATGTGTCTAGATTAATCATAGCGTGCAACTAAACGTATATTTAAAAGATTTAAAACCATATATCCCAATTTTCAGATCTAAAAGAAATAGTCAATGATGCTACAAAACTATAATTAGAGGCTGCAGCTTATAATTTTGTAGCCATTCATTAAAATTCAACTAAAGACGAACAGTTTAACGTGAAACACAAATCAAATGCAAGTTGCCGATGGCCGGTGGCTCCATAAATCAGGGGCGCGCTTAGGCCTTCTTAGCTTTTCTAGATAGAGATTTATCCCGTAATAACATGTTGTTTTTCAGTAAATCAACCGCCGAATTATCCGGTAGAGGAGCAATGATTAATCGGCGGGCTGCCGAGGTAATGGCGATAGCGCGCCCGCGGACTCGCGGATAGTCCGCTCTACTTACTGTGACCCGTCCGGCTGATGCCGGCCAGATCGCCGCGTCAGTTCCATAGAACTATTAATGCCAATAGAAATGTCACGCGAGCTAAAAGCGCTAGATGCCTATTATGAGTTAAAAACAATATGGGTGGAATTCAAAAAGTCGTAGTTGTAAGACTGACTGGAAATGTTACGTTGTGACACGAAAATTACTCTTATGGGTAATTGCCTGGTTATAAATGTCAAACTTTGAAACTGCCCTTAAATTACTATCCTAACTAGGTAAGCCTTTAACGACGAGTAGAGGTTGTGATCATCATTTCAGCCGAAAGACGTCCATTGCTGAACATGCTTCCCCCGAGGTTCGCTAAACAGACATCTGCTCCAGCGCATTCTCGCTACCTTAAGCAGGTCGTCGCTCCATCTTGTTGGTGTCCTACCTACACTGCGTCTTCCGGTTCGTGGACAGTGAGTCTGGGGATTCTTCGAGTTACGTCGGTGACTTTAGCTCTCTCGCGTATTTCATTATTTTTAATATGACCCTGCAGAGAAATTCCGAGCACAGCTCTTTTCCACTATGTAATTTACTAAAACATATGAACACTAAAAACTGCGTGTATGAATAACAGGAGTGGCGAAAAATTGGTGACATCGAAAATATGTACACACGATAATAATTTTATTTCTATTAGGTATTATTAGTTCTGTGGTTAGGTAATACGGACAAAAACTTGAATAAAAAAAAACTTTTGTGTAAATTTTTGTTTTAAAGCCCAATTTAGACCAGCAAGAAAAATTGTGCAAGTTGCAATAAAGTGCGAGGCCGTAAGGGCCGAACGAGTTTAATGTGGCCCATCGGGCGCCGCAATGTAATCCATCCATTCCAGCCTGTATACGTCCCACTGCAGGGCACACGCCTCCTTTCAGAATGAAAGGGCTTTCTTCGGAAATACTACCTATAGTAATTCAATTTATTCTTATCCTAGTAATTGCTGCTTTGTGTTAGATAGGTTCAGACTGCTTTGACGTCTACCGCACAGTAAAGACAGAAATAATGTAACATAAAATCACTAATATAGTTAATAAGGAAGCTTTTCCAGGTTAAGTTCCCTATTATTAATTATTATTATTAAATATTATTATTAATTATTAATTTCTCTAAGACACTAACTAGTACCCTAGCTCGTAACAATAATTTTAAAAGATAATCCAGTATTAAATTGAATGCGTAATTGGCTAAGTAAAGTTTTTTGAAGAGGTGCTAAATATATTTTTTTTCGACAGTAGTCTTCTTCTAGACCGAGAAACTGCAGCTGTTTTATTTTTATCTCCTATTGTTTACTGGAAATATTTTTTTAAGTGTTCGAGATGACATTTGTGAGATTTAATGGCTGACAAGCTGTTTGTGCTCAGTACTTAGCAGAAATAGAAAAAAAAACAAAGTCAATTGTCAATGTCAAATGAAATCAAACCGTTTGCGTTTCGTTTACTTTGCATTGTCCAAAAAGCAGTTCCAAAATAATGATCAAAAATATTCAATCGTGATTCAATTATCGTGCATAAGTCGTGGAGAAATGCGGTAAAATTGTAAATCCGGATTTTGTGCGGAGGTTGTTAAAAATAGTCCAAAAATCACACCAAAACGCAATGCAAACAAAACGCAAACGGTTTGACATGGACAAAAGTGACAGATGACTTAGTTTTTTTTCTGTTTCTACTAAGTACTGAGCACGAACCGCTTGTCAGCCATTAAATTTCACAATTGTCAACTCGAACAATTAAAAAAATATTTCCAGTAAACAATAGGAGATAAAAATAAAACAGCTGCAGTTTCTCGATCTTCAGAACGCCGACTGTCGAAAAAAAATATAATTTTTTAGCACCTCTTAAAAAAACTTTACTTAGCCAATTCGTGGTTAACCGGTGTAGTATTGCTTCCTAATTTAAAGACCAAAGTAGTAGTACCTATTTTCTTTTAAAATTTTACTAAGAAGGTTAAAGACGGGAATTGTTTAACATTAATCTCTTCGTCTTTGATGTGTCACGTCTATTGGAAAGCGACAGTTTTTTGTTTAGAAATTAGTGCTCATGGCTCGTCCTTTTGATTATTGCTCTATGTCAGAATTTTAATATTTGTTATAGCTTGTCTAATTTAAAATGACGCGCCCCACCACCGCATTTGACATACAGAATTTCAAGTCCTGTATGTCAAATGCGGTGGTGGGGTGCGTCATTTTAAATTAGACAAGCTCTACTAACTTTTGCTAATCTATACTAATATAATAAAGCTGAAGAGTTTGTTTGTTTGTTTGAACGCGCTAATCTCAGGAACTACTGCTCCGATTTGAAAAATTCTTTCAGTGTTAGGTAGCCCATTTATCGAGGAAGGCTATAGACTATATATCATCACGCTAACACCAATAGGAGCGGAGCGGAAGAATGTTTCAAAATCGGGGATTTTTTCTAATCTCAGGAACTACTGCTCCGATTTGACGACCGCTTTAGCCTAGTTGGTAGTGACCCTGCCTACGAAGCAAGAGGTCCTGGGTTCGAATCCCGGTAAGGGCATTTATTTGTGTGATGAGCATGAATATTTGTTCGTGAGTTATGGATGTTTTCTATGTATTTAAATATTTATTTATGTATATAAGTATGTTTATCGTCGTCTAGTACCCATAGTACAAGCTTTGCTTAGTTTGGGACTAGGTCGATTTGTGTAAGATTGTCCCGTGATATTTTATTTATTTATTGTATTTATTTTAAAAATTCTTTCAGTGTTAGATAGCCCAGTTAGGGCGGGTTGGGGGCAGGTTGGGAGCGGGTGTGGGGCGGGTTGGGAGCGGGTTGGAAGCGGGTTGGGAGCGGGTTGGGGGCGGGTTGAGAGCGAGTTGGGGGTGGGTTGAGGGCGGGTTGGGAGCGGGTTGGGGCGGGTTGGAAGCGGGTTGGGAGCGGGTTGGGGGCGGATTGGGAGCGGGTTGGGGGCGGGTTGAGAGTGAGTTGGGGGCGGGTTGAGGGCGGGTTGGGAGCGGGTTGGGGCGGGTTAGGAGCGGGTTGGGGGCTGGTTGGGAGTGGGTTGGGAGCGGGTTGGGAGCGGGTTGGGAGCGGGTTGGGAGTGGGTTGGGGGCGGGTTGGGAGCGGGTTGGGGGCGGGTTGAGAGCGAGTTGTGGGCGGTTGAGGGTGGGTTGGGAGCGGGTTGGGGGCGGGTTAGGAGCGGGTTGGGGGCTGGTTGTGAGTGGGTTGAGGGCGGGTTGGAGGCGGGTTAGGAGCGGGTTGGGGGCTGGTTGGGAGCGGTTTGGGGGCGGGGTGAGAGCGAGTTGGGGGCGGGTTGAGAGCGGGATGGGGTTGGGTTGGGAGCGGTTTGGGAGTGGGTTGGGGGCGGGTTGAGAGCGAGTTAAGGATGGGTTGGGGGCGGGTTGGGAGCGGGTTGGGGGCGTGTTAGGAGCGGGTTGGGGGCGGATTGGGAGCGGGTTGGTTTATTATGAAGCTTCACTTCTTCCGGAAGGAACTAAGGAGAGCCATAATTGATGAAAAAGCAAATTGGATAAAAAAATAAGCTGCCCAAATTACTAATTCCACGCGGACGGAGTCGCGGGCAAAAGATAGTTTTATTATAAAGTGCTTTATACATTAACCATCAGTTGAGTATTTAATTATTACTGTATGAAAAAGGAAAATAAATATGGTTAGAACAAAAAAAACAATGTACCTACCAGGTATGTAGTTTCTGTGAGTGTAGAAATAATGTGTAGAAGTTAACGGAAATCAAAAATACGGGGGGGGGGGTAATAATTACAATAAAAAGTCCATCAAAAGCGAGCGACACGTACGAGTGCGAGAGCGAGTCAATATCGTCGAAAGAATGCAATTATTTTAAAACGAGCCCATTCAGCGGAGTCGACATGATCTCATCTCGCTGTAACTGTTCAACGATTAACTTTAATTAAACGCTATCTTTAATTAAAATTACACGCGCCGCACCATATTTCATAAAAGTAAATAAAATACATTTGTAGTGCATCTAGGAAGTCTTTATTAAGATTGCGACTGCAAAGGGGCGGGGCGGGCCACTTGGTCGAGGATTTGAATAATTGGCGTATTACAAGTTAACGTTATTAAGTTAGGCTAGAATAATAGATTCGTTTGTATAATTACACATTGTTTTTGAACGTATACTTACATAATGCACTTAGGTGCTTACTGCATTTGTAGAGAGGACGAATACCTATCTTTCTTTTGACCTGTTATTTATTCTTCAGAACGATTTGGATATGAATGAGTCTGCTCTTAAATATGTATACTTACACCGATTATTGCCGTTTTTGGTTTAGCATTCAAATTAGAATAATTACAATCGTACCTACTAATTTATCTATCCTTGATAAATCTAACACATTTATACTGAAATTGAGGATGTATCCATTTACAATCGGCATAAAATAAAGTCGTATGATTAAGTCGAAGAAATCTTCAAAGAAAGTGCAAGGATTGAATTAAGCGTTTAGCGGAGAGAGAGCTCGGTCCGAGGGCAGGCGCGGAATTCCGAAGTTTGCATACACCGCGTATCGGCCATATTTCAACGGTAATGATAGCGAGCGAGCGTGATAATAATTGTTATTACTATGATCCACATCTGCTATTATTTTATAATTGAGGGCTTTTGAGTGAAACCCTGCAATTATAAGAAGAGCCTCAAGCAACATGCAACGAGGTGCGCGTTTTTGCCTCGTTCCCTAAATTATGATATATTTACTAAAATTCGTTCCCGATGCTTGCGGTGTATGCTGGGTAAATCTCCGAGCGCTAATGCGATAAGGGAAATTTATGATTATGTGGCAATCGCGCGATTTAAACAGAATTTGATGGATTACTAAAAAATATTTTTAGTAAAATTACGATCTTGTCTGTTACATAAATTTACCTGATAGCTTTTCGATATTATTTACCCCGAGTCGAGTTGAAGTGCATCGGCCGTTCGATTAGCCTTCGAAACTTTAATCGTCAAAATCTACACTGTAATCCCTTTGAAGCTCTGAGAATGGAGAGTTCATTATTTATTAGGAATATTAGTCAATTTTTATTTAGTCAAAAAAAGCGGGCAGCGACGGCGGGACGAGCGGCCACTGCAATTAAGTGAGGCAACCCTGTAATTATGGACAGTAAATTTCTGGACGTGGCCAGGACGCGTCCGCGGGTAGGTACCTTGCTTGGCTCTATCTGCGGCTTACTTCAGATTAGCTCATCGACATAATATATAAAAACTTTTAAGCTGCACGACAGAAATAAGATAAAGATAAAATGGAGTAAATTTGTGAATCTTAAACGTGCTGGTAAGTAATATATCTACGACCGGATTGTCGTATGGTTAGATAATTTATTTAGGTAGGTAGGTACAAGAATAATAATCCTCGATCGGCTCAGATGTTATGTATGAAAGTTTATTCTCGATTCTTAAGCATTTAATATGTATTTAAATATAGTATATTTCCATTTAAGTATGTTTATCCATTGTCTAGTAGGTAGCTATCCATAACACAAAAGCTTTGCTTACATTGGGCCTAGGTCAATCGGTGTCAATTATCCAGTAATATTTATTTATTTTATTTAAGAAAGTACGTCCAAAGATTAGGTGACTAAATTATATTCTTAATATACAGTGATACGCATCTAATTTTATAACAATCAGCCGCATAAATGTTCTTAGGTACTCTATTGACTGATATATATTATGTAGGTACTTACATAATAACATTCATTTTATTTAGGATAGGTTTTTTGATAGTTGTGCTTATTTTGGTCATTTAGTTAAATACTTGTAATTTTAGTACGTGCGAACACTCACATCGTGTAGGTTTAAGTACCAAAATTATTTAAACCCATGGATTTTTGTTAGAAAAAGTTTCACAGTCACTAACACGGGCATGGTCGAAAATATTCTAGTTAGCATTAATTTAACAGATATGAGTAGTAAACGGTAGTTGAACTAGGTTCCCCTATTGTGAAGTAACCGTTAAAACTCCTAAACCCGAGTGGACGAGGAGTTGGAAAAAACTGAGGTTAATTACATGAGGGCTCTATCTGCGGTCGCATCGCCGCCTCCTAATTGTCCCACCTATTTAAATAATTTAAAGAATAGAAACTACTTAACATTCATATGTGTAACGTTTTCTTATGTTCGGAATGTAAAGCTACACAATTGAAGCTAGCTCCGGCATCAACATTTTAATACGGATTTCGAGGAATGATTAAAAGACTGAACCTCATTTGCTAGAAACATAAAAGTGAAAACACAAGGAAATTATAGGGGGCGTTATCGATACGCAATACGTTACCTCGTCAAAAAAGTTTCACGTTTAGATTCATAACAGGAAATGGGTAGATAGGTATTACTATCGATGCTGAAGCGTGTCGATCTCTGACCCCCCATTCATTCACAATTAGGCTCATGTCGTGACACAGGCTTGTCGTTGTCGAGATTTGGTCACAATGGCCTTCCCGCCATGATTCGACGGAATTCCGAACCATTCATACGAGTACCTACCTGAACACGTGGCTGACTCTAAATAGGTGCTTAGAGATGTACGTGACACAAGTGTTCTTGTTTTGTTTATAACAGGCATGGCGATCAACCTGACACTTTCTCCTGAGCAAAAAAACTGCTGTGATGTCTGTCGAATATTTGAACAGTTTCAAAATGTAATTTATTAAGTAATTATGGGTAAGTAGGTAGGTATACAAATGTTTGTGTCGAAATTTTAATTCAGCGTTAAAGATGGTTAAAGTGATTCCAAAAATAGGAAGTTAAGCACTCTTCGGCTAACTTCGTATTAACTAAGTATTTTATTTTATTATTAGGGATCTTTTCAGATACACTTCGAACCACAGGGATCTTTTGTGTATTTACCCCTCCTATGCACTTATTTCATTGCTTTTTCTACGTCATTCATGAATTGGATGATCTGGCGAAGCGGTAATGCCTTTACCTAAGTCACCTGGTGCGGGGTATCCATTTCCAAAAAAATTATCTTAGTTTGTCAAATTTTGCCTGTAGTATATTATACATATTAATTTTGATATGTAAACGACCAAGTAAGTTTAGTGCTTTATACATACCATTTTTTATGGCAGTTCCTAAATCAGAATAAAAACAATAGGGCTGATTGTCACATTGAGCTAGGTATAAGTATGTGAAAATAGCCACTTATGTTTTAAGTCAAATGACATTGAACCTTAGGGTGGTAATGAAATTTCTTTATCAACTATACTGATGCGGTTGAGGCTTTTATTGCTATTAAAAGTATATTACTTGAAAATACTCATACACACAAACCATTTTGTTGCAAGTAATACAAACAATCGATTGTAAATAAAAGTTTTATTTTATCAATAAAATAAGTCGTGGCAGAGCAATGGACATTCCAAAAAGGAGAGTGGGAAGGGCCGGTCTGCACCGCCAATGGCGACCTGCGACCTGCTATTTGCATACAATGCGCGTGGGTGCAGGACGCATACCGCGCGCGTGCCGCTGCACCGACACAAGTTATGCCTACGTTAACGTCATGCAAAGGGCATTCAGAGCAAAGCCATCCACGTGCCTCATTATTTAAGTTTACCTTATGTAATGCCAATCGACACAATACTACCTGTACGAAGGTAAAAAATGGTTCATACACACATCTTTTACTTCTTGTCTTGACAAGTGTGTCAAATTTTGGACTGAACTGAATTTGCTTCAAAAAATAATATTACTCCGTAACCATTGCATCCTATCCACTAACCTTCAGTTATAAATTCCCATCTATTAGAACCCTAAGTTTAAGTTTGTTGGTACGTATACGTTGACGACATCATCGTGTTAATTTGATTCGGTCATTTCCAACCAGCACCGCTGAACTGCATTGCAGTTGCCAGAAAGATTTATTACGTAAGAGCTCTCCCCCGACGTTGCATCGGATCAGACATTGTGATTAATGTTTCAGTCGCCTGATCTATTTACTGACACTACACTGTCTACTATTGTAAAGTAAAAGCTATTTCCTAGAAGTACGCACTGTGACTATTGCAATGTTAGACAAGCGGTAATTCATGGTAAAGCCGTCTTGGGTCATACACATCTTTTGTTCGCGTTTTTTCTGTGGACATGGCAAAAGTTAAAGGGTCTATCTATAGCCAATATTTTAGCCAAGTCTGCATCGGTGTGTGGGACGCCTGGCCAACTTTCAGGCCATTTAAATAAATCTTAAGTTTGCTGACTTGGAGTCGCTAATTGTATGTCCACAGGATAGACAACTTTTGTTAGTTATGCTGTGTATAACCCTTACTATTTAAAAGGAAGGTGCATATTTATTTTTAACCACGGCTTCGTATGCGTTAATCATTAGATCCCGAGTTGAATTGTAATTGCGTGATTGATTATACCAAATTTCACGTAGGAATTCACAAATATCATCATGGTCTTCATTTATACTCCATTTAATTTAGAATTATAAACCACAACAACATTATATTACGGCTCGTGAAATGTAATCTCTTTACAATTTGTACTAGAGTAACAATTGACGGCACGCAAATAAAGTGACATTAAAACAATTTTATTTTGCGGCTCCCAGACTATTGTACTGTACTATTTGCTAGGTAAGAAATAGTTGACGAGACGCAATATAATGATGTTGTGGTTTTCAATTCTAAATTAAATGAAGTATAGGGTCGTAGCATGAAGAACACCCGCGAAACATTTCCTGTTCCTACACATAGCGAATGTTTTAGTATTTTATCCCGTGGGAATATCGGGATAAAAGTAGCCTATATATTATCCCAGAGATCCAGCTATCTACAGGGTGAAATCTAATTGGTGATGTAATTAGTGTTTCTATCTTAGTTAATGCTGGACAATATAATGCACTAACTCATTTGCTTTAATTTGTCTTATTTCGTCTTATTTCATTTAAGGTGTTTATAAATTGAGTTTGTGATTTCATTTCAATAAAGTTTGAATCTCTTAAATTTTGCCAGACTAATTTTAACAATTGAGTTAATGCATTATGTTGCCCAGCGTTAACTGAGATAGAAACATTAATTTAGTATCACAATTTAGATTTTGTCTCTTTATATCATGATGTATATACCAAATTCCATCTAAATCCGTCCAGCCCTTTTAGTTTAAAAAAGCGACAGACACAAACAAACGCAAATGCGTACAAAATTACACTTTTAAAATATTAGTAGGTAGGATTAACCCTCGCTGATCGAACCTGTTGCACAAGTGAAAGAAACAACTGAAAAAGTTCATCAATTTGTGATAGGTGACTGAAAAGAATAGTGAAACACCCATGATTAAAGTTTGCGCAATCCAATTTAATCCACACATGTAAAGCCTGACCAGGAATACATTATCACTGTCAAGCTGTACTATATTCATTTGTGTGAACATTTCAGTATAGTCTGAACAATGTGGCTTGGAAACTAGTTATTTTGACTTAGTTAGGTACCTACTTTTATTCACCGTAATCAAAATCAGAATCCAAATTCGGTGTCCATAGGGCAGAGCAAGTGGCTTTAAATTCAGACCCAGAAATTAGTTCCAATGAAATTCCGCAACATGACGCATGATCATATTATATTACTGGTCAGGCTTTGGTTCCATTTTGACAATATTACAAATAGGAATTAATCACCAAGTTTTAATTTAAAAAACACTTGCCGGATAAAAGTTCATCCCAACAGAATGCAGATTAAAGTATGAGGGTAAATAAATAACTTCCCATGACGCTCTCATGGGTTGGTTCGCGAATTGACCGCATTACGAGCGCGACAAAGCGGGGCTCCCCCAGGGCCCATTTATCAAATGATCATTTGATTTTCTTGTGTTTGATCACTGAGCACATTAGAAGTTGCAACAGAGCGCGGGTGCAAATTTGGTAGCTTCACTTTGTAATTAATTTCGGGGTTCTTTTTTTACAAGTTTTTATTTGATATGGCATTATGTTAGATTTAGGACGTAGTTCGGCAAACCGTAACCAATTCACACAATGATACTTTTGAGAAGAAAACCAATACGAGATATTATTATAATATTAGATACAAGATACTTGTATTTGACATACGTCCAAAATATCTACCCCGACCGTTCATCGAATTCGGGAAGCTTTGTAGTCAAGTTCTCTAACCACTCGACTATCTGGGGCCTGTTGCATAACAAAGTACAACTGTTCTAATATTACAAGCAGAATTCTCGCTTCAGTTATATTATCTAGAAAGAGAGTTCCGCTTATAATATAAGTTGTACTTTGTTATGCAACAAGCCCCTGGTCGTCGTCGAAAGGTTGATTGAAGGATGGTACTTGGATATTAGCTTAACAAGTCAGCATAATAAGACAGATTCTTTACTTTTGTTTATTTTATTACATGTAACTATTTAAAAGCGACTTCTCGTTTATGAAGGAAGCGAAAAATAAATAAAATAGCGACCTTTTTAAGTTACATCGTAGAAATTAGATTTTTCCCCGCAGTAGCAACTGTAACGTTTGTGCGAAAGAGTGTACATACAATATAATCTTCAAAACAAAAGTCAATCACATTGAAACTTCACCCAGAATCAAACCGCAACTCGTCCCTCCCGTCACCCGCAACACCCAATGCGGCACTCTTGTCGACTTCCGCGCACCCTCGCCCTCAGTGAGGATACATCTTATAAAATACGATCTGTTTTGATTGTGGCCTGGGGCACAAATCAATTAGGCCTCCCCTCGGCCCCCCGCGGCGCCGCGACGAACCAGTGGCTCGTTTTATGACACATCTCACAACGATTCATTAACATTCAGTTTATTACGACCAATTGACGCTAACCGATTTATGCGCGTAATCATATTGATTGGATATTTTAGGAAGGTTAATGAGGTTTAATCATTTGACGGTGACCACCGTGCTATAAAAATAACCGAATCTGAATGTACGGATAAAGAGACAGCTTGGTTGGTTGCTCTGAAATTAAAATTTATTCGCAATAACGTTGATCAAATAGTATGTATTTGAATTTAACTGTGACATCGGAAGATTATGTACCTATCAAAGAGCCAGAGGAAGATTTATAGTAAAAAAAAAACCGGCCAAGTGCGAGTCGGACTCGCGCACCGAGGGTTCCGTACAAATTTTTGGGTATGTCAAAATATATGCCGTAAACAGCCATATAATCCAGTTAATAGAACCCTGTTTCTAAGTAAAATGTACGCATTGTCAGATCATTTTATATTGGTTAGTCGATACCCCTTAATATTTAAAATTATATATATATATATATTTATTATTTATTATTCTACCGGCTACAGTACCTATTACATAATCGGTGAAAATTACAAGAGTCTAGTTAACGCCATTATATGTAAAGATCGAGTTTAAAATGTTGAAAAAACACGCTTCTTGTATGACGACCTCTTAAATAATTTTTAAATTTAAATAGCATTTTATTTTTAGTATTTGTTGTTATAGCGGCAACCGAAATACATCATGTGTGAAAATTTCAACTGTCTAGCTGTCACGGTTCGTGAGATACATATAGACGGATAGACAGACAGACAGACGGACGAACGAACAGCGGAGTCTCAGTAATAGGGTCCTGTTTTTACCCTTTGGGTACGGAACCCTAAAAACTAAATGAAAATTGAAATGTTGCAAAAACATAAATTATTTAGAATTACAAATGGTTAATTTATATCTCTCTGTATAACAGTCATACACATTTTTTATAAATCTTGAGTTTGCTGACTCGGAGTCCCTAATTTTACGTCCACAGGAGAGACAACTTTTGTTTCTTACGCTGTGTATGACACATAAATATCAATCAATGTATCCTATTCTATTGATAAAATTCATTCAGTCCTATTTTTAACCCCCGACACAAAAAGAGGGGTGTTATAAGTTTGACCGCTATGTGTGTGTGTTTGTCTGTCTGTCTGTCTGTCTGTGGCATCATAGCTCTTAAACGGGTGAACCGATTTGGATGCGGTTTTTTAAATAGAAAGCAGGTTTTTTGGCGATGGTTCTTAGATATGTTTCATCAAAATCGGTTCAGCCGTTTCAAAGTTATCAGCTCTTTTGTTAGCTGCGGAAGGGATCTTAGACGCATAACGGGCATTGACTTAAAAATGTCAAACTTACGAGTGACATAATTGAGTAGGGTGTTTATAAAATTTTTAATTTATAGTTATACAAACGGTTTTTTGCTGAGAGAAATTGGCAAGTCTGCAACAAAAAAGATAAAAAAATACCATTGAAAATCAAACTACTAGAAGAGTACTTATTTCGATAAACCATCTCATAATTTGATAGCATCATTAACCATATCGATTTACTATTAATCTCCAATTTAGTGTAGAATCTAATATAGAAAATAATGACGTAATAGAGGCCGCTGGCTACGGGGTCGTTTCCCACGCCGCACACTGGATATTTAAGGCTGTGTTCGGTGAAGTTTTATCTTAATTAATTTTCCTAAAACCATTTAAACAAATAGCTTCAATTTTATGCTGTTTAATTATAATCTCATAACAGGCACATTCAAGTCATTTTATGTATGTATCGAAACACAAATACTAATAATGGTTGGTATGGTAGAAAGATTTGTGTGGGTTGTGTAGTAAGTGGTGCATTTTTTGTTAAGAATACTTGACGTACTCGGAGTACGTAGAGGGACCATAGGGCGGCAGTGAATTGCTGTGACTTTCTACTTTTTAAAGAAGAAAAATAATAAAAAGCTCAGCGTAAACGTTTGGGGAAACGAAATATCTTTACACTAAAAATGTCACAAAATATAGTAAGTCAGTAAGTAAATAGTATCAAATAGTATCGGTGTGCGCCGCGCCTACAACATTAAAGGCGAAAAATAAATCAGGTTTTGGTAATCCGGCCTTCCTGACTGGCTCACAATATTTCTAAAAGCTATTACAAATACATTTATATTACCTCACAAAAAATCTCTCGAACAATTTTCGCCACATAATGAGGCTATTACGTGGAATTTTGTTTTACCAACATAATAACGCCGCCTTTTATTCGGGCAATCCTCGCAGGACCTCGTGTTTCGTAAAGGACAATCCTTCGTGGCCTGATGAGATTTTCGTGCTAAAATTTTAAGACTAAATTGGTGTCATTATATATTTAAAGTCGTGGATTAAGACTGCGGTCAAATCGGTCGTTAACCTTAACGTGGCACGACTTATATGCATATGAATATTTTATGTTCCCTGCAGGCAGTGTCTAGTAAGCGACTAGCGTATACGTAGTACTTAATGCATGGCTAATGGCCAATGGATTTTGCATCAGGTAATGCTCTTTATATATGGATTTAACGTAATTACATTAATTGATCCTGCTTATTAAAATAAAATACTAGTAGAGTTCAAAATTTTTTAGTAACGCAGAGAGTGCAGAGAGTGAGGAAACGTGAGTTAAATATATAATTATAATAATACGAGTATAATAATTATTATTACTAAATTTTTGCCATACTTGTCGTCTCAGACATCATGTGAAAAATAGGCAATCCGTAAAATACGTTTCGGCACGTTTTAGTTTAATGTAGAGACATATTTTGATTATTCTCTTTAATTGCTAAAACTTACAATAACTTTTGTAAGATTTGATTTAAACCATTATGGACGTGCAAGACAAGATTTATGCTGCGATTTAAGGGCAAGTTTAATCATCTTTAACTTCTAACAATCCGATGGCTGTTTTTCAGACTTTTGATGATGCTACTCCCAAGTCCACTTTACAAGCTTTTATTTAACTTGTCTTGTCACATCTAGCAATTGAAATTTTACATCCTTCCTGTTGTTTATGGATTTGAAACTTAGTATGGACCTGAAGTTTAGATGACAATGCAATACAATCAAAAGTAGTCAGCAAAAAAAACTTATGTTATCAATTGAATTTTTTTTACAAGCATTTATTTTGCTAATTAATTCATGCCTACAGTGTTGCTAGGCTTGCCATGACATTGAGGTCCACAGCCAGGTTTGTCTGTAATGGCGTGTTCGTGAGCTGTCCATTATGCCGTCGCCGCGCGCGCACCCGGTCTGCAGCCAAGCAACCATCACGTTCCAAATCTAACCCAACATCAACCTGTTTGTGGGTTGGCAACGAGAAGCGCATTCGGAATGGCGTCGATTTTAATGAAGGTGCCCTGTTGAGCAAATGACAAGTCGATCGAAAGCAAAATGACGAATTTGTTGGAGATCCGAAAACTTTCTGGGTCTATTATTTTTTGTATACTAAACCCAAATAGATAAAAAAGGTAGTTAAAATAACTAGGTAAATAGGTACTCGTTTTTGTATAAGTACGTATGAAAATTTGGTATGTATGCCGATACCCAAACTATTAAATGAAATGGTGAGATAAGCAAATTTAGGTAGGTAATGTAACAGCCAACCCAGCGTAATTTGATGTACGAATATCAGCAACTATAATTGTAGGTTATTTAGTGCAATTTATATAGCGATTTGCGCACTTGTTAGCTCAGAAATGTTTATGCTGTACGGTAATAGATATTCCTTTTCCCACGATATCGATGTTTAAGAAGACGTGCTGTCAAGAAGGGAATTCTTTCTTTAGGTTTCCCATCTAAAAGGAAAACAGACCTTTTATAGGATTATTCGTGTGTTTGTCTGCCCCAGTCAGTTCCGAATTGACTGGACCGATTAAGTACATACATATTTACATATGTATGTGATCAAAACAAACTCCAGTAAGAATAAACAAATTGTTTATTTGTTTTAGTTCATGCATAATATTAGTGTTACTGCCTACATATTCTAAACAGATGCTGTAGGTTTAAAATTAACCAAGATTACGCAAAGTATGGGCACAGTAATCCCTTAATCACGTACATTATATACGAAATTGTTCCAGGATGTGTTCCCACTCACGTCGTTATCACTTAATGGTACACAAGAGCCCAGTGCTATTACATAGTTAAAACACAAGTAAAGCAGGTTAAATTAGATGAAGTTGATTTTGTTTTGGCACGCTGCGGCGCGGTACAGCGGGTAAGCAAAGACGTGCGCCGACGCAGGACCCAGCCCAACATTATCCTTGTAATTGGTGATTTTGTGCAATTTATGGCGATTCGCGCAATTTACGAGCAGCGGACAAGTGGCGACGCTTCGCTTTTTCCCCCGACTGCGGCCAAATTGAAGCGAGGTTTCAATTAAATTTTTATGTTCCGCAAATTACCTGACAATAATAACGACAGTCGCGTTTGAATGTTTCGCGTTAATAGTTTGCGGGAGCTGTGTTTATTTTAATAGTGGCCGTTATAGTTGGCGTCGTTCAAACTCTCTATGCGCAGTTCTGAAGACCGATCACTAAAGCCCTTGTTTGGCTTTTCAACCTCATTTAGGTAAAAACTGTCATGTCCCTACTGTTAAATATAAGTACGATCACTTATTATTCATGACAACCGATCTGCAAGTACCTATGTTGAATGGAATTTTGTGACACAGCTTGTTACATTTTAATGGAATAATTGTTTGTAAATTATTATATGTTGAGTTAATGTGGCCCTTTGGCAATAAATTGCACTTAATTTAAGGCGGGTGAGGAGACGCGTCGCGGGCGCAGCGGGCGTATGCGCGGCCAAGATAAATATTGCATACATAATACAACCTTGTTGGGCACGTATCACTCGATGCAGCTGTAAGTAAGTAAATAATTGTTAGTGTATGTACTTTCGTTTCAGGATTTTGCCGCTGACGGTGAACACTGAATCTATCAAATCTATCTAGTTACATAGATTAACAGTACGATTTAACTTATAAATAAATGAGAATCCCACGAATCAGAGTTGCCGTCATATAATTTGGTTAATTAGTTAATTCGTATTAATAAATACTTAATTTAAAATGTTGAAATTATTTTTACGTACTTACACTAACGTAAAATTTACTGTGAATAAATGGGTGATGCCCAAGACTAATTTTATACCTAGTTTCATGTTTCAAATAAGTATCCTCTTGATATTTTTCATTTATGTCTCGCCATGGGACAGACCCCTTCAGCTGATTTCAGAAGGATCCTGTTGGAAAGTATGAGGTGTTGCTATAATATACACATTTTATGTCCTTTTAAGTTTTTGTTCGCATTTTGAGCTTAAATAAAAGTTGAGCCAGGATGAGTTAAAATATTTTTCACTTATCACCACAAATTGTTATAGGCATTTACTTAAAAAGAAACAATGCTTAACATTTCAAATAACACGCATATAATTCTTTAATTTCAAGTCTACATTATTCACAGGACTAGTCACAGTCACGCGATGTCACGCTTGAATATTGTATCACACAGTCAAAAGAACAAAAAACTTGCTCTAAGTTTTCACGAAGTCGTAAAACTTCAGCAGAATTTATCTTCTTTATTTTATTTATTTGTACTACTTAAATCTTGGCCTAGAGTTTTGGCTCGAGAGAACGAGCGGAACTTTGACTTGTCTAATAAAGTGGACTAATGATAAAAGGCATCAGTTCATAGGTAGTAAAACTATCAAGGTGTTTAGGTGAAATGATAAGTTTCGTTACAGTTGATCCTTTAAAATATAATAACAAATTTCGATTACTCAATAGAGTAGGAACTGTAATTTTTTGCACAACGGCTAAAATTAAAAGAGTGTAAGTACCTACCAGTATGATTTTTGATAAGCAGGAATTAGGCAATTTGCGACATCACAGGTTAATTTATGAAAAAAAAACCACTAAGCGTCTTATATATTACCTAATTGTATTATGTGCAAATATGAAATATAATACGACTTTTTCTTTGCTGCTATTAGTTAGGATAGGAGTGACAAGTCGCCTTCGATGCCAGCCGAAGCCGTGAGTCCAAAATAGCTGGCCAGATATCCTCCGCTCTTATGACAGCGAGCCGATATTTATGTCGCGCAGCCCCGCCCACCGCCGTGGCTCCATTCAGCCTGTTTGTATTTACTTCGTGCCTATTTATTTGTATTTGCCTTCGCTTTTGAATAATGCATGAGCGAAGCGTTTCCGTCGTGTGTAGGCAGCATGACGCCGGCCGGCTGCGACCCTACGCTTCTTCGGCACTTTTTCGGATACCGCAACTCTCAAATGCTAAGATCATTCTCTTGCGGTCGACGACTTATACGCCTATTAACTCCTGCCTATAATCTCACGGAGTTAATTATAAAATTAATAATCGATAACAGCATTCGATTCTTGGATGCGTTACTTTATTATTTGGAAGGTAAATCACAGAGCGGGGCTATCGCGCGCTGTATCGATTGGCCCCGCCCCCGCGCGATTTACAGCGCCTTGCGTCAACCGGCCCGCGGTGATATCACGCTTTGTCTCTCCACGCCACACCACGCCACAATGCGCCACACTTAGCAAACCGACATATTCAATAAAATGCAATGAATATTCAACACAACGTTTACCTCACAACATTGTAAAATGATATAATGCGAATAGGTGAATCTAATCTATATAAATATAACATCAGAACGGGTACACCTATTTGTCTTATCCGGTTTTTGTTTGTTTGTGTTTGTGTCGGTACTTTGTAGTCTTACATCCGTTCGATGCCGGGGCGGGCATCTACAGAAAGAAATAAAGACAAGTAGGAATATCGTCAAAATGAGTTTTGGAGACAATATAGTAAATATATAACGACAAAAGCGCATAACTGTATCTATGAAATTACGTAATTGATATGAATTCTGATGATACCTACCAAAAATTGAGCCCCACGTTAAATAAAATTAAATATCTAGCTTTTACAGATGGCTATAAAATTACCAGTACCTAACAATATTTGAAAAAGCGCGACAAGCAATAGCAAATTTTATGTTTTCCTTCTAAGTTATGATACGACGTGTTTAGTGGAGGCGGCCTAACGCAGATAGTTCCGACGCACATAAATCACAAATGCTGCACGCGACACTAAACGTCCACTTTGTATCCGATTACCGCCCGCTCTAATGAACTTATTTAAAGACGTTATGATACCTTCAATTATTCATTGGCAGCGTGCAATTGTTGACTTGCTTGTAATTGCAAGAGCCTATCCGTAGCCATGCCTTTTCCCACCGGTTGTAAAACCTTGCTCGTATAGGTAAATACTGTCAACATCGATTGCTTGATACTGATAATGATTATTTCTGAAGTCACTCGGGCCTTATGTTTAGCAAAAATCAAGAATCAAGTAATTTGGAAAAATCTTTTCGATAACGCCATCATTTCCATTCACGTGTAAGTAAAGTTTCAAAACAACTGAATAAAAACAAACATTCATTCAATTATGAATAGATAATTAAAACAACATACTTTTGTGCCTTTCACAAGAAATTTGGAAGGTGTTTCTCAATATGACATAGGCGCGTTCACGTAAGCACTCCTGGCAATCACTGTCCAGACAATAGTGTAGTTTTAGAGTCTGACAGCATAATAGCCACAACAAAAAGCAACACGTGCGCGTCCCATCGCATGCCGCCTCTCATCAGCGCAGCGACCGACTTATTGACTGCGCGCCTCTCGGCAAAAACTCTCGCGAGACGCCGCTTCCAGAGCACTAACTACTCATATTAACGTTGCCTAACAATGATTTTGTTTCAAGAATGCAACACCTTATTTATAGCTTCAGAAGCCACGATAACCACTTTCAAAACGACCGTTTTAACGACCGCTTTAGCCTAGTTGGTAGTGACCCTGCCTACGAAGCAAGAGGTCCTGGGTTCGAATCCCGGTAAGGGCATTTATTTGTGTGATGAGCACGAATATTTGTTCCTGAGTTATGGATGTTTTCTATGTATTTAAGTATTTATTTATCTATATAAGTATGTTTATCGTCGTCTAGTACCCATAGTACAAGCTTTGCTTAGTTTGGGACTAGGTCGATTTGTGTAAGATTGTCCCCTAATATTTATTTATTTATTTATTTAAAACAACGCAACGCTTTACCACTGAAAATTACTTCAGATTCTACAAGTCCATTGAAGATGTAGATGTTCTTACAGTAACCATGGTAACGAGGCTGTCTCTCGGGTCTCTACCTTTGCCACTCTCGGTTTATGTGCCCATTAAGTACCCCCGGCCTATTTATACCCCATAGGCAATTGTGTCTTCAGACAGGGGAATTTAGACGGCTCTTTGTCTATACATTGTCGACTTTGCATTTTCCTCTCCCTTTTGGGGATAATTAGCGGAGCGATGTACTTGCAGTTTAGGAACGTTTTTTAAGAAAATTCAAAATTAGAAACGTAACACATTGAACTATATGTTAACACGAGCAAAGGAAATGACAAATCTGCATATAGAGCGTCACAAAGCAAGGTTCAATGGCCAATTCTTTCAAGATGAGCAGACGACATGTTCCAAAGTGTTTCTGTCACAAATGTATGATTAACGTTTCATGCCGTTCGCATTCCTCAGCGGCGGCCGCCCGCTACAAGTTCATCCCATTTAAATTTAGCGCGGCGCGTGCCGTATCTGGGCGTCTCGGGGGGAGCGGGAAGTGAGGGGCTGTGGGCGGGACGCGGTGCCATCACTCAAGTGACGAAAATTGACGGAAAATGGGCGGACACCGCTTGCCCGCGACGTCATCAATTACCGCGTCCCGACGGTCACCGGTCGACGCGCGACGGCAAGCACCAGAGTGCATGATATCTTCTAAATTCGATCATGCCATTATTAGAGCTGAGTTTATTGCGCTCGCTCAACCACAACTCAATACATAGCTTGAAGTGCAATTCAATCGGTTTAATATCAAAAATGAACTTCATTAGTGTTGCAATAACTTCTCGGGTCGACATTTCCACCATCCGGTTCACGAAAGCAGCCGTTATAGACCGGAGCGAACCCCGTTATTCACAATTTTATTATCGCTTAATTTTAATCCATTCCATGCATTTGGTATATTCTGATAACTATTAAGACGTTTTCATTAGATACTGATTCCCGGAAGGCGTATATAGGAGGCATCTAGGAGCACGCTTACGCCACAATCTCGAGCGATATCTTCAACGAGGATTATTGAGATGCAATCTAGAAGCCATCGATCGCTCGATAATGCGGTATAACAGCGCGCGCGCCATTGCACAACCACTCATCAGATCAATCCTTCGATACCTCGATGATACCTTTATTAAATGGTAGCCGATGGAAGCTTCAACGAAGATATTTCGTAAAAACATTATCTATTAAAAATGATTCTGAGAAACATCTGTGCTGGAGTTTCCATCGGTTACCTGAACTGGTTGCAGTAATAGTTTGTCCCATTCCTAATCATAATACCTACCATGTATTTATTTAGCACTGTTATATTATGAAGACATTAAAATGAAAAACAAAGATATTGAATCCCATCACGTTTGCATCGACAAGAACTGCTACTGAAGGCATCGACGCCACCAGACCACAAGCATCTACGTGCGAGGTACGCAAAGAACTTAGTGTACTTATCTACCTATCTACAGTACGCATCTGTAGGTATACATATATCAATGGTATTTTACTCTGCGTGTTTGCTTACGTTTTCTTGAGAACGAGCGAACGCAGGAAGCCACAGCCAGTGCAAAAGCTCGATCGATTTTGAAAATTGCCCATAATTAGCATGTATCTCACTCGTCCGGACGACTGTGCGTTTAAAACTGGGATCCCGACCACAGGCTACATATTCCAGTAGCGTTTACCGAGTAACGGCAAGCGAAGGCGACGGACACAAATTGCCAGAGGAGCTGCCACTGCGCAAATTGTAGGCCGCGGGAGAGCGCGATCGATTGTTCCCGAGCGCCGCATCGAAGATCCACCAGCATCCGCTCGCCTTGGCTTCCTGCTCACTGCATTGCTGCCTGGCCACTCGATCAGCCCCGCTCAGCTGTTTACCGGATAATTGGCAATTATCCTGATTCAGTCCTAATTTACACAACAATAAGTACCTATGTCGATGAAATAAAACTTCACTCAACTTATGTAAACACTTTGTTGAAATAATGATTATTATAATAAAAAAAAAAAAAAATATATTATAAATAATATATTAGTCAGCGCAACAGCCGTGGTAGCCCGGTGGTTTGACCTATGGCCTCTCCAGTAGAGGATCGTGGGTTCAAATTCCGGGCTCGCAAATCTGAGTTTTTCAGAATTCATGTGCGAAATTACATTTGAAATTTACCTCTAGCTTTACGGTGAACGACAAACACCATGAGGAGATCTGCACACACTTGCGAAGTGTGTGTGTGTGTGTGTGTGTGTGTGTGTGTGTGTGTGTGTGTGAAGTTCTCAATGCGCACAAGGCCTGCGTGGGAACTACAGCCCAACCCCTTTAAGTCTGAGAGGAGGCCTGTGCCCAGCAGTGGAACGTATACAGACTGAGATGGTGGTGGTACCTAATCATTACTTATTTATTTCTAGAATGTTTGATCTGATTACAAAGTTAAACAACCTAAAAGACATTTTGACATGTTTCAATCTATTGCTATTGGTTTCTGTGGACGTATAATTACGCAGCTGTTCCTCGATCCAGCTTTGCATTTGCCCTTGAGGTAAGCTATAAAAGCACCCAGTGGTCGCGCTTGCGGATAATTTATTTCGAATCTAGATAATGCGTGTTGTAGTGGCGGCATCGGCATTCCGAGTCACGTCCGAGACATTTGATCGTGTAACTAGGAGTGCGGTGTTTGTGCTGGCAACGAGTATGCAGGTAATGGTGGCGTAATTACGCAGGCATTATCAGGTGACCCCATATTGCGGTTGGGTGACCGGTACCCACCGCCGCGGGCGCACGCCTTGTGCGAAACGGAACATAACGTGACTAATAAATAAGAGATTTTATGTTCAATAAAACTCAACACGTACACGTAGTACAAGGTATTCTAAAATCATCATTAATTCAGCAGATGATGGGATCAGTGTGACTGAACACTCCTGGACAGGTTTTTCGCCGGAATTCTGCCTTCAAGACATATTCTCGCCTTTGATGCGGGACGCTTTCAATATCGACCTATTTAAGGAAATATTTTGTCAAAAGCGATTAAAAAATCATCAAAAACAAAGACAGGGTTGTTCAGTCAGACTTGCCCAATCATTATCAATAACCCAGATTAATTTTATAGCACAATGTACAACGCTATTAAAGCTGTATGTATATGTTATCAAATTATAGGTTTTCTTCACTCTGAAAATTTACTCCGCAAAACGCAAATGATTTATATGACTGCAGCGTACTTTGCTGCCACGGTGACAAATTATTCTAAGTCCTAAGCAAAATATCTCTTTGATAAAAACGAGGCAATAAACTCGTGTTGCACAGAATTGCGAGTCGTCTGTCTGTCGCCGGAGTCTTTGATGTCTCAATTAGTAACGCGAGCGGGTAATTGTGGCGAAAATTAATTCGCTCCTATCGCAGGGTCGCAGGGGAGCGGGAATGGCCGCTGCTCAACGGAGAGCATTACTGCTGACATTATTTTAGATAACGAGTTGACGTAAAACTTGTCCAGATATCCCTTACACGTAGTGGTAATTAAGACAATTTTGTGACCTTTGTTATACTGATTTCACTCGAGCGGCATAGTGGGTTTTATCAATCATTTGAACTCATTAGATTCCGCAAAGATCAGTATTATTTTCCGTTAACACTTAGGTTCAGTAACTGAAAAACTGTTTTGCGGTCTAACAGTTAGACTCTAACTAAACCGAAATTCTTACTTTAGGTATACATATGAACCAAATCAGCGTAGCCACCCTTAAACGTGTTAACTTTTACGAATACTTACCTAATTAGAAAACTACAAAGGGAGACATCTTTGTAGCTACCTAAGTACATTGCTTTGGTTCTGCTCGTTACTAGTACCTATTATGGATAAGAGTTAAAGATACATACATACCAGTTTACTAGTAATTTATTCAGTATAACACGATGTTGCAAATCAATAAAGGTAAACAAGTTCAAAAGGAGAGTGGGTCGGATCTTCCGAGAACAGTTCGCCTGGCACCTCGGTTAGAACCGGTACCTTTTGCACAACAAAACAATAACCTGCCTTGCCGTTGCCACAGTTTCAAGCCTGTATAACTATCCACAGGCGTATTCAGCTGTGTGTAATGTGAGGCGGTTTATGATAATCTCGTGGTCAACCTAATATATTTTAAATTGCACTCTATACATTAAAAACTCGTAGCCAAGACAAAGAAATGCGTTTCATTCAAAGGATGCTCACATTCGTGTCCCGTGTGGTAGTTTTGACTTTTTTCTTGAACCGGAAGTGACTTGCCGACTAAGCGTGAAACTTCTTTCACACCCAAGTATATTCGGAGAGGAGCCTTAATAAACCTATTACGCTTCATTACCTAATGCAGGCCGGAAGACAAGTATTACTCGCTCATCATTACGACCGCAAGTTCCCCTTTGTGTAAAATATTGCATTTGACTTGTTTGTTGAGTTGTGCCAAAAGGCTAGCCATAAACATCTTTATTTCTTGGCTCGTAGGAGTGTTATTTTTTCCGTGAAAATGAAAATAGGGTTTGCTGTATGATGAATGGTAGCGGTCATTTCCCGCCCGCTGGCCCCCATTACGGTTGTCACAGCATATGGCTGATTTGCCTCTGTATGGACTTATTGGACATGGGGGTTAAGCGCTTTTGTTTGTTTTGTGGCGAGTTCAGTAGCGAGTGGAATGAAGACTTTAGTCAACTAACTTGCAACTTGCGTTAAAAAACACAAACTTATAGATACACATAGATATACATTTGCTTGGTTTGGTTGGACAAGAAATTATACTTCTTAGCTATAATATGTTTGTTTTTTGTATACATCGAAACAGCTGGATTAGAAAATGACACATGAATAAACGAATCAAATGCAAACTCAGTAGGTAGCAATATGGCGTCGAATGGAACGACGTCTAAAGGAGCTGAAACATTCCGTTTATACCGTATACAGAGGGGAACAGCGCGAGCACAATGAATTGGAAGTGGAAAGCAATAAAAGTCACATTAAGTCGAGAGAGAAGACGCTGAGACGCAGCGCCACGATTGGATTGAATTTGTCTGCGACAGGCAAAAGACACAGATTGTTTGCTTACCTGCAGCGTGGCAAATGGGGGATTGTTTTTTTTCTTAACTTTCATATGTATGACATCCACAAAAAATATTTCATCAAGTTTCTGCCTAAGTTTTTCAACACAAGTTTTATGCGTCTAAAGGGAGAAGATTTTCAAAATTACGCATGCGAATATCTACTATTGCTGTTTTTGAATAATATAGGTATAATATCATTCAAAAACAGTAACAGTCTGTGTATGTACACTAACAATAATACAAAATTATCAATCGATTAAATTTTTAGGCTAATTGAGAAATTGAATAGAGCGATAATTGTAAAATGTTCCCACTGTATTTCAAATTTAACACGGATTTTTACCGTTGGCAGATTAACTGATCGATTCAAAATAAAAAATTGGTATACCGATGGAAAAATATTATATTTATTTGTACTTATTAAATTTTTTCCTCCATTTTCGAACAGTATTTTCACCGGCGTAACATTTAAGTACATAAATATACCCACTAACAGCATTTGACGTTAAATGAACAGGGACAACGTTCCTTTTTTAATTATTTATATTTTTTCATTCAAATCCATGCCAAGAATATACATTTATCTACCTACGTGAAATACAAAGGAATATGTAAATAAATTAAATACCGAGTTCTATGGCAACACACCTCGGGTAAGCCATTTAAATAATGACCGCCTTTAATTACCAACCTATTAGACACGGACTGGAACTGAAGCTTATTTCAGGTGTTATTTGATTAAAAATTTAATATGCCACCTTACAATTAAGTCGAAATACTACTAGTTCATACAAATAAATTGACAATTTCGTATCAACGTACCTATTCACTGCCGGTCCGACTTAGACCGTGGTCTGTAATCATGAAATAATTTCAGACGAACAAATGGAGCAAAGGACATAATTACAGACTTATTGAATTTAATTAAAACTAGATCATAAAGGTGTCCACTTTCACGCGTAGAATGCAAACGTTTAAAATCTTGGAATTTTAATGTTACTTCCGTGTTTTGTATAATTAGTTGATGAATGTATCTACATACCTTCAACTCTGCTTTGAAACACGCATGCTTAGATACAGTGTTGTGTGTGACGGTCCTTCCCTTCATGTACCTACCATTCACAGTTATCGTCATCAACATCAAAGCCTATACATATACGTCTCACTGCAAGGCATAGATCTCCTCTCAGAATAAGAGGGCTTGGGCCGTAGTTTCCACGCGGGTCATGTGCGGATTGGGAACTTCTCACACACCATCGAATTTCTCTGCAGGTGTGTAAAGGTTTCCTCATGATATTTTCCTTCACCGTATAGCTCATGGTATATTTCAAATGTAATTTCGCACATACTTAAATTCCAAAATCTCAGACAGAGGTGCTAGCCCGGGCTCAAACCCAACGATCCTTTGCTTGAGAGGCTATATGTCAAACCATTAGGCTACCACAGCTTTTTTCAGCCATTTACAGTATCTACTTCAACTGGTTCTGTTCAAGATTCCAAGCTTTCAGGTTTCCTATTTTCTGAACACCTGTGTTCACAATTAATCACTAAACGTTGGTTGTAATTAAAAGAACACAGGTAAGATTTTAGAGCACAAAGTGTATAATTAATTTTTGTTTCGTAGATGAATCACCGATGATTAGAGATGAGAGCGGCAAAGATTTCGTGACCGTCTGTACGAACGCAGATGTTTACGTTATAATTGCCGTTGCACTTAATGATCTTAGACGGCGGTCAACATCTGAAATCATTAATACATTGTAGGTAGAAACGCTCGGACTATGGCGCCGCATTCATACTCAGGTAGGTAAAGATAATTGTTTAATGACTTAGGAGTCATTATTCAAACGTGTCTTTATGTTACTATTTCAAAAGTTACTTATTTGTCTTATATTATAATAGAATAGCTATAACATCAACTAAAGCAAATGTCTTCACGAATCGATTGTAATCCCAAAATGACCAATCTACCATTTATCTTCGGCAAAAGCCATAAATAATGCTAACGTACGCTATGAAATTGTTTTTTCGCACTTCTTTATGGGTGTATTTATAAGAAAATTATAATAATTGTGCGCACCATAATTACGTGATGTAATGTAAGGCCAGCAGAATATAGCGGCCAATTTGAATTTATGTAAAATATCGCGCAATAAATTTACATTTTAATATGTGGCCCTCATGGTCAACGTGGGCGCGATATCTCTGTTTAGAATCAGACCCTCGTATCGGAAAATTGCAAAGATTAATCTATGGGTGACATATCGAATCAATCAATCCTGAAGCTATAAATATACTATTTTATCAAGGTTCAGGTATTGTTACTAGAAAAATAACAGGATATACCTAGTAAAATTTCTTGAGAGATTCTCACTACTTTTTTACTAAAATTCAAGTCAATCCTAGAAATGTAGGTAGGCATCTTTATAAATTAGTTTAAGATCGCGTTTCATGCGAAATAATCTCCAATCTTGACACACTTCATGTTCAGATATTAAAGTTAACTCTTTTTACCCGGGTAAAACATTCTTATTATGATAATGGTTAATTCTTGACATATTTTATATAATGCAAGCCCTAGGCGAATCGGCCGACACTATGTCTAATAAATTTATGGGCCTTCATTTTCATGTTGATCGGCGCTCGAAATAATAATCGTCGGGCTCGAGGCGCGGAGCCGGCCGCTGGGCCCGATTGCCTTTACTGCCCTACCTTTACTGCGACCGAGTCGGAGTTCAAGCTCCGGACCGATTTCAAAAAGATAAATGAAAAAGATAGATGTCTAAGATGTCTGCACTGACTATCGAAAGAAAAATCCTCGATTGTAGAGTCTGCGAGGTCCAAAAATATTCTTTTGGGATTTTTCGGTAAACATTCAAATTTAAAGTACGCGATAAGCTGAAAAAATACATCAATATTAACGGCATGGATTCTATGTTTATCTATGGAAACCTACTTGAAGTCATATTGTCTAACACACTCGAAATCACAATCGAATTAGGTATTTTTTCCGTCAAATAGTCAAGATATTGAATGCGTTAGTAAGAGTCTGCGTGTTAGATAATACGACCACAGGAGACCATTTGTTGAAATCAAATCACTCGAAAATACTATTTAAAATAATCTGCCTAAGTATTATTACAAAACAACAGCTCAGATTAAACTGTCGACCAGTTGACATTATTTTTTACTACTCTTGCCGTATTTAAAATTCACTACAAATGTTCACACAATGATGATGAAATTATAAACAAAAGTTAATAGCAAGATGCGATTATAGTAATTAAAATTGTTTTTGCCCTGACAACCAGATTAATTTTCAATTAACTGCAAAATTAAATTTTTAACTGCTTTGATACCATTCTGAAACGAATAAGTAGTCGATTGAGTTTGCATAGAAGTGACGTCAGAACTAGCAAAAACAAAATTTATGAGAGAATCATGTTTTAACAGCTCAAACAAAACGTCGGTTGGTTGGTGGTATC
This sequence comes from Archips xylosteana, assembly GCA_947563465.1. Lineage (NCBI taxonomy): Eukaryota > Metazoa > Arthropoda > Insecta > Lepidoptera > Tortricidae > Archips > Archips xylosteana. Next base: position 15,429,825 of record OX387347.1, on the reverse strand, counting down.
ATTTCCCCTATTGAAGATCAGTCTAGAAATGATTACGAGTACTGCATTTGAAATATAAAGTTGACTCTACCAAAGTCTTTTAAACTATTTTTTAAACAAACCTTTTCCTTTAACTTTTGTAAACTTAACTTAAATATTCTCACGTTGGCAGTGTTGGTAGTAATGTAATTAACTTTACGATCTGAAAGTATTATCCGACTATTTTACGACAAGAGCGAGTAGATGCTACTCGTATATACAATAGATATAGATAAAAGGACAAGCAAAATAATGAATACAATAAACTTGTAATGATAAAAAGTGCATAAATGTCACAGAAAAGGCAACTACGGAAACGGCATGCGGTGTTTAATGACGTAGAAACATCGGGGCTGACACGAGAGACGTGCTTAGGAGTTAATGTCATCTAGCACGCATCACTAACATCTCCTTCTACCCGCATTGTTCGACGTTCCCATAACAAGCAACTCTGTTAAAAACTAAAACCACCATTGTTTTTGCTATGCGATACACATGTTTCCGATGTGAACGCATGGTGCGATTTATTTTCATGGTCTCCTAAGCACTTTGATAGACTCGTTCTGTTTAATATTTTCAATGGATATTTTGTTGCAACTCGTGAGCGCGCGTTATGGATAGTGAAATTTTTCTTGCAGGCGTAATTCTATCGGAACTATTGCAATTCCAATATAGAACTAGGTGCTATATTCAATCTGGCTGTGAGACTCAATAGAGATTTAGTTGAAAATTCGCACGACACCAAGTTAACGATTCACGTAGTAGACACCAAGATTTTAAACTAAGTCACGAGCGAGTACCGATATCTATAGCCATGCGGGTAACGAAACTAGTACAATATTTTTCACACCGCCTAAAAGATGCTCGCTACGTCTTTAACTCAATCAAAAGCACTGATGCGTTGCAACATCTATATAATCATAACTATAAAGCAATATTGTTAAAACTTACGCTAAATTACGAGCCATTAAAGTGAATGATAAATGGCATCGCGGTGCGCTGAGTGCGGAAATGTCAGAGAAGCGCGCACGTGCTCAGCGCTCGCCGCAGCCTCCTAGCAAAAAGCAAACGGCTGTTTTATGGAAATAACTCCATTTCTCTCGTAAAATATGCTAGACGACAAAGCGACTTGTCCCGGAAAAGAAACTGCATACATTATCTCCATTCATGTAAAAGGGTACAGCGTTTATTGGTTAGTTTTGAAGGAAACTGAGGGGATTTATTTGTGTTGTACCAGGACATAGGGTCAGTTTACATCACACCGAGATGAGACGCGACGCGACGTGGCTCATTTGATTGAGACAATACGTCAAATAGTCGGGGATAGTGCAAATACGCTTAGCTGGTATTGGATGATTCCGCGTATCTAACAAACCAATTTCCAATTTTTACTCCAAATTCGTTAAAATAAAACGAATATGAAGTTAAACCATCCCTTTTAAGGCCACATGTACCTACCTAGTGCAGCGCGTAGCTTTATGTATGGTAGACTAGCCTTCCGTCCGCAGCTTCACCCGCGATAGAATTAATTTTCCCGTAGGAAAAGGTACTTTCCCGCGGTAAAAAGTAGCCTATGTCACTCTGTGGTAATGTAGCTTTCTAACGGCAAAAGAATTTTAGTTTCGGAGCCTATTCAATGCAAACAAACATACAAACAAACAATCAAATCTTTCCTCTTTATAATATTAGTAGGTAGGTATATATATAGATAAGCAGACTTGAATTATCCGCGGCTAAATGCTATTGTCTCGGTTTCAATTAAAAGTGCCGCGTGGCGACCTGACACGCAGTTGTTAGATGTTTGTACCTAAATACCTATAAAGTAAAGGAATGGAACATTCATAAATAAGGTTCTCAAAATGACCTAGGCATAAACTCTTTTGTTCATATTTGTTCCTAGACACTGTTGTGTAAAGAAAGCCGTGGTAGTCTAGTGGTTTGGCATATGGCCTCTCAAGCAGAGGGTCATGAGTCATGAGTTCGAACCCTGACTGGCACCTTTGAGTTTTTCGAATTTATGTGCGAATTACACTTAAAATACTATAAATTAATGTCTTAAAACTAAAATGTACTCTGAAGACATTTATTTGAAATTAGGTTGAATACAAAATGTTTACCTATCGTTTTAAAGTATAAAGTTTAGTGACGATGGATAGAAATGAAACATGTAACTTATTTTTGAAAAATGTTGTGTTTAGGCCGATGTGTACTGCAAATGTGTACATCAAGTTATAGGAAATAACTAGGTATATAACTAGGAACTAGGTATATGTACCTACAATCGTATGTTATTTTTAAGCCTACAAGTACCTAATTCCCATAACTATATTATAAACAAAAGTTAGGGTACAAAAATGTTAAAAAATAAACAAGAAAATGGCAGCCTTCATACAGTAACAATTATATGCCTATGGAGGGTAGTCGTTTATTCCGATGGTTTGATAGGCTTTTGACAGGCGTTTAAGATTAAGACAGGCAGATGGCAGCACGCCTAATGTCGCAGGCGCCGGCGCATGTGAGTACTAGATGCGTGCGCTATTAATGCAAAATCACTATAATTTGGTGCGGCTGTTTGGCGTCACTAACCGTCAGCCGATGGAAAGGCGACGGAAGCCTGTCACAGCCGCAATTACAGTACCGAGAATCAGCATTAGTTCGTCGGGCTGAACTATTTATGTAAAATAAGAGCAACCTCTCGTACGGGGAAACGGCGATTGCACGCATCGCTCATTAAGCACTTTAGAGCAATTTGAGAAGAGAAAAAGTCGGCTGAGACGCCGCACAACATCGCGTGGTCAATTAAAATGTTGCGGCACGGCTGCTGCCCGCGCCCAACGGTATTTTCGCGTACAGAGCAAATTAACTCAGTCCAGTTCCATAGAATTGCTTGTATCCTCAACTATTTAAATAGGAAATTAAATAACTAGTGTAACTTAGCAACGTGCAGTTGCCGTTGTAAATGCCCCGGACTCCGCCTGGCAAGAACTGGGGCCGGAGTATCTCTTGGAAATGTAAAAAGCGCTTGGAAATTCCATGACAAATATATAAAGCAAGAGTGGTTCATAGATCCCTGGATTTTCATAAGTCTAAAGCTAATCAGATAATAGGTGAGAATCTCATCTGTTTTAAAACAAGAATGTTTCGCCTAGTGTTTGAGATATCGGAAAAACGCGTTATCCCAAAGATAATATCACGCTAAATAGATTTTTCGCTTCCCAAAAACCCCTATAGGGAATGTGTACACAGATGGTGCTGCCAACTGGTGCCATCAATTTGAATGTTTTACCCTGATAAGGATAAGTTTCTTTTACTGTCCGCATAGTATCTCTTCTATCGCATTAGTACTGCCGCCTATAGTTTTTGCACGTTCCCTATGTAGAAAATATAATTGAAATCGTTAAAATCCTTTTTTGAGAACTCCAAACACATATTACTTATGTACGTACAAACTATGCATTACTTCGTATATCTCTTAACTCGAGAAAGTTTATTTTCATGTCAAACGAATAAGTAGGTACTTCAAACAACACTTAATTATATTTATAACCGTAACCTATAAGTTCGATTCGCGCCGGTACTCCGGCCACAAAACAAATAATCCTGACACCTGACGTGCAGCGTGACTTGTAGTGTCAGTAGCCTGCGCCCACGCCGTACTCGGCCTCGCTTCCGGACGAACTAGATCTTTTATCCACGAGATTTACATTTATGCATCTATTGAGGCTACTGCCGCTAGAAAGGAGAGTATATTTTTTTTTCTGTAAGTCACTGGTTGGTACGTAAAATTTAATTGGTATTAAGTAGGAATTTGTATGTTTAACCAAGGTTTACATTAATATAATCAAAGGTCAATCCCTTCATTGGTAATTTTCCAGTTCCAAATTTTGTATTATCTCATCTTCTTGATGTAAGTAGGTATTTGTACAAGTATCCAGTATTGGTTGTCTGGAAGAGATCGCTTTTGAGCGATAAGACCGGCTATTGTCTGCCTGATTTTATTGTTTTAATATTTTTGTTCTGTATTTTTTTTTGGTGATCAATAAAGAATACTTGTATTGTATTGTATTGTAGGTAAATACCTACTCGTATCAAATGTTGGTAGATGGGTGAATCAACTTTCAATTTCTTTTTGTGTTGTTTACTCTGTCCCCAGTTGTCCAAGTGACACTTCATACTGTTTCATAGAAAATTCTAGGTTGTCCAAGGGACGTAACCATAGCAACGGGTGTCATTAAAAAGTTGATTCACCCAATTACTTAGTTTTGGAGCTTTTCATTTTCGGACCCTTCATCATCCCAGCCTATATACGCCCCACTGCAGGGCACAGGCCTCCTCTCCTCCTCTCTCTCCTCCACTCGGACCCAATGCGGATTGGGAACTTCACACACTATTGAATTTCTTCGCATGTGTAAAGGTTTCCTCACGATGTTTTCCTTCACCGTAAAGCTATTGGTAAATTTCAAATGTAATTTCGCACATAAATTCCGGAGAACTCAGAAGAGCAAACCCGGACTCGAACACACGCCCCTTTGTTTGAGAAACCACAGGTCAAACTACTTACTGGGCTGTCAATGAATAAGAACTTAAAAACTAAATCAAGACTTTACCAAGGATGATATAGACTGGATTGGCAGTCGCCATAGTACGGATCGGCCGCGGTTTTTGTAGTTCGATTATTAAATCTAGATGGCGCTGAAATATAGCCAGAGGCTTTGAAGGCAAAACAATAAGACTACAGATGTTTCATATCACTGCAAATGTATTATTATGCAATATTTTTGAAAAATAATACATTTGTAGTAATATGAAACATCTGAAGTCTTATTGTTTTGCCTTCAAAGCCTCTGGCTATATTTCAGCGCCATCTAGATTTAATAATCGAACTACAAAAACCGCGGCCGATCCGTACTATGGCGACTGCCAATCCAGTCTATATCATCCTTGACTTTACTTAAATATAAAACAAGAGTACCTATCTAATAACTAATATTCCCACGGGATTTACGCAAAATCTCAAAATATTAACCGATAAGTCTAGAGATATTAAATTCTGCAAGTTTGTTCAATTTGACTGCCAAACCTAATGATTTAAGCGACAGAAAAAGTAATACGGAGCGAATAGATACCTATTTGACAAATAAGTTATAAAATTTTATGATTCTTTAACACTTTCAAATACTGAACATTTTGCACTTAGTGAACTAATCAGATAGTTATAAATGTTGTAATTACTATCGGGCCATAGTTAAGTAACAAGTTTAATTAGACGAGTACATAGAGCACGCGGCTCTAATCGAAGCCGTCCAGGGCATCAATCACTCCCGCCGACACAACAACGAAAACACTGTTAGTTTTGCCGCTGAATTATTAATTACATTCCCACAAAAAACTCACACACGACGCCGAAACGCATAAATTTCTTCCTTTTTCACCGCACAAAGGAGCCGGGCGCCCCTCAACATCGCTAAACAGATTAGCCGCGGCCGACACGGCCGTCGCGGCATAATTTTTGGCGCCAGTAGTCCTGCCTCTAGATTAAACTAATACGAAAAGGAAATTGAGTAGAAAATGGACGAAGGCTCTATGTGTCATTAAGGATTGGTTACGCCGCGAAGGCGCCGCGACCTAACTTATTTGAGTTCACTTAATTGAATTAACATTTCGGTAGTTTTTATGGGGCCAGTAATGGTCGGAACAAAATTTAATGGGCTATTTTTGGTTAATAACAATAACGTTTATGTGACGGTGCTGACCAAATAGATTGGTTTTCGTTCTTTATGTGAATATAGGTGAGCACGTTTAGGAAATAATTACCTTTTTTCCAATCGTAAGCACAAAAAGATGGCCGTTGTGCTTAAAGATGGTTTTGGTTTCTGGGTTATGTTCGATTTTATTGTAGGTATGACATGTTTTACAGGTACAGGTAGGTATATAAGGAAAACGATCTATTGAATATTTAAAACGATATTGGTTTATACATTAATGTATAAACGGGTCGTACATCAATTAAGTAAGATTGAAGTACGTAGTTTATCGAATACCGTACATATATTATTCAGAACCTTGAACCAAAAATTTTCATTGCTTATTCAAAACATACTTAGTATGGACTATAGAATAAATAGGTACTCGATTCGTGGGTTTTCATTGGGTTGGAGAAACTTTCTAGTGCGGGTCCAGTCACCCTCGAGAGGATATGAATAGTAATAGAGGCTCTAGGGGCCGCAGAGACCAAATCCCGGCGTCGTAATGTGCCGCTTATGGTGCGTGCTAAATCGACAATACCCGAGGGTGGCCCGGGACTAACAAACCGTTTTATGAACGCCTCTTTCGGGCACAATTCCAAACTTTAAACAACTTTAAACCGTGAAGATCTTTATGTTTTTATCAGCCTTGTAGGTAGTTTTTTGTTTCGCCTTATTGGCTAAGCATATTGAGATTAAAGGCCGTCATTGAGAGCGAAGTGGATTCCGTCCGTTTCTATGAAGTTGATCGTTACGAGTTAAGCGCAGTCTATAAGGAGTCCGCTCCGCTCGCAGAAGAAAGCGGGCATACCTAAATATTACCGAATTAATCTATCCGTTTATAAAACAAACGCGAGCTGTACTCTACATAATGTAGTTTGCCGTATGTAGTTGGTGCATGCGCGTTAGTACGGTGTGAGTATAGTGAGCGTGGACTCACATTCATGAGCAGGTCCGGTGAGGAGGAGCCCTTGCCGCTCATCGCTGCAGCGGCAGGCGCATGTCACACACTCACTCACTCGCGAGACGCAGGCGGCGCGGGCGGTCGGCGAGCGGCGAGCGACCGCGACTGCCGCTCGCTGCCCCGCCGCACGGCGCGAGCCCCCACCGCTACCGGCTGCCTCATTTCTCACTATAATTTGCGTGCTCGTTTTTTACCATTATTACTCCCTCGTTTTGTTTTACGTATTATCGAGTGCATCCCGCTCGCACCGCCGCCTGGCCGCCATGCGCGGCGAGCGCCGCCCAGATAATAGCCTCGCGCAATTACCGCGCAACGTCGCGGGCGCGACTGCTAACGCCATCTCGTGCCGAGAGGCGGAACTACACGTTGCAAACTAAAATTCAGATTTCAGCTACTTACTTAAACCAACAAGTTCCAAAAGCAATACGTTTTATTAAAAACTAGCTACCCGCCCGGGCTTCGCACAGGTGTACTACTAAATAAATAAAAAACACTTTCTTTCATACAAAACCTACTCTCAATAGTTACTAACACAACAAAAAACCGGCCAAGTGTTAGTTGGACTCGCGCACGAAGGGTTCCGTAACATTCATTATATATAAAAACGAGCAAAAAATCACTTTTGTTGTATGGGAGCCCCCTTAAATATTTATTTTATTCTGTTTTTTAGTATTTGTTATTATAGCGGCAACCGAAATACATCATCTGTGAAAATTTCAACTGTCTAGCTATCACGGTTCATGAGATACAGCCTGGTGACAGACGGACGGACGGACAGCGAAGTCTCAGTATTAGGGTCCCGTTTTTACCCTTTGGGTACGAAACCCTAAAAAGAATTAGAAAAATAGATGCAGCCGTTCTGAACTTATGCGCGTAAATCTATTGAAGAAAATGTTTGTACATAGGTACATACAATATATTTCTGCAATTGATTTTTATTTTTTATGTATATTTAATACGAGCCTTTTTTCTAACTGAACTTTGTGTTGAGTGTACTTGCATTGTCATCCTATCTAGATACATAGGTATCCTGTAACCAAATCTCAAGCCGACCCGATCACTAAAAGTAAGTAAAATACATACAAAATAACAATCGGAAACAAAATTATAATCCCAATATGTGTTAATAAAAAAACTTGGCCTTTATTGAAAATCGAGTTGTTCTGTTTTCGTTCTGGTCTTCAGTACCTATAATACTTAAACAGTATTAATGCAAAGCAGTTTGTAAAGTAGAACTTCATATACTTACAATTTATTTTAATCCCAAAACTATTGCTTGGATTTGCTATCACAAAAAAATGGCCACCACTCGAAACCAATCACTAAAATATTTGTTTGATGATGCTAATTATTAATATAAGGAGTAGTACACTTAGGGAGTATCTAAGTATACAAAATTTCAACAACATTATACTCGTGCTCCTTATTGCATTCAATGTAGGCCGCATCATCTTTCCTACTACAAACTGCTAAGGAATGGTATTCGTTCCCATAGTCTATATTTCCAGATAGATACAACTTAGGGCTCTTCGAGGCTAGAGAGAATAAACTGTTACTGAACCAGTGGGATACACCTTTGGCCTCTTATGCACTTTTCATCAGGTGAGATAGGCCTCAAACATGGGTCAGTTTTATTTGAATGAAAATAATTTATTAAAGTGCCTTACTGCATTGTCTTTAAGTCCTAAGCTCCAAAACACAGCGCCTACGAATTTCGTAGCACTTCGTTCGTAGCAATCGTGTAGCGCCTCTTATTTATATAGTGAGCTTTGACGCCGTGTATGTAATGCTAACGACAAGAATTCATCTTAAGATATTACGAAAATGATACGTTTTATTGCAATTATATTTAATGATTTCTTTTAGTGAATAACACACTATATTTTAAAACATAAACCACGTAGTTTCTTCATCGTGACGGTTGACATTTACGAGTTAAAGACAGGATCGCTTTTTCTTTGCAAACCTGACCTATTAACTGGTGGCGAATGTCGGGCTGTTACCTTTAGGACCTACATTTGTTCACGCCCTGTAAACTTAAGATAATTACTACTTACTGTTATTATTATCAATAATACTTAATCGTGGTGCGACTTAGAAATAAATAATCAGAATAGTATGTAAAAGGTAAAATTGGAATGCCAAATTGGAATGCGAATGTAGTGAGGTGTGTAGCGTTACATGTTGTACTTAGATAATAGTATAGCAAACAATTTTTAGATTTATTTAAAAGTAGGAACAATTTAGACTTTACTAGTGCGAGTGTGAGTTCATCCCTTTTGCTGTAGTAGTTGCAACGTAAATTTTTTTTTTAAAGATGTTTTGTTTTAAATTAACTAACTGATAGTAACGAAAAAACCGGCCAAGTGGGGTATGTATTACAATACCGAAGTACGAAAGACCGAATGTATTAAAACATCGAATGGGTCAAAAGACCGACACGATTTTTTTCTGAAACCGTTAACATTTTAAGATTGTTATAAAACAAACCCAACCTAACCTAATGGGTTCTGTATGATGCCGTTTTAATAAATTCTGAGAAGTTTACGGTTTCAGAAAAAAATCGTGTCGGTCTTTTGACCCATTCGATATTTTAATACATTCGGTCATTCGTACTTCGGTATTATAATACATACCCGGCCAAGTGCGAGTCGGACTCGCGCACGAAGGGTTCCGTACAATTATCTATAAAAATCACGTTTGTTGTATGGGAGCCCCCTTAAACATTTTTTTATTTTAATTTAATGATTTATTTTAAAGTCAATATATAATTAAATATTCTGTGAATATTTCAAGCGTCTACGTGTTTCCGTTATCAATATCGAGCAAAAACGAGCAAATAATCACGTTTGTTGTATGGGAGCCCCCTTAAATATTTATTTTATTCTATTTTTTAGTATTTGTTGTTATAGCGGCAACCGAAATACATCATCTGTGAAAATTTCAACTCTCTAGCTATCACGGTTCCCGAGATACAGCCTGGTGACAGACGGACGGACAGCGGAGCCTCAGTAATAGGGTTTCCGTTTTTACCTTTTGGGTACGGAACCCTAAAAAGATCAGAAATAACGAAATAAATTCAATTTCCCAATATTTATTATTAAACATAGTATAACAACTATCATTAATCAGCAAGGCACGTCACATTAAGAACTATTTACATCAAAATAACATACTTACATCACAATTATATTGTCTGGTAACTAATAAAATCATAATCAACCGACATTTTTCTGAAGCACAAAACCAGAAAAACTTATTACAATCATCAACCAATCCCATTTTAGTAGGTAACATGCAACTGAATAACTGATTCGATTTTTCACTTGGAACTTTTAATAACTTTTAATGATCTAATCAGAGGGCGCACTTATTGTCCTAGAGCAACAGGTGGTTGTAGGTTGTAGTGTCCTTGAAACATGGCGTAGTTGTCCTTTGTGGCGCATTGGTAGGAGGGAAAATGTGTGGGATACTGACGGGTGGCGTCGGGTAGCGTCGGGTACTGGTACCGAGCATACAGCGCCTCTTGCCTTTGCTCGGGCGCCCAGCCCGCGCCTGCAGCGCCACCAAACATCACTCCACTGTTGTAACCAGCACTGGGCACATTAGGAGCTACCGCCGCGTAATTCAAAGATATCTGCTTCGGCGCCGCGCTTGTCGGCACCGTTCCATAATTCGCACTGCCAACAGAAACCGGCGCCACTTGCTCGGTCGCTCGTCGTTCACTTTTCTCACCACTCGCAGATTCTTCCTTATCTTCTTGATTCGCCTTCTTACTTTTCTTGGTGCCGTTCGCATGAGTTTTCACGTGTTTAGCGAGATGGTCGGAGCGCATGAAGCGTTTCGTGCAAAGCTGGCACGCGAATCTTTTCTCACCAGTGTGCGTGCGTAAATGCCGCTGCAGCTCGTCTGAGCGCGTGAACCGCTTGCCACAGAACAGCCAGTTGCAAACGAATGGTCGTTCGCCGGTGTGCCAGCGGAGGTGAGCTTTGAGGTGGGAAGTTTTCCCGTAGACTTTGCCGCAGCCGGGGACGTGGCAGACGTGTTCGCGCTTGGCGCCATCCTTGCCGTAGTTGGGGCCGAGACCGGCGGCTTCAGTGAGGCAGTTGGGGCAGCGGCACTTGGCGCAGCGGCGTTGCAGTTCACGCGCGTCCTCGGCCGGCGGCCAGTAGGGCGCGTACTGCGGGTACGGCAGGCACCAGCCTGAGGAAGCGCTACTGCAGGAGGACAGGTCCGAGGCAGGCGAGAGCGCGTCACCGCGCCCGCATCCATACCCATACCCTGCCACCATTCCCATCATCTGCAACAAACACTCGTCATGTTAATTTTATGCGACTATTTACACTAAAGACGTTATCAATATTCTTGGCTGTCGAATCCCGGTTAAAAATATTATTTAAACTTTTATGTAATTTCTTCAAAATATTCATAATTGATTTTAATTAAATTATATGTACATAAGTCTTTCGCTTCCTATTTGAATATCATGAATGAAACGAAATACTCATAATTCACAGCATTGGATCAGATAAATAAAAATTAAATGTTCAGCAAATTGCTCTATTAAATTGCCGATCCAGCCTTAAACGTCAAAGATAATCGTTTGTTGCCAAAGGCTATTCGCGTAAATACCGCACGGGCAATAGAGTTAGGGCGGACCTGCTGCGCGGGCGGATCCACGTATTGCATATCCGGTGGTGACAACGTAGCGCGACGAAAGCCTTCAACTGGATAATTACAGGGCGGCGCACCGTTCGCGTCGAGACGTTTTTAATAACTGGCTTCGAATAGAGGTAACGAGCGGTTGTCGCCTTCCCCCGACCCGCGCCCGAGGGTGCCCGAGCGCCGCCGAAGCGCGCACCCCGCGGCCCGCGGCGCGGGCGCAGCCTCCACACCCCACCCCGACCCGTGACTTATGGGCTACGACTTTGGCTCTTATGAGACTAACAAAACGACTTGGAAATGTACGATATACGTACGGTAAGTTAAGTTTGAAATTGAAGATGGGTTGGGATGTATTTTGTTATGTTAAGAATAATTAAAACGCTGAATCACGTTTAACAAACATTATTTGTTTGCTAACTAATAATTGTTTACATTAACAGGTAAGTAAGTAAACCACAGCCGCAACATGGTCAGAAAATAAGGAGATAGTTTTTTTTTTATCTGAGAGAGGCCAGACAAACGAACTAGTGGGTTACCTGGTGTTAAATGATCACCACTGTCCATAGACACCCACAACGCTTCACGCGATGCCAGTGCGTTGTCGACCCTAAAAGGGAGAGGAAAAAGGAAAGGGAATAGAGGAGAGGAAGAGGTATTGGGCCCCCGGCGCTCTCACTGACCGTACGAACCGCAGCAGAACTGCTTCACGCCGGTGTTCTGTGAGAGGGTGGTACTGCCCAGGACGAGCTAGCCCATTCGTGATGCAGCGGCAGCTACAACATGGCTCTACTACTACAAAGAGCCAATTAAACTTTGCCCATGCACAAAGTGTAAGTAGATACGTAACGATACCTAACGATACGTAAATTAAATACATACAAAATGTACATTTTCATAATTTCTCAGTAAAAGAACATAAATCTAGATAAAGCAGAGTTCAATAGAACATTGAATTTGGCACTTTATGTCCGGGTGCATGCTGACGCGTAACCCAAAATTAGACGCTTTATTTTGACAAGTTTGGAGGTGAGTAAGCATTCCGAAAATGATTCATCTCTCGAAACTCCCGTGTTAAAGTGTTACGAAAGCTCTTATTTTATTTACTTATTTAATTCTCCGTTCCCGGTCGATCTGGTCAAGCATGTTCAGATAGCATCTACCTACATAATATTATTATTCTGTTTTGACTCTCACGCAGCGCTTAATGTTTTTAATTTTTTCTCTATTTCGGTCAGCAGTTCGCGGCAGACGCATGATTTATGCATATCCGAGCGGGGCCAAACCTTTAATTACACGTTGTTAAAATATGGCAGTTTGTTAAATCGTTCGAGATGCTTTTGTTTCACTAAACGCCGCTCTCTTAGAAAGAACTACCTCTACTTTTCCTTGACGTCCACCGCCGACCTTAAATTTGTCTGATTTTCGGCACTGATAATAAATACCTATGGTATACTACGGACTACGAGCATAGAAGATTGTATTTATTTGCCAACCAAATTCAAAAAAGGAGAATGTTTCTCATTCAGGTTGTATTTTTTTTCATAAGTATGTACGTATAATGCCTATTAACTGTGCCTAGACAGAATTGTGACTCAAGGTTAAACAAATCCACCTCGGGGGCGTTCAAGCTACCATCGTCATTATTTACAATATTTACGTAGTATTATGTCCGAAAAAATTGTGAATGAATATTTAAATAACCAACTACTTAGTACCTTATGTAAAGTAAACCGTAACTACATCCTAACGGGTTGTCGGGACGACCGAGCTTTGCTACGTGTTTGCAAAACCGAAAAAGTGTGTTTTGACCTACTTATGTAACTAGATCAATTTTTGGCACCAAAAACTTCTCAGTAGATAGGTAGATAAATAGAAAATCATCAAAATCGTAAAAACGCTTATCGAGACCTCAAAACAAACAAAGTACCTACAATAAGTACCTACCTACTTAACATATTTCTCATTGGCGCGGCATCCGAAGGATTACATTAGGTATATGTATAGGTATTTAGTACCTACTTAGAAACCATACATGGGACATCAAACGAGCATAATCTAAAACGCGTCACCTGTTGAGGTATTTGAAATCTACCTACTACTTTTTAGGGTTCCGCACCTCGAAAGAAAAAAGCGGAACCCTTATAGGATCACTTTGTTGTCCGTCCGTCCGTTTATCAATACCCTTTTTCTCAGGAACGCGTGGAGGTATCAAGCTGAAATTTATATCAAATACTCAAGTCTACTGTCCAACGCAATCAAAAGATACAGCCGTTTATGCCGCAAATTTCCGCAAATTTTCGAAACTCGCAAGGGAATCAAAACCCTCAGGGTACTTCCCGTGAACTCAGATTCTTGAAATTTAGTGCGAAGCAAGGTATTAAAAATAAAAAAAAAATAAAATAAATATCACGGGACAATTCACACCAATTGACCTAGTCCCAAAGTAAGCTTAGCAAAGCTTGTGTTATGGGTACTAGGCAACGGATAAACATACTTATATAGATAGATACATACTTAAATACATATTACACATCCAAGACCCGAGAACAAACATTCGTATTTTTCATACAAATATCTGCCCCGACACGGGAATCGAACCCGGGACCTCAAGCTTCATAGTCAGGGTCTCTAACCACTAGGCCATCTGGTCGTCTAATATAGCACAGATAAAGGAAAAATTGCGAAAAGCATAATTTTTTTTTGTCTGTCTGTCTATATCAGCAACCAATCTATTTATGCCGCAAATTTTCGACACTCGCAAGGGAATCAAAACCTACAGGGTACTTCCCGTAAACTCAGAATCTTGAAATTTGGTACGAAGCAAGGTCTTATAGCTCTAAGTAAAATAAACAAAGACCAGATTTCTAACACAAATTTTAATGTATCTGCATAATTTATTTACGCTAGGCTTAGTCAGCAAACTTCGCATCGGTTTTGACCTAGTCTCAATTGATATACCTATTATACTTACTATTGTAATTAGTTTTTCGAATAATTTGTTATTATTTTTAAGTGTTTGTGGATTTCACGTTATTATTATGTCTACATACTTGCATAATACCTATTTGTACTATTAAGCTTAGATAATTATTTTTAATTTTAATTTTATGCTAGCTCGCTTAGCCTGCGACACAGAGTTCTTTAGTAACCCTAGTGCAGGCACACGTGTTTCATAGCCTGTTTGTAAGGAATTGTATTTATTGTTTGTTAACTTGTACTACAAATTATTGAATAAATTATCTCTTATCTCTCTCTCTCTCTTATAGCACAGATAAAGGAAAAATTGCGAAAAGCATAATTTTTTTTTCTCTATCTGTCTATATCATTAACCAATCTACAATGATCCCACACTGCGCACATTTTAGGAGCAGGGGTCTGCTAAGACTGGATGTTTATAGATACACATATAAATTTGTACGCAACCCTCGGTGCGCGAGTCCGACTCGCACTTGGCCGGTTTTTTTTCATCTTCTCTTTCCATCATATATTATATAAAAAAAATACAATTTATTATTTTTGTCAGTTTTGTGACGAGTTACTCTATGGTGACGAGCCATAGGTATAAAGCGCATAAAAAAAGTCACAAAACTTACTCGGTATACTTAGTCTCAATTTAAGCTAAAACTCCATGCTGCCAAAGCTTTTTAATAACTTGATCTTTTTATGTCTAACACCGTAAACTCGCCTCGCGGCATCGTCTCACCCTTTTATTAGCGACTCGTAAAATATATTTCCACGAATAAGTGCTACTGTTCTTTACTAGAATGCCCCCACAATTGCCTCAGTAACCTGTCGACATGTTTACGACAGGGTAGAACAATAGCCGACGGTGCAAGGGACTAGACAATACCCCATTTCGCTACTGTGCCCTAGTCGGTGTCCGAGCTCCTACAAAGGCCACATGCAGTGGACAATGCTGAGTACTAATGCGCTATGATCGCTCTCCTCACGCCATAAATCTTCTGGGCTACTGTGTTTTTGTGAGGTGTGCGAACCCAAAAAAAATCTCGGCCCTTAGACACTTGCGACATCTTCAATCATTTACAAGGACAGCATGTTGCGATATGTGATGAAACGAATCGCCGACTTGCTTCAATCCAATGTTGCTACTTCATTGTTACATTATTTTTGATTGCACGTGCAATGTTGACTTATTAACTAGGTACGAATGGTAAAATTTATTGTAGTACAATCGCCATCATAAACATCGGAGCAGTCAAGATGATCAAAATTATCTGAACTCGCACGTACGCGATTGATAATACGGTTGTGTTCAGATATTTTTGAGCACCTTGACTGCTTCGATGTTTATGATAGCGACTTTACCTACTTAGCCTAGTCGATAGCGGAAGATTTAAATATCCGTAACTATTTAAGTTTTTGCAAAAAATGTAGCACACTACATCAAGTGGTTACCTTCTTTCTTGAGTAGGTATGGTCAAATTAAAGGCCGTGTTGACAATAGACCCATAGGAAAAAAATCGTGTGTGCAGCTCCTCCTCGCGGAAGAAGTGAAACTTGTAATGCGGAAATGAAAAAAGCACTTATACATCAATATGATCCATATTCCAATAACTTAAGGGACTAAATTTACTTATGCATCTATGTGTTTAAATTACTCACTAGATGGCGCTTTTATCAAGTCTCATACAAATTTGCACAGACAGTATGAGTTCTGCATCGCACTGTCGAAGTTTTTAACATCCGTTAGTATACATGCAATGCGAGATTACTTGATTTGGCAGTACATATACTAATGCTTTCATACCCCCTCCATGGTAGCGTTAAACGTTTAACGCGACCTTGTTGGAAGTCGCATTAGAAGTTTCACTTCAATAAAAAAAACTAAAAAACACGCTTTAAAAAAATAAAAAAATAATAATAAATTTCAATTCACTATTCTTATAGTGCAGTAAAAAATCTTAGTAAGCAATTATTATCTTGTTATATCCAGATCAAAATTTGTAAACAATTCTAAATATTGATAAAATAAATAATAATAGTTTAAAATATTTTATTGTAAAAAAGCGTGGGGTGCTTTATAAGATGTTATCAAAATGATAATCCTTGACAATTGACACCATGCACCCCACGCTTTTTTACAATAAAATATTTTAAACTATTATTATTTATTTTATCAATATTTAGAATTGTTTAGAAATTTTGATCTGGATATAATAATATAATAATTACTTATTAAGATTTTTTACTGCACTATAAGAATAGTGAATTGAAATTTATTAATATTTTTTTATTTTTTATTTTTTTAAAGCGTGTTTTTTAGTTTTTTTAAACTATTATTTATTTTCTATATTTAGTTGCATTTTTTTCACAGTGAGATTTTCCATGTGTTAAAAAGAGACACAAAACGGTTTTTGCTCGTCTTAAATAGAATCAGTCTATCTTATACTTGGTCTTTGGTGCGCGCGCACTGCTCTACACTACTAAACGTAAACCTCTTTCTTTCTAACTTTACCCCCCTCACCTACAACCCTTAACCCCCCCAACCCCCTAAACCCAACCCCCCAACATCCCCTAACCCATTTCCCCAACCCCCCCCCAAACACCTAACCCCAACCCCCACAACCTTACCCCCAACCCTCTAAACTCCCCTTACCCCCTTCTCATTTTCCAAACCCCCAACCACCTAAACCCAACCCCCCTAACCCCGGACCCCCACCCCATTTCCTCAAACTTCCCCCAAACCCCTAACCCCAACCCCCTTACCCCCAACCCCAACCCCCTAAAACCCCAACCCCCGTTACCCCCTCCCCATTTCCCACAACCCCCCAACCTCCCTAACCCCCGAACCCCCCAACACCCCACACTCTTAAGCCCAACCCCCTTCCTCTCCCACTTCCATCCAACCCCCCCACCCCTCCACCTACCCCCCCCTTCCAGCTCAATCATCAAACCCTTTTTACCATCTAGGCCTCTTACCCCCTCCCCATTTCCCACAACCCCCCAAAATCCCTAACCACCGAACCCCCAACACCCCCACCCTATTTCCCCCAACCCCCCCCTTCCACCCCCTAACCCCAACCGCCACACCCTTACCCCCAACCCTCTAAACCCCCGATCCCCAAAAACCCAACCGCATTCTCCCCCCCACCCTGCCACCTAACCCCTTTTTTTTTTTTTTCTTATACCCTCGACTTGCCGCGAGGCCCTTATCTATCTAATACCACATACATTCCAGTTCTCACTTTTATGCCTCTCGTACTTTTATTCAACATACTTTTTCTTTCTTGCATCCATCACCATATATTACCGTTTTCGGGTGGGACTCCCGACTAAATAGCCAGACTATACTACTTCTCTTTACATATTATGGGAAAATAACTCAAAACAGGGAATTTCTTTAATGACAATTAAAAACAAAACCTTATAACAGTTACAGTTTCCTTAAAGAACTAATTTACAATTTCATACTTGGACCCGGACTATTTTTACAACAAATTAGAACTTATTATTACCTTAGCATATAACAAAATTTCCCTTACTTCTAAGCACATCACAACTCTAATTTAGACAACTTATTATTACCTATGCTTAAAAACTATATGTACACCATATCGTATAAACATAGTTTCATTACCGTGTTTTATTTCTAGCAACTACCTTTTCAGCAATGTGCACACTGTATCGCAGGAACCTGTCTCTATGCCTACCTGACATAAGTTCCTTTATAACATCTCTATCAAGTTTGATACCAAGTTCAATTTCAAATTGGGTCCTAACACTACCAAATACTGGACACTCCAACAAGACATGTGGCACCGATTCGCTGACGGTAGGATCACATATGCACGACGGGATATCCTTACACTTGAACCTCTACAAGTATTCGGAAAACCCGCCGTGCCCCGTCATGACTTGTGTCTTGATACTAGTTATCTCAAACTTCCTAATTATTTTATATGCCGCCACGACGTCGGGGAAGAAAAGCTTCGTTACAGCCGCGGTCTCCCCGGACACGTACTATCGCCCCAAGCGTCAGATAACCACCTTAAAGGCCCAGTTTGCGTGCAGTGGCTAGACATCTGTCCATAACAATCCATAGCAATAAACATCAACGGCTGCAAGCAAATTTGTTTTGAAAATGGGTATCTGGCGTCTGGGGCGATGGTACCTCCGGTTCCATTCGTCAAGCGTGGCCATGCGAATGATTCGCTTAACGAATGAAACCGGACATAGGTCGTAATCCGGCTTCCGCTTGGATTTTATGGCGGCCTCCTTGGCCAAACCATCGGCTCTCTCATTCCCCTCTAGCCCCACGTGGGCCTTAATCCAGAACAACCTGGCAACCTTACCCTGTAGAGATAATGTTGTCAAATTGTTCCTGGCTTCCACCGCAAGGGGATGGAGACAGCCGTGATTCTTAACGGTCAAGAGGGCCGCCATAGAATCACTGTATATGCCGAACGTTTCCGCCTTTTGCTTAAGAATCTCCCCAGTCGCCCTGCACAACGCAAGGAGTTCAGCTTGGTAAACCGTGCAAAAAGACGATAGAGCAAGCTTGAGGGTTTTGGTTTCTTCCTCGCCAGTCCATATGGACAGCGCGGCGCCCACCT
The DNA here is from genome assembly GCA_947563465.1 of Archips xylosteana. Classification (NCBI taxonomy): domain Eukaryota; kingdom Metazoa; phylum Arthropoda; class Insecta; order Lepidoptera; family Tortricidae; genus Archips; species Archips xylosteana. The sequence continues at coordinate 15,410,860 of OX387347.1, read as the reverse complement.
TGCCCTCAATCCTGCTCCCGTCAGTGAAGATACGAACAGCGAAGTCGCTGTTCGCATCCACATCCGCACGGTTTGCCAAGCTCACCACCTCCAGCTCACTGCGGTGTGCGGGGTGCGGGGTCTTCAAAGCCGAGGCCATCCGTTCAACTTCCCTCCCCCGGAGCATTGGCTGGGGTACCCCCTTCTTGGCCTCATAAAGAGAGGCCGCCTCACGAACTCGGAGGTCGGGAGGGAGTATACCAGCCAATACTAGCGCCGCATTCAATGAAACTCTGCGGTATGCCCTGCTGAGCTTCTGTGCAATACCACGTTGCACAGTTGCCAGCCGACGCATGACGCACAGTTTACACCTACCCCCCTTCCAGCTCCATCATCAGACCCTTGTTACCATCTAGGACCAAAGTACTCGTCAAAACGAATCAAACGAGCCCAAACTCGATGGGGTTGTTTCGTTTTATTGTGGAGTGCCTTTGGCCATCTTCCAGCTCCATCATCAGACCCTGGTTACCATCTGGGATCAAAGTACTCGACAAGACGAATCAAAAGAGCCCAAACTCGACGGGGTTGTGTCGTTTTATTACAGAGTTCTTATGGCCACCATCCAGCTCCATCATCAGATCAGCTCCATGTTTCCATAATATTGCATTGTCATCCAATTTACACATACGTGCAAAATTTCAGCTCAATCGGAAACCGGGAAGTGGGTCAAAATCGCGCCCTAAAGAGTCGGTTACAAACATACATACAAACAAACAAACATACAGGTGAAGCTAATATAAAGCGTGTAAAAAAATGCTATACCCTACTTACTATTCTGTCACACGCAACAGATATGTACAGTCAATGAAACTGAATCACGTACCAGGGTGGAACTTTTTCACATCCAAATTCACGTTGATTTCTTTGGCAGATGTATATGAAATGTCAACATGACATTTGTAATGAAAAGGGTACGTGATTCAGTTTCGTTGTATTGTAAGTAAACACATATAGCATTTATTTTTCAATAATAGTTGATACTGTTAATAGTGTAGTGCAGCTATATACTCAACCTGCGGCCCGCGGGCCGCATGTGGCCCTTCGAGGTTCCGCGACTGGCCCGCCTGTTATAAAATTTGTTTTGATTTTGACCATTTAGATTTTTTCACTTCTCATGCTCTAAAAATGTTACTTTAGTCTCTGCATATCGGGACTAAAGCTCTTTATTGATCTCTAGGGATTAAAGTAAATTTTTTTTAATTGACTATGGAAACCCCTAAACTGCCAATCACGGTGTTTGTGAATGGAGGATTATCGCCATTTTCAGTAACTGGGTATAGACAATTTTAAAGCTTTCCACAGACCGAAGCGCGCTGCGGACGCACTGTAGCGCCCTGCGCTTCGGTCTGTGGAAGCCTTTAGGGCGTGGAAATAACCTCAAAATGACAACTGTATAAAAAATATTTAAAAAAATAATAATTTCGTGAAACACATTGAATAATTACGGATATTAATCTATTTAATTATAAAATATTAAAGATGAATTCATTTTATTTTGCATGTAAAGAAAGATTTCCTTTAGCTTAGGTGTTTTTTAATTTGTTTTTTTTTTTAAATGCTGTCGGCAAAGCAGTTCCCTGCTCTGTCAATAAAATAGCAATCCGCACTGTCGGCAAAGCAGTGCTGGAGTGTACGGTAGATAGAGCAGTTACGTTTGAAAGTTAATATGGCGTGACTTCAAAATAATGCGATGTCAGTTGCATTTAATAGTAAATAGAAATTATAATTAGATATAATTTAACAAAGAATTGGCATATAGAAAATAAACTTAAAAGTCGTTTCTTTATTCACGGGTAAGTGTTTCAGTTAACAATATATTTTGTGTGTGAACTTAGATCAATTAGGTTAATTTATTTGCCGATTCTAATGAATGAACAATTATCATTCTTACATGCATAGTCCAATTAGTTTTAACATAGTCTTTAAGTTAGAATCTGTTGGCTAATTATGCAAGCATTTAAAGCGTCACTTTACAAAAAAATATAAAAGAAAAGAAAAGACAGCGGTATTTTTTTTTGCTATTTGAATTTTGAACAGATGTCCATTGCTCGTATTGAGCATACGTTGTAAAAAATAATTTTGTACGTCGTTTTTTTCCTCGCATTCAAAGTGAAAAGTAGAGTGTTTAACGCGGGACTAAACTACCATAATGACAACTCGAATTATAGCCTCCCTCGCTATCGCTCGGGTGGCTAAATATCTCGTGTCATTATGGCTTGTTTTAGTCCCTTGTTGAACAATCTACTATTACTGCCGTTGACAATCAATTCTTTTTTTTTGGATTTTATGGCCTGGTTTCAGAGACCCACAACTTTATTTGCGGCCCGCTTCACCATTGATTGCTACAACACATTTGCGGCCCACACAGAAAAAAGGTTGAGTACCTATGGCTGGTGTAGTGCTTTTAGTAGTAGGTACTTTACCTACTTACCTACCGCGAATAAAAATCAGAATAAGCACTCGCATAGCGCTTCTTTATTTATGAAAAATGAAATGCATCTCGGTATTGATCAGCTTGTGACGGTCATTTCCGTTAAGTCTTGGATATTTTACACTAATTACAGGTTTCCTATGTCGTGGGCGTGTAATTAGTCGTATGCACGTTGTCCTTCATTTCCTGCCTTTTGGCGGGTCCCGTGAATGGGCCATTATGAAGAGTTGCACAAAGTACCGACGTGGCGGTGTCGGGTTGCAAGCCATTGTACGACAGCCGAACTGGCACCCACGCCGGTAGAACGACCAATTAGTATTATTGGGATAAGAAGATAGATAGACTGTTGCCTATGGATTACTAGGTGTGAATTAATTGGAGCTCGCTGAAGCACCCCTGTACAAAACTATTTCCAAACGATGGATAGGTACGTTAGATCTTATGATCTAGATATTATGGTCTTTATCAGAAGGTAAATGTATAAACAGCTTTGCAGCTCGGTTAAAAGTACTCACTCATCACGATGTTGTCATCGCGATGTACAACCTATATTCGACCAAGAAAGTGACATACCATTTTTTGATAGTTCCTAGGTACATCAGAAAAGAAACACTAAAGTTGATTGTCTGTCACATTGACTTTTAAAGTGAAACAGCGGTTTAAGCTACAAATGACATTGAACCTTAGAATGGTTAGGTAAAGGAATTTCTTGGTCGACTATACCATTCTGTTTACAACTAGGTAGGTACAGTCAAACCAACCATTTGATACCTGACCCGCCGCAGACGGTTCTCACAGTAAGAATCATAATGATTTTGATTTTCCTTGACGGTCAGCCAGGAAAGTGGTCTACCAGTTATGACAAAAGTTTCTGTGAGATCTAAATATCGTTAAGGTTGACTTTTCAAGTTGACTGAAGTCTTTAGTCACTGTCATCATTATTATTGCAAGGGAAAATCGACCTCGTTTTATTATGACGTGCAAATGAACTTAAACCTTAGGGTGGTAGACCATAATTTTTGGCCGATGGTACGGTCGGCCAAGAAAGTGGTCTACCGTTTTGACAAAAGTTTCTGTGAGATCTAAATATAGCTAAGGCTGACTTTTCTGAGTGAAATCTTTAGTCACTGTCATAATATTATTGCAAGGGAAAATCGACCTCGTTGTATTAAGATTATGACGTGTAAATGAACTTCAACCGTAGGGTGGTAGACCATATTTTTGGCCGATGGTGCGGTCGGTTCCCTAACTTAAGTATCCACTTTTTCATACAAGTTGTATAGAAAAGTTGGATACTTATGTTAGGGCACCGACTGTACCTACCTAATGCAATTATTTTTCTTTTTCAAAAGGTTTCACAGTGGGACACGATTCTGTTGGTTCGATACCTACCTAATAGGTACCTACGTGGTCAGGGATTGACAATGTAAGTATATCACATATAACTATGCGCAATTTCGCATAGGTTGGTAAGTATAATATACCTATTAATGCTGGTAAGGATTTAAATTCCAAGTTTTTTAAAGACCTCAAAAAACTACGAAGATGGACATCTTTTGTTGCGAAAATCTTACAAATATACGTCCCTATAAGCTCGTTGAATTTCACGAAACCCGATCTAGGTACAATCCGTCACAAAGAGGGCACAATTGGCACAAAAAGCCAAAATTGATGTTTAATCGTGAATAAATTTAATATCGGCATTGTATCAAGGCGGATCCGATGTTATCTGATCGGAACTCCGCTCGGTTTGCAGGAGCCAAAGGAGTGAGCAGCGAGACGGCATTGTTGAAGCTCTGTAACCAGATCGCAGTACCTGTCGCTGCACAATGCACCGCGGTTCGCACGATCCCTTGTCATTTTGTGAAAAAGTGTAACTTTTTTGAAGTGTCTCCTTTTGGATTGTTCGAAGGTTCATAGCGTTTGCATGTTTTATACACCTAATCGGAATTATACTTCATTTAATTTAGAATTAGAAACCACAACAACATTATATTGCGGCTCGTGAACTGTAATCTCTTTACAATTTGTACTAGAGTCACGCGGCGGACACGACGTACAAATACGCGTTCTTGAATCTACATAAGCACGACGACGTCTGTACACGCGTAGGTACGCTTACATACATCGCGCGCGCACTCTTCTGGATTCCGGCGGGGTCCGGCAATCAGCGCCTTGAGGGGTGGGGTAACTCGAATCGGTGCGGGGTGGAGCGTGTCCATTCTGTACGTTAGTACTATTATATATTCTGTGCTAGAGTAACAATTGACGACACGCAAATAAAGTGACATTAAAACAATTTTATTTTGCGGCTCCCAGACTATTGTACTGTACTATTTGCTAGGTAAGAAATAGTTGACCAGACGCAATATAATGTTATTGTGGTTTCTAATCCTAAATTAAATGAAGTATAGTTTCGTAACACCATTCATATTCTTTAAGGCGCGGATGCTTGCTATCGCATTCACATCTCTTTCTGTCACCAACTTATAGCGTTTGATAGAAAGAAATAGTAAAAGCGATAGCAATCGCCCGCGCGTTAGACAATAAGCGTACACTGTGTACAGGTGTTTAGTTTTTCTTTGAGTACGTACTAACTGTAGGGCTATCTTGTGCCCTGGGATGTAGCTTTTCTTAATAAAACACTTAAATGATCTTTTACTGGGGTTTATTGTGTGACTCCCGAAACATGACTGTCCAAATTCTTATTTTTCAGAGCTGACAACCGATTGCTATTCTAATTTTGATTTTCAAATAATACCATAGAGCATTTGCGAACTAGCCATCGATTGCCCGCTTACAGTACCTGGTTCTTAGCTGATGATTACTTAAAGCTGAAGTAAATAAATTTTCATTATTATTCGCAATTCCTAACTATGATAAATTTTGGTGACGTCAGTAACTCAGTAGATAAACATCCATTCTCCTGCTGTCTAATGAATAATCATAACCGATATCTTTTTCATTGACTATCATAAATATTGATGTAAGTATCTATCAAAAGAAAATTCCAATAGGTAGGTAGATAACAGTAGACACTCATACTATAGCTAAACCGTTTAAATGAGTTCTCGCCCGCGCGATACAGCGGCTGGGGTGTATGACGACAAAGGGGGCCGGGAGATGCGCGGGCGGTCTCAGTTAAACGGTTCTGCTATAATATTATAAATGAGAAAGTGTGGATGTTTAAATGTTTGTTACTTAATCACACAAAAACGGTTCAACGGATTTAAATGAAATACATATGACACACAGATATAGTATAAATCTTCCCAGGTGATTTTTCGCTTCGAGCCATTACATTAAATTTGAACCTTAATACTATGACGATACCGTTTGTTTTGAAAGATATGCTCGAAGCGAAAAATTCACCTGGGAAGATTTTTTTATACTATAATTTATAAACAGGATTAACAAATGCAATCTAATGCAATACTTTTTATCCCGAAAAATTGCAGTTCTCGTGGAGGAGCGGGTAACAGCTAGGTAATATTAAATAACTTAGTTATGTGTACAGTCAAGGACTTTAATTCATGAGCCACCATGGAACCTTTTCAAAAAAGTCATTACGATTTTCCTTGTTAATTAATACGATGTCACTATGACGGCTATTCTGAAATGGTTCCATGGTGGCTTGTGAATTAAAGTCCTTAACCGTACCTCACACATATATACTATGCGAGTCTCACATCAGAAATTGTAATATTCTAAATTAATACAAATCTTCAGATTCCTAAAATTATCGCAATCCTTACATATTAAGCAAAGTCCAAGCCCGTCACCCGCCGCCATAAAAACGGCACGTAGGTAAAATTCCGCGGATCAGGCGCCCCGCAGTGCCGCGGCGCCTTCAAACGGCGCTTTGCAGTGACAGCCGAAATTGCCCTACTAAGTAAAAAGCAGTAAGAACTGTGTCTCGAAGGCAGTTTGTTTTACGTAACAAGCTGTTCCGGACAGATATGACGACGGTTAATGACACATTTGACGCCGGTATCGCGCTCATTAGGCACTTGCAGATTTTTTGTGATGGTCAGTTTTTGCAATTGGGGTCGTCTATTTTTTTGTACCTGATAGTAAATCGAAAACAATTTCGAGATAAGTGAACTAAATGAAAAAATGTTGAAATTGGTTTCTTATAATTGACTTTTCTATAAAAAACCGGCCAAGTGCGAGTCGGACTCGCGCACCGAGGGTTCCGTACAAATTTATATGTATCTATGAAAATTCCAGTCTTAGCAGACCCCTGCTCCTAAGCAAAATGTGCGCAGCGTGGGATCATTGTAGATTGGTTGCTGATATAGACAGACAGACAAAAAAATTTATACTTTTCGCAATTTTTCCTTTATATGTGCTATAAGACCTTGCTTCGTACCACATTTCAAGATTCTGAGTTCACGGGAAGTACCCTCTAGGTTTTGATTCCCTTGCGAGTGTCGAAAATTTGCGGCATAAATACTTAAATAGATTGGTTACTGATATAGACAGACAGACAAAAAAAATATGTTTTTCGCAATTTTTCCTTTATCTGTGCTATAAGGCCTTGCTTCGTACCAAATTTCAAGATTCTGAGTTCACGGGAAGTACCCTGTAGGTTTTGATTCCCTTGCGAGTGTCGATAATGTGCGGTATAAATAGATTGGTTACTGATATAGACAGACAGACAAAAAAAATTATACTTTTCGCAATTTTTCCTTTATCTGTGTTATGAGACATTGCTTCGTACCAAATTTCAAGATTCTGAGTTCACGGGAAGTACCCTGTAGGTTTTGATTCCCTTGCGAGTTTCGAAAATATGCGGAAATTTGCGTCATAAACGGCTGTATCTTTTGATTGCGTTGGCATAGAAGTTTGATTTTTTCACAGCTTCAAGGGACAGTAGACTTGAGTGTTTGATATAAATTTCAGCTTGATACCTGAACGCGTTCCTGAGAAAAATGGTCTTGACAGACAGACGGACGGACGGACGGACGGACAACAAAGTGATCCTATAAGGGTTCCGTTTTTTCCTTTTGAGGTACGGAACCCTAAAAAATATAAAAACCATAGGTATTTTTTAGGGTTCCGCGCCTCGAAAGGAAAAAGCGAAACCCTTATAGGATCACATTGTTGTCCGTCTGGCAAGACCCTTTTTCTCAGGAACGCGTGGAGGTATCAAGCTGAAATTTATATCAAATACTCAGGTCTACTGTCCCTTGGAGCTGTGAAAAAATAAAACTTCCAAGCCAACGTAATCAAAAGATACAGCCGTTTATGCCGCAAATTTCCGCAAGTTTTAGAAACTCGCAAGGGAATCAAAACCTACAGGGTACCTCCAGTGAACTCAGAATCTTGAAATTTGGTACGTAGGTTACGTCTTATAGCACAGATAAAGGAAAAATTGCGAAATGCATAAATTTTTAAACGGAACCCTCGGTGCGCGAGTCCGACTCGCACTTGGCCGGTTTTTTTTTAGACAATTCCAACTGTAACTGGAACTAGCGACCCATTTCTGTACATATTGCGGAAGTGAGCGGAAGTGTAATATGTGCGAGACGTTGTTCATTTGGATAATTAGAGAGCAATGAGTCAAAGAATTCCTAAATACTTAATTATGCGTTACAATACGTTTACTTTTAGTTTACCACTGACAGATGGCTTGCCTTCATTTCATTTCCAACTTTAACACCATACAAATAAAGTAGCTATTACAAAATCTGCAAACGTGGGTAACTTTATTCTAAAATTGGCTTTATTTGTAGGTCGTTAAAGTTGAATATGAAATGAAGGCAAACCATTTGTCAGTGGTAAACTTTATGTAATTTTATTGTAACGAGGTATTATGCTGAGGTGGATTAGATAAAAGATATAAGATTGGTTAACCTTTTCGGTTCGGCTGGCGAGATAACTCGGTCCGATCTGTAAAGCGCAGTCCGATAGAGCTGTGAATCGCTCCGTCATTGTGTATGGGTACGATAAACAAAATAATATGCTAATAAAGTTTTGGAAATTTTATTAATTATACCATAACACGCGACACAAGACATACAATTTGTACAACCATTTCACATAATAATTCCTAAATTCTTATAGGACCGAGGAATGTAACATCTCGTTAGCGGACAGTAAAACAAATGATTGTCATTGCACGGAAATTATCAGTTATGACCACTTTTTTGACAACCATTCATACTTCTATTAAAATATTTAGCACCGGTCAGTAATGCTGAGGTGAACATTTTGAACGCCTGCAGGCTTGAGCACAATTTATTGGGTCTCTTTAGGGTGTTCTCGTACCTATCCGTAGCTCAGAAATAATTGACCGCTTAGAATTGGTGCCGCGAATGTAAATAAAAATGCAAAAGAAAAACTTTATAGTTTGAGACAAAAAAAAAACAAACAAGAATATAACAGTTGCTGCTGCTGGTAAAATATAGTAAATTGACAGTAGAATAGAAATTAAATGAGAACACCACGCTGTTCGTAATCGTCGATTTTTGACGTTAAATACAGGCAATAGGGTATTTGACACCACCAAGCAAGTCAGGGACTTTCTAAGAGCTGTCAAAACGCGATTCCTCCACAAATATTGTATGGTAATAGTCAGCTGTGACGTCACTTATTTGGAAACTCGATGTTATAGTAAATTGAAAATTAATCTACTTTTCAGGACTAAAATAAAGCGCTTTTTCATTAGACTTATTCTTAAATGATTGTTTAATAGTGTCAACTAGATTCCTGCTATGTTACTTCTTTAATAACCTTATTCTGTTGTTTCTTGCCGGTCTAGTACATCACAGCTACTTTTCAAACATAGGCGTCTCAGTATTTCGCAACGTTTGTTGCTAGTAGAAATTGGAAGGCAAGCCACGTTTACGGTAAAATAAGCCAATTGGTCAAAATACTTTTTTATCAGATTATTCAGGTATACTTAACGATTATTTACGTAAACAGAAAATGTGAGAACCTTGATAAATGCTGTTGCTTATGTTATGTTGGTTTCTTTGCAAAAAAAACTTGCCTAAGTCTGTTAGAGCATTGTCTAAATCAGAATACCACTTAGTCATCCAGACAGTGTGTCAGTAAGACAATTAATCTAATATACTAAAAGTGGCTACATCAAACAATTGAGGCGGGCGTACAACATTCTGAATGTTGATTTTTTCAAGGCGACAGACGAGACTTTTTCTCGAAACTGAGTCATTTAGCCTTTTTTGTAATAAATAAAGTACAAATTTGTATATCAGTCTAGATAAACTAACTAGATACTGATATCGATTTATCGATACAGATGACCGCTTGAGCACAGTAGAATGTCTGATTGTTTACAATAGGCATAACAATGGCGCCACCGTCTACGTAACACTTGTACATACGTGTCATTTAGTTCAGTTTAAATCACAATAATCTTACTCCGAATACCAATAACAGTAAAAATGGGGAGAATCAAAGAGAGTAAGGCTTATTTTTGCCTAGTAAACATGCATGTAAACCAAAAATCCTTTGTAAGTGACTACGATTGAACCATTGAGTAGCGACATCTAGTAGTTACTCGAGAAACACAATCGAACAAGAGGATAGTTCCGTTCGGGACATAAATCTGTTGTTTACTGCTGGCACAAATTTAAGTCTAAGTATATCAATTATTTAGCAATAGTTAGATTTTTTCCGGTTTTGGACTGGTCAAGATGCTTATGCGGCCATCACCTAGCATTTAAATAAATCCCAGAAAACGTGTTTAACAATCATCGAAAACAAAAACAAAACGAAAATCACACCTATTGTAATCAATAATAATCATAGTATAGTGGTAAGATCACCAGATTCCTTATAAATACATAGTAAGTATACAAGATATACAAATAAATTCATTAATCCAACTTGCGAGTTTTCATTCAACAATATTTTATTACATATAAAGTGTATGTAATCTAACTTTTTATAATACAATCAGATACTGAAGTAGTTCCGTTTTATGATGGCGTAGTAAATTAGTTGAGAACAACCAATTTAATCGAAAACTATTTTAATTATGTGTGGTTATTCCATTTTATAACTATTTAAGCATATAAGGCGCTTATATTGCAATTGCTGTTCTGAACAACCACTAAAAATATTACAGATAAAGATAAGTAAATCAAAACTTTATACATTATAATAATATAATGCATGAATATATTATATCATACTGCGTCAGTTTGTTCACGATAGCGCTTCATCAGAATAAATATCTTTTTCTAAATAAAAAGACCAAATAAAAGCTAAGAAAAAGTAAAAATAAAAATTCACTGGAGAAAATAAGAACTGGATGGCTTCTAACTTAAATAAATAATAAGGGCTAGTCACAGTAACCTTATAACTCGTCCCTGAGGAGGGTGTATCTGTTCTTAGAGGGTGCTAGCTTCTTGAAAGTGGACTCTGGTGGTGTGGTCACCTTTACTTCGCCGTCGCCGGCTATTTGGTTTGGTTCGGGGCCATAATGGAATTCCCTGAAAACACAATTCATTCATTATAATTTCCAACAGCCGTGGTAGCCTAGTGATTTGATCCGTAGCCTCTCAAGCAGAGGGTGGGTTCGAGATCGGACTCGCACCTCGTGAATTTTTCGAAATTTACGTGCGAAATTACATCTGAAATTTCCATGAGCTTTACGATGAAGGAAAACATCGTGAGAAAACCTGCACACACCAGCAAAGAAATTTAAAAGTGTGTGTGAAGTTTCCAATCCGCACTGGGCGAGTGGGCGCGCGTGGGAGCTACGGCCCAAGCCCACTCATTCTGGGCACAGACCCCGCAGTGGGACGTATATTGGCTAGGATCTTTCTCCAACTAAACGATTCAGACTTTACTATTACAAGGGATTACGTTATCACCAACCACGACACTCCTTGTACATTTACTCTCAAAAAAATTAATAACTTAATATTTTTAACTATCTTCTTCTTATGGTGCCGTCTCCTACCGGAGGTAGGCTATTATTAAGTTATCATTATCTTGGATATTGGTGCTTCTATTAAACCACATTCTGAGATTTGTAAGTTCTCAACTATAGCAATTCATAATATTATGGACATGACTACAAAACTAATAAATAGGTCAATTAATTTCTTGATTGTGAGCGGAGTTTTTAGTTTATTTTAAAAATAAAAAGGAATAGACTAAACAAAGCAGATTTAAAAAAAATTGTTTATTTTTTTTAATAAATCTACACTTTTTACTTTACTTTACTTTACTTTACTATAAGAAATCTTTGCGTTATTTATTTACTAAGAATCAACAGTAGATTTCAGTTAAAAAATTAATTAATTGATCAATTATTTAATTGATTTTGGAGTCATATCCACATTATTGCGAACAATTACGCTAATCCGTCCGATCCCTGCTTATATTATAACTAATTATAATTGACAACATTTCATATTTCTAAGACAATAATTTGATTCGTTCTGTGTATTCTGTTTGGAAAGAGAAAGACGCTGATAGTTTTAAATTTTCACTAGGATTATTAATTAATTTGTTACAATTTTTTAAAGATGTGCTTATTCTAAAAGAGCGCAACGATAGAATAGATCCATTACTTTTGTCTAGTCTCTATTAAAAAAAAGTGATGACGTAAATTTGACGTTAAGGTTGTTATCTAATTTAAAATTATGACAGCTCTTTTTTCTAGTGAAAAGGGTAAAGGAAACATATCTATTCTGTGGATGTATTTGTAAGTACATATATGTTTTAAAATTTGTTGTATTTTTTTAAATATGGAGAAATAAATTATAATAAATATTTTTCCGTGTTCAGGAGGCGAAACTCTTTCGATTCCTGCAGTAATTTTCAGGTGTTAAAAAAATGAAAGGTTGTCAATTATGCAAATATAATTTGTGTACCTGTGTAGTTTCCCAGAGTACAAGTCCTGCAGGAACTGGAACAGTTTTCCGGGCGTCTCCATGTCCCGGTAGTCAGGGAACAGGTACATGTGACGGAACGAGTCGATGGCGATCAGCGGCAGGTCCGTGATGGACTTGCCCAAATGGTGCAGTGGGTGCTCGAAACGCACACCGTCGGCAGTCAAGAAGTTCACGTTCTCTGTTAAATATAATTATATACACCGTTTTTTAGTGTTCCGCTGATTTAAACCGAGCTTTTACTGGGCACAGTTAGCCAAAACATATGGTTTCAAAGGGGCCGTCCATAAAGTGCCTCACACATTTACGGGGGAAGGGGTCAAGAGATCTGTGATACAAGAACAAAATAATTGCGATTTTCATAGTAATAAGTGTGACAAGGAGGGGGGGGGGGGGTCCAAATTGATCGAAATTGGTGTGACATAATTTATGGGTGGCTCCTAATATCATCCAGCCGACCCGAAAAACATTCTCGTTTTTAAAAAGCTTAGATTTCATTGAACAAGTGTTCTGCTAATAAAAACAAGAAATAACGTCATTAACGAGCCCAATACGTGGCTATTAATAGTAAACAATACACTAACATGGGATATCAAATATAGTTCGTTTGCGAATACCGTATGTAAACCTACATATAGACATCAATGAAAACAGTTGATTCTCTACTGCATCATTAATTGATTTTATGTCTTTTCAATCAATGTTAACCTAAAATCATTTCACACTATGGTTTTTAAATTCCCATCATCTGCTTGGCGTTGCATCGTAAATCTTGCAATAGTAGATCTAGTGCTTAACCCAATAGGTTTCTGTGGCATTGGAGGTGCAGTTAGATATGATATGACATGAGAATAGTTCTGCGCTAAACATAGATACATTCATTGCTGTCAATTGTTACAATACGTTTACTTTTAGTTTACCACTGACAGATGGCTTGCCTTCATTTCATTTCCAACTTTAACACCATACAAATAAAGTAGCTATTACAAAATCAGCAAACGTGGGTAACAGTATTCTAAAATTAACTTTATTTGTAGGATGTTAAAGTTCAATATGAAATGAAGGCAAACCATCTGCCAGTGGTAAAGTTTATGTAATTTTACTGTACCCACTTTTCTTGCTCTGTTCCATTGCAGCAATTTATTAAATGAAAAACTTACCCTATATTAGAGTGAATTAACTTTTACAAACTTGCTACCAGTTGCTGTCATCATCATTGCTATGGTTACACAAAATTTTGTCTCATGGACAAACCTAAGCCTTTTTGGGTTACTAAATTTACTTTCAAATTTACAATAGGACTTTCAGCTAGATGACATGAAAGTAGAATACTCAGTCAGCAGAGTGTCAAATTTAGCTGGATGTTTAGAATAAAAATGCGCAAGTAACCAAACGTTTTGCTAATGGGCCATTTTGCATTCATGTCTATTTAGTAATTAAGACAATTTAAGATAGAAATGTTAGTGACTATGACTATGTCTATTAAACTTAATACTTATTACTTGTAATAAAGACATTTAAAGATTAAAGACGTTTCCCTACTAGAGTTTTTTAAATTGTAACATTTTAAGATCCAGATGTTTTGCTACAGAGACATTTAGCGTTCATGTCTATATAGTAACAAAGACTATACACAATCCAGATGTTTGAGCTATATTGTCCTTTGTCAATAAGGTAAATTTGATAGTAACCCGTTCTTTTCTATGAAAGAGTATGAAGCTACAATAGAGAAATATTTCTCTTGGCAGATGTTTCTTAGACAACTGGGGACTGAGAAACCACATAAAAAAGTTGATTCACCTATTTCAATTATTTCAAAAACTCTTTTTTATACAATATAGGCTTGCGTTTGACCACAATCACACCCAATGGAAAGCAAAGATGAGTTTTACGATGCAGCATGCTTGCCTAGTAAAAGCTCATTCACCCTAGACTAGAAAACTTTACTAATGAACATTTTATTAGTGTGAAACTTACGTTTTTCAGCCACCAAATCTCTTTTGATAATTTCTTTGTATTTCTTCACACTCTCTGTATCCTTAGGGTCGTGGAACAGGATAAGGAACGGCAGTCCTTCCTCTGTGAGTTCCTCTGCATTCTCAAATGTGATTTCCCTGACCATAGGGATACACTTCTCCTGCACCCACTTGTAAAGCTCATCGAAGTTTGTTAAAGATCCTTTGTAGGTCTCATCTTGATCAGTAGAGGTCTTTTTGTCTGTCCTAAATACAACTATTGGTTGACCTGAAATCAAATGTATAAAAACATAAGTTCTTGGCAATAAAAGTAGCTTTTTGATCATGTTGACAGCCTTCAAGAGATAGTAAGACCGTTATTAATTATGCATGATGTATTAATGATTCATAAAATAATGTTAGCACTTGTGTCAATAGTGAAACTAAGTTAATTATTCAAAATCTATAAAACGGTTATCCTGCTACTGCGGTGGCAACATTTCGACGCTACTTTAAAAAAGCTTGTATCTCGAAATCTATAATCTTACGCATTCAACTTTAAAAGCTGCGGTTTAAGGTTCAATTCAAATTACATGCTTTATTGTAGATACAACTATTTTTTAATTTCTATCGCGGGTGCAACCAAATTGGGCTTTGTGCTCATTAGCATTTTTCTCAGCGGGATCACGGCGTGCATGCGACGGCCGAATATTATGCGGTTTGCTCGCTGCGTTTTTGCCACGATTTTTCGCCGCTCCGGTTGCGCCAACCAGTCGGTAGCGACCGTACATAGCGCGCTCGCTGCGTGCAAGTGACGTCATCACAGCGGCACCGCAGCACGAATAATAGCGGAGTATATGCCGCGTGCACGCTGCGAACCGCCAAAAACGATAGTGCTCATGGGCTCTTGGATTATATATTTCTATCACAGCTGCAACATAAGCTCAAATCGAATATTTTGTGATTTCTAATCACCAATAACACAAACTCAACAATAAAGTTAGTTTTATGAAAATAGTTCCGTTTTTTAATTTAGTTCTTGATTTTTGTATTAGCTCCAAAAAAGAATTAAATACTGCGATTTTTAAATTGATGTTGAACATGGTCTTTACGAGGCTCCATAGCCTCCCATCTGCCATCCCAGACAGACAAAGTTTGGGATATTTTAAAAAACAGGTTTTATTATAAATAATTTAGCAACAATTAGTTGGTCCTAGCAGTTCGAAAGATAAGCTATGCAATAATAAAAAATATAAGCCAAGAAAAATTAAGTATGTGTTTATTTATTTTTTATGTTATGACCTGAAATTGGATAAAGTTTTTTAAGCCAAGGTTTTCATGTTGGAATATTATAATATTAAATAGCAAGATTTTCTACTAAACCTAAAACAGGTTTAATTATAACGATATGAAGTTTATTTAAGATAAGGAAAAAGGTTATTTAATTTAACACTGGAAAACAACATAAGGATAATGCTAGTATTACTTAATACTCTATACTTCATATATTATATAATATAAATAACACTCCATACTTTCTGAAAGTCAAACAATGAGTAAATTTGGATTATATCCTTTGCAACAACCAGATGGCCTAGTGGTTAGAGAACCTGACTACGAAGCTTGAGGTCCCGGGTTTGATTCCCGTGTCGGGGCAGATATTTGTATGAAAAATACAAATGTTTGTTCTAGGGTCTTGGGTGTTTAATATGTATTTATGTATATATATATATATATATATATATATAAGTATGTTTATCCGTTGCCTAGTACCCATAACACAAGCATTACTTAGCTTACTTTGGGACTAGGTCAATCGGTGTGAATTGTCCCGTAATATTTATTTATTTATTTTTATTTAAATAGAATAAATATTAATTAAGAAATTAATTTCTTATTTCTTTTTCTCATCAATGTGCCAATGGCAACAGAACAATGTTTAAATTACAACCCAGCATTACTTTCCTTTTATAGTTTGAATAATTGAGATTTGAGCAAAATGAGACAAAATTGGAAATGGAAACTACAGCTCAAGCCCTCTAATTCTACGCCATGCAGTGGAACACAATTAAATAAATAAATAAATATCACGGGACAATTCACACCAATTGACCTAGTCCCAAAGTAAGCTAAGGAAAGCTTGTGTTATGGGTACTAGGCAACGGATAAACATACTTATATAGATAGATACATACTTAAATAAATATTAAACACCCAAGACCCGAGAACAAACATTCGTATTTTTCATACAAATATCTGCCCCGACGCGGGAATCGAACCCGGGACCTCAAGCTTCGTAGTCAGGTTCTCTAACCACTAGGCCATCTGGTCGTCTAAATTAATTATGATTACAATTATTAATTATGATTAGGCTTGGGACTTTTGGATGCTTACCGTGGTTCTAGAATTCATGGAGTGGTCATTATGCTAAAATAAAATTTTCAAAGTCAAAGTTTTAAAAGAAATTTTATATTAGAAACCATAATCTATAATTTTAGTAGTCACAATTCACAGGTGACGCGATATATATGATTTATCTAATTATGCATCCTCTTTGATAGGTACTTGTGTTGTGACAGACTACTGAAAACTTTTTCCTAACTTAAAATTAAGAAATATTTGAATATTAAATTGTCATTTTTGATTAAATATAGTTAAAATAATTAGTACAATTACTGATATAGTTTGAATTGTTTAATTTTACGACTTGCGAAATTGATTACTGGTAAGAGCCATATAAGGAGTTAAAATTTATGATGAAGAAAAGTCTAGAGTATATTTATTTTAACATAATGACAACTCCATGGATTCTAGAACCACGGTAAGCATCCAAAAGTCCCAACCCTAATTTTATACTGATGATGATGATGATGAGGCAAAAATTCATGATTGAATCCTAACAGTATTACCGATTACACTAGTAATATAAATTACGAACCTGGTGGGTGCATTTGCTGAGAAGCATCTCCAAAGCCAACATGGAACAGGCACTCGTCTTTAAGGCTTGCAGCTACTCTTCGTAGCACCTCATATTCAGGTTGATCCCTTCGATCCATGTAACCGATGATGTGTCTTTTATCCTCACTAAGCTCATGAAGCTCTTTTAGAGAACCGAAGGTCAGCACCGGGTCTGTTAACTGCTTTTTGATGAAATCAGAGAATGCTTCCACTGAACGCTGACCTGCAAAGTATTAGGGTGAATTTAATATATTTGTTTATAGAGTTAAATCATTAAGGAGTGACAAGTTTTTTTTCAGACAATGTGATTTTATTGTTATTGTTTTTCTGGTAACAGAATATTAATTCTCTGTTGGCCATCCTAATTATTGTTCTAGGTCCAAAAACACTTGTTTGGGGAAAACAAGTACTTTTTAAAATTTAAATATATCATAAATTTGAATATTTTTGAAAAAAATGGTTACACATTATAGGCTCTTGGAAACCCAATCCCAATTTAAAAAAATATGCAATGTTATTGAAGATTTATTGTTCTCAGATTGTGTGTTATTCCTTTTGGCTGTTTTTAGGTATGTTATATTCATAGTTAAAATTCCAACAATTGAATTAGTAACAAAAACATACCGCGTAACTAGCTTTACCCATAAGGTCTATTTTCATTTCAAGTTGAGCCAATTTTCTATTATTTCATTTCAAGTTGAGCCTTATGGAAAAATCTAGTTACGCGGTATTGCAGTATCACTGACAATAGTACATTTGCATACTATATTATGTTTCTATTTTATGGTTAAGTAGAATTCACTAAAATAAACATAACATGATAATATAACTATGTATGTGTATGGGTGGCAATCTTCTTTGTAGGTAAGAATAATTATAATAAAATCTTATTAGAAACAGAAAAATAGTTTTGATTTGCACCACTTACCTCTGTATTCCTTTTTAGCTGGCAGTCCATTGCGGAACAGTTTGAGTGTGGGGTATTTAGTGATATGAAATCTAGTGGCCACAGCACCTTCTTTATCACAGTCCACTTTGCCCATCACCACTTTGCCAGTGTCATACCCCGCTTTGGCAACTTCATCAGCCGCATCATCAAATATGGGCATCAATATGTTACTAAATCTGCACCATTCCGCATAGAAATTAATGAAGACAACCTCATTAGAAGCTAAAACAAATCCAGGGTTGAAAATAAAGTTTAACAACCATAAACACATGACATACTTTTCATATGTAAGCAGTTCTAAGCTGCTTTAAATCACAGTAGTTCATGAACTGCAAATAAATTATTCACAATTTAATTGTGTACAAACAAATTGACATAAAAGTGCCACGGAATAGTACAATTACGGTAGGTAAAAAAGGAAACATCTTACCTAAAACCATGTCCAAGTTGCTCTGCGTGATTTGAACTGCACCGCTATCGGTAGGATTATAAAAACAGTGGCAAATCTGTAACATAACAACTCATTCTAGTGCTATACCAATTACTTACTTAATTAAAGCATAAAATTATCAATCAAGCCGTTCCGAGCCGATCGAAATGACAGACTTATTCTGGATAAATTATCACTTACCAAAACTAATAAACAGCCTAGAAACCTATAACTAAATAAATTCACATTTTGACTACTCATTTTAGAGTTCTTCTCTAAAGCATACGTTAAATTTCTAGAATAAATTCCAACTGAAGATTCTCTTCAGTCAGCTCTAGCGTTGGCGGTGTCAAAACCCCTCCACCCTCCGGTTGGTTGGCAGACTGTACAAAACGTCACAATTTCCTTTTCTCTATGGCTTGACGTGTTCCACTTAGCACCTTTCACGGTTATCGGTAGCGGTTTTGAAGCGGTTTTTGCGAGTTTGTTCAGCATATGCCAGACGTCGCGATTTGATTGGCTTGAATAATAGACAGAAAATGGAAGCGCTATACTTAATTACTTACATCTCGCTTTGGGAAACACAACATTTGGTCGTAAAAAAAATCCAAATATATTTCTCTCGAGGGGGGTCTACGTTGGCGAGACAAAAATGGAGGATTTGGGAATATGGTAGAAATCAAGCAGGCAACGGGGCTGCAGGGGGTCCACCGGAACCAGCTAAATTTTGAAAGTGGTCTATGAGAAAAAAAGTTTGGGAACCTCTGCTCTAGGCAAACAAAGGTGAAAGACTGCTAGCTAACCGCTACCGCATGTGCGGCATTTACCCGTGTTTTCGTGCAGAAGCTAGTTCTCCTCCCCTCAACATAAATAAAAAATATTTTTGTCACGCTAATCCAAATATAACACCACAACACTATGCATGACGCTAACGCGTTTGTAAAAATTTATACGATTTGATTTCATTTCGAGTGTTCCAGCCTTAGTGCCATGTTTGATGCACATCACTGGTGCAAAGGGTATAGCCGGGTAAGCATAGTAAAACTGCCCTTGGCGAAAAAATGATTTTCCTTTTACCAGATTATTAACCTTCATATATTATAGCGACAGTTACCAAATTTATATAGGTATTTCATGTAAAATTTAAAAATGTTTAACACATATTTTTTTCAAAAAAATAAAATGGGATTAACAGTGTGAAAATATCGAATTTGTAACATCCCATACATTCTCTCCATACAAAGCGTAGCTAAGTAGACAATAAATTATTAAGTACTACCTACCTATATATTTCGGACGCAATCTTTACGAATTTGAATTAAGAACGTGACGTATTGCACTTTAAATTACTTTCGTGGCTATATACGGCTAGGACGTAAGCATTTTGTAATATATCTCATAATTGGTACATATTCGTATTATTACGTAGTTGTACATACTTACCAGCAATTTACATTGTAGCCATGGCACAGCCGGCGTAATTTTAGTTCATTTAACAAAATAATATTTATCCATACCTCTCGCGTTTTCAAATATAATTGTGTCCTGAAATATAAGGGCAGAGCACTTTAAAAACACTATAACTTCTAGTAGGTATCATCATCATCATCATCATCATTTCAGCCGAAACACGTCCACTGCTGAACATAGGCCTCCCCCAAGGCTCGCCAAACAGATCGGCCCTGCGCCATCCGCATCCAATGCGTTCCCGCTGCCTTCATCAGGTCGTCGCTCAAGTGCAATACGTCACGTTCTTAATTCAAATTCGTAAAGATTGCGTTCGAAATATATAGGTTAGGTACTTAATAATATTTATTGTCTTGTCTACTTAGCTTCGCTTTGTATGGAGAGTATGTATGGGATGTTACAAATTCGATATTTTCACACTGTTAATTCCATTTTATTTTTTTGAAAAAAATATATGTTTAACATTATTAAATTTTACATGAAATATATAAATTTGGTAACTGTCGCTAACTCACAAGTTTTTTTTTTTTTTTTTTTTTAACTTTAAACTCAAATATCAACTATTTTTTCAAATGATAAATCAATCATATTTTTTTCAAAAAGCGACCTTAATTATATCTACAATATATCCAAATTACAAATAAATCGGGTTAGTAGTTTGGCTAAAGAAAAATAAAAATGTTTTTTCTTTTTATGCATTTTTTTTAAACCAGAAGCATTTGAGGCTTAATTTTTGGTTAAAGCACTACATATATGAAGGTTAATAATCTGGTAAAAAGAAAATCATTTTTTCGCTAAGGGCAGTTTTACTATGCTTACCCGGCTATACCCTTTAGTAATAAGGTAAAATATATATTTTTTAAATTGATTGTTACCATTACAGGGAACAAAAGCCGTGGTGGCTCAGTTTTTCGGAATTTATGTGCGAAATTACATTTGAAATTTACCATGAGCTTTACGGTGAAGGAAAACATCGTGAGGAAACCTGCACACACCTGAAAATAAATTCAATGGTGTATGTAAAGTTCCCCATCCGCACTGGTCTCGCGTGGGAACTGTGGCCCAAGCCCTTTCATTCTGAGAAGAGGCCTGTGCCCTGCAGTGGGACGTATATAGGCTGGGATGATTACAGGGAACACTAGTATAAAAATAATGTTGTATGTATATTATTTTTAATTTAAATTTTGATTATTCAAAACCATGTCTACATAATATGAAAAGCTCGCCATATTTATTCTAATTCTGAACTGGAATTACTTTATACAGATGCTCTATTTTCCATTTCACAGAAAGTGGAAATCAAACCAAACTTATTGCAATGTAAATCTAAGTACCTGGGCGGCCGAGCTCCGCTCGGGCTAAAACTCGGTACCAAGCGTTTTCCTAGAGATAAGACCAAGCTAGATCAATTTTTCATCCCCGAAAACCCCCACATATGTACCAAATTTCATCGAAATCGTTGGAGCCGTTTCCGAGATCCTGATTATATTTATACAAGAATTGCTTGTTTAAAGGTATTAGATTAGTTAGTTCTATTAGTTTTATATGCATCCTCATATTATTTTATTAACTTCTAATTAAATCTCACTGTAAGTGGAAAAATCATATCTTCTTCATAATAATAAAGATTATGTTATGGTACTAATTTAACAATTATATTCGGATATAAAAAGGATTTGTCACTGACTATTTAAAAGTTAAGACATTATTGTACCTCTTTAATCTCTTCTCTCTCCTTAGCTTAAAAAACCATAAAAAAATTGCTAAAATAATGTGAACTGGAAATACAAACATATTTTTTTATTGATATCTACTACATTATTAATACTTATATAATAAGGCCACTTCATGAACAGAGATTCATTGTTTACAAATAATGATCAATATTACTGAATACTATATTACTTAAGTAGTTTTTACTACAATGCCTTTCCTTGTGGGAAGTATAAGTCATACATAATATAATCCTGATTTACCAGTTATTCATATGTCAAATTAAAATTCAATTTCATCCAAACATAAGGCTTTCATAAAACTAATAAGTCAGCTTATAAGAATAATGTAAAATAGCAACATATAAAAATATCAACATCAAATAGACAGTTGAATATAATATAAAAATTAAAAAAAAAATTGGAATGGAGGTGGACAGATAATAGGTCTGATAAACACTTCATACAGTTTTTAGCTTAAATAATTGAAATGATGTCCAATGCAAATACAAACATATTTTTATATTTACCTTCATAATTTATAATTATACATAAGGTCACTTCATGAACAGAGATTCATTGTTTACAAATAATTATCAATTACTAAACACTAAGTTACACACCTTTCCTTGTGGTAAGTATACCTATTTGACTTTCCAGCTATTTGTGTTAAATTAAACATGATGATTTGTAATTGGTGATCAGGAACCAATTTTTCTAGATCAGTATTTGGTGGTGATCATGTTTAAGTTGCAGTTACATGAATGAACTAAGAAGCCAACATCTGCCAAGAGAAATATTTCTCTATTGTAGACTTATAAGAAAGAATAATGTAAAATAGCTATGTATAAAAATATCAACATCAAATAGATAGTTGCATGTAAATACTCATTGGAATGGAGATGGACGGATAATTTGGTCTGATAAACATTCCAAACAGTTTTTAGCTTACA
The DNA here is from genome assembly GCA_947563465.1 of Archips xylosteana. Taxonomy (NCBI): domain Eukaryota; kingdom Metazoa; phylum Arthropoda; class Insecta; order Lepidoptera; family Tortricidae; genus Archips; species Archips xylosteana. The sequence goes on along the minus strand of OX387347.1, from coordinate 15,388,091 downwards.
ACTATTAGCTTTAACATTACAAGGGCTCCCACAAGCAGGGGGTAGACAGGTTTGATGTTTTCACTTCCGCTCTGGAACAAAGAAGGCATTTAAAAAAAAATAGACAAATATAGTGCTTTCATATCATATTTTTAGGGTTCCATACCCAATGGGTAAAAACGGGACCCTATTACTGAGACTTTGCTGTCCATCCGTCTGTCCGTCTGTCATCAGGCTGTATCTCATGAAGTGTGATAGCTAGACAATTGAAATTTTCACAGATGATGTATTTTGGTTGCCGCTATAACAACGGGTATGTATTACAATACCGAAGTACGAAAGACCGAATGTATTAAAACATCGAATGGGTCAAAAGACCGACACAATTTTTTTCTGAAACCGTAAACTTCTTAGAATTTATTAAAACGGCATCATACAGAACCCATTAGGTTAGGCTAGGTTTGTTTTAAACAATCTTAAAAGGTTAACGGTTTCAGAAAAAAATTGTGTTGGTTTTTGACCCATTCAATATTTTAATACATTCGGTCTTTCGTACTTTGGTATTGTAATACATACCCATAACAACAAATACTAAAAAACAGAATAAAATAAATATTTAACTGGGCTCCCATTTCCCATACAATAAATGTGATTTTTTGCTTGTTTTTGCTCTATATTGATTTCGGAAATAGGTAGATACTTGAAATATTCACAGAATATTTAGTTATGTATTCACTTTAAATAATTAAATTAAAATAAAACAATTATTTAAGGGGGGCTCCCATACAACAAACATGATTTTTTTGGTGTTTTTATAGATAAAAGTATGGAACCCTTTGTGCACGAGTCTGCATCAAACTTGGCCGGTTTTTTCCTAGCATACTTGGTAGCAAATACTCAGCAACAGTTTTCTAAAGCATAATAACTTTAAACTAGGTACTATTTAGAAAATGGTCACTTACTATGATATAATAATTGCATCTGTCTCCTTGACAGCAATCAGAGCACTCCCAATCCTGGTACCAGATGTGAGTACAAGTGGGCATGTACCGCTGTCTGGTAGCTGCACATTCAGTTTTGCTCGAACAAGCCTTTGATATATAATATTGCTTCTTGGCACCTTGGGACCAATAAGGTGGACTGCCCCATTTAATTTTAGTCAAACAGACATCTTGATAATCTTTGCAAGTCATGATGGTTTTTACACATTTCTCGTTATTATCTTCTTGGTTGTCACACACGTAACATTCCAGTCCAAACACTGTAAAAAATAGTAATTTAATATTTACCAAATTTTATACGAATCAATGCAACGCATTGTTCAATAAACAATCTTACCTATAACTACTGAAACAATCAGTAATGCAAAGATTGCAAGGACATTACTTTTACTCATATTGATAATTATTATCCTTGTTACATTTAGTTAACAATATTTTATTTCAAAAATTTCAGCCACACCCGAGGTGAAACTATAACAACAAATTCAAGCTTCTCGTCTATCCTATCTATCTGCCGTTGGTCGGTTGTTTTTGACGTTTGACGCGTTTGACGTCCGCCTTTTTTTTTCCTCTGAGAAATGCATATTTACGGCGACTTTATCACTGTCTTCAACAGATTTTTTATAAGGTGTTAACACACGTACGTTTATTTGTGCTTCTAGGGTTCCAGGAGTTTATGGAACCCCAGATATTTTTCTTTATCTATGGTTATTTGACATGTCACTCTTATTCTCTCTCTCACTCATGTATGGAGAAATCCAGAGAAATCAGAAATGAGATGTCAGTGAGTGAGGGTAATATTTTGACGTTTGCTGTAACATTGACCAGCCAGATTTTCCAGTGTTTTTTAATTGTTATTGTATTAGATATAATCCAAGAAATTATAGAAAATTCTAAATCTTATAGTCATTTTAACACTATCTCATGGAAGGAATTTTGTGGAAGTGGACAAATTATTGGAATGGTAATTAGTTGATTAGTCTGTTTATTATAAAACGGAACTATTTTGCAAGCATATGTATAGAAACTGTACCTAATTTAATTTATTCCCATATTACGCAGGCTGGCAGACCAGATGGTTTGTCTTGGATAATGGTATTTTATCGTACTATAAATCTCAAGAAGAAGTGAGCCAAGGGTGCAAAGGCTCAGTGAAAGTATCTGTGTGCCAAATAAATGGTGAGTTGGATATAATAATGGAATCCTGATATTATCTATGGTTATTAGTTTATATTATTTATATTAGCGGATAACTTAAAAAATCGGTTGTTTATATGCTTCCTTCAATATGTATGAAAATTTTTGATACAAATTTTCATGGTTCCAATACTTCCAATATTTTAAATTTTCAGTAAACCACATTGACTCCACACGAATGGACCTCGTGATACCTGGGCAGCAGCACATGTACCTCAGAGCGCCATCACCACAAGATAGACAGAAATGGCTGGTGGCTTTGGGCAGTGCAAAAGCCTGTGTGGACTCTAAGGGCGATTTAAAAAGTAATTTTATTAATATGATTTGCTTACCATTGGCATTGTTTTCAATTGTATATTTATTTACTGAGAAAACAAAACAGTTCTCGTATAACATGTAGAAGAAAAGAATAACATTGCATGTTCTTTTACCTTTTGAACACCAGTGTTGGCTATAGTATAGACAACAATATGGTAATACAAAAATTAACTTACCCGCGTCTGCATAGGAATTAATTTTGTTTGTAACAAAAACAATGTGTGGTGTTCAAAAGGTTAATATTATTCTTTCTTTCATTGTGGCAGTAGCAAACTTTATCTTTTATATATGGGTGAAAACCAAAAATTTGCACATCTGTTAAAGCTGCATTAGCAGGTATTTATAATTACTATTAATTTTTTCCATTGTGACACGAAAATTATAAATGTATGGTTAATTTTCATGTCACAATGGAAAAGTTAATGGTAATTTTAACTACCTGCTAATGCAGGTTTAGCAGTGTGCAACTTTTTGGTCATCACCCATATTAATATGCTCATTCAAACTTAAGACATTTGAGTTAGAAACTCAAATGGCATGCTAATCTATGAATATACATAGGATAGTTAGTTGCCTGTGTATCCATAATAATTAAATTCATATTCAGGTCCATATTAAAAAATGCAAGCTGTTCAGTGCAGATAAAAATGATAATTAAAATCTTGTAATATTAGCTCTGATTCTTTGATCAATGGATATATCTAATATATAAAAATCTCGTGTCACGGTGTTTGTTACCAAACTCCTCCGAAACGGCTTGGCCGATTTTTATGAAACTTTTTTCTCCATATTCTGTAGGTCTGAGAATAGGTCGTAGGCTATTTTTTATCCCCTCCCCCCATCCTTCGCGGAGGGAGTCGCGGGCAACAGCTAGTCTAATATATAAAAATCTTGTGTCACAGTGTTTGTTACCAAACTCCTCCGAAACGGCTTGACCGATTTTTATGAAACCTTTTTGTCTGTATTCGGTAGGTCTGAGAATAGGTCGTAGGCTATTTCTTATACCCGTAATATTGCAAAACAACTTTTGCCGGGTCAGCTAGTTTGCTAAATTATACTTTCCCATACTGTAATATGCTCTGCTCTATATAGAGCAAGAGACTGATATTCTAAATTTGTAATAATTTTAAATCAACTAAAAAATGTGTACTGTTTAGGACTTGAAGATCCCAACTCTCTGAATCATAAAAAATCAGAACTGCGGTTGTACTGTGACCTGTTGATGCAGCAAGTACATGCAGTGAAAAGTGCAGCTACAACCGAAGGGGGCCCTGAATTGCAGGTAACTTATTATCATTAATTTATTGAATCAGGCGTTACTTTGCGGAGGTCCATATTAATGAACTAAAACAATCCCTATAGTGGTCTCTCTCCATCTTTACAAAATCGGCCTATCGTGAAACACGGCCATATTTACAAAAGAAAATAAAAGAAAATGATATCACCACTTTACAAATATCCATCTGATAGACTGATAAGTATTTCGTAGCTCTTTGATTTTGGTCTTTGTAAAAGTTTAAAAAATCTGATTGCCCGTGTGAAATTGATTGTTCAGGTTTTTTGAAATTAACCTGACACTTCCATGTTTCTTGATCCTCATGATTCTTATTAATGTTATAAAGACATGCAAAAGTAACTCTTGCCTGTATGTTACCTCTTCACACTAAAATTGATGGAACAATTTAGATGGTATTAGTTTGAGACTCTGGGAAGGATACAGGATAGTTTTACTCCTGGAAAATTGAATACCTAGTTCCCATGGGATAGCTATAAACAAATTTTTCACAGGGAGTTGTGGGCAACAGCTAGTATTATTATAAAAAATTAGATTTTGTGCTCAACTTTGTTTGTGTATGATTTAGATGGATTATTTAATTATTTTATTCTTATCTTCAATATTTATATTTTTTATCAGACACTTGAAGATGCTGCAAGTCTTTTATCATCAACCTGTGACACTTTCATCAGAACGCTGGAAGATATAATGAAATCTACTAGTGCTGCTGCTTCACCTTTGGTAGCACCTTACGAGATGCCTATTCCTAACATCACAATGCCGAAAAATGGCCCCAGCAAATCACAACCATCTGTTAAGACTCCTAGGCAAAGTCTAACTAGATCTGTGTCTCAAGAAAATAGATGAAATGGGCTAATATTGCAGTATATTTCTAAAATAAGGAAAAATAAGTAACTAAGAATTGATGTTAACATGTTTATGTAACTCCCTATCATGAAAATTGAAATAGGTCTGAAATTTGTAAGTGTGGTAAGGTAACGGACATTTTTATTGAGCACATTATGTATAAAAAATGTATTTTTGTAAATTTGTGATGACTTGCTTTAAAATTAGGTGATTATTTTCAAGCATTCCTTGTATAAAAAAACTTATCATATGGTTAATTAAATTTAGGCTTATGTAGCTCTCACTTAAATAAGAAATTTTGTATGTACTTAAGAAATTATTTAAATAGATTTTGTTTTATTTGTTTGTAAGAGGCAATTATAGTGGCCAAATATATGTAGTGTTGTATATACTTCTTAGAAGAAACTAGTCCCAAATTTAATTTGAAACAATTTATTTCTTCAAACTTTACCTTAATGTAATTAACAGCATCATTATCATTATATTTGTTGATTAAGATGTGGTTTAACATAATTACTAGTCTTAAGGCCTGTTTACACTTTGTTAACCCTTTATAAGGCCCCATTTATTGAAGCATACTACCACAGAATCAAAAGCAGCTATCAAATGCATACCTGACAAAGAATATTTTTAAAGCTAGTCGTATTTTCAATAATTACAATAAAAATTGTGACGTATAGTGGAAACAATAAGGTTGAAATTCCAATTCAATGCATGTGGTCGCTAAATCGTCTCTGCCTTATAAAGGGTTAAGTGGTAAGTGCAGGTGTAAAGTGATTAGTAAAAACAACGTGTAAATAGTCACGCTGTTAAGTGGCAAGTGCAAGTGCTAAGTAAAGTGAATAGACGCTCGGTCTATTTTTGCCTGTTAAGTTGCTGCCCCCGCACACCCGCGTACTCCCCGCACTCGTAGTCTTGTCTAACTAAACACTGTGAACAGTATCTGGTTGTTAAGTGCATAGTACAGATGGATGTGAACGGTATAAACATGAGGTGGACTGAGCCCAACAATAGTCAATAAGTAAATTAAATTTATCTTAAGTCATTCGCATTGCATTACGAAATTCGGTAGGATCCTCATGAATTAGTTCCTGTAAAAGTTTATCCCTAGCTCCATACTGAATTCTTTTGCTGATCCATTTTCTTTGCCACAACCTTTTAGGTTTCTCGATTTCAACTAACACCTCATTCTCGATTTCTGAAGAGTTTACCGCGACTATACTTTTTAAAATAATTCGTAATTCTAATCGTTGTTCGTCCTCCATTTTGTTCGACACTGCACCTGCACTAAGCACAACTAAGCAAAGTGTACTTAAACGATTTCTTTACACTTACCATCGTAAAAAAATGTTAACTAATCACTGCACCTGCACTTGCTACTTCACAAAGTGTAAACAAGCCTTTAGTGAGAAGTAGCTTAAAGTACAGCAATTTATTCTACTCTTATTGCTTGACTCAGAAACCTTAAGACTTGCATTGTACAGTTCATTTCATCCACACAAATAGATAATATCAAGTCTCGACGATATAGCTGGCTCGTGTCGCAGCAGAGGTTTAAGGAGAGTAGATGAGACAATGATTTATTGAGTGGATGATATTTATGGCATGTAGTCAAGAAAACTTAATCGCGTACCAGGCTGGAACCTTTTCACTATGATTTATTTGGCAATGTTGTATGGAATACGATAACAAGGTGTCAAAAATATCTATGCACCTCTATGTCATTACCATAAGGTTGATTTTTACATATTTTGACGCGATGACTTTATACATTTTTAAGTACGCTTTCGACTGTACGTAAATAAGTATGGTCATGTGCTAATAATGCTCCCGAAAATTGTATTGTATTGATTTGGATTACCCTGGAGATTGCATAATAAATTGATCATTATTATCCATTAATTTCATTATGTATACTATTTGTAACCACATCTATTGTTTATTAATTAGTACATAGTTGAAACGTGGTAAATAATCAATTCTTTGAGGCAATAAGTTCCTATTTTTACCAATTAATTGGACTTTTTTATTCATGCTCTCGGACACAAATAAACTCCATCAACTTTTTAACAGTTTGAAATTTGATGTAGTTTATTAGTCCTTTGATGTTTTTTAGAAAATAAGGACAGTATAATTGTTTATATTTTCAGTTTTGGACCTTTTAATTCTGTAAATTCCCTTTAGTTCTTATTAAATTGTTGTAAAATAAAACAAAATACTTAATCAATTGTTTTAATCTTAGAAGCAAGCTCTGACATTATTAAAGTCGCAACATGATTGTAATTCCAAAATCACCAACTAGGCAATCCAAACCTCAAAACATTTTTTTCCTGAGCATCCAACTCCATTCCAACTTTCTTTCTCATGTAGAAAATAGTGCAGTCTCTGTTAGTACAAAGCACTTCTTCATGAAGACTTCCTTGACATCTTTGACATTCAGTCCAAAGTTTCGAGAACTTATCTTGTAGTTGCCTTAATTTAAATATTTCAGATATATAAAGAGGACCTTCTTTGTCTGCACAATGGTTACACAGTGCTGATTTAGAATCATTGGGCATGACAGCTTTACACCCTATGCATTTCTCTCTCTTCTTCGTAAACGCAGCTAAAGCTCCAACTTTGGAGGTCACCATAGACTTAGTTCTGGTGTGCTCTCCCTTAAGAAGCAATGATTCTGCTTTTTCTCCAAGTATTGGCTCAAAAATTCTCAATAAAGGTTTTGATAGCTGATTTTCCATGTAGTAATTGGCATCAATAGGAATACTGTTCTCTAAAACATAAATAGGATCTTCAGCTTTCATATAAGCAGGGGTGTTTTTTGCAGCACAACAAATCACATAGGGCACTCTATCACCAAGCTTAGGAGCAGTGCCAGGATCACGTTTTCTCATTTTGTTAGCTAATTCAACATGAGCCTGTTTAGCTGCATAATCATTCTTTGTCAACTCCTTTGTTATTACAAGTTGGGAGATGTCTATGCGATTACATAGTAGATCGGCAATAATTTGTTTGGCATAATTAACTGCCCCATCTGGATCCCTGTCAATAAGTAACTTCTGGAGGCATGTGTTCATCATATTTGATACAAGAGGACAGTTATCCCTTCTAACAGTTTCAATACCCTTACAGTCCATTTTGTCATACTTATCTGGTCTTGTGAAATAAAGACCTGCATATCGCTTTTTGTTTATAAGTAAATATGGGTAGTAAACTTTTTCAAATTCAAGTTTGATGGGTTTTACAAATTGTGCTGTGACAAATTCAGCTGCCTCTCTACCCAACTCCATGCTTTCTTCTAGCGTTTTGACACCAAACTTCACCATGACTGAATCAGTGTCTCCATAAATAACTACAGCATCTTCTTGGTAGCCATTTGCTTTTGTGTACTTTTTCTCTACTTCTGACTTGGTAAATTCAATCATGGTCCGTCCATATGCTGTTACACTTCCTGATATTTCCAGGCAAGGTAATTTACCAACTTGTGCACCTGTGAAGCCATACACAGAATTAGCGCTTATCTTCAGAGCTAACTGTCTTCCATCCAGTACAGACCTCTTAAAGGGATCAGTTTCATTCTTCAAATCTGCCTTTGCTTTCTTTCTGGCTGCTAGCAAAGATTCTAAAATTTCAGGCAACAGTCCCTTCCTGACATTTGCCTTAACAAACATATTTTTGGACGGTGTTGTTGTAATATCATCAGGGTTCAAGTTTAGTTCTCTTTGTGCAGTCGGGAGTAACAATGTGGTGTAACACAAGTTGTGGGCCATCATTATACTAGGATATAGAGATGCAAAATCCAATGTTGAAATAGGATCTGCATAATATCCCTTTTTAGGTTCAATCACAGTTGCACCTTCAAATTGTTCATCAGAGCCTTGGCTATGGTATGCAGGCATAAGATATCCAGCATCTTTGGCTTTGCGTAATAACTGACTGACTACTTTTATTTGCTGACCTCTTGTGAGCAAACATAATAGAGGAACACCTGTCACTCTAGCCATCTCCATATGATTTATAATGCACATCAATTTATTGAGAAGCTTCAATGGTAAATATGCATCTTTCAGACAATACATTGCTAATCTCCTCCTTGTCTGTTCATTTTCATTTTGTAGATCACTAATAATGCTGTGATGAACATCTTCTTTTTGTTCTTGTAAGAAATGGTAACTTACTGCATTTAAAGTGTATGATCTTAATTTATAGTCTCTTACAAGCACAAGCAGTAAATCAAACGGAACTCTTCCTTCAAAATTAATGCTTTTGTTTTCTCTGCGTCCCATTTGTTTGGATTGTAAGATTGAATCTTTTATTACTGATCTGACATTTTTGATCCTGCCTAAGAAGTCGAAATTCTCAACTTTTAAATGCTTGGCCCGATTTATTAGGTATGGCCAATCAAAATTGCTGATATTGTATCCAGTAATGATATCTGGATCTAATTCCCTGAAGAAGTCAGACCACTTTGCAAGCATTTCAGCCTCAGATTGAAAACTGAGAACTTGGGATCCAACAATGGGGGCACATGTATTCAATGTGAAAACATTCCTAAGATATGGTTCTAGTTCACCTTGCCGAATAACCATAGATGCAATCTGTATCACTGGATCATGATTGGGCTCTGGAAAAACTCCCTTTCGGCCAGCACACTCAATATCAAAGCTTAATATTCTAAATGGAGCCACTTTGGACCACTCTCCTTCAGGTTGGTGAGCAATAAAGGCATTCCAGGCCACATCTACTTCAATTTGACATCTGGATTCAGGTTTAGGTGTAATATTCTGGGTTCTGAGGGTCCATTTTGTAGGTGGTAGTTCAATCCAACTGCAGCCCACCACAGAGGTATCCACCATGAAGCGAATGTCAAAATCAATGTTTGTTTCATAAAAGGCAGGGTCCATCAAGCCAAATGATGGTGGCTGTCTATCTAGTAAGCGCTTTGCTGCAGCAATGAGTTTTGGCAGAGCTACAGAAACTCTAGCAAATGTTATATCATTATCTCCTTTGTAATGCATGATTGATCGGGCTTTTATTAGGCGGATCTCTAATACAGGCTCTTTAATATTATCTTTGTTCGAGCGTAAATCTTCTAAGAGAGCTTTGCTAAGATTGGTTTTCATACTGTGACATGATGATTCAGTAAAGTTTAGTGGCACAGTTACGTAAAAGTATGGTGTAAATCCATGCAGATGGCAACACACAGAGTTACCTTCCATAGTGATGCCATACATTCTCATGATAGGAACAGGTCCTAACTGTGATCCTGGCATACCAGAGATTGGCTGTCCGTTGTAATGATCTATATCAAGTTGCTGAAACACTAACTTATCTATTTTTGGATCCATAGCTGGCGGAGGAGGTCGGGACCATTTAATATTGGTTGATTGGTTATCTGGCCCTTCGCCTATGACTTGCTGTGACTCAAAGTCATGGCTGTCCATACCTGCCAGTTGCTCTTCGAAGCTGCAAGGAGTTTCGTTATCGTCATCGTCATCATTTGATTTAAATCTTTTTGCTGGTGGTTTACTAAACTGCTTCTTTTTATCCATTTTGTTCAGTTTAAAATGATCTGCAGGCTACTAATATTCTGAAACAATATGATAAAACGTTAGTATAGTAATCTAATTAACATCATATTTCCCCATTTAAAAATTGTCTTAATGAAGATAATAAAATTTGAAAGATTAAATCTTTCTAATGTATGAAAGTATAGCAAAGATAGATACTCTAGTTATGATTACAAAATATTAAAAATCATTTACCTACTGTCAAATTAATTCGAGCGGGAAAAGTAAAGTAACAAACAATTAACGCATCGTCCGTCCTTAGACGTCAATGTATCTGTCATTGTCAATTTTTTTTAAAGTTAAATATGAGATGGACGTTAATTAAAATAGAATTACCATCCGAATAAATGATTTCACAGCAAAATAAATATAAGCCTATGCCAATATACGAGTTTTTTAACAGACGGTTACAAGAAACATTATTAAATTTTTTGTTTACCAGCACATTTGGTTTAGTCGTGAATACGAAGAAGATACGAAGCAATATTTATCACCTTTTAAACTTCGTACACATACAAAGGTAATGAATGCTTTATAAGTTCTTAAGAAACCTATGCCACTCTTGATTGTTTTTTAATTAAACATCCAACAATTTTCCCCTGTTTGCGGGAAAAGATAATTTATACAAACTGGCAACATTAAGAATCTGTTCAAGACATGTATAAAAACTCAGGTTCAGGCAATAAAATCATTGCTTTGTTGTTTTTTTTTTATTATTTCTCTTCACGAAGGTTGAAATAATCGTGTTTGAACCAAAAAAGCCGGCCACACAGTACACAAAAAAAATCATAAAACCCTAAGAGTATGCGCGCACGAGCAACTTTGTCTCCGCGACTATTTTATCAAGTCTATGGGTTAGTATGGAAGTGCGCACACGTAGCACCGCGACTCCCTGGATACAAATATACAGACTTGATAAAATAGTCGCGGAGACAAAGTTGCTCGTGCGCGCACACTCTAAGGCGTCATTCGCACGGGAGCTTTTTTAACGCCCGTTAAAAAAGCGTTCAAATAGAACAAAGAACAAAATGCATTTTCAAGTATTGTTACTTATTATGTTAAGGAAAACTTAGACTAAGGAAAGGAAAATCATTCATTATGACCAATTACGACGCTTACTGTGAAAACGTTCTACGATGGGTCAAAAATCAATTTTATTAATGGTTCGAATGTACAAATAAAATGAATTACCTACATTTATTTTACCACTGAATCATGCTCAATGCTCATTATCTTAAAAAAACAAAAGGCTAAAATGGCGTCCATTAGCTTCTAAAATAATGAACTTTTTATTTGTATTGTATAATAAATTATAATTTTGGCTCGCGATTATATTATTTTTCTCGTAGCTGTGGTGGCTTAGTGGTTTGACCTATGGCCTCTCAAGCAGAGGATCGTGGGTTCAAATCTCCCGGCTTGTTGCACCTCTTGAGTTTTTCGGAATTTATGTGCGAAATTACAATTGAAATTTACCATGAGCTTTTTATGGTGAAGGAAAACATCATGAGGAAGCCGGCATACACCTGCGAAGAAATTCAATGGTGAGTGTGTGAAGTTCCCAATCCGCACTGGGCCCGCGCGCGTCGGAACTATACGACCCAAGCCCTTTCATTCTGAGAGGAGGCTTGTGCCCTACAGTGGGACGTCGTATATAGGCTGAGATTTATTTATTTATTATTTATTTATCACATCACATTACATAATGAACCAAAAAACATGATTAGGAATAGTATTTATAAATCTTCCTAGGTAATTTTATTTAACTATAAAATAAGGTATAAAAACAGGGACTAAGTATAAAATTAACATAACTAAAACTAACTTAAAATAGCTAAACAGAAATTAAAAACTAAAAATTATTATCTAAATTTGGACCCTTAGGTAGGGTGCCCATCACGCAGGCAGCATTCCCACGTTGAATTGCTATAGCAAGTCTTTGTGCGAGAAAGCTGCCTGCGCGAGGGTCACCTGTTGCCTCTCTCAGGCGCTTGCTTAGAGCTCCGTAGAGCCCTCGTGCGCCCTTGCCCCACGATCCGAGTGTCTCGACACCGAATGCGACGAACTCGTACTGGGCGCCGAGACACTCGTATTTAATGGCCTTGAGCCGTTCTCGGGTGTCGGCCGCTGCACCGGCACGTCTGCTCGTTGTGGGGAGGTAGGACGCTGCCAAGGTGTCGGCGCAAGTGGCGTCCCACACCAGTGCACGGCCCATCCTCCATGGAATTAACGACATCCCGTCAGGGCGCTTGCCATCACTCCGCACGATCTGGGGCTCCAGAGCAGCAGGAACGTTGGCACTGACGAGCGCTCTTCTGAGGATGTCGTTAAGGGCGGCATGGCGGGACAGGCGGCCGGCACCCGAGGAGCAAGTAAGTCCGTGGTGGCCGAGGCAATCTACGGGGGCTCCACAGGAGGCACAACTGTGGTCCACGCAAACCTCAACACCAAGCCGGAGACCGACGGCTATTCGGAGTGTGCATGGGTCTATAAATGTACCGATGTTGGGTGATGGATGGGCATGGAGCCAGTGGCCTGCTTCAGGTCTAGAAACAGCCAAGAGTCTGGCACGGTCTCTGCCTGTGGCGGTATTAATCAATGAATTTAGGGTTGACTCGGAAGCTATGGTATCCCAGGCCCTTTGAATTTTGAGTCTGGATGGAAGATTTGGGCTCGGTCCAGCTAGCCAAGCATTTGAAGCTTCAATCAAGCACGCAATCTCGCAGTTTGTAGCCAGTGAGGCTTTAAGGATTTTACCTGCGAGATCAGAGGTGCTATGAATTGAAGCCAAGAATGCCGGCAGAGAAATTCTTCTTAGGTGAATTTTTCACTTCGAGCCATTATATTAAATTTGAACCTTAATACTATGACGATACCGTTTGTTTTGAAAGATAAAGGGCTTGAAGCGAAAAATTTTCCTGGGAAGATTTATACTATATACTCTCACACGCAGTCCGCACAGCTGCTTTTGCTGTTTTTTGTGAACATTGATTAAATATATTAAATACTTAACCCTACAATGCATTGACAACTCAACCCAGTATTTTACACAGCCCACCAAAGTTTTTTCTTGACATTTAGGATATTCGATGTATCCTGCCTGACATCGTGAGGGGGGAAAATCACCACATATTGGCCTTTTTCTTTCTTTTTTAGCTATAAAATGTTTAGTGCTGGTAGATGTTCGACCAGCCTTCTTGGTCATTGATGGGCCACACTCTCCATGACCAAGACTTTGTAAGATATTTTGGTCAAGCTTTTTGTATTTTTAGATTTGCCTAATGTACTAGCTTGAGGCTGTTATCGTGATGTATCATCAGCATCAGTATTATCCAGAATCAATAATGAGGATGCACCAGTTTGTGATGTCGTAATATTATCATCATTGCAGCCGAAAGATGTCTACTGTTGAACATAGGCTTCCGCCAAGGTTCACCAGCCAGGCAGGCCAGGTCCTGCGCCATTGGCATCCAACGCGTTCCCATAACCTTAACTAGGTCGTCGCTCCATCTTGCTGGAAGTCTGCGTCTTCCGACCCATCGACGCCATTCAAGAACCTTTTAGCCCCATCGGCCATCAGTTCTACGAGAGATATGCCCTGCTCACCTGAGTCTGGCGATTCTCTGAGATATATCAGTTACTTTAGTTCTCGCGCAGATTTCGTAATTTCTGTTGTGATCCCGCAGAGAAACTTCAAAAGAAATTCACTCCATTGCCCTCTGAGTGCCCTTGAGCTTTTTGATGAGTGTCATAAGTAATTACTGGAAACGAAACACACACTGGTCTAAGACTTTTGGCGTGTTGCTGTATGATAATTCTGTGTAGGACCTGCTAGTATTTTCTGAGATATCATCGACATGGGTTGATGAAAACAGATGATAAGTATATTGTTGAATTTGATGCCAATCCTAAAATTCTTACAAGTGATTCCGATGTTTAATGTTCACTATTTGAAATTAAGTCGCTCGTAACCGGTATTTGCTCCACTAACAGAACTCAGCGATTAGTTTTTTTCTGAATGACTGGAGACTTTTCACAGACCCGATTTATTGTTGCCCGTAATATTTCAGTGTCTAAATCCCTACTAAGTTCCAAAAAATCCATATCGTCCTCACTTCCAAATGGTACTGATAAAAAATACTCAATATCTACATCTTGTAAGGTTTTCTTCCGGGTCGCCTAAAAACAATACTAAATTGTTAATGTAATAAACTACCACAAAACCACTAATAACCGTTCTTAAAGATTAGTGAAATTAAAACTTATGGTCATGTCATTAAGACTCTGACAAGTGTAAGCGTTCCTCAATTAGTTTGTATGAGCAATATGAAAGTCAATGCATGGAGTATCTAATAAGGAACGTTTGAGAAATACGACTCGGCGATATGTAAATATCGCAATATTATAAAACTAAGCTTAACTTTTAATTTTGCACAGTTTTACAGTCACTATGTATATTTTTACCCGACTGTGAAGAAGGAAGGATTATGTGTTTGACCCGTATGTATGTATGTAATATGTATGTATGTCCATTCCTATGTCCCCTCGTAACTACCTACACAACGGCTGAACCGATTTTGATAAATGATACGTCATTGGATTCGTCTTGATAACGCGAGTAACACTGGATACATGAATGAAATTCATGAAAAATCAAAATGGCGGATTTTTGGCGCCAAATTGTGAGTCTTCAAAAAAATTTTTTTATTCAAACCTATGGAGTAGGGTATCAAAATAAAGGGATTTTAAAAGAGATTACAAAAATATATACAAGTCATGTGTTTAAATTTAATTTGGAATAGTAAATTGGCAATCAATGCATTAAAACGACGACGTACTTACCTACTTACTCAGATATCTTTGAGCAATATTTTTTTCTATGAAACCCATGTGGAAAATTAAGTACCTACATATTTTAAAATTGGTTTTGAACTTTAACTAAATAGCAACGGATTCCTAATTCAAATACTCAATAATTTATTTGAGTTAGGTTACACTAAAAAGCAAGAAATAAAAAAGTAATTAAAAAAAAACTAAAAACCCGCCTGCGGTGAAAATAAAACAGTAAATTAAAAAATTAAAAAACCCGCCTGCAGAAATACTGAAAAGGTGGAAACAAGATAAAATGTTCAGTAACAACAAGCTAACTGAACTCAACGAAAGAAATCGAAAAAAAAAACTAAACATTGAAACGAATTTAAAACACGTCGATGGCAGTCTTTCAGAATTTAATGCAACGATAAAATGCAGTCGGCTGGAGGCAAGGGAGTCAGTGGCTGCATGGGATTTAATGTCACTTCATGATAACCACTGCAACAACAACAACCTATTTAATATTATACTAACTTTTGTTGTTTTTGCCATTTTTATTTTCATTGATTTTAAATATAAGATATGAAACGTCACGTAATAGTACGTTACTGCAGCGGCCGCGAAATAGGGGATTGCCGGCCGAGTAGTTATAGATGGCCGAGTGTTAACGAGGCCATCTAGAGATACGAGGCTGGCAATCCCTGTTCGTGGCCAAGGCTTGTATAGAGTTTTTCTCAAACATGCATCATCATAATCATCGTCATCGTCATCGATCCATCGATCCATCGATCCATCAATCGATCCATCCATCCATCGATCCATCCATCCATCCATCTATCGATCGATCGATCCATCGATCCATCGATCGATCGATCGATTGATCGATCAATCCATCCATCCATCGATCGATCGATTCATCCATCCATCGATCCATCGATCGATCCATCGATCGATCCATCGATCGATCCATCGATCGATCCATCGATCGATCCATCGATCCATCCATCCATCCATCGATCGATCCATCGATCCATCCATCCATCCATCGATCCATCGATCGATCGATCGATCCATCGATCGATCCATCCATCCATCCATCCATCCATCCATCCATCCATCGATCCATCCATTCATCCATCCATCCATCGATCCATCCACCCATCGATCCATCGATCCATCCATCCATCCATCGATCCATCGATCCATCGATCCATCGATCGATCCATCGATCGATCCATCCATCCATCCATACATCCGTCCGTCCGTCTGTCCGTCCGTTCGTCCGTCCGTCCGTTCGTCCGTCCGTCCACGTCGACCACGTCGACCTATTAAACGTCATGGTGCTGTGTCACATAAAACAATAGACGATCACTTTGCTGGCCAAGGCCAGCAATGTTGTATGAAGTTCCATTATTGACCTCTCGTCTAGGCGCACCTGCAACGTGACAGTTCGTGGCGTATTATAAGGAACATAACGTCAATATTACATAGTATGTTTGAGAAAAAAAATAATTGCTGTGATAAATCTAGCAATCCACATACTCAAGTGACAACTATTTTTTTTATTTTAACTATTTTTTACTATTTGTACCTACTTATCCATTAGGACGAAATAATTACAGCGAATAAATCACAAAATCTTATGTACTCGTGCCTAACAGTAACACTGATCTATTTTGGCAATACATTAATTGCATTTGGCGTTTTGATTTTGTAGCAACGACGTAGGTTAGGTAAAATACACATTATAAACTCATCGAGCTATTACAGATCAGTATGCTTAGTATAAGTTTTCCTTCACTTCAATACTTCTCGATCGCGTTTACGTAAAAATTTCAATTCTATGGAAACATGGAAGCGCGCACGCGGAGACGCTGTCCATGTTTCCATAGAATTGAAATTTTTACGTAAACGCGATCGAGAAGTATTTTGGTGAAGTAAAACTTGTACTAAGCATACAGTACGCTTAGTATAAGTTTTACGTCACCAAAATACTTTTCGATCGCGTTTACGTAAAAAAATCTATTACTATGGAAACATGGACAGCGCCTCCGCGCGCGCGCGTTTATGTTTCCATAGAATTGAAATTTTTACGTAAACGCGATCGAGAAGTATTTTGGTGAAGTAAAACTTATACTAAGCGTACTAGTGCAAAATGATTTCCATCGGGTAAACTCGGATCTCAATCGGAATAGGTACGATGGCACCCGAACTGTCAATCAATGATTGTATTAAATGAGTGACGTTTTCATTGGAACTTTATTGTTTAGTGTCAAATTTCAAAGTGAAAAATGTAAGATGGCTACACGGCTGTAAGATGGTACTGAAGTTAATTGAGAGAGCCCGATAAATCAGTGTTGCAGAACTATTGATAGTTTGACTATCGATCGTTGACCTCGCAAACTATTCAGGATATCGATATTACTATCGATAGTGATTTATAAATAATATTGATAATGACAATACTATCGATACTATCGATAGTTTTATGTCCAATACAATCGATAGTATTGCAAAATCAGACAATAATGACCGAAAACAATTGATACTATCGATAGAACGATAGTTTTTGTGCAATCGATAGTACAAAACTATCGACACTATCGATAGTATCGATTGTATTGGACATAAAACTATCGATAGTATTGCCACTATCAATAGTATTGCATATAAATCACTATCGATACTATTGATAGTATTGACACGTGGCGATACTATCGATAGACTATTAAATTGATACTATTGGTTTTGTCTAAACTATCGATAGACTATCGATAGTCTATCGATATTGGACTATCGATAGGCAACATACGATAAATACGAACTTTTCCGATAAAGTACGAAGGAATAGTACATTACTGCAGAGGCCGGGACTTAAGGGGTTGCCGGCCGAGTATCTAAGTTGATGATACGAGGCTGGCAACCCCTGTTCCGGCCGAGGCTTGTATAGGTAACTAGTGCTTTTCTCAAACATGCACCATCACCATCATCATCATCGTCGTCGTCATCATGATGGTGATGATGATGATGATGATGATGGTGGTGATGATGATGATGGTGGTGATGGTGATGGTGATGATGGTGATGATGATGATGGTGATGATGATGATGATGATGGTGGTGATGGTGATTATGATGATGATGATGATGATGATTATGGTGATTGATGATGATGGTGATGATGATGATGAATGATGATGATGATGATGATGGTGATGATTATGGTGGTGATGATGATGATGATGATGATGATGATGATGGTGATGATGATGATGATGATTATGACGATAACTGATGATGATGATGATGTTGATGGTGAAATATTTCTCTAGGCAGATCACCATTGCCATCACCATCACCATCTTACCTTACCTTAAATAAGCGTAGTGGCAGAATGTCATAATGAACCAAAACGCAAATATTGCTTATAGTTTTTTTTTAAATGGCTAAATGCTATGATGCCATAGATCTATAAACATCAAGGTGCTGTGTGACATGAAACAATAGACGATCGCATTGCCGGCCTAGGCCTGCAACGGTGTATTTTGAAGCCTGTTTTAAGGAACACAACGTAAACATTACATAGCATGTTTGAGAAAAATCATTTTGCACTACATCTGTAACGTAACGTGTAAGTAATCTGTCCGAGCGCTTGATCATAAATGCAAAAAAAGGTATGCGCCTTCTCAATTTAAAAAATTGTATCCTGTGTATAAAGTGCCTAAAATATTTAACATGGCAAACTTTACAACGGAGACACTACCAAAAAAATATAAAGGTTCAACAGCCACTAATAAAAACCCAAAGTGAAGTGCGCTCAAACAATTTATGGCCTTGTTAAGTCTACGGCTTTTGTTTATTCTGGTAGGCAGAATAATAAAAGATTTGTTTCTTAAGCTTATTTTTATTGCGCATGACAAGCGCGATGACGGAGTGTGGTCGGACGCTGGCGCCAGCCCGGCTGAATGTGATTCACCGACTCCCGAACTAACCGACGTTAATTCTAATTGAGTCGTTCAGTTTAAAATTAAACAGTATCTATCACAAATGGAGCCAAGATCGGAAACGGTTTGCGTTCTTTGCGGTCCGCAGATGGGTCAAAGAACGCTGGCGCTTTGATGTGTCATTGTTTGTTTTTCTAATTCGGTATTGAGCGGTGTTTAGGATAAATAAAATAGTGTTGGTAATTATTCATTCATTAGGTTATTGTTATTAGGAAGTAACGAACAATTCTACTACAAATAAAAGGTTAAAGAAATTATGGCTTGACACTGACATCTGAGGCGAGATTGTGTCCGCTTTTGTAATATGTTTTTGTAATATGTTTTATTTGTTTTATGTTGCATTTAATGTAAATAATTTTGTATTTACTTTCTTTTGTACTTATTTAATTATTATTATTATTTTTTTTCTCTTTTCTCTTTTGAGTGTTTCTGTTTTTCTTTTTACCGCACGTAATTTTAACTGTCTGCTTAGTGCTTACCCATTATATATTAAATTGGCTTCTCTTATCTTAACTAGGTTAGCTGGAAGAGATCTCTTTTTAGGGATAAGCTCGCCTTTGTTCTCTTCTCTGTTTATTTGTATTTTTATTTTTATGTGCAATAAAGAGTTTACATACATACAAATTTATTAAAACTAAAATTTTTTTGTGTTTGTTTTGTTTTGATATTTTTTAACAATAGGTACCTACTTACATGCTCAAATGATAACAATGAAAACTTACTGGAGGGTTCCGTATATCTAAATCTAAGTACCAAAATTATTTGCAAGAATAATTTTGCATTTCATTGCTATTTTTGGCCCTAGGCTGATTCTATACCTAATAACAATATAAAAATACTTACCAAAGAGGTGTAATATTGTAGGGTGGCTGTTGGTTGTACCTATATATATACAGAGTGGATGGGGACGGGGTCTTTCCAGAAAGCAGGTGATAGTGTTGCTTATACTGAACAACTTTCTCCAAGGAACATAGGTCGAAAAACGATTTTTTATTCACCTTTCCATAGTAAGTCGGTCAGCTAACCAATAAATAAAATAAATAAATAAATATTAGGGGACAATCTTACACAAATCGACCTAGTCCCAAACTAAGCAAAGCTTGTACTATGGGTACTAGACGACGATAAATATACTTATATAGATAAATACATACTTAAATACATAGAAAACATCCATAACTCAGGAACAAATATTCGTGCTCATCACACAAATAAATGCCCTTACCGGGATTCGAACCCAGGACCTCTTGCTTCGTAGGCAGGGTCACTACCAACTAGGCTAAAGCGGTCGTTAAATCAATTCAAGTCGGTCGTTAAAGCGGTTGTCAAGATACCTATTTTGTATGGGAGTATGAAGTTTTTTTTTCGTTTTTCGACCTTTGTTCTTTGGAGAAAGTTGTTCAGTTTAAACAACACTATCACCTGTTTAAATAAAGGATCATCGTTTGGTTCCACCCTTATTTATGTACCTACCAATACCTTAATTGGATCACATTAAGAGG
This sequence comes from Archips xylosteana, assembly GCA_947563465.1. Classification (NCBI taxonomy): domain Eukaryota; kingdom Metazoa; phylum Arthropoda; class Insecta; order Lepidoptera; family Tortricidae; genus Archips; species Archips xylosteana. Next base: position 15,367,571 of record OX387347.1, on the reverse strand, counting down.
ATTTTGTAGCAAATTATATCAAGGGCCCCTTGGATTGTTTTAGGTTATCAAGTTTAAATTATAGTTGGGCATTTTGTTGCAAGATGGCGCGACGACCTGGTTAAGGTGGCGGGAACGCATTGGATGCGGGTGGAGCAGGGCCGATCTGTTTGGCGAGCCTTGGGGGAGGCTTATGTTCAGCAGTGGACGTCTTTCAGTGGATGATGATGATTTTGATGCCACTATTTTTTTGTAGCAAGACTTGCGGGTACATTAATTTGTAAAAATATTATCACACTTCAATCTAAATACTTTTTATGGCCTGGAAAAGTTGGCGCGCGGGGCCCGTAGCATTTGCTACTCTTGCTCTACGTGACTAATCCGCCACTGACGATGAATATTCTACCCCTAGCGGTTCGTAGCCTTAGTGAGTTTGTATGCTTAGTATAAGTTTTACTTCACCAAAATACTTCTCGATCGCGTTTACGTAAAAAGCTCAATTCTATGGAAACATGGACGCGCGGCGGTGGAGGCGCTGTCCATGTTTCCCTAGTAATTGATTTTTTTACGTAAACGCGATCGAGAAGTATTTTGGTGAAGTAAAACTTATACTAAGCGTACTGGCAGAAACTCTTAAAAAGTGTGCGTCAATCGTTTTCCAGGAATGCGATGCCCGCCTCAATGAGTTTCCACTACTATGATGAGTCCCTAGTCTATTAATACTCGTCGTGAAGAACGCACCAGTTCGCTACATTAATTCATTCATAAACTGAATTATATTAGTAATGCAGTTCTAAATAGGTAAGGTTGATGTACACGGAAAATGTGCAGTACAAGTTGTTAAATAAGTCTTTACTGTCTAACGCACACGGGATCACGATGGCACCACTTCTTTATGTCACACGGTATATGTATAACTAGCTTTTGCCCGCGGCTTCGCTCGCGTGTACCATAAGTATTCCAAAGAACCAAGATATCAAGCAAGCAAGCATACAGGCAAGCAAGAAAGCATGCAAGCAAGCAAGCAAGCATGCAAGCAAGATGCAAGCAAGCATGCATGCACGCAAGCAAGCAAGCGTGCAAGAAAGCGTGCAAGCAAGCACGACTAAACTTCAGGTAGATACGGTCCTTTACAGTATTTCTGTGTATACAATGTTTTTCACTAATTCGGAAGCGGGCACTAAAAATCTGAATAACCAGAAAGAATACAACTAAATAGGTCTATACGTGCATATGATATTTGAAGAAACTTCCTATAACTCCTAACCGTTAAGGAGTTTAACCTTCCATCATCAGCTCACCTGGATAACCTGAAAAAATACAACTATTGGTCTATACATACCTATAATATTTGAAAAAATATTGTCAACTCCTAACCGTTAAGGAGTTTTACCTTCCATCATCAGCTCATAAACATCAGCATCATCATCTACCAGACGCAAACACTTAAATAGCTTGAGAAAATATATGAAAAACGTAATTCGTGCCTACAAAATTTGAAGGTTGCCCTCGATTTCGCTGACATCCCGTCATCAGATACTGATTTGATGACATTGGGGCCATCTCAGAAGTATATTATATTCTAACGAATAAAAAAAAAATTAATTTCGGTTCACAATTGACCGAAAAATCGGTGAACATACTACATAAAAAAATACATACCGTGGTATGCATAACCTCCTCCTTTTTTGAAGTCGGTTAAAGAGCTCTTTGTGGCCAACTTACAGTATACCTTCTTTTTCCAACTGTAACTTCTACCTATGTTTTACAAATAAATATTTCTGATTTCTGATTATAAACTTTTGAATTTTGAAATTTTACCTTTCTACAACCAGTAAAACGCAAAATCCCGTTTTTTCCCGATCCCACAAAAATTCCGGGAAATGCTTTCTTAATAGTAGGGGGTGTAGACTGTAGGGGAGCACCCCTACACTCCCCAAGGAACCCACTTGGCAAATTCCAACTTTCTACGACCAGTAAAACGAAAAATCCCGTTTTTTCCCGTTCCCGTGGGAATTTCAGAAAGTCCTCTCTCAATGCTCCTCTACACTCCCCAAGCAACCTACTTGCCGAATTTCAGCTTTCTACGATCAGTAAAACGAAAAATCCCGTTTTTTTCCTTATCCCGTGAGAATATCCAAAAATCCTTAATATAGTTTTTTACTACTATAATTACCTACTTCAATGCCAAATTTGAAGAGTCTAGTAATTATAGTTCTTAGGATTCCGTTGAACTGAATATGTAAATCCCGTTTTTTCTCGTTCCCGTGGGAATTTCGGAAAGTCCTCTCTCAATGCTCCGCTACACTCCCCAAGCAACCTTCATGCCGAATTTCAGCTTTCTACGACCAGTAAAACGAAAAATCCCGTTTTATTCTTTATCCCGTGGTAATTTCCAAAAATCCTTAAAAAAGTTTTTTACTATTATAATTACCTACTTCTATGCCAAATGTGAAGAGTCTAGTAATTATAGTTCATAGGATTCCGTTGTACTGAATATATAAATCCCGTTTTTTCTCTTTCCCGTGAGAATTTCGGAAAGTCCTCTCTCAATGCTCCTCTACACTTCCCAAGCAACCTTCATACTGAATTTCAGCTTTCTACGACCAGTAAAACGAAAAATCCCGTTTTTTCCTTATCCCGTGGGAATTTCCAAAAATCCTTTAAATTGTTTTTTACTATTGTAATTACCTACTTCTAAGCCAAATTTGAAGAGTCTAGTAATTATAATTCATAGGATTCCGTTGAACTGAATATATAAATCCCGTTTTTTCCTAATCCTGTGGGAATTTTGAAAAATCCTGAAATTAATATTTTAACTAATGTAACACCTACTTGTGTATCAAATTTGAAGAGCCTAGTTATTATAGTTACTGAGATAGGGTCACTCGGAATCGAATATATAAATCCCGTTTTTTCCCGTTCCCGTAGGAATTCCCAAAAATGCTTCCTTAGTGGATGCCTACATTGTATAAGGTATCTATGTGCAAAATTTCAAGTCTCTAGGTCCAGTAGTTTAGGCAAAACCTTAAAAACGACACCCATATTGATATTTAGACATTTCAACCCCATCGCACCCCATCCAGGGAGATGGTATTTTACGTATGCCACATCGGATTTTAAAACCGTTGTTGTTTTCATAACCAGCGACCCGATAAACCATAGAAACAACACCCATGTTGATTTTCAGACTTTGTTACCCCTTTCCCCCTTTTAGGGGTTGAATTCTCAAAAAACCTGAAACACGTGTTTACTCATTTATCATAAGGAGTACTTCTGTGAAGTTTCGAATAAAATACTCAAACTAATCTTGTTTCCCCATACAAACTTTGAACCCCCTTTTCACCCCCTTAGGGAGTGAATTTTGAAAAATCCTTTCTTAGTGCACCCCTAGACCTTATAAGGAACCTACATGCCAAATTTGGAATCTCTAGGCCCAGCGGTTTGGGCTGTGCGTTGATATGTCAGTCAGTCAGTCAGTCAGTCAGTCAGTCAGTCAGTCAGTCAGTCAGTTTCTTCTTTTATATATTAAGATTACATACTTCTTTCTATGCCAAATTTAACATAGTAATTATAGTTCATAGATTCCGTCGAACTGAATATATAAATCCTGTTTATTTCTTTTCCCGTGGGAATTTTGAAAAATCCTGAAATTAATGTTTTAACTAATGTAATACCTACTTGTGTATCAAATTTGAAGAGTCTAGTTATTATAGTTACTGAAATAGGGTCACTCGGAATCGAATATATAAATCCCGTTTTTTTCCCGTTCCCGTGGGAATTCCCGAAAATCCTTCCTTAGTGGATGCCTACATTGTGTAAGGTATCTATGTGCAAAATTTCAAGTCTCTAGGTCCAGTAGTTTGGGTAAAACCTTAAAAACGACACCCATATTGATATTTAGACATTTCAACCCCATCGCACCCCATCCAGGGAGATGGTATTTTACGTACGCCACATCGGATTTTAAAACCGTTTTTGTTTTCATAACCAGCGACCCGATAAACCATAGAAACAACACCCATGTTGATTTCAGACTTTGTTACCCCTTTCCCCCCTTTTAGGGGTTGAATTCTCAAAAATCCTGAAACACGTGTTTACTCATTTACCATTAGAAGTACTTCTGTGAAGTTTCGAATAAAATAGTCTAAGTAATCTGGTTTCCCTATACAAACTTTGAACCCCCTTTTCACCCCCTTAGGGAGTGAATTTTGAAAAATCCTTTCTTAGTGCACCCCTAGACCTTATAAGGAACCTACATGCCAAATTTGGAATCTCTAGGCCCAGTGGTTTGGGCTGTGCGTTTATATGTCAGTCAGTCAGTCAGTTTCTTCTTTTATATATTAAGACTAGCTTTTGCCCGCGACTTCGTCCGCGTAGAATTCCAATTTGTGGTAAAGCTTCTTCATCTCTTTCATTGTATAAAACAAAAATCCGGCACCGGCAACATCCATCATTATTATCATTTCATCATGAGTATCAGTTAGTGAATATTATAAATCCCGTTTATTCCCTATCCCGCGGGAATTTCAACAAATTTGTCCTTGTTCTTTGCAAAATTACACTTATTTTTATCCCGCGGGTATTTTGCATTTTCCCCGAGAAAAGTAGCCTATGTCCTTAAAGCTTTCTACCGATAAAAGAACTTTTAAAATCAGCCGCGTAGTTGAGTTCACTTATTCTTTTCCCGTGGGAATTTTGATTTTTCACGGAGAAAATAGTCTATGTAAGTAAGGGTTAGTGTAGCTACTCACTAATAGGTGAAAGAAATTTTCAAATCAGCCCTGAAGTGAAATTCACTTCTTAATATCCCAGGGGAATTTTGCATTTTACCGAATAAATAGTAGGTAGCCTATACCAATAAAGGATAGTGAAGCTTTCTATTGGTGATTTTTTTTTAAACTCAGCCCCGAAGTTAATTTTACTATTTTCTATACCGCGGGAATTTTGCATTTATCCGGAAAAAAGCATCCTATGTTAACCAAGGACAGTGCATCTTTTCTATTGGTGTAAGACATTTTAAAATGAGCTCCGAAGTTGAATTTTCTTTTTTCTATCCCTTGGGAATTTTGCATTTCCCCGGAAAAAAGTAGCCTATGTCAATAAAGGATAGTGTAACTTTTTACTGGTAAAAGTTTTTTTTTTTAATCGGCTCGGAAGTTTCAGAGATTATCTATCCCACAGGAATTTCCAAAAATCCTGCAATAGGTTTTTTGTTGTTATGGTCATTTTCGTTAATACTGTATTTGAAAAGATTAGTAATTGTAGTTACGGAGATATGGTCCAGTTGATTTGAGTACCTACATATATAAATCCTGATTTAACTTTATCCCGTGGAAATTTTCAAAATTCTTTATATTCGCTTTATATTCTAATAGTCTAATTGCATGCCCAATTTGTACAGTTTAGTAATCTTCGTTATGGGCATAGGGGGTATTTTCTAGGGTGATGAAATATATAAATCCCGATTATTCCTTATCCCGTGGAAATTCCGGAAAATCCTTTCTTATCGGATGCCTACGTCATACAAAGAACACACCCTCCACGTTTTAGGTCTCTACATACAGCGGTTTAGGCTGTGCGTTAATCCGGCAGTCAGTCATTTAGGACTTCAGGACAAAGCATTTTATATGTATTTGCATTGCACCAAGCTTTTATGCGAGTTCAACAATGATATTTGAATACTCAATTCGATTTTATTCGAAAAAGGTTGAACTCGCATAAAAGCTTCATCATCATCATCATTTCAGCCGTAGGACGTCCACTGCTGGACATAGGCCTCCCTCATTGACGTCCAATCATTACGGTTGGAAGCGACTTGCATCCACCTTGAACCTGCGGCCTTCACCAAAACGTCCGTCCATCTCATTGGTGGACGTCCCACGCTGCGCTTGTAAAAGCAAAAGCTTGGTGAAATGCAAATACTTAATACATATATAATTAGCTATTATCAGAGATCAGATCAAGACGTGGTTGACAAACGTAGACAAAAATGGTTTGCAATATTTGAAGTTTCGTTTCGTTTACAATGTGTCAAAATAAAATGTAATTTAAATCAAAAGCACTAAGGAGTATTGATATCAACTTCGAAGCAAATCACCCCCAAAATAACTTTCTACTACTTTTTGACCCCGTCAAGGGATGAATTTCAATAAAATACGAAACACCACTTCCATCAATTTTGTTAAAGAATGTTTATGCAAAATTTGAAGTAGATTGGACCAAGGAATCACGATGTCTCATACAAACTTTGCCCCCCTTTTTTACCCCCTTAGAAGTAGAACTACGGAAAATCCTTTCTTATCGGATGCCTACGTCATACAAAGGACACACCCTCCAAGTTTCAGGTCTCTACGATCAGCGGTTTAGGCTGTGCGTTGATCCGTCAGTCAGGACAAAGGATTTTATATGTATAGATAAAGATAGTAGTAGATGGTGAACACGATCGCTAGCGCTCGCGCGTTATGCCTGTACCTCTACCATGAGTTACACTAGTTTACAGTGACCGTACTCGCTAGCGACGGCGTAAATGATTTGTATGGAGAATTGTACTTCCGTAAGTGACCGCTAGAGGCGCTGTACACAATTCTCCATACAAATCATTTACGCCGTCGCTAGCGAGTACGGTCACTGTAAACTAGTGTAACTCATGGTAGAGGTACTGTTAGTTGCTACACATTAATAATAAATAAATATCACGGGACAATTCACACCAATTAACCTTTAAGGACTTAAAGGTTTTAATATAAGAGGTCGAAGTTAAAACACAATTACACCTTTTACAATGACTGTGAAGTAATTATTTTTATTAAATTTAGTTTTTATTATTTAGTTTTTTTTTTTTTGAATGAGTCGCCAGAGGGGCCAAAGACGCGAAGTCTTTGCTGTTTTTTAACTTTAGGGTAGGAAGAGTGACTTGTGCTCGGGAAAAATCCCTTCGGACGAACTGGGAATGGAGGACCCAGACAGTGTCCGACTTGCACGGACTAAAAAACCCGGTCACAAGTCGCCTTCTCTATTGATTATTAATACAAAAAACGTGTGCTTTATATTTTGAGGAGGGGTGGGGTAGGGAGGGGACTTAATCTACCCACAGTGTCCTGCCTCAGCCATTTGCTGGAAGGCCGGGAGAGGAGCATGCATTCTCCCGCTGGGCACTGGGGGGTGCTTAGGTTTGTCTTTTATGTTTTTACCCGTTGGTTTATTCCTTGACCGACCCTCGCCCGTTTCTGTACAATTACTTAGAGCTATTGGTTGGGTTGGTGGGATTTCCTGTCATATGCATTTATCTATAACTGCGGGCTTCCTTTCTTTTGCCCTGCGATGGAAGGGTGGGTCGGAGATCTTTTGGGCCCATTGTGTGGCTTTGGATGCCATCTTTTGGGTGGGGCTACCCTTTATGCCATACCATCAGGCGATGGTTTTTTGGAATGCTGTGTGTTTTTTTGCGCTTGTCTCCTAGCGCTACCCTCTTTTCGTTACCGCTTCCATCGATAGTTTTCCTGCTATAATAATTCGGAGGGATGAGGAGTGTCCCCCGGACGGCTGGACGCCCCAGTGTCTCACAAGGGTCATGTGGAGCCCAGCGGATCCATACCCCAGCCAATGCTGAAGGGCCAGAGAAGAAACTTTTAGTCTCGATTCTCTGTTTAGACTTCCGCCGTTGCTCCCACGAGTTCCCCACCGAAACTACCGGGTGCGTCCTCCGTCCGGAGCTCACCTGCCGTATGGGCGGGAGATGCATATGTCAGGAATTCTTAGATCTAATTATACACTAACCAATATTATACAGAAACTACTTTATTATTTAGTTTAACTATTATCGCAATATCGAACCCTAAAAACGTTTTATGAAAACAAATCGATTCTCTATCACTTTAATAACTTAACTGAAGGGGGGAGGTCAATGCCTCTTCTATTATTTTAGATAGGTATTATGTAGCTGGCACGTTACGTATGTAGGTACGTATTTATGAAATAAAAATCTGATACATCGGTTGTTCAGTTCAACTGTAGGTATAGTCGCCATCATAAACATCAGAGAGATGTCTAGTGCTAATATAATCTTAGCCAACCGAAATATCTTTGAAGGGCTTAGTTTATTGTAGGTATAGCCTAAACGACATACTTACAATTCATCTTATTTAGCTGTAGAAAGGGGCTTCACTATCAGGGTTTCCACTAAGAGGGTGTTAGGTACGATGCGTTAAAGTACGTAAGTAGGCAGCTTTGTAAAAAGTGATAAAGCTTTATTGCCATCCACCATTGCCATCCGCCACCTCTGCCGTCGAACTAACTGTCATAGTTAGTTGGAAACACCGTAGACGGGAGTTGATTCCACAATTTTACTGTGTGTCTTCAGATATTTTTGACCACGTAGGTACCTAAACTGCTCCAATGTTTGATGGTCACTGTACTACGTGGTTAGTACTAAGGAGATATACATATGCCATGCCTATTTCACGAACCACAGATTAGCATGGTTTTAAATTTATAGTCTGGTTAGCATTAGGTGAAACCTGTCGAGAATAAGGAAAATGATGGTAGGCACTCTAGATGGGTCGCACGCAACTGGCCGCTTACAGAAAAACAAAATTCTAAAATTCTAAAAAAGATTTTCTTTTGTTTTTTCCTGTCATTGGCTTTACAGTTTGGCAAGGCTTATGCCAAAAGTTCATTCTTTGCATAAATAATTAATAAGATAAGCATAGGTAGGACCTTTCACAAGGTCCGTCTCGTCTTTGTTAACTCAGGGCCGATCTAATCTAGCGGTAGTTATTTATTATATTATTCGTATTGATATTATTAATGCGAAGTTTTCTGTGTACACAACTGCGTGCGAGTGTTTATTGTTTTACGTTTTTAAACGGCTGGACATTTAATATGTAGATAGCTGGATTAGAAAAACACATAGGTTAATTTTTATCCCAATATTTCCACGAGATCGGGATACACAACCCTTTTCCGAAATCTGAAGCACTAAGCTTAGATACTTTTATGCAATGTCAATGACAACCACGTTGTAATTTATGAGAATATCTATTGAAAATTTTGTGAAATTTTGGAATTTTAATTAGAATATAAAATATCAGACCTAATGAAATCATTAAATACACGAGCCAAGCCGCGGGTAAAGGATAGCATAGGTACCTACTATGATGACCATTTGACGACGGGATTTGGAGCTCAATTTGAGCTACGATAGAGTCTATTGTAGCTTGAATTGAGTTTCAAATCCTGTGCGTGAGTGCGGTGGTGAGGCGCGTCATTTTAAACTAGACAAGCTATAATCAAAATTCCGTAACCACCCAGTCCCTCCCAGTGCCTCCAGCTGTTGCTGTAGGCAGTTACGGAATGTTGGTTACCAAACGGTACTAAGGGATGTTATCGATGTGATTAGCCCACCGACAAATAGAGATTTTCCACCACGTGTACTCGTAAGACTGCAAATAGCTTTCAGTTTAGATTTTACTACGAAAGTTTAGTTTTCCACGCTATTATGCAGCTATAGGAAAGTCTTGAGATAAGAGCACTAGCGTTTTACTGCTAGATCTAATAGGCACTTGCATAAAACCAATTTTACGATTCGTAATAAAAAGGCTGTAAAATCCGGCAAGTATTGGATTTCGCTTGTTATTACCATGTCTCTTATTGAACGATGTATTAATCTTGAGACGAATTTTTATGAACGAATGCTAAAATATTTATCCCTTCAAATTAGTACTAATTCATATGTATGTACGTACATACAATGTACCTACCACAGAACTAAAAACAGTTAAATAGATGTCACGCGAGCTAAAAGCGGCAGCTAAGTATGTGGCTAAAAAGACATTTATGTGCTTTTCCAGCTGCAATTGTAACTAAATGAATTGTTTAAAAATGGTTTAATGCAGAGGTTGCGGTTCAAAACTTTTTTACTGGTGAGCATCGTAATTAAGTAAAGTAAGTAGGTAAGTAAAAAGAGGGGAGACAAAAACTGTCAGATTCTGAAAGGAAAACCACGCGGAATAGTAGATTGTTCAACAAGGGACTAAAACAAGCCATAATGACACGAGATATTTAGCCACCCGAGCGATAGCGAGGGAGGCTATAATTCGAGTTGTCATTATGGTAGTTTAGTCCCGCGTTAAACACTCTACTTTTCACTTTGAATGCGAGGAAAAAAACGACGTACAAAATTACTTTTTTACAACGTATGCTCAATACGAGCAATGGACATCTGTTCAAAATTCAAATAGCAAAAAAAATACCGCTGTCTTTTCTTTTATATTTTTTTGTAAAGTGACGCTTTAAATGCTTGCATAATTAGCCAACAGATTCTAACTTAAAGACTATGTTAAAACTAATTGGACTATGCATGTGGACCAATCAACTTTTAAACCGACACTTTGGGCGTCTCCTGCGTTACCAAAATTGTCTCTGGCGTTACCAAAAAATCGTACTTCCAACAAGATATTTCACGGTTTAATAGGTTAAACTTACGTAGGATGGCATGTATTCATGTACACCATCTATTAAATTACAGAAAAAACATGTTTACTTACAAAAATCTGCAATTGTTTGAAAAATGTCGCGGACAGATTAGCGTCGGTATAAAAGTTGATTGGCCCATGTAAGAATGATAATTGTTCATTCATTAGAATCGGCAAATAAATTAACCTAATTGATCTAAGTTACACACAAAATATATTGTTAACTGAAACACTTACCCGTGAATAAAGAAACGACTTTTAAAGTTTATTTTCTATATGCCAATTCTTTGTTAAATTATATCTAATTATACTTTCTATTTACTATTAAATGCAACTGACATCGCATTATTTTGAAGTCACGCCATATTAACTTTCAAACGTAACTGCTCTATCTACCGTACACTCCAGCACTGCTTTGCCGACAGTGCGGATTGCTATTTTATCGACAGAGCAGGGAACTGCTTTGCCGACAGCGTTTTAAAAAAAAACAAATTAAAAAACACCTAAGCTAAAGGAAATCTTTCTTTACATGCAAAATAAAATGAATTCATCTTTAATATTTTATAATTAAATAGATTAATATTCGTAATTATTCAATGTGTTTCACGAAATTATTATTTTTTAAATATTTTTATACATTTGTCATTTTGAGGTTATTTCCACGCCCTAAAGGCTTCCACAGACCTAAGCGCAGGGCGCTACAGTGCGTCCGCAGCGCGCTTCGGTCTGTGGAAAGCTTTAAAATTGGGATGTCCCAATTTTTGGCAACGTATAATAAATCGAAAACCGTTTGGAGAAATAGGCTTTATGAAGCGTTTTCAGAAATCAGATTCCAAAAATATGATAATCTGAATTAAATAAAGAAAATTTAAGTAATGACCTTCATTTGACCCCTGCAGTGAATCGTCACAAAGGCAGATATAAAGCAGGTCTACACTCGAAAGCAAATTGACCGTTTGAAATGTTGCTGTCCTGCTTATAATAGCAATGAGTGACAAAGACAGAACTTTAATCACATGATGCACACCTGGCTTTAAACAGTTGTCATTTATCATAAAGTCCGAAATGTATACAATACTCGCAATGTATTTTTACAAATTTAATTATTAAATTACTACGTTACAAGTAAATATGAAAGAATTTAAATATCAGATTTTAATAAAAAATATCTATTTACTATCACACCATTAAACAAACAGGAATAATCGAAGCTAAAAGAAGAGAAATAAATAAAACTATTTTGTCATGGTTCATTTAGGACCCTATGCCGTGCTTGTAATATTGACAGTGACAAGACAAATCAGGGGCACTACTACAAAATTCGAAGTTCGTATCGTATCATCCCTCTCACTCTCGTGTCAAATCATATTAGCGTGAGCGGGACGGCATGAAACGAAGTTCGAATTATGCACTTCGTAGTAGGGTCTCAGTAGTGCCGTGGTAGTGCCACAGATTACGTTATGTACGACTTGAATTTTTCTAGGCTATGGAACGTGGCTCTCTCACTGTGACGTCATCCAACGTATTTCTAAAAAAAAATATAAAAAATTAAATGCTCAACCAAATTCAAAATCGATGAAAATGGTGTCTTAAAATATCCTATTCTTTCCAAAAAAAATATAAAAACTATAGGTTATTTTTTTTGGTGCATTCCAATTGTCTATACCCAGTTACTAAAAATGGCGATAATCCTCCATTCACAAACACCGTGATTGGCAGTTTAGGGGTTTCCATAGTCAATTAAAAAAATTTTACTTTAATCCCTAGAGATCAAAAAAGACCTTTAGTCCCGATATGCAGAGACTAAAGTAACATTTTAAGAGCATGAGAAGTGAAAACATTTCTATTCCTTTTACTGATAGTTTTGTAATTTTAATAATGTTCTTATATTATATTTTTCTATCTCAGTATTTAAACTTAACTTTAAAAAACTACTAAAAAGCAAAAAAAATAAAATAAAAATTGAACCGACTACAAACAAAAAGAAATATAAGCTACTAAGGGTGAGGCCATACGAGCGTAATTTTGCGAGTCGTGAGCGGCAGAATTTTGTTTCGCGCCATACAATATGCGGGCCATCACGTGACACTTACGTGACACAATGTATGGCGCAACCGAAATTCTGCCGCTCACAACTCAAAAAATTACGCTCGTGTGGCATCACCCTAATCTGTTTGAAGTCGGCGCCTCAGCACGAGCCAGCAGGAGTGGTAGAAACCCAATAGATAGTACCTACGTACGTAAGGTCGATAGCTAGGCCCATTGCCATTTCAACGAGCTAATCCGTTTGGCTATGTCGGTGACCCCGGTTCTTCTACGGATCTCCTCGCTTCTGATTCGATCCCGTAGAGAAACTCTGAGCACAGTCCTCTCCATAGCTCGTTATTACCTACCTACCTATAATCGTGTAAGTACCACACACACGCACGCACGCACATTTTTAAAATAATATTTAGCCTTATGTAAATGTGTAACTTTTCATCATATGATATCATCACTACATCAATAGTCGGATAAGCTGTACTGATTACTCGTGGGTAGGTACTTTGATGGGCCAGTAAAGGTGTCTTTGTGGAAATGTATAGAACAAATCTTGCTGTTTTTTGTAGCAAACCATTTTTTACGACCAGTTGTTTATATGGATTAATCCATTTATTTTTAATATAAGGATCATTCGGAAAACTAAAATAAAATTGCAATATAGAAGTAACCATAACCTGTTTGTTAATAATATTTGCTTTGCACTTCGTCCATATATAGCTACATAATAATATAAAAACGTAGGTAATTATCATTTCCTCTGCTTTCAAAATCGATTTTAATCGAGTAAGAACTGCGATAGTGTACTGTACATCACTATTCTTACTTTTGACAGAAAAATGATAAATCGACCTTGGACGTGACTCGACAGTTTGAATAGCTTATTTTTACATTGCTGGTTTTGAACGCACGCCATGTCTGGCTCGCCAAATTAAAGCCGCAATGGAAAGCCAGCATGGACACACAATCGCCCGCTACTGTTCTGATGAAAATAATAAAATAAATCGTTTTTTAATTAATAACAGATATTTTAGGACAAATAGTACTTACCAATGAAAGGAAATACCTCGACTAACAGCTCCAACTTTATATGTAGTATTTGAACAGTTAATTACTGAACAACGAGTCATTTTATTTTTAATACCTGACGTCGCATGCAGATCGCGGTCGGGAGCAGACTAAAGTTCGCGGCGAGCAAGTTAGCCGTTTGGACCACTTTTCGGCAGACGAGGTACGTACACTCTTTCCTTCTATCTCGATATATTTCTGTGGTAAAACGTGTCTAGGTATAATAGTTTCAGATATATTTTACCTCGCATAAAAGATCAATTTGCCATTTCAATTTACGAGTACATACAAAATATGTTATGAAAAATGATTATCTGCATGCAATGAGATGAAATGTCAGCCAGCGTGTAAATATAAAATGTTGCCATGAACGATACAAAGTAGTTTCTATTAACGCTGTTAGGTTTGGGTTTCAGAGTACGTTTCACACGATCATTTCGCGACAACTCTACACGGTATGTTACACACGAACGTCGAGTTTGGAACATTTTGCTTAGGTAGGTGACAAAAACTTCACTTATAACCAGGGGCGGATTTACCGGCATCCTGAAGCATAGGGCGGAAATTAAGACTATTTTTTTTCTTAGAAAAAAAATACATACCTAATATGTACAATGGACAAAAAGAAGTTTCGAAAATTAAACAAAAATTATATTATTTTAGTATACCGAATACCTACTCCAACGCTTGTATAATATGAAAAACTATTAGGCGCTTTGTAAAGTACATACATATAAGTAATTTTGTGAATACGATTTTTTAAAATATTCAAATAGCGTTTCAATATTAAAATTTAAATTTAGGGTTTTCAATGCAGGATAGTAGAAGCGGCCAAAATTGAATAGCCTACTAATAGTAGGTACAAAACTAAACATTCTCTCAAAACTACGTTTCTAACTGGCTTCACCGCTTGTGCTATTTTCCTGTTTTCTAAAGTAACCTGTAATATTCGCTGGGTGCGAAGTACTACATACATATTATAATCTATCGCAGCGCTCATAGTGGCCAAAAATAAACAAAATATAGGCTCATACATATCTGTCAATATCAAAGCAGTCGCTTAGACTCAACTACGTACCTAATTTTAATAATCGCATTATTCCGCCAACAAAAATGGGTCACAGTACTTGTTGTGTTGTAAACTGCTAGAATACTGGCAGAAACAGTAAATGAAAGTTCAACCGATTCCCAACAGCCACTTGGAAACTGGAACAATGCAAGAAGTGTAAGGTGTCAAAGTAATAAATAAGTAGGTGTTCGTCTTATGATAATTAAAATAAGTGTAATATAAAAGAGTTCGCTCTCAGAGCAGAGCTAGAGTACAAGTGAAGAGGTACCGAGGACGAAATGAGAGTTTGGGAGAAATGGGAGTTTAGACCTATAAGGATTTGCCACACTGGATGCGTTCTGCGGTCGCAGTCAGGTCAATCAAATTGAACGCATCCCGCATTATGTATGAACAACATTGTCGCGGTATCTGTATATTTTGTATAGATATGCACGGACCGCACGGTCAAATCGCACGCACGCACAATATATACTAGGTATTCGATATTTATTTGTATATTTCCTGTCAAATGTTTTTTTTTCTGTGCTTGTATCGAATATGTGTAAATAAACATCTCTCTCTCTCTCTCATATAGAGACCGACAATGTTGTTCATACAATGTTGTTTAACGACCGCTTAGCCTAGTTGGTAGTGACCCTGCCTACGAAAGCAAGAGGTCCTGGGTTCAAATCCCGGTAAGGGTATTTATTTGTGTGATGAGCACGAATATTTGTTCCTGAGTTATGGATGTTTTCTATGTATTTAAGTATTTATTTATCTATATAAGTATGTTTATCGTCGTCTAGTACCCATAGTACAAGCTTTGCTTAGTTTGGAACTAGATCGATTTGTGTAAGATTGTCCCCTAATATTTATTTTATTTTTATTTATTTATACATAATGCGGGCTGCGTTCAATTTGACCTGACCGTGACCCCAGAACGCATCCAGTGTGACAAATCCTTTAGTACCTACTGCAGAGTCTGCCGATAAGGGTTAATTTTTTTTCTTTTAGAGGTATGGAATCTAAAAAATTAGGCATATGAGCGTGGTCCCTTATTTTCATATTAAAAATCAAAACAGAAAAAATGAACGCCCTGTTAAATAAGGGACATTTTTCGATTGAAAATTTGCTTTGTTTAACTTAAACTAATTATATCACTAACTATATCAATGCTTTAGGCTGCGTATCCACCGGAGCTGTGCGAGGATGCGTTGCGAGGGATGTGTTTGTCATAATAGAAACACTTCATTTAAAAGGTCCTAAGTGAATGAAGTGTTTCTATTGGTTCATAACAAACACATCCCTCGCAACGCATCCTCGCACATCTCTGGTGGAAACGCAGCCTTAAACCATTCAAGAAAATATTTGCATTTGTAAGTACATCTGTATTAAAAATTAAGAAAATTGTCAACCGGAATAAAGGGTCGTGTGTCGCCAACGATAAATAAGAATGAGCGCGACAGGGGCAATTGGTTGGCGACGAAACCTAGCCAATTAGTTAATTTGATACTAAGTTGCCAGTCGCTTCTTCGCACATCTGTTCTGCATTAGGTACAACTAGATATTTTTTAAAAGAAAAGATTAACTTAAGTAGTTGTTTAATTATTTTTTGGCACCCGCACTTTAGGTTGGCACCCGTTTATAGTGAAACTAGCTGATGCCCGCGGCTTCGCCTCCGCTGAAGTAGATTAAAACGTGTTATCCCGTGGGAATGAGATATTTTCCCGTGGCAAAAAGTAGCCTATGACAATCTCAAGCCCTTCAACAATGCCCGTATAAAAAAACACGGTAATCCGTCCCTCAGTTTCGACGAGAAAGAAGGACATAAACAAACAAACGAACAAACACACTTTCACATCCATACTATCTATACTTAATACTATAAATACGAAAGTGTGTCCGTCTGTCTATCTGTTACCTCTTCACGCTTAAACCGCTGAACCAATTTAGATGGAATTTGGTATGGCGATGGTTTGAGACACTGGAAAGGACATAACGATAGTTATTATCTCGAAAAATTGCATAGTTCCCGCGGTATAGCTATAAACGACTTCTTTGCAGACGGAGTCGCGGGCAACAGCTAGTTTACAAAAATTAATAAAGTATGGAAGTACCTATGGATAGTACCTATGGATTACGTAGTGCTCACATACATACACGTTTGGTCTTTTTAACACAACGTAAATCAATCAACCAAGTTCACATCTGCGACATTGGCTTCTCGGTATCGATAATTGAATAAACTCATTCATTATTATGGAGCAATAAAACTGAGCGCACAAGAGCTTTGGTTGTGTTGTTTAACGAGTTCAACCAGCTGCATAACTTGGCTATCTTTATTAGACTTGCATGTGACCCTGGGGGGGTTTCAGCAAAGTACGACAGCGTCGGAGCTCTAGACGATATAACGACCTTTTAGAATGGCCACACTCATATTAGATCGACACAAAGACTCCGTCTCCGATAAGAATAATTGCATGAAGGCGACAATTGTGTCGGAATAATAATTTGCCGCTGACAGGATGCTGGGAGGTAGGTAGTCGTTGGGGGTATTAGGTGAGTGTGCGGATCGCAATGCGCCGAAGGCGGCCCTTATCTTATCTAGGGAATGTACCATCCCTTGCAGCGCACAGTGGGTTGCCACTTAGCGCTAATTTACAAAGGACGAACGAACTTTTGTTATACAAAATCCATACATCTTATCTCTCACTTCGAGGACATAACGGGTACTATACATCAAAGAATAAAAATGCTTTAGCCGCGAACTTTGCATCATAAATCTTTGATAGCGCCCGGAGTTGTTCCACAAATTAAAATAGTATTATGGAACGAAAGGTGAATTTATAGCTTGAATTCGAAACATCATTTTTTGAACTGCCTAGCCTTCTAGGTAAAGATTATCTGGCGCCAACGTTTTTCAGCCGGCTGTATGAGTGGGAAGAAGATGTAATTTTTTACACCATCTCAAAACTTATTTCAAATACGACAGGGCGCGTTGTACTATGATGATTCATACCTTTGCAGAGAAAATGTATTCGGTATTATAGAATGTTTAATATATTGTAAGTAGCCTGTAAAAATTAGTTTTTGTAGATGACGACAACTAGGTAAGTATTAAAAGCATTTTATCAACTTCAGGGTCGCTGTTACATAGGTAGTAGTGATTCTTTCAGATGCTTGTCCTGTGGAGCATTGCTCATCGGATAACACTAGCATCCCACAGAAAAATATCTCTGTGCCTAATCAAAATTTATATGCACCCGTAAACCTCCTGAACTGCCTGAAGCATTTTGTTTCCTTCTTCGAAACTGAATACTTTTTTTAGATATATTTCTTACGGGATGAAGATCGTGCTTACCTTTAACGAGTTTCAAATATTTCAACGCAGTTGTATACAGCAAATTATCAGTGAAAAATAATAAAAAAGTAATTAACCGTGAATCAATAATTTTTCTTATTTTTTTTTGCCAAAAATGTTTTGTTTGTTTAAATTACTTAAAATTAATAAAACAGGGAAGATCAAATTCGGTTGGAATGGTTAGGTTAGGTTAGAATCGCAACCCGAATGTATTCTTAATTCAATTTTTAAATTATAATTTTATTCCATCTATAGTATCGATGATAAATTGTGGCTCTAGTGAAAAAGGGGTTAAGTCTGCAGAAATTAAACAGCTATTTTCTATTTTATGTGTAAAGGGGGCTAAGTCGAAATTCAGCTGTTTAATTTCTGCAGACTTAACCCCTTTTTCACTAGAGCCTTTTCACCTATTGTGATGCCATATCTAAGTGCTATTTTTTTGATCATGTCAATCGAGTATTTGACAAAAGTGACTGTCATATAAAAAAAGTACTTACCAAATAAAATGTTTGGCTAACAATCATTTGCAAAAGTATTACTTAATTGTGAAAACTTAAAATGCGAAAAGTTGCTTTGCCAAAAGCCACAACTAGGCGAAACTCTCTACACTTACGAGGCGAAATGAAATTTTGAAATAAATAGTTGACAAGTATTAGGCACCTATTTATTACGGTCAAGTGCAAAAATAAGTATAGTCGGCGTAAGAAAAGATTCGTCACTTTTCGACCTTAACTCGTTGACATAGAGTCGAAAAGTGACGAACCTTTTCTTACCCCGACTATACCTACCTATCGATTTAATCCTGCCATCGTTACATACCTATACCTTAATTCGACGACAAAAGAGCTATGGGACATATTTGAGAGCAAGTTGTGTGCACCCATATTTTTACACTTGACTGTAGGTAGGTACTATCGTCCCAAGCGCCAGATAAAACCACCTTAAAGGCCCAGTTTGCGTGCAGTGGCTAGACATCTGTCCATAACAATCCATAGCAATAAACATCAACGGCTGCAAGCAAATTTGTTTTGAAAATGGGTATCTGACGTCTGGGGCGATGGTACCTACCTATACCTTGACAAGCTCGTGCGCGGCGCTCGGCGGAACCCTGCCGCAGGGAGCCTCTGCTGTCCTTAAGACGCTGTCAACACCAACGTCAGCGCACACTGTCTATTTGTATCGGAGTAAACGAGATGCCGCTATTACTGGGCAGCCGGGTATATTGAAATTTATCGGGCAAATATTGAATTAAAAAAAAACTGTGGATTGTTTGTGAAATATGACTCGTTAGCGGTTTAGGTATGAACATGTTGATTTCATGTTTTTAATTGCAGACGCATACGCCACAAAAATAAAAACATAGAACCGTTTAATGATGATTTTAAGACCTATCTTTGCAATTATTTTCTATCGAGCCGATTTCGTCCAATTATGTATCGAGTCCGTCCACGGTCTTTGAAATATGATGAATATTAACATTTAATTTTTTTGATGTGCTAGGACAAACAGTTTTTCTTAAAAAACTGTTTAAATGACATCAATTTAACAAAATTAGGTGTTGTCAGCCTCTTAACAAGATTGTTTTTAATAAGTGCGGCAAACGCTGACTGCGACAGGGTTCCGCGGAGGGTCGCGCACGAGCTTGTCGGACTATTGATAATCTGCACCAAATTCTTCACCGATACTAAGGTCATCTTACAGGTCAAAAATAAATCTACATACATTTATGGCCTTCTGTACCTCTACCACAGCCTCTACCATGAGTTACACTAGTTTACATTGAACGTACTCGCTAGCGACGGCGTAAATGATTTGTATGGAGAATTGTACTTCCGTAAGTGACCGCTAGAGGCGCTGTACAGTACGCTTAGTATAAGTTTTACTTCACCAAAATACTTCTCGATCGCGTTTACGTAAAAATTTCAATTCTATGGAAACATGGACGCGCGCGCGCGGAGACGCTGTCCATGTTTCCCTAGTAATTGTTTTTTTTACGTAAACGCGATCGAGAAGTATTTTGGTGAAGTAAAACTTATACTAACCATACTGAATTCTCTATACAAATCATTTACGCCGTCGCTAGCGAGTACGGTCACTGTAAACTAGTGTAACTCATGGTAGAGGTACTGATGGACAAAACCGGCCAAGTGCGAGTCGGACTCGCGCACGAAGGGTTCCGTTGGTAGGTACCATTGTCTATAAAACGGCAAAAAATCAGTTCTTTTTGTATGGGAGCCCCCCTTAAATATTAGTTTTATTTTAATTTAAATATTTATTCTTAAAGTGAATATATAGCTAAATATTCTGTGAATGTTTCAAGCATAGTACCTGTTGCCGTTATCAATATCGAGTAAAAACGAGCAAAAAAATCAGGTTTGTTGTATGGGAGCCCCCTTAAATATTTGTTTTATTATGCTTTTTTTACACGCTTTATATTATTAGCTTCACCTGTATGTTTGTTTGTATGTATGTATGTATGTATGTTTGTAACCAACTCCTTAGGGCGCGATTTTTAGTATCTATCTATCTATCTAATCTATCTTCTATCTTCTAATACCTTTAAACGAGCAATTCTTGTATATATATAATCAGGATCTCGGAAACGGCTCCAACGATTTCGATGAAATTTGGTATGTGGGGGTTTTCGGGGATGAAAAACTGATCTAGCTATGTTTCATTTTCAGAAAATCGCTTTTACTCGTGTTTTCCGGCTATTTTTGTTTGCATTAGAATATAAAGCTAAATTTCGCCGACTTCGAGCAGATCATAATGGCACATTAGAAATCGGGTGGTCGCGGATCCAGCCGACCTCGGTTCGATTCCACGTTTTTTTTCAAGATTTTTAGTTTTTTTTTTTAAGTTAATTTTTCATGAGAAAACGTCAAGTTTCTTCTTTTGTGAGAAAAAGTTACTTTTTTGTTAGAAAAAGTATTATAGGGAACGTGCAGTAACTATGGCGGCAGCACTAATGCGACAGAAGAGACACTATGCGGACAGTAAAACAAACTTATCAAGGTAAAACATTCAAATTGATGACACCCTTATGGCACCAGGGCCCTATTTAATAAAAATTACAAGTTGTAAATTGTAAATTGTATCAACAGGTTACAATTCTACAAGTTTCTGTTTTATAAAAATTTTAATTTACAAATTTGTTATGGTGGAAAATTTACAAAATTGTATAATTGTACCTACAATTTCACATAATTCTGTTTAATAAAAATTTTCACTTCACAGGTGATTGTTTACAATTTTGTATGGAATAGTACATTACTGCAGAGGCCGTGAAGTAAGGGATTGATGGACGAGATTTGGGATAAAACGAGTCCAGCAATCCCTCTTCCGGCCGAGGATTGTATAGAGCTTTTCTCAAACATGCATCATCATCATCATCATCATCATCATCATCATCATCATCATCCATCCATCCAACCATCCATCCATCCGTCCATCCATCCATCCATCCATACATCCATCCATACATCCATCCATACATCCACCCATACATCCATCCATACATCCATCCATACATCCATCCATACATCCATCCATCCATACATCCATCCATCCATCCATCCATACATCCATCCATATATCCATCCATACATCCATCCATACATCCACCCATACATCCATCCATACATCCATCCATACATCCATCCATCTACCCATACATCCATACATCCATCCATACATACATCCATCCATACATCCATCCATCCATACATCCATCCATCCATACATCCATCCATCCATCCATCCATACATCCATCCATACATCCATCCATCCATACATCCATCCATCCATCCATCCATCCATCCATACATCTATACATCCATCCATACATCCATACATCCATCCATACATCCATACATCCATCCATCCATACATCCATCCATCCATCCATCCATACATCCATCCGTACATCCATACATCCATACATCCATTCATACATCCATATATCCATACATCCATCCATACATCCATCCATACATTCATACATCCATACATCCATCACCAGTAGTTTAGGCGGTTTTACAGAAATAAAAGAAGATAGATTTTTTTTAATGTCGTAAGTTGGCTGTATGTAATTTTTCCTTTGTCAGTTTAGTGTTAGTAAGCAAATTTAAAAAGTTACAGCAGCGGACAATAATGGTTTTTCATACTTACTTTTATGGCCTAGGCCAAGAAGTAATGTAGGGAGCCATAAACAACAAACTTCATGGCTTCATTTCGTGACATTAACGCATACATTTCAAAGCATGTTTGAGGAAATTTACTTTATTAAACACTTACTTATTTGTAGAATTTCTTAAACAGCACTTGTAGTACAATTTAACAAATATGTGAGTTTTTTACAAAATTGTTGGATTGTAATGTTTATTAAATAGGACCCTGTTGGCAGCGCCGTCTATGTGCACGTTCCCTATTGGGAGCACAGAACAGGAAAAGTCGGTTGTCTGTAAAGTCGGTTTACGGATGATAGTTTAACGTGACTCACCCCCCCCACCCCCACCCCTCCGGTGTTTTTGTCAAATATTTGAAAACGGTGCATCCTACGGCAAAATCAATGAAATTTTCATCCCCCCTTTAATACCCCCGCGCTCCCTCCCCCCCTCTCACCCCCCACCCCTCCAGTGTTTTGATCTCGGAAACGGCTCCAACGATTTCGATGAAATTTAGTATTTGGGGGTTTTCGGGGATGAAAAATTGATCTAGCTTGGTCTTATCTCTGGGAAAACGCTTGGTACCGAGTTTCTGCCCGAGCAGAGCTCGGTCGCCCAGGTACTTTGTTGTTATAGCGGCAACCGAAATACGTCATCTGTGAAAATTTCAACTGTCTAGCTATCACGGTTCATGAGATACAGCCTGGTGACAGACGGACGGTCTCAGTAATAGGGTCCCGTATCACGTTTTTACACGCTTTATATTAGCTTCACCTGTATGTTTGTTTGTTTGTTTGTATGTATGTATGTAATGTATGTTTGTAACCGACTCCTTAGGGCGCGATTCTGACCCACTTCCCGGTTTCCGATTGAGCTGAAATTTTGCACGTATGTGTAAATTGGATGACAATGCAATATTATGGTAACATGGAGCTGATCTGATGATGGAGCTGGATGGTGGCCATAGGAACTCTGTAATAAAACGACACAACCCCGTCGAGTTTGGGCTCTTTTGATTTGTCTTGTCGAGTACTTTGATCCCAGATGGTAACCAGGGTCAGATGATGGAGCTGGAAGATGGCCAAAGGCACTCCACAATAAAACGACACAACCCCATCGAGTTTGGGCTCGTTTGATTCGTTTTGACGAGTACTTTGGTCCTAGATGGTAACAAGGGTCTGATGATGGAGCTGGAAGGGGGTAGGTGGCGGGGTGGGGGGAATGGGGTGGGGGGAATGGGGTGGGGGGGGGAATGGGGTGGGGGGGAATGAGGTGGGGGTAAGGGGGTCGAGGGTTTAGAGGGTTGGGGGTAAGGGTGTGGCGGTTGGGGTTAGGGGGTGGGGGGGGGGGGTTGGGGGAAATAGGGTGGGGGAGTCGGGGGGTTCAGGGGTTAGGGATTTTGGGGGGTTGTGGGAAATGGGGAGGGGAAGGGGGTTTAGGGGGTTGGGGTTAAGGGTGTGGGGTGTTGGGGGGGTTCGGGGGTTAGGGAGGTTGGGGGGGTTGTGGGAAATGGGGAGGGGGTAAGGGGGTTGGGGGTTGGGGTTTTAGGGGGATGGGGTTGGGGGGTAGGGGGGTTGGGGGGTAGGGGGGTTGGGGGGTAGGGGGTTGGGGTTAGGGGTTTGGGGGAAGTTTGAGGAAATGGGGTGGGGGTCCGGGGTTAGGGGGTTTTTTTTTTTGAATGAGTCGCCAGAGGGGCCAAAGACGCGAAGTCTTTGCTGTTTTTTTACTTTAGGGTAGGAAGAGTGACTTGTGCTCGTGAAAAATCCCTTCAGACGAACTGGGAATGGAGGGCCCAGACAGTATCCGACTTGCACGGACTAAAAAACCCGGTCACAAGTCCCCTTCTCTATTGATTATTAATACAAAAAACGTGTGATTTATATTTTGAGGAGGGGAGGGGTAGGGAGGGGACTTAATCTACCCACAGTGTCCTGCCTCAGCCATTTGCTTGAAGGCCGGGAGAGGAGCATGCATTCTCCCGCTGGGCACTGGGGGGTGCTTAGGTCGGTCTTTTATGTTTTTACCCGTTGGTTTATTCCTTGACCGACCCTCGCCCGTTTCTGTACAATTACTTAGAGCTATTGGTTGGGTTGGTGGGATTTCCTGTCATATGCATTTATCTATAACTACGGGCTTCCTTTCTTTTGCCCTGCGATGGAAGGGTGGGTCGGAGATCTTTTGGGCCCATTGTGTGGCTTTGGATGCCATCTTTTGGGTGGGGCTACCCTTTATGCCTGATGGTTTTTTGGCATGCTGTGTGTTTTTTTGCGCTTGTCTCCTAGCACTACCCTCTTTTCGTTACCGTTTCCGTCGATAGTTTTCCTGCTATAATAATTCGGAGGGATGAGGAGTGTCCCCCGGACGACTGGACGCCCCAGTGTCTCACAAGGGTCATGTGGAGCCCAGCGGATCCATACTCCAGCCAATGCTGAAGGGCCAGAGAAGAAACTTTTAGTCTCGATTCTCTGTTTAGGCTTCCGCCGTTGCTCCCACGAGTTCCCTACTGAAACTACCGGGTGCGTTCTCCGTCCGGAGCTCACACCTGTCGTATGGGCGGGAGATGCATATGTCAGGAATTCTTAGATCTAATTATACACTAACCAATATTATACAGAAACTACTATACAATCCAATCAGTAAAAAAGGTTTGACAAATTTTTATATATACTGCAAACAATGTCTAGGTCCAGGGGAAGCGAAAAGAGAATGGTTTTATAAGGAGGGAATATTGAATGTTGAATGTGTGTTTGTTTGTGTGTGTGTGTGTGTTTGTGTGTGTCTGCGTGTGTGTGTGGGTTAGGGGGGTTGGGTTTAGGTGGTTGGGGGTTTGGAAAATGAGGAGGGGAGTAAGGGGGGTTCAGGGGGTTGGGGTAAGGTTGTGGGGGTTGGGGTTAGGTGTTTGGGGGGGTTGGGGAAATGGGTTGGGGGATGTTGGGGGGTTGGGTTTAGGGGGTTGCGGGGGTTGGGGGTTGTAGGTGAGGGGGTAAAGTTAGAAAGAAAGAGGTTTACGTTTAGTAGTGTAGAGCAGTGCGCGCGCACCAAAGACCAAGTATAAGATAGACTGATTCTATTTAAGACGAGCAAAAAACCGTTTTGTGTCTCTTTTTAGCACATGGAAACTCACACTGTGAAAAAATGCAACTAAAAAATGGAAAATAAATAATAGTTTAAAAAAACTAAAAAAAACGCTTTAAAAAATAAAAATAAAAAAAAAATAATAAATTTCAATTCACTATTCTTATAGTGCAGTAAAAAATCTTAATAAGCAATTATTATATTGTTATATCCAGATCAAAATTTGTAAACAATTCTAAATATTGATAAAATAAATAATAATAGTTTAAAATATTTTATTGTAAAAAAGCGTGGGGTGCTTTATAAGATGTTATCAAAATGATAATCCTTGACAATTGACACCATGCACCCCACGCTTTTTTACAATAAAATATTTTAAACTATTATTATTTATTTTATCAATACTTAGAATTGTTTACAAATTTTGATCTGGATATAACAATATAATAATTGCTTATTAAGATTTTTTACTGCACTATAAGAATAGTGAATTGAAATTTATGATTTTTTTTTTTATTTTTTATTTTTAATTTTTAAAGCGTGTTTTTTAGTTTTTACCCTTTGGGTACGGAACCCTAAGAATGATTCTCTAATACACTAAATTTTAGTGTCAAACTCAGTTTAGTAGTATCAAAATGTATGAACATCTCAACTAAAATCAGGTTAAGTTCAGGTTTTATTTTTATTATAAGTGTACCATCCCTATTTTACATGCCTATTTTTTTCATGTTCCGACAGAAATACATACCTAACCATGTTAATAAAATAAAAAGGGAAATATTAAAATTATGTACCTACATGTTAGATTTTCTTTATATTTACTCAATCAGGCCTAGACGAATCTGCGTTTAGTTTTTTACTGTACGAAATGCAATCTGCAACAACGTAAACTCAATAAAATAATTGAATCAATGTGACTTTATTGGCATGACGAGCGACGACTTGCATCGAGGGCAATGCACCGAATGACAATAATCGATTAATGTTTTCACTTGAGATGCTTCGTTTGTTCAAAAACAGCTATCGAGTGATAATACAACTGATGTTTATTCTATTGTAATGCCTCCTTGTTCATTCATTACTTCACAACAACTTTTTTGAATGACAGCGTGCACCGCCGTATTGGTTTAATCGAATAATGGAATAAAAAATGGCTTCATCACGAATGGGTATGATGTATGATGGATGCCAGTAAAATTATCATTAATTATTAATTACGGCGAGTAATTAACAAATATCATGCGATACATTATTGTGACGTTTCTTAGAAGCCGGACAATTACATTGCATCCCATACCATCGTGGGAGTGAGAATAGCCGAGATAAAATGTTTTAAAAGTTCTTATAGAATATAAGACAGTAGCTAAGTTTCTTTCATTAATAATTCTGTTATATTTAAACGTACTTTAACATTTTATTTGAATTAGTCAGGCGCAGTACAAACCATAAAGAGCGAGTTAAATTGCGGTCAATTGATCGAGGAAAAATAAATAGAATGAAGCTGTAGCTACGAACACGTCTCTTATTACTCGATCTGACTTTATTTCTCCAAGTAACCAATAACATAATAACATTAGCCCTATTTTAGTGTAGTTGTTTTGAAGTATAGACCGAAGTGGTGGCAAAGGTCTCGATAAGGCTTAATTATGTTGGTAGGTAGGTTTGATAGTCTTCGACGATTCGCCGGATGTAATAACGTGCGTCCATACATAGTGAATTGCTCTAATTCGCATTATCAGTATCAGTTGCAAACATTAACAAATAAATATTGACTTAGTAATAAAAAATGTTTCATGTATCATCCAGTTTGATGACCTATCAAAACGAGTACAGAACGGATCTAAGGGAAATGAGATATTAAATGGACATTGAATTACTTCTTATCAAGTCATTGATAGTTAAGAAAAAAGTCACAAGATATGAGTATCAACTTTGACTTTTCATATCATCAGTAGAACATGTGCTCATTAACTGCTGAAGGGAGTGAAGTATGCAAGTGAATCATATCTTCGGGTTGTGTTAGACGCGTTTAATATGTGCCAAAGGCTTAAAGGCTAAACTACTGCATTATTAGTGAACTTTATCTAAAAATAAAACCTGCGTGACGTTATATGCGATTAGAGAGATGTTACTGTGAAGAGGGCGTGGGCGGGGATTGCTGCTGGCTGTATTTACCCGATCGTGCGTCAATTTGCTTTACTACTGTCGTCACAAGCTTTTATAAAGACACTTATAATTGCAACGTTATTTCACCCCTCTGTTTATCTTTACTTCATTTACCGACATAATCGGTGTGTACCTACGAGGAGTTGTAGGTATGGACTGTAAATAAATTGTTCGCTTGCGTAGTAGATACACGCTGGATACGTCATTCGTGACGCTTTGCATACCTATGATTTATACGTTTTATCTACTCAGTTCTCGATGGTTCTTATTAAGATTTTTTCGTCCCTGACCGGAAGACGCAGTGTAAGTAGGCCTCCAACAAGGTGGAGCGACGACCTGACTAAGGTTGCGGAACGCGTTTAATGCGGATACCACAGGACCGATCTGTTTGGCGAGCCTTGGGGGAGGCCTATGTTCAGCAGTGGACATCTTTCGGCTGGAATAATGATGATGATTATGTTACTCAGTTTATTGCAAACTAATTTTGTGATCGGATTGGGATTCAATGAATTTTAATGTTCGCCTAACTGTTTTTAGCTCTTACCCCAGTCCAGTCCAGCCGCGGTTAAAATGATAATAGCATTATTACATTATGTATTACGTCAATTACAGGCCCATTCGTGTTTTTCTCATACTCGGTCCATTGAACAATCAACCGCCTACGTAATCGACGGATGGCACCATAAATCACGGCTGTGTCCTCTGAAGGGAACATAGCTGATCGAGTCGACCTTGCGCCACACCCACGAGCCCTGCATTTTATCCATTTTCTCCCTCGTATACAACGATATCTTGCAAGAAACTCATCAAACTGGCCAGTCTTAAGTGCCTCCACTAGAGCTTTTTGTGTTAGGAAAAAAGAGGAAACCACTGTGTCACGATGAATACTATCAATCAACGTTAATGCTTTCAGCAATTTATAAAAATAAAGTTTTAAGTAGTTCGGTCACAGTGTTTTAAAACCTACTGATCTTAGTAGTTCTTTCGTGACTTGGCGTTTTTGGTGTTTGCTGATCACGATAAAAATGAACGTTTTATGAGCAAATGTCGTCTAGACATAAGTCTGGGCCCGCAGACAATTGTATTGGGAGCACCGTACGCGCATCTTTTGTAGTTGTCACGGCTCACCGAGCCCGATGAAGCATATCCATTTAAAACACTTTAATTCAAATTGATATAACTCCAACTCCGTCACATTTAGATTTAGAGTTAAATTAGCAAATTATTCCAGTTTGTCGCTCAACGACCTTATGACGTTTGACGAGACGAGTAAAATGATCTCGGTCAATTTAAATTTATCAAGGCTTCTGCTCCATTACTGTTGGAGTGACATAGATCTTAAGGTTAATAAGCTGTATGGTCCAATCAGCCCTTTTGTTGCAGCGTTGATGAAGTGTGCGGTTGGTTGACACATTTCAATTAATCGAATCAGTTGCAATATTTTTTTTGTACTTTCGTTTAAAGTTACATGTTGAATCTTTTCATAAGTTTTTGGCCAAAAAAACAAACGTTTTCATCATGAGCTTATTGTATTGTCATCGGAACTCTACAATCTACTGGACTCTTACTGGACTATTGGAGTAGTGTTGAATTCCAGTTGCACCATTTTGTTTACATTATTAGTTCAAACTTAACAAGTTTGGTATGAAGTATCTTTTTGTATTTATTTTTTTCAACTTCATTTTTTATTACTTTTACGGTCATCCCGTGAAACCATATATTTCATACTAAATACAAATTGAAATATAGATGCACAGAAAAAACCCCAGAAAAAAGACCAATGCTGGGAATCGAACCCAGGTCCTCAGCATTCTCAGCATGAATGCTGAGGACCTGGGTTCGATTCCCAGCATTGGTCTTTTTTCTGGGGTTTTTTCTGTGCATCTATATTTCAGTTTGTATTTAGTATGAAATAAATAGTTCAAACTTTATAATAACTGAAGCTGAAGTACAGATTGGTTTCAAGCTGCGTACTCCCACGTATCCACAACGACAGCAATAACGCTAAATAAGAAATGGTCTGAAACGTTGCGCGCGCTGGCAGAATATGCTGTGAATATTACTCTCTGGTCACTTTTATATGCAAATATGGCTATCATATTTCATGCACCATAAAGCAATGACGCATGGAGGCTTACGTTTCCAAGGCAATTTGGGCATCGCGCCAGTTCCCTACTTTTTGAATTCGCTTGCTGCTAGTAATAAATTAACTCGGTACGCTACAAATATTGCAACAACTAAATAAAGAAATGTATGGTAGTTCTATTGTGGAATGTTTTTACCGAGTGATTATGCCGGCTTCCATATTGCAGCGGCGACAGTGCGCCACTTATAATTGATAGGGCGCATTGTTTATCAGTGAAGGCATTAACATTCTAGATAGGAACGCGTGGGTTGAATGAAAATGATTCTGAAAAAGTTTGAGTCACTTGCCGCCTAGCGAGGCGCCGCCGCCCGCCTCAGCCTTAAAAGGCTCTTGGGCAAAAACGCGCCGCGAAGCCTCCGTCATTCAACAGCTCACGCACACACCGAATGAATGAATCAGAGGGGCGCCCACGCTAGCCTCGTCGCACAATAAGACAAAAGCTCTCAATATGGTGCCAGCACATTGCACTACTTTGCTAATGGCGTCGCGTCTGGTAGCCGGAAAAAATAAATGTATAAAATATTAACTGTGGCGTTTAACACTGCTGTTTCATACTAGGAAGTTGCAGTTATGATCAGTAGGCACTGTGATTTCCTGATAAGGCGTTTAAATAGCGTGTAATGTTATTTTTATGGTTTTTATTTATTAACGGCTTAAGATTTACATAGTATACCTACATCTTCATCAGGGTCTTTGATAATAATCCGAATATTCGCCATCATCATCCCACCCTATATACGCCCACTGCAGAGCACAGGCCTCCTCTCAGAATGAGAGGGCTTGGGCCGTAGCTCCCACGCGGGCCCAGTACGGATTGGGAACTTCACACACACCATTGAATTTCTTCGCAGGTGTATGCAGGTGTGTCCGAACATTAAGGAAAGTTAATCTATATACCTATGTAAATAAGATTCAATTAAGTATGTACATTTTGCACGTAAACGCATCACTTCAAAATGGCTGTATCTACATAGTTAGCTAATCCTTTTTTGTGGTATTTGTAATTTTCATAACAAGGTTCGTATTAAAGAAAAGCTAGAAAAAAGAACAAACTATATTATAGCCGGAGCGGACAGGTACTTAATAAAAAGAAAAAATAGTACGGCGATGGAAATAATAGGAAGATGATCGTCACACAAATACATAGGTATTTCTGACATCTAGCAAGATTAAAAAAACTGAGATCGGATATATCATTAATGACATATTTAATTATTGCAGCAATGCGGCTATATCGGTGGATGTGATAAAATATTCTGGAGCAGTACAAAATAATACCAGTAAATTGGTAGCAGCGATTGGTAATTATGTGTAATTAGTGGATTGTTAAAGCTGGGTTGCAATACTTGCAATCCGCGGGCGCGCAGTGTCGCGGACTGACACGTCGCCGGCATCCGGTGCGCTTACGCACGTCTTCCGCACGCGAAATGAATATATATTGATGGAAATTAAGTAAAAACAAGCGATATTTTATTACCCAGCTAATCGGTTTGTCAGAAATGCTGCTGGACAATCGCGATCAAAGCTGGACCGATCGTGCCGTTTTGTACGAATGATGAAGGGGTGAAGGTATGTCGTACAGTAATGCTGTCGGCTCGATGTGATCTAAATGATAATTTAACCAGCGTTTTTACTTACAGTGATTCAAATACTTATGCGTTGGTAGGTATAATCGACTATAGCAGAATAAAAACAATAAGGCTGATTATCACATTGACTTTTAAGTGAAAATAGCCTTTGATTTTTAGAGCCATACTAAGCCAGATAAAGCAATTTCTTGGTCGACTATACATAGCATAAGTGTCATTGATATAAAGGTATGCTCTAAGTAGCCGAACGCTTTTCAGTAATTTGAAATATGCAAAACAGTCCTATTATTGTTATAGTGCAGTGTAGGTAGGCTTCTAAGCAGATGAAGCGACGACCTGGTTAAGGTAGCGGAAACGGGTTATTTGGGGGAAGCCTATGTTCAGCAGTGGACGTCATTCGGCTGAAATGATGCGACAAAGTACTAAAATGTTTAGCTTCTTATGAACTTAACTGTACCCAGGTACATAATACGCATAAGCAAGTCCAAACGTGTCTGTTTATGACATTAAAAGTTTGCTACATGTGCAGATATGGTAACGCCAGAGAGATGTAGAGTTTAATAACAGCATCGTATTTTTATAAATCGGGTGATGGGTGTCGGTATCATTAATCATTATCTACACATTCTACTCAAGAGCAAAGAAACAATTAGCTTATATTGCCTCGTTTGTAGATAGGTACACAATGAGTCCTAATATGTATGCTATTCATCTTGCTTGATGTTGTTTGATTAGGTGATCTGTATGTTGGACACGCACTAAATTGCTTCACCCAAAATTTCGCAGACATTCCATTGAGATTTTAATCTTTAGTACCTACTTAGCCAATAGTATCCACTTATGAACTCAGTTATTTATAATCCTTTTCTAGGAGTATTTATGGATTTACCACTTTGTGATGTTTTGAGTTTATCGGTTGTCATTTAATAGATTTTTTGATACAAAAAAAAATAGTCAACAATGACAACGCATTGAAAAATTTGTAAGGAAGCGGGATATGGTTAAGATCTTTCTAAATCCTTACCACTCAATATTAGAAATGCGAAAGTAAATCTGTCTGTCCGTTACCTCTTCACGCCTAAACCGCTGCACCAATTTAGACAAAAATTGGTATCAAGATACTTTGAAATCCTAGGAAGAATATAGGATAGATTTCATCCCAGAAAATTACGTGATCCTTGCGAGATAGCGATAATAGTAGATTGTTCAACAAGGGACTAAAACAAGCCATAATGACACAAGATATTTAGCCACCCGAGCAGAGCGAGGGTGGCTATAATTCGCGTGTCATTATGGCAGTTTAGTCTCGCGTTAAACACTCTACTTTTCACTTTGAATGCGAGGAATAAAACGATGTTTTAGGTATACTAATCTACAATATTACTTTTATACAACGTACGCTCAATACGAGCAATGGACGTCTGTTCAGAATTCAAATAGCAATTTAAATTTGTTCCGCGGATTTTTTTTGTTGAGTGACGCTTTAAATGTTTGCATTTTAGCCAACAGATTCAAACTTGAAAATTATTTCATTGCTAATTGCACTAAGTATGCATAATAAAATGAATCTTTATTATAATTAAATAGATTAATTTTTGTAATTATTCATCGTGTTTCACAAAATTATTATTTTTTAAAATATTTTTTATACAGTTGTCATTTTGAGGTTATTTCCGCTCTAAACGCTTCCACAGACCGAAGTGCAGGGCGCTACGAAGTGCTACGGAGCGCTTCAGAGCGTCCGCAGCGCGCTGCGGTCTGTGGAAAGCTTTAAAATTGTCTATGCCCAGTCACTGAAAATGGCAATAATCCTCCATCCACAAACACCGTGATTGGCAGTTTAGGGGTTTCCAAAGTAAATTAAAAAAATTTACTTTAATCCCTAGAGATCAAAAAAGAGCTTTAGTCCCGATATGCAGAGACTAAAGTAACATTTTAAGAGCATGATAAGTGAAAACGAATTTTTCACAGACAGAGTCGCAAGCAATAGCTAGATTTAGGTAAATTACTTGCCAAAACAAAAAAAAAGCGCTTGAATTTTACAAAGCGCACTCCTTTAATAATTAACAATGTAGCATTTTCTACTACGAAATTCCATTTTTGTATTTTGGCTGTGATTTAGGTACCGCACTCTGACTAGCTGTATTACAACCTTGTCCTATTTCTCAGAAGCAACGGGTACGAGTTGCAATCTCGTATCAGAGTGATCTACAGTTATGGACGGTACGCGTAAAAATTGACTCCTAGATCCTCGCTGATTGATTGGTCTGATAACTGCAATTAGAATTCATTCAATAATTTATAAGCTGTTATGCATGCAAAAAATGTTCTATGAAGTCGGTTGTTAGCTACTGATGAATTAGCATTTGCGTCCTTTACATGAGCCGCCGGGACTGGCGCCGCGTCGCGCCGATCACATTAGAACACGGGAAATTACACGGCTTGTTGAGATAACTATGAATATGATTATACTCTTTACCAGTTAATTATGTAGCTGCAAGGGAAAAATCACGCAACTCGTCAGCGTCACACTGGCGATGTTTCACCACAGTTTCATCGGGATATCACGTCGCTCTCACGACCCATTTTCATTAACTGAAAGCATATATTATTGTATGCAGATACATAAATATGAGCTTAGTCATATCAAGATAGGTTCGGGCCATTATAACATACAAGTAAGACCTGATTAATGTGATGCAATAAATTTATTTGCTCGATTAATTCAGCGATTTCATTTATATCATTAATTGTTATTCGGTTTCCAGGATTATTGTATGTAATTTATCCGAGTGTAATAAATTACCAATCTCTTACGCTTTAATGTAAGTAGCTTAGATGACTGAATAAATACAGCGATAACGATATAGATTACACGTTAGGACATGTTACGTGTATGTACTGTAAGCACATATAGGTTATGGTGGTATTTAATCTGGGCTTGCCATGGTTTAGACGTAAACGTTTTCAGGCCACAGCGGGAAGGCCACTCGATTGTCGTCACAGTATATATGTCAGTTGTTTTTGTTCGATTGTGATTGGTGGTATATGGACAATAACTTAAATGAAAGAGTGTAAAGGAGTTTCTACAGTGAGGAGTGAGGCAAGTCTGACACAGTTACACATTACTTGGAATAGGGGATGTTATTTTGTAGCGTGGCGTAATGATTGTGAAATCAGTCAGTGTGAAATCAGTTGTTGATTGTAATTCAGATTGAGGGTAAATTAAGTTAGTGTGTGGATTTGTTATGGCTTAGCCGGTGATTATCAGTCGGCATTGTCTAAGCTGTATTAAGATAAATACCGCACGCGCCGGCGCAGCGGGCGCCGCGTAAACAAAGATACTTAATACTTAATACTGCGCCGCGAATGATCTATCTCGTGTCTATCTCGCGGTGGCTAGTTATTACAGTGCCATTATCACTTTAGTATAGTTAATCACACCGGTCGATAATGTCAGATAATGATCTGCGTCTTACAAGGTATAGAAGTGATTGCTTGACTTCAACTTGAGAATCTTAAATTAAATATATAACAGCACGAGTTTGATCTAATTTTATGATAGTCGCTTGATCGTGCTACAATGTAGTGCCTATTTGTGACCTCAAATATTGCAATTTTCAATGGAAATGTTTCAACTATATCATTGTATTCATTAAGAAATGGTGAACCGCGGTCACTGAAGATGTTCAAATAAATGCATAAATTTGGAAGGTTATAAATTATTTCACTACAAAAATGACTAAATTTTCACCAAAAACGGTTGTAAGTCCGCTTTTGTAGTAGTGCACTTGCGCAATCAGCAAAACAAAATAAAGACATCTTTGTGATTATATGTTTGATTTAACATTATGAAATAATAGTTAGGTACCTAACCGCCTGTTAAATATCGTTTCGTGTTTTCTAAGAAAATTCATTAATTTTCACACATTTAAAAAATAATTGAAAATTTTTTGGTTTCATTTCTTTGCGTAATTTTTATTGCGCAACCATTATCTCCCTATTTTGTGGAGTTCAGTAAGCGGATTTATACCTGAGCAGTGGCCTTATCAACGTATTATCCTTGACAATGAGGCGGTAGCGGCCAAATTTTTCGGATCCGATGTTAATTTCGTTCGGAGTGAAATGTATCCCACCTTGTACGTATTTTTTGAGATTCCAAGGGAAGTTTTTATTTAATATTCCCAGCAAATAACCCCAGCAATATCCCAAAAAAATTTAATGGTCCATGTGCCGAATTTTAAATTTTAAAATTGAAACATCATGCCTATTTTACAAATTTGGTATAAACTAAGTGTTTTTTAGGGTTCCGTACCCAAAGGGTAAAAACGGGACCCTATTACTGAGACTCCGCTGTCCATCCGTCTGTCTGTCCAGTGTCCGTCCGCCTGTCATCAGGCTGTATCTTATGAACAGTGATAGCTAAGTAGACAGTTGAAATTTTCACACATCATGTATTTCTGTTGCCACTATTACAAATACTAAAAATAAAAAAAATTTGAAAATTAAAGGTTCAGTCATACAAGAAACCTGTTTTTATCAGCATTTTTATCTCGATCTTTATAATGGCGTTAACTATATAGACACTTGCAATTTTCACCGATTATGTATTACTGTGGCCAGTACAATAACAATTAATAAAAATCTAATTGTATCAAATATTAAGGCGGGACCTAACTAACCAATATAAAATGATCCCACACTGCATGTATTTTACTTAGAAGCAGGGTTCTGCTAACACTGGATTATTATAGTTACGGCTGCTTACAGCGTATATTTTGACATATCTAAAAATTTGTACGGAACCCTCGGTGCGCGAGTCCGACTCACACTTGGCCGGTTTCTTTTATAATACTTATTTTCTAAAAGTGTGTCTTTTCTACTTTCCTCATTCTCGAAATAAATAGTAGAGTATTTAATTTGGATGACACAATCTGAACTTCAAGCGATTATATATTTGCTGTACCTAATAAGTTATTTTCATCCCTTGGTTATAACGAAATACTATTAACTACTTATACATTATTTCTAAATATTTTATATGAAAATCATACATCGTATACGCATCTTTACTATTTTGCGTTACCGGTTTGCGTCACTCTGCGTGACCGACTCGTAGAATATTCTGCGTCACCGTTTGCGCTATTTGCTTCTCCCACAAATGCTTTAAAAATAATCTAAGACTAGGTACTTAATATCTAGGTACTTTAAAGATCGCACTATTTTTATACTACTATTATAAAATTACTATTATATTAGACGTAAACTTTTCAGCAGTGTAGTGTAGCTTAGCAGATGTTACCAAAGTTAAATTATTTTGCATTTGATTACCATACCAATTTAGCATGCGATATCAGCCGTTCAAAGGTAGTACTTTGCCCTTTAGCTTAGTGTTGATAAACTTATTGCTATTTATCTTGGCGCTAACTAGGTGCCTAGTTGTATGTTTTACACGGCAGCATACCGATGTTATTCATAATTGCTGTTATTCCTCAGTGTCGCCGGCGTTGACTAATTTTCCGGTGTGCACTACGCCTCGCCCTGTATGGACATGCATAAGTTGGAAATGAATAAGGTAGTCGAGTCATGCAAACATGTTAACTTCATCAGGAAAAAGGCAATGTTATACTACTTAAGCTGTCATTTTGATCCATGTAAACAAATATTAATCATGCATACTTTTTGTTCCAGTCTTTTGAAATTCACGACGTAGCCATTAACGCAAATAACACCACTAACTTCGCACTTCGTTAGATCTTCATGATATCATTTGAGTATTTTGAGTATTGTAATTTATCAGTACAAACAAACAGTGCTTGTTGAGTTTGGCAGTTCAGCGAGTACATATATGCCTACGATTCTGGTCGAGAAGATACTAACTTGTCTAGTGAAATCTTAGTGGAATTGACTAAACTCCTTGTCATCCCAGTAATTAGGACAAAGCTAATGACATCACAATTAATACTGTCCATCGTCATAAATACCAACGTTTTACAATACAAAAATCTATTTCATATAAGGACGATGGATGAGGGATAAGGGGACAAATGTATACTTTCCACTTTGCCAAAAGTTTAAATAGTCGAAGTGTCATATGAAGAGGATAGGATAGTAGGGTCGATTCCTGTCATTCAACTCTCGCCGGCGATACTCGGTCGCTGTTGCGGAGATAGTGGTCGCTGGTGGCGATGGCGGTGGCGGCCGGTGGTGGCGCGGGAGGCTGTCGGAACAGGTCCGGCGCACGCGCGGGGCAGAGTCGCGCGGCGGCCGGCACTCGCGCCAGCGGCCATGGTCTGCCACTCAGTGCACGGGCCGCCTCGCCGCCGTGAGCCTGCGTGTGCGTGGCCCTCTGTGCGACCCACACTACTCCCGCTGACCCCACGTATCCCTACGCCGCGCCGCTCACCGCAAACGTCGTAAACAAAACTTTGACAGTTAGCGATACGAAATTCGCGAGCCACCGTCCCACACGTGAGCCTGTCCTGTTGACTGTTTACATTTTTGTGCTAATTTTTGATATTATTTAACTGCTCCTTCAATAGTGTTTCGCGAGTGAAGTTAATAATCTGAACGGTACTGGAAAACCGCGACCTGAATTTAAAGGTAAATTATCTTTTTTTGTTAACATTTCCAGTTAAACATTATTTGTGTCCATGCAGGTTGTTAAACACGTACTGAGCGTTCTATTATTGAACTGACAAAAAGTTAAACGTTAAAACATTTGTTTTAATTAGTTGAAGGGTACGTATGTTAGATGTTTAGAAAGTTAGTTGAGTAACTACAGAACAAGTTGAATTTTCTCGTACTTGTAAGTAAGTAGTAACTACGCAAGGCTCTCGAGTATTAATGTAACCGCTCGCGCTGGGTCAAGATAAAAAAAAATATTTGTCCAACTTAGGCTTTAACCTTATTTTATGCCTTCAACGTACTTGTGTGTCTCGCAATGTTGTTTAGTTGTTTATACATTCCTACCTATTATGAAACCATTCAAGTTTATTACAATCGCACATTTGGCGATGCCAAAATTACCTACCAGTTTTTCTTTATTTGTGCAATGTGTCCAATACAAAAAGCCATAATAGCATATTTCTCAATGGTAAGTAATATTTTATAGGTAAATGTTTAGTTACTTTTCTGACTAGTGCCGACTAAAAATACACTTGCTTCCTCTGACCCCAAACCCCAAGGCGAAGGTAAATTCATTAATTATTAATCTGTGCTCTAAGCCTACCTAGCCTAACTTGCCTAGCTAGTTGCACCTAGGTCGTAAATAATAATAAGGATTTTTCCAAGTCATATCTCTTTTTGATTATTACCCACTGTTATTTATTTATTCCATAAAAATATTATTGGACGTTGGTATTGATAAAAACCTGTCCAAGTGCGTGTCGGGAATCTCGGGAAACGCGCAGAGTAGGGTTCCTTATCTACTAGGTAAATATGCGGCAAATATTCAATATTAGGTTTTCATCGACTTAGTACTCGTTAACTTAATAGCTGTGAGTCATCCATTTAAATTCGTCAAATACAAGTTGTTTTCAAATTATTCCGGAATATTTCGACATGTAGTTTGATCGGTTTTTCATTGTAGTCATTTTGAGCATTGATAAATTAAATGAATAGAATTTGAAAACCACATTGAATAATCTAATTATTATAAACTATTTTATTATTATTATTAGTAGGCAAACCATCAATAAAAACATGTCAATCGCTTTCATCATCTTTACATATTTAGTAAGTGTATTCGTTACTTCATCGTACTACTGAAAGTTATAGGTAACTAAATCAAACATAATGTGTAAAGAGTCCCACTGCAGGCCACAGGTCTCCACTCAGAATGAGAGTGCTTGGGCTGCAGTACCCACGCGGGCCCAGTGCGTAATGGGCACTACCACACCATTAAGTTTCTTCACCTTAGCTCATGGTAAAACTCAAATGTAATGTCGTACATAAATTCCGAGAAAGAAAGAGGCGCGAGCCTGGGATCGATCCCTCGACCCTTTGCTTAAGAGGCCATTGGTCAAACTACTAAGCTACTATGACTTTAAAACTAATTGTTAAATAGTCATTAGTTACACATCGAAGTTAGTTGCCAACAAAATTGCTGGTAGTCGTAGCTATAGATAGGTGAAATGAGTAGGTAGTCGTAGCATTGCCGTAGCAGTATCGTAGCGTGCCTACCATCGCTATACGTCCACTGCTCAGGATGTAGTTTCAGTAGTTTGTCTAAAAAAAAAATTATTACTCCATCATACTCGTAGGTTCAGTTTGAAAGCCCATGCCTTTTTCATTATTCATTTATTTGTATTCGATCTATATACCACTGCAATAAAATAGTAACCGTTGTAAGTTTAAGTGTTTCCTTGTATGTAAAAGTTCTTTGGAACAACTGAATTTTAAAAATTCTTTCACATATGGAAAGCTACAATACTCCAACTTAACTTAGAATACCTTTTATCTCGGTGAAGTGCGAAGTTCCCGTAGGACGCAGATTTATTATTATTACACAGGTGTCCCCAGAGCCAACGGCAAAACAAAGAGGGTTGATAGAACAGTTTAACTTTCATAAGCCATCAGATCAAGCAAATTTCACAATAGTAAAAATTTCGTAGTTTTCGGGATATTGGCTGGGACTTTTATGAAAGCACAATCAAGCAGGATTTGTATACCTAAAAGTGTTAAAAAATAACTTTCAAAAAAAATAAGGTACTGCTGAGATGGTACCCGGTTTATTCACACAAGTATTCTTAATTCAATAATCTAAAGCAAACCTTTTAAGAGAAGTGTGTAGCAACAACTAACTACAGTATAATTGTGACAGCTCGTAATAATCTTTATAAATGTGGTTTCAATAAAAACCTTCCGTCTAGCCATTATATTGCAGTAAGAATAAAAACTTTTGATATAAACATTAAATTAAAAACAAAAAAAATACATGATCAATATAAAAGACAAGACCAGACGACATTCTCATTGCTATTTCAATTGCAGACATTACTATCATTAGAATGTTACAATAGTAGGCCATATATGTATAATAATATACATTTTTGTATTCCAATGAGTCAGGTAATATAAAAAAAATACAACATTTTTCTTTACGAAAACATTAAGCAAAATATAGTCTATATAAATATGCGGTCCCGTTGCCACCGTTTGGACACGAACCCTAAAGACTAACATAGGCATGTAACTATTATCATTACTAGTACCTAGTTGACTCGACAGGATAAAGCATGTATGGATTTAACTTGTCTAGACAAGCCCCGTGACGTCAACGACTGTTTCACGCGTTTTCAGCGAACAAGCCATGAGTCAGCCCTTTCCAGCACACTCATAAACATATCTACAATTTTATTACAAAGTGTTTTTTTATTGATAGTCTCGTCACGTCTCTATTGTCACTATTTTAATATGCCGTAGGTATTATTTAGGGTCCCGTACCAATGGGCGCCAGTGACCTATTATTACTAAGCCTCTCATCTGTCACAGGACTGTATTTTTGAACTATAATAGATACTTAGACATTACAATTTTCAGCGAAATATTGCCGCCATAAAAGCAAATAATGATAACAGTTTTTAATGATTCACGGTTAATGACATTAGATTTATTTACTAAGGGCTTGTATCTCCCGATGTTTGACGCATTTACTATCATTAGTTGTCATTACGAGTGTCTCATTTCTGGTATACTCTATCGTGACGATGTGACGATGGTAAAATGCTCCGAAATATAAGGAGATCCTTAAGTAAAATTGTGGTTTAAATGCTGCAGAAAATATTTTTGGTAAATAGTAAGTCCAAACTAAAGGGGCTTACGTGTTATAAATATTACAATCGATCTTAATTAATAATGGCAACACACATAAATGTCTAACTATTCATTAATTC
This sequence comes from Archips xylosteana, assembly GCA_947563465.1. Taxonomy (NCBI): domain Eukaryota; kingdom Metazoa; phylum Arthropoda; class Insecta; order Lepidoptera; family Tortricidae; genus Archips; species Archips xylosteana. Next base: position 15,326,561 of record OX387347.1, on the reverse strand, counting down.
ATTCACTCATTCATACTTTTAATAATAATATTTCATAATTTCATCAAAATTGCGAAACTTTTATCTAGGTATCAAAAACTGAGTCCTGTGACAGAAGGATGGACAGACAGTGAAGCCTTACTAATAAAGTCTACTTGACGTCCTTTGTGTACGGAACCCTAAAATAACACAAACAATACAAATAATTAAAAAGGTCTAGTTTCTAGTTTAATGATTCTTACTTATAATTTACCTTATTTTATTACTTGCTTCAATTAAAAAAAATTTACCTAGACGCAACTTGATTTTTTCAAGATGATATTTTTAATTAATTCTTCAAATACATTGATAACCTTTAAGACTAAAGATAAACAAGTGAGAGTAAGCTCTACAGAAAACGAGGCAATTCTCACGGGCTCGCGGCTTGGTATTGCCAAGTCCACAAAAGAAGAATTGCTCAGTAGTCTTCAAAATATGGCCAGTCATCTGGTAGATAAATCTTGCTAAGCCTTGTATTTTTCAATTAATAATTTTTGTAAACATTCTGTTTTGTAACTTACTAAGTTACTGTTCTAATAATGTTGCTACTTACAGAGGGTAAAACACGGGATTTTTTTCAAATTATCCATGTATTCCATTACGTAATTAATATTATTTTTAACGTAACGGAATACATATTAACGGGTTTATAATTAGTATCGGAGTACTAATTTCAATTAATATACTGCTTGATTGAAAATAATTAGATTCGCCTATTTACTACCTCATTTGCGCAAAGGCGTTCTTTTTCGTCACACTTCTCCATTTAGAAAGACGTCCAAAATACTGGCTGTACTTTTCCCAAGAAAAATAAATTGAAGTGTTGATATTTTACCCGTTCCATTTTCCATATTTTGGAATATAGCAAACGATTAAAATTGCTTGATATATCTGAGTTAGGCCGCAAAAGCGTTCTAAAAGTAGCCAAATCCGGCAAAAACGTGACCAAGCCGGCAACACTTATGAAGCCTAATTAAATGTAGTGTTCAGCCTGGCTGTTCCCGTCGTCGCAATGCAATTAGTATCCAAGGGAAGACCGTATTTACGAGCCTTTTGTTTTGCGAAGGAACATTATACAAACTTTTTTGAACATTGGCTGCAAAATCAGCAGTATTCATAAACTATGTGCAAAATCTTTTAGAAAAGAGCAACAATGCTGACACAAAATCGTTCGATAAACATAACTTTCGTTCATAAATAACTTAAAAAACTTATAAAACTTGGTGTAATAGAATAGAACATAGTTTCGTTTCGTATATTTATTATTTAATATAAAAATACACACTAATTTATATGAATTATTCATCAATTCCCAGTGCGCAACTGATTACTTTCTGAGATGTAGTGACCAAGGGCAGGCATGATTCACCATCGTGACGTGATGCAGCTGACAGTTTCCCTTATATTAATAGTAAAATTATAAATGAAGTCGGTTTATAAAAGCTAACTAATAATCTATCATTATTTATCGTCTGTATATGAATGAACTAAGTATGACTAAATGACTAACTGACTGACATATCTACTAACTACTGGTATTAGGACCTTTTAATTTTGCACAGGGCTTACTTTTTTTTCATGTAGGTGAGTACTAAAAATGGAATTTCCGAATTTATTATGGGATAGCAATTTTCCAAATAAGGGCAAAGCTGCTAGCGTAAGTCAAGCCAGTAAGTATACTTTATACAGGGTTATTTTTAATTCACTGACATCCTCTTAACCCTGAATTCCTATCACTCAAACAAATGTTTTTTGTTTTACGACTTTTTAAAATGAAGCACTTTTTTTCCCATACAAATAAATACACAGAGTATCGTAAAAATAAGAGGAAATCTCAAATTTTCAAAACGTTATTACATTAAAATATTAAGTTATGACAAAAGCCGTAAAACAAAAAACATTTGTTTAAGTGGTAGGAGTTTAGGGTTAAAAGGATGCTAGTGAATTACAAATAACCCTGTATTTTGTAAGATAGTAACGTGAGTGACTGACTTGCAAAGTGCAGCCCGAAACACTGGAGCTTGTGACCTTGATTATCATACAAAGTGATTTTTTCAAAATGTCTTCTGGGAGAGAACTACATAGGTATGCTTTTATTTCCTCCACGGGGGGCACGCGGGCTTATTAGGTCACTGGTCTATTTTTGTAAAAATAATATTCCTATTATATATATTATCTAACTTCGATTCAATTGAATACAGGGGAGTATTCTTGGGCCACTATTATTTTTACTAGCAATTAATGATTTACCAAATTCTATTAAGCAGGACTGTATTATTTTTGCCGATGATACTACCCTAATAATAAAAGGTGATAAAAGAGACCTGTTTGAACTTAAGGTCAATGAAACGTTGTCAGATGCTATTGGCTGGATGCAAAGCAATAATTTGAAACTGAATATAGCAAAGACCAAAGCCATACAATTTACTCCTTATAATGGAAACCCAGTACCTTTAAAAATTAGCTATGATAAATCGAATGTAGAATTAGTTGACATGGTTACTTTTTTGGGATTCAACATCGATAAAAATTTGAATTGGAAGCTCCACGTGGACCACGTATGTAAAAAACTAAATCGACTTGTCTTTGCCTTGAAAAGACTAAGATAAACAGTATCAACAGAAGCAGCTCTTACAGCATATCACGGGTACGTCTCGTCTGTCTTAGGCTATGGTTTACTACTATGGGGAAACTGCGTAGACATAGAGAGAGCCTTCAGACTCCAAAAGAGATGTATGCGTGCTTTGGATAATGCGTGGTTTCTGGCAAGCTGTAGACCGCTCTTCAAAAAATTTAATATACTCCCGCTGCCATGTTTGTACATAAGGGACGCGTGCCTCCTTGTCAAGGAAAACCCACACTACTTCACACCTCGTAATGAGACCAGTACAAGACACACAAGGGTCCAATATATAAACCTTTACTACCAACCTCCTTGCCAATCTGCAATCTACAAGAAGAATTGTTACAATATGTGTATTCGCCTATATAACAATTGCCTGTAGACCTTAAACTAGAAAATAAGATATTATTCAAAATTAAACTAACAAAATGGCTCCAAGAAAAATGTTTCTATAGTATTAAAGAGTATTTGACATAAAATAATAATTGTAATTTGAAATCGTAATATTATAAATTTGACATTAGACTAAGTACTATAATTTGACATTGAAAATTTGTACACCTGCATGCAGGTTGAATACGCATGTACCTATATTTGCATAAGACCGTGTATCCGTATTCATACAAATAAATATATTTTGATTTGATTTGATTTTTTTTTTGAATTCGTCATTCTGAAGCTGATGACAACAAAAGCATGGGAAAGCCAACAATCACTGCGTTAAAATTTCTAAGAATACTTTTCTCGTTTATGACATGTTGATTCTAGTTTAATAATCTGAATTGACTGCGTCATTTCGTGGAAATCAACTGTCTGATATACAATAGGATTACCAACGGAAGTCAAATTAAATCGTTGTTAAACAAATGAAAGATTAAAGCATAGTTTATATTTAATGTGGTCTGGTTATGCACTTTACTTATGTAGATCATACTATAAATAGGTAGAGTGATATTATTGTCCTCCACATCAATTTCGATGACGGCGGCCCCGACTGCAATAAGTATAAGGAACTTAAAATTAAAAAATTGACGTACAAATGAAATTAGTTTGAGCTGTATGGCTCGCTAGACCAAGCTTAGGTCTAAGAAATCTCTATCGCAAGGTGCGCAGTAGGGCTGTCCTTGTGAATTGTAGACGTACGTATAGGAGGGTTTGGGTCTTTCTTTTAAAGAAGACTAATATAACATGTGTCTAAAATGTTTGTTTATCCGTAAAAAAACGCTTTATCCTGAAAAGATTTGCTAAGTTTCGTGACAGTGAACGATTACATAACTTTTTAATACAGGATTGATATCTTGTTCTTTTCACTGTGCGTATTTTTATGCATTCCAATTAAATGATGTAAACTAGATTTATTACCTATCTTTCACGGCTGATAATGATCTATGATAACATATTGATATCAATACTTAAGTACCTTTAAAGTGCCCAGTCGCATAAATTTGGACTACGAGTTTTTTAGTACATAGCACCTAGTAAGCATCGTATTAAAAATAATAATGATAATAAAATATTTTTTTTTGACCTCACAGAAGTACAGTAATGACTACTTGTCTTACAATACAATGCTGCAAAGTACCATTGCACCGTACCACCACAATTACCATTGCGAGGGACTGGAGTCCAAACTAGTAGTAGAACATCCGCACTAGACCTAGACCTTCAGCCATCTATTTAATGGATGAAAATAAATTTATATCAAATTTCATACATCAAAAAATGTATCTCAAGTGGGTTGGCTAAAAAAATTCTAGCCAGACTATGAAATCCTAAAAAAAAATATATTTTTATACATATAAAAAATATAATTTATAAATTAATTATAAATTATTTATTAATTTATTATTAATTTAAATATATATATATAAAATAATAAATATATATATATTTTACTTTTCTACTTTGGCTTTTGTATTATCTAAATTTCAAATAATCACAAATGTTATTTTTCGCTGTTTGTTTCCCATTATCAATAAATAAATAAATAAATAATTATATAATTATAATTATTTATAATTTAAAAAATATATTTATTTATAATTATTTAATCTATATATAATATAGGAAATCTGTAACAAGTGGGTGTCTGTACTAAGGCTATTTAGGATTAATTTATTTCTAGTTCGGATCATAGACTAGAGGTAGAGACCTCCTGAACAACATTTAAGTACAGCACAAAAAATATTATGCTTAGGTACGTAACTTTTGACATGAAAAATAAGACACAGTTTTGTGATTACATGTTTTTTAACCGACTTCAAAAAAAGGAGGAGGTTCTATGTTCCACTGTTTATATATTTTTTTTTTTTTTTTTTTTTTTTTCTATGTATGTTCATCGATATCTCCGCCAATTGTAGGCCGATTTTCAAAATTCTTTTTTTGTTTAAAAGAGCATACTCCCGAGGTGGTCCCATTGGCACTAAGTCAAGATCTGATGATGGAATCTTGGGTAAATCGACGGAAACCCTCAAATTTTATAGGCACAACTATGACGATGAGTCGATGGTTGAGTTTCTTGCCGAGATGATGGTTGATGAGATGATGGTTGAGTTTCTTGCCGGTTTCTGTTGAGTTTCTTGCCGGTTTCTTCTCAACAGGGTTTTTTCCGAACCGGTGGTAGATTTTTCGACGTTCATAGGAGCATCAATTTGATGCCTAAATTGAATAAAGAATTTTGACTTTGACTTTGACTTTGACGATTTTAGAATTTTTAGCATCTAGTCAAGCATTTTCATTCAGAAAATGTCATTTGGTAAACTGGATCTGATGAAGAAGATCACAGATGGCCAACGGAACTCCTCAACGGGTCAAATCTTGCAAGTTGAATTTAACCCACTTCCCGGTTTCTGAATTGAAATTTTGCATGCTTGTGTAAATTGGATGACAATGCAATATTATTGCAACATGGTGCTGGTCTGACGATGGAGCTGGATGGTAGCCATAGGAACTCTGTAATAAAACGACGCAACCCCGTCGAGTTTGGGCTTGTTTCATTTGTCTTGACGAGCACTTTGATCTCAGATGGTAACCAGGGTCTGATGATGGAGCTGGAAGATGGCCAAAGGCACTCCAAAGTAAAACGACACAATCCCGTCGAGTTTGGGCTCGTTTTATTCATCTTGACAAGCACTTTGATCCCAGATGGTAACCAGGGTCTGATGATGGAGCAGGAAGATGGCCAAAGGCACTCTATAATAAAATGACACAAACCCCGTCGAGTTTGGGCTCGTTTGATTCGTCTTGACGAGCACTTTGATCCTAGATGGTAACCAGGGTCTGATGATGGAGCTGGAAGATGGCCAAAGGCACTCCACAATAAAACGACACAACCCCGTCGAGTTTGGGCTCGTTTGATTCGTCTTGACGAGCACTTTTATCCCAGATGGTAACCAGGGTCTGGTGATGGAGCTGGATGATGGCCAATGGCACTCCACTATAAAGCGACACAATCCCATCGAGTTCGGGCTCGTTTGATTCGTCTTGACGAGCACTTTGATCCCAGATGGTAACCAGGGTCTGATGATGGAGCTGGAAGATGGCCAAAGGCACTCCACAATGAAACGACACAACCCCGTCGAGTTTAGGCTCGTTTGATTCGTCTTGACGAGCACTTTTATCCCAGATGGTAACCAGGGTCTGATGATGGAGCTGAAAGATGGCCAAAGGCACTTCACAATAAAACGACACAATCCCGTCGAGTTTGGGCTCGTTTGATTCGTTTTGACGAGCACTTTGATCCCAGATGGTAACCAGGGTCTGATGATGGAGCTGGAAGATGGCCAAAGCCCTCAACAATAAAAGTACACAACCCCGTCATGTTTGGGCTCGTGTGATTCGTGTTGACGAGCATTTTGATCCCAGATGGTAACTAGGGTCTGATGATGGCGTTGGAAGATGGCCAAAGGCACTCCACAATAAAACGACACAACCCCGTCGAGTTTGGGCTCGTTTGATTCGTCTTGACGAGTACTTTGATCCTAAATGGTAACCAGGGTCTGTACATGGAACTGGAAAGTGACCATAAGAACTCCGTAATAAAACGACGTAACCCTATCAAATTTGCTCTCGTTGGATTTGTCTTTATGAGTACTTTGGTAACCAGGGGCAAAAAGTACAGTGAGCAAAAAAAAACTTGTATTAAAAATAGATTTTGTAACAAACTTATTTCGAGGTCAAACTGATGATTTTATCCTACGTATCTAACAAATACGTATGTACAAATACAACTAAAAAGCAAAAAATAAAATAATTTTTAATTAAAAAATAAAACCGACTTCAAAAAACACCCAAAAACTAAAACGCAAAAAATAAAATAAAAATTGAACCGACTACAAACAAAAAGCATAGAAATATCTTTCTTCTAACGGTGAAGCCACACGAGCGTAATTTTGTGAGTCGTGAGCGGCAGAATTTCGGTTCGCGCCATACAATATGCGGGCCATCCCGTGACACTCACATGACACAATGTATGGCGCAATCGAAATTCTGCCGCTCACAACTCACAAAATTACGCTCGTGTGGCCTCACCCTAATCTGTTTGAAGTCGGTGACTCAGCACGAGCCAGCAGGAGTGGGCCTAGCCATCGACCTTACGTACTTACTATCTATTGGGTTTCTTTCTACCACTCCTGCTAGCTCGAGCTGAGGCACCGACTTCAAACAGATTAGGGTGAGGCCACACGAGCGTAATTTTGTGAGTTGTGAGCGGCAGAATTTCGATTGCGCCATACATTGTGTCATGTGAGTGTCACGGGATGGCCCGCATATTGTATGGCGCGAACCGAAATTCTGCCGCTCACGACTCACAAAATTACGCTCGTGTGGCTTCACCGTTAGAAGAAAGATATTTCTATGCTTTTTGTTTGTAGTCGGTTCAATTTTTATTTTATTTTTTGCGTTTTAGTTTTTGGGTGTTTTTTGAAGTCGGTTTTATTTTTTAATTCTTCCGTTATAAATTCTTAAAACATCATGCCGAACATTAAATAATTTTGTTACTTGGTTTGCTTATTTTATTATATTCAACATTTCTTTTTTTTCTTCATAAAAAAATGGTTAATGAGCTTTAAAATCTCTTCTGGCATCTTTATTAAACAAACCCATACTTTACTATTACGCAACTAAATGTAAACCTTTCAGCACGCGCAAAAACATAATTATCTAGACAGTTTTAAAATGATTCATTGTAGACAAAAGATTACAAGCCGATAGATTCAACACAAAGGGATCATTGTGAAAGCGTGTATTTTATCAGTGCGTCATCTATCCTGAAGATGACGTATTATTAGATAATCTATGCAACTATTTGAAGAATTTCAGAATGTCCAAGTCTCACACCGATTGCTTTTGATATCTTAATTGCCTGCCGATATCGTCGCATACCAAGATTACGGGGGTGACGTAGCTGCTCGGGTTTGTCTAGTGTTGAGGAAGGCGTTGTGCGATAACCACCTCAATTAAGTGCCCAAACAAATAAAAACGAAATTAAACACACGGAAATTTATACGCAGCGTATAGGTAAGTGCCTATAAGCACTACATCTAACTTAGTAAGTAATTAATATTATAAAAGCGTAAACTATTATAACGGTCACAGCGCTTTATATAATAACCAATATAATCAATTAGAACGGTATAAATTAATCATTTGTTATTGTGAACTAACTATTGACCTAATTTGTAGGTGCGAAATAATTAAAGTGTGGCAAATTTTGATTTCATTACAACTTGTTAGTTTGGACGTAGGTAGCTTGAAATTGCAGGCGTGTTGTTAGTACGAAGTAAACTTATCACAGCTTTAAATTTCAAATTGAATAACTTCAACTTAAGATGAATAAGTATTGACTAGGAACAGTGATACAAACTGTAATTTATATTTTATAAATCAAAAAAAAAGTTAGTGTACTTTTTATTTTGTAAAGTATTTTAGAAAGCCGATCCTTTTATCGGTTGTTGCCTGCTAATCGCTGATGTCATCTTGTGTAATTTCTTCGGAAAATTACGCACCTCAAGTTTGACTTATCATTATTATTATTGAAATCGACATCAGATATAAACCGGACAAGGTGCTCAAAAGTATCTCGACACATAATGCTCTTTATTTTGGAGTGCCTGTGTCCATTTCGTTATGGTTCATGAATATGTTATGCTAGAAACTGTAGGTGCGTTTACAATTTAATACAGTGACATTTTATTGAACACCACATACTAAACTTGAGCTTTTTCATCTAGATTTCTGTAAGTAGTGACTTGAAAAGGGACGAGGATATTGCTAGCCAGCAAAACGCCACAATCTTTCTTGTTGACTCAATCGGAATGAACAATATAAAACTAATATTCTTTACTTGAACACCAAAAACAGTACAGCAGTGGCGGGGCGTGAAATTTTTTGCAAGTAAAGCCGGAGCAAAAACCTTACTTAAATCTAAATAAATATCCTCTTCTTGAAAGTGCAGTAATGGAAGAGAAGCTTTTGGTAACTTCAAAAATTTAGACAACCCGGGGTAATCGGGTTGTTTGTACCTACCCTTTGCCACTGCAGTACAGTGACATTACAAAAATAAATATTCAGGCAGACAGTAGGCGATCTTATCGCTAAAAAGCGATGTTATCCAGACAACCAATTCATACAGTCAATGCAGAAATCAATAAATATGAACAGGCTAATGCAATTAAAATAATTAGATGCACTGCTGTAACTTTGATTTTATTTGAATGTGTTTCAAAACATCTAGGTAGTCAAGTTTTCGTTGTCCAAAGTTGGACGAGTCAAGTGTACTAAGTCGCCGGTCTATCTTAATAAGGAACTACCTCCTATAGCCAGAATGACAAAACTAAGTCTTGAAACTACTGAGAACTGAGTAAAATTAAAACTAAGTAGGTACATAATGCTCGTAAATCTTTCCGAATGTCCATAAACATCTGTATCAGCAGCAACTTTACTATCCTTCCACAAAGTACGGATGTGTGACCTTCGAGCCCTTATATTACGTCTGTGACTTTAAATCAGCTCCGTTGGCTTTTCCGGTTTAATTGTAACAACAACAGTATAGGAAGTCAACAACTGTTTGAAATTAATACGTAATTAATGGCGATATCCGACTTGCCCAATCACTTGACCTAGGCTTGACTGTTGTTACTAGGTCACGTAATCGAGGTTTTTAAAACTATTACAAAATGTAAACCGCTAGTAACTCCGATATAAGGAACAGGAATACTTCAAGCATATCTGAAGTTAGGGTTTTTGATTAACCTGCATCGATAACATCTTTATTTTAATACCGGTTAAGTAGGTAGGTATAAGTCGAACTGGTGCGGCAGGGGTTCTGGTATGTAAGTATCTACCTAATTATTTTAGAACCAGGGATTTCTTGGAATAGTAAGTTTTTCGATAGTCAATATTTATTTATTTTTTCATGTTCTTACTGTATAGTAAGCGCGGGCTGATAAATTTTCATTAATTTCCTTAAAAAAATTTGAAAGTTCTTATTTTAAAACTATATATAGTTATATATACCCACATAATATATTTGAAACGCTCACGAGCTTTTTCATTTTATTATAACTACAACGGACATGGTACAGTTTGAGAAACAAAAAGAAATACTCTCTAAGGGCTGGCGCTCACTGACGGCATGGCACGGCATGGCATGGCAAAGGATTTTATTACTATCAAGGTATTTTGAATCTTATTTCAATGTGTTTAGAATTCTTGTTACTTTATTTCGATACCACGATGCCGCGACGTGCCGAGGGATGCTGCGGTAAAATTCGTATGTAACCTGCCGTGCCATGCCGTGACATGCCGTCAGTGAGCGCCGGCCCTAAAAGTGATCCCAATATTTAAAATTGATTTAAGTACCTATTACCTTATACGTCCGTGTTTAGGATGCATGTAAGTAGGTACGTCATTTCATCTCTGCCTATAGATGTCCCACTGCAGGGCACAGGCCCCCCCTCATAATGAGAGGGCTTGGGCCGTAGTTCTTACGCGGGCCCAGTGCAGATTGAGGACTTAACACACGCCATTGAATTTCTTCGCTTGTGATCAGACACAATGCATATAAGTTTCAAATTACAACTTTATCATTCCAGTAGCGTCGGAGAAAATTGCCAATAACAAATTTACAACAAATTTTAACACTGAGAAGCGATTGCTTAAAATGGAAAATCCCAGTACAAACGTCACGGTTCATTGTTAAAAAATTATCAATAAACGGTTGGTAGTGTTAAATCAGTGCGATAACTAGCTCGTTGCGCGCGGTGACAATCAGACTGCGTGGGCCTATCGGGAGGCGAGGTCGCGCCGCTCACCCCGCTATCGCGAGGCCCATTACCTCTACCACACCCTGTATCTTCATGGCTTACATATCTAGTCTAGTTCATCGTATTTTGAAAGGAAGAAAACATTTTGATCATGAAACTACCGTGAGATTCACCCATAGTGAAAAAATTCGGATAACTCACGGAAGGGCTACGGATTAGCTCGAAACATGACAAAGTCAAAGGTCAAAGTTATCTATTGCCAGAATATAGTGTAATTAACAAAGATCTTGCGAGTAGTGAAATAGGATGTGCTTATGTTCTACCTAAACTAGGCATGCAACATTTTAATTAGATGAATTAATTATGGATTTTGTCCTCCAATTATTTTTAATATCGTGGTTTGTTTCCATGCATGTGCGAGCTGCCGACTGCTTATCTCTGTGCTGTGAGGTAGGTTTTTGTTTCGGTTGACAAAGTATTTCGTAATGAACATCGCGCAGCAATCAAATTATTAGGTATAACATTAGCGGTTGCCCGCTACTCCGACAGCGAAGAATTCGTTCGAAGAACTATGTGATATTCCGAAATAAAAACTACCCTATGTCCTTTCTAAGGCCTCAAACAAAATCCATAAGTAGGTACCAAATTTTATCTAAATCTGAGCAGCGGTAAAAGCGTGAATTGGTAACAAACAGACAGCATTACTTGCACAATTATAATATTTGTAAGAATTAAAAAAACATTAAACTTTTAGGCGGTATTTTCACGGATCTGACAAACAAATATAATTATATAACGATGCATTTTTCATACGACTTTGTATAGAAAGCAACTCGTTATTGTGGGACATTAATATAGTTACCAAGTATTTAGTTACTACCCCTACTTGCCCATAGTTGTTTTAAACTTTCGCGAAACTAACAACTTCATTAAAAGTAAAAACGGATGTTGTGTTGCCATCAGAAATAAGAGCGAACGTTGAGGTTACAAAAAATAAATAAGCTTTGGTCTCTTACTGGTTTATACAAGGTTTATACATCAAAAGGTAAGAAGGACATCAGGTGCAACGTAACTATTAAACCTACGTATTATTAAAACTGTTATCTAATACCTTTAAACGAGCAATTCTTGTATATATATATATAATCAGGATCTCGAAAACGGCTCCAACGATTTCGATGAAATTTGGTATGTGGGGGTTTTCGGGGATGAAAAACTGATCTAGCTATGTTTCATTTTCAGAAAATCGCTTTTACTCGTGTTTTCCGGCTATTTTTGTTTGCATTAGAATATAAAGCTAAATTTCGCCAACTTCGAGCAGATCATAATGGCACATTCGAAATCGGGTGGTCGCGGATTCAGCCGACCTCGGTTCGATACCACGTTTTTTTTCAAGATTTTTAGTTTTTTTTTTAAGTTTTTTTTTTATGAGAAACGTCAAGTTTCTTCTTTTGTGAGAAAAAGTTACTTTTTTGTGAGAAAAAGTTACTTTTTTGTTAGAAAAAGTATTATAGGGAACGTGCAGTAACTATAGGCGGCAGCACTAATGCGACAGAAGAGACACTATGCGGACAGTAAAACAAACTTATCAAGGTAAAACATTCAAATTGATGGCGCCCTTATGGCACCAGTTGGCAGCATCGTCTATGTGCACGTTCCCTATTGGGAGCACAGAACAGGAAAAGCCGGTTGTCTGTAAAGTCGGTTTACGGACGATAGTTTAACGTGACTCACCCCCCCTCCCCTCCGGTGTTTTTGTCAAATATCTTGAAAACGGTGCATCCTACGGCAAAATCAATGAAATTTTCATCCCCCCTTTAATACCCCCGCGCTCCCTCCCCCGCATCCCCTCCCCCGCTCTCCCCCCCCCCCCCACCCCTCCGGTGTATATAATCAGGATCTCGGAAACGGTTCCAACGATTTCGATGAAATTTGGTATTTGGGGGTTTTCGGGGATGAAAAATTGATCTAGCTTGGTCTTATCTCTGGGAAAATGCTTGGTGCCGAATTTCTGCCCGAGCAGAGCTCGGTCGCCCAGGTACTAATATTTTTACAACAGTAAACAATTATAAAGATGAAAATGTTCCATATTGCTCACATTGTCCATAGAAAAAGGAAAGACAATTTCATATCTAAATTTGACTCCTCGCCCGGTTATTCTTGCCATATGCAAGCTCACAGGGTGTCGACAGGTGAGTGGGCGTGTTAAGGTGGCAGGTGGGGCGTGGTACCACCCCACTCTGCACCCCGCCAAGCAGTCTGCCACTCCCATTGCCCTGCGTTTTTAATTTAATCTTAAACTTTAGTAGATGCCAGTATCAGCAAATACTCTTATTGCTAAGCAGAACACCTATACCCTACCGCCATAATAAAAAAAATTGAGGTCGGTAAGGCTTACCTCTGCTACTTTTTAAACAGTTGATTGATATTTCATCAGAAGCTGTCCCGTTGTTGTATGAGTACTGACAATCTACACTTACTACACTTATGTGTCAAGGGAGGTAAACGAAAACATCACTATTTTAAATATCGGAAATAACAAATTTTCTATAATTCTTCATTTTGTGTCATGTTTTTATGTCGACATTGACAAAATGCGCCTTGGCCAAGACAGAAAGGGTGAAAGCCAAGAGTTAAAAAAAAATCCCTAATAAAAAGGAAAAATAGGGACTGAAACCATTTTCAACCAACCAACCACACACACACACACACACACACACACACACACACACACACACACACACACACACACACACACACACACACACACACACACTCACACACATACATACACAAACACACTTGCATGCATGCACTCACACGTGGAATAATCTTAGGTTAAGTTAGTATATTATATTTGTATAAACTATTATTTTTGGATTAGTGGTATATTACATGTACTTTTTTTGGAAGAGCGAGACCTCCCAACACAGGTACTGATATACCTACTGGGAAGCCTCAACCTTTGCCTCGTTTTGTAACCACTGTTTTTGGAAAAATAAATTATTGTTTATTGTTTATTGTTTATTGTTTATTTTGAAATCCCATCCCACCCATCGATTTTTTTGCTGAATTGGAAATATTTAAGAGTAAGAATACTTAGTAGAAAACTACAACTATAATTAATTTTCGCAACTTGTCAAATATTATTGATTTTGGAGCGAAGTTATTTTCACGGATGTAATATAATACAAATAGGGCCCCTTGTATAGGTATATGTGTGCGCACACGCACGCGCAGGCTGATGCGTCGGCGTGCGCGCCGGTGGTCCTGCGTTTGTCTACAACACTACCTCCCGATTGTTTCAACAATAAGATATTCATGATGCAAGTTTACATTGAAGCCTGAGTTAAGCTAACAATGCGTACGGATGGAATGACAAGGCTTTGTGCGGGGATTAAGATTTTTGTAATTATAATTTCAGCCGGATTATTTTAATGTTAGCTTAGAATTTCATTAACTACTCAGGTGCATTGTAAGGAGTGTGTTTTCGTAACATGTTCTACATTTTTTATAAGCATATACTTACATAAGTCCTGCGGTACACATGCCTGTAGCCTGCACATTTTTCTGGGATAAAACTATTCTACTCGTATGTCCTTCCCAGAATCACAAAATATATCTCCGTACCTTTAATCTGATTCGGATCAGTGATTTAAGCAAGCAGACAGACAGAGTTACTTTCTCATTTACATACTTAATATTACTAAGGAAGTAAAGATTACTGGGGTCAATTTTCATACAAAAATTACACAAGCATATAAGCTAATTGCATGAAAATGTGCTAGCTTCAGGCATGTATTTCTCGGCGGGGTAATATACCTACAATACAATAGGTGTCAAGTCAGAATTTAAGTATTTGGTAAATTTGGTTTCAGTTGTCTGCCTCACATTTGCAGAAAGTGTTGTGACGTCACGCGTCAGAAATACATTGGTTTTATACATTTAATATGGTAGGAAGTGATATATATAATACAACACGCGCCATCACAATATATTGTGTCAAATAAATATAGGTATAAATATTTGCCCGTGATGATAGTAGTTGAATCAAACCACAGGGAGCTTGTTATGAGTAACCGGGAGCATGTGTTTTAGAACTGTTTTGTAAGAATCATTTATAATCGTCTCTTTTAATTCGAAAATATTTCATCGCACCGGCAATACGTTTTGACACATTTTATGTTCTGTAAGATTTAAAATTTTGAAAAAAATTCGATGTTTCAGAGATAGAAACATCAAATTTATTTCAAAATTTTAAATTAACATGCAACTGAACGCTTATTGTATAAATATCGGAACGGCGTGCGCGCAACTCTTATTTGCAGAGGGTGACCGCTTAATGGACGCGCTGTGGGTTGTTAATTCAATTAACTGCGAAATGCATTCATTGTCTTCTACAGTGAGATCTTTAATGTTTTCTTTCAGAAGCTGGTTTTATGAGGGAATGATTGTTATATTTTACTTGTCTTTGTGTGGGAATTGTTTGGCAGCATTTTATGGATGAGTTGTTTGGGATTTTCACGATAAATTATGTTGATACCTATTTGTCCTCGATCAATGTAGATTAAATTAGTGGACGATCAATGTAGAATATGTGTATAAAATAAAAATTGTTTATTTCGGACTATTACAAATCCATAGTGCTTGTTAGTAAGTACACTTCGACTGTTAAGAGGCAAACTGACCCAAACGCCCCCCTAGCGACAGTGAAATGACGGTGAAAGTGTATTATTTTTAGACAAAGGGCAGCCTCAAATATCCAACGTTTAAACAAATTATTATTTTTATAAATTAATTGGTTTATGTCCAATTCGATTCAGTATTTTGGGTCTCAGAAACGTTTGTTAGGATTTAAATAAATCAAAAGTGATTGTTAAATTTAAATCATGATAACTTCAAAATTTTAACGCTTTAATAGCGTACCTATTTTTTATTTAATTATTATTTTTGTTAAAGCTTGCTCGATAATCTAACAAATGCCCATCTTCTTCCTAATCTATTTATATCTATACTAATATAATAAAGAGGTGCTTACACCATGTGTTTGTTTGTACGCAGGGGGTAATATTTGAAACTAAAGAACTAATTAAAAAAATAATTTCTTATTGAAAACTGTACTGTTGTAGATTAACTGCTTTTTATCCCGGGATATTGCCAAGTTATCGCGGGGTGCGGACGAAAGTGCGGGCAAAAGCTTTACAATAGGTACTATAAAGACATGTCCTTACTGACTGACTCATCTACTACCAGAGAAGCCTTGGAACTAGAAAGTCGAAATTTTGATGAATTTTCCTTTCATAATGCAGACAGGGAATAAAGACATATTTAAGCAAAATAACCACGTTTAAGAGAATTCTGCAGTGAGAGCGAAGCTGCAACTCTAAGTTAGGTCGAGACTTAAGTGAAACTAAAAAAAGAAAAACACTTATTTCAATCACTAGTTTTACCTCGTTTTATTTACCTAGATTACGTTGAATAACACCCTTGAAAGGCCAGACCTAGGCTTTAATACAGTGAAAGGTAGAACCCAAGAAACTCACTAGCAGCAATAAACCATTTTAGGTGATGTGTTTTCAACACAAGATAGGCGACTTCGTGAGAAAGCTAATAAACGGCACATGACCAGCTTAAACATTTAAACATCTTCAACAAGTACTAGCCCAGTCGTAATCAGGGTTGCCATACTTGTATTAATCGCCATGTTAAAGCCATGTTCTAAGAGCATCCTAATGCATTTTTGCTCCAGTTCGTAAAATTCGTAGATCCGGCGCTGTTCAAAAGTAGTCATTTTAAAGTACGAGTAGAATAGTAGAAAATTTCTTTTGTAATTAATCTTGTCAACTAGACGAAAATTTAATTTATTGTATAGTTTGGCAGTATTTTTTTTTCCAACTTGCGAATGATCTAATGCTATTTCGAGAATATCCTGTAGCAAGTACCCACCACTCCGGCATGTCACGTAAACTTTTTTACGTTTAGCAACCCTGTTCGCACTTAGTTACGATCCAAATAGATGATTGTCTACTTAAGATGTATAATCTTGGTAAACAGCAAATGATTACGTATTCAAATCCACTGTTTGCCGAAGATAAGTGCGGAACAGTGGCAGACGGTAATCGTTACGTATTGTGAGATAAAATCTTCCGTTCCACATTTTCTTTCAATCCTAAGCGTGCACCAGTATTACCTACCTATGGAAATAAAATCACTAAAATTAGTGGATGGGAGGACGTCCATTTCCATGACGATTAAGTAGGTAGACATACATAAATTTATTATTATACTCACAGGTTTGAAAATATAGAACAGTGGAAAAAGGATAATAAAAAATCTGGAAAACCAGATAATTTTTAATTGCTGCGCGTTTAGTCAGCTCATAAAAAGTATGTCAACTGATTGGTGGTGTCAAATAAATAAATAGGTCCATGGCATGGTGGCGAGACCAGAGATGTGCAAAATACTTTATGAAATGTATTTAAATACAAAATGCAAATACTTCTTGATTTTTCTATTTCAAATGCAAAATACAAAATACTTTTTAGTTATGTATTTTAAATACTAAATACAAAATACGTATTTCCAAAATACTTTTCCCAAATAAAATACTTTTAGATTTTAACTGCCTGTTCATTCAGGTTTAAATACCTAAGTTTTTTTTAACAAAGTATATTTCGTTAGATTTTAATTTTGTAACCAAACCGTAGATCGTATTAGCTGACATGTCAATAAAATTCAAAACACAGGCGCTGTCCTCCGCATTTATTATTTATTTTCAAATAAAAAAAGAAAAACTGACTATCTCACTGGCTGACTCATCGATGCCAATCCTTTAACCCTTGGATCTAGAAACCTCATTTTAATAATGTAGATTGTAGACAGTAATATAATAAAACGATTTCATAAAGCTAGTAAGTAAGTAAATACTTAGAATGTTGTACATTAAACTTATCAGTTCAGTGTTGCCATATTGAGGGAAATAACTCATAATTTTTTATCAAATTTATTGATTTTGTGGGCTGAACTTAACAAAAAGTATTTTGCATTTTGCAAATACAAAATATGTTGCAAAAGGTATTTCAAATAAAATACAAAATACTTTTCCTAGAAAAGTATTTAAATACAAAATAGAAATAGGTATTTTGCATTTTGTATTTTGCATTTTAAGTACTAGTATTTCAAATAAGTCACATCTCTGGGCGAGACAACCGTTACGACAACCTAAAAATTTTTTTTTTACAATTAAGATCTCTCACTGAGTAAAAATATTTTATTTCGATGTAAATATTTTATTTTCTTTTTTTTTAACAAGTCCTGGTATTGTCGAACATGAACCGGAACCTAGAATTACCTGGAATTGAATAAAAATAAAACATTTTTGTAAAGATATCTCCTTGCTTTTGTGGTAAAGAACAGCTTGAACTATAAGACCAGTCGTGCCGGCCGTATGCTCCATAATATATTTATTTTGTTGATAGCAGGGCGACGGGGGCAGAACCTTGTGAGTTCGCTCGTTTTTACATGCGTTATTATAATTTTGTTGTTGAAAGCAACATTTTAAGTATTATAGTGGAATTATTAAAGTCTACTTTATTCTCTTCTGGTCACCAGTCGTAGGTAAAGCTGGGTGATCGTGACTCTACCCGGAACTGAAACCCCAAGCACCCGCCCTCACCTAGCGCCGCACTTATCAACAAAAACCAGTATCTTCTTTCGCTCCGCTAGTACAGTTAGCCGCGCATTAAGTAATCGAAGCCGAGAGCGACGATATAATATTGCGCACGCGTGAAATATATATCCAAGCGTTTTAATTGCGGCCGCGTTCCGCTCCCGGACTGGTATGCGCGTGTCGTTGCTTCGAAGAAATTCGGTCGACGAGTGGTTTGCCTCACGGCGACCTTGCGCTTACGCAGCCTCCGCGAGCCGCTTTGCCGCCGCTTGGTCGCCTCTGTGAAAGTAGACGCGATCTAGGCGCGCAGCAACCGTCATCGCGTCGACGTATTCGCCCGTGGGCCCTTTTACCAAAACATGCTTTCTACATTGCATACAAATTTTTCGGCGAATTCCTAAAAAGCCGCTGAGTGGATGTTCAAAATTCAAGACGAGTTACGTTGCTTTTTATGATCAATGAAACTCAACAATTATCGAACCTAAAAAGTTCAGATTGGATTATCTAAAAGAATTGTCAGCGAACGTTGTATTAATCAATAAATTTTCATTTGTACAACGAGTTCGCTCATTAGTGTTTCTGTCAGCGAACAGCGGTGGGTACCGTATTACATTAGCTGAAGCCCTAATTCAATATGAATCGTACAAAAAAGGTTTTAATTAGCGGTTTGCATTAATTTAAAAGTCGATGTCATGAATTACAAATGTAATTAAGCGTCAACTCTGTATTGAGTCCTGATTGA
Source organism: Archips xylosteana (assembly GCA_947563465.1). NCBI lineage: Eukaryota > Metazoa > Arthropoda > Insecta > Lepidoptera > Tortricidae > Archips > Archips xylosteana. The sequence goes on along the minus strand of OX387347.1, from coordinate 15,307,245 downwards.
TCTTGCCTCTCGTTTAATTATAATGAGCAGTTATTATGGGAACTTTACAAACAATTGAATTCTTTGCGAAGCTCCTCATGATAGCTTTAGCACTAATTTTTTCATGAAACTCATCATATTTATTTACAGTCTTTGCGTGCTGAGACAGAACTTGATATTTCAATAAAAAAGTGAAATAAGGAATTTATAATTATCGTATATCATGTCTAATTAGGTGTCTGTAGCTAATTAACAATGCGAAAATGCAAAGTCGGCAAAAAGTCGTTGAAACTTATACTCAACGTTTACTTACTCATCAACTAGTGTCTAAGAATGTGTCATTAATAGTTCCATAAAAGTCAATCGGAATTTTGAGTTGTGCTTTTTAATCTAAGTACATTGTATTTACTACAGATAAGGCATTTTCAACGTAATAGTTTTTTTTCTAAGTACCTATTGACGATTCTTAATCTCTAACATTAAATATTTGCAAATCCTGCTAAGCGTTATGTTATTGCGACATTTTTAAGTGCATTGGTATCGAATTGAATTCTTTTAAAATACTTATCAATGGCTTACTCAACGTCTTTCGCGAATGCAAAGCTGATTACAATGGTAATTGCTTAGGCGAGTGTTCCAGGATTGCGCAGACCCACACAAGAGCTTCGTGGAACATATTATTCAATGGCGATGAGTTAAAATTATTAACCCAGTCGTCATTTCAGTGCCAGAATCAGCGCGATGTGCCGGAATAATCTTATTCACATACTTTATTCCACTTATTTTCAAGTGAGTTTTCTATTTTTTTTCTTAATGTTGCTAAGTAAACTATCTATATCAGTGTTGCAGGTGTTCGGCTTGATTGTTTCTTAAATGCCATAGGGTTTTTCTAAAGGTACAAGTTTTTGCAACTTCTACTTATTGGTCGATACATACATTCCCGATAAGTCTTGATGGACAGTCATATTAGATTGGATAAAAAATAAAACAATGGCAAGTGTTGTCAAGAGCGGTAGCTAGAGAATGATCGACAATTGTCTTCAATAGGGCAGGGCAGCGGTTCCAAAATATTGCGGGTCCCTTTATAGATTGTAATAATTTTACAACGCCTTGTACTTAAATAAAAGCAAATAATTCTGGGATCCCCTGGGGTAGAGTACTTCTGTGTGCCTAAATAATCTAGAAGGTTTCATACTCATGGCTTTGTACACTATTTCATTTACCTACATTGAAACGTAAGAATATTGTGACTTTGTTTTTTCACGCGGTCAATTGAACGTATAACTATGATCTTTATTTGTGTATCGCATTGATTATCCTATAATATAATAATGTGATTATTATGCGACAGAATTCCATCGCTGTCAGCAAACATGAGAGCTTGCGTTTCAAATTTGTTTTAAACTATTAACATTATTTGTTTAGCAACTAATTTATTTTATTACGTCTCGGCTCGTTAGTAAATGATCTTATTTATGTAAATCTGCCGCAAATGGTTTGTTGCTTTTCATCACCCACGCTCCTAGGGACAAGTTCCAATGTATTTAGGTACAGGTACGGCAATTGATTTATACTCCAATGATTGAAAATCAGGACTTAATTACTTTAACTAAAACACAACAGTATAATTAACTAAGTGCTACAAACCTGTGGCATTTCGTAGCTACTTTGTATTATTCATAGCCTTTGTTCCGTTTTGTTTGGAATGTTTTTGGCTTATTAAGTAAAGCTTAAGTAAGGCAAAGTTTTACAGTTTATTCTCAAGAAAACCATTTCAGGTTATTTTGTCTTGATTAATTTTATTTTAAAATAGACCTCCGCAAAAATAACGCCTGAATCCAAACACCATGGCATAAGTAAAATTATTTGGATCTTCACGGCTACTATGTAGGCATGTATGCACGGATATTATGTATGTATATAGGTAAAAATGGGTTAGTTTTTAATGCAGTTCTACCTACATACATGTTTACCACAAAAATTACAAAAGAACGATAATATTGATATTAAACATAATGTGCTTTACCGACGCGGTATCGAAAGTAATAGTAAAGTTACAATTTTACATCGAGTTTCTGTTTATAATGAAGACGAGTAATAAAGACTGATTTTGAAATTCCTATAGATAGGGAGTTATTTATTTAGGAGGCAGATATTAAGTATCTAAGATGAAGTCCTCCTATTAAGAGAACCATAATCTAATAATATATAAAAATCTCGTGTCACGATGTTTGTTATCGAACTCCTCCGAGACGGCTTGACCGATTTTTATGAAACTATTTGTCTGTATTCGGTAGGTCTGAGAATAGGTCCGAGGCTAATTTTCTTCGCGGACGGAGTCGCGGGCAACAGGTAGTTCATTTTATAAACGTTACTGTCTACGTAAGTAAGTAATCTACTCTTACGCGCTTCGTGCTCGATACATGTAAAGCTGTTTCACTCCTCTACATTCCATTTCACGCCACAAATAATATAAAGTGAGTGTTCCAATTACGTTTTTGTGTAAGAACTCTTAAATGCATTACCAAAGAGGATATAAAACCGGAACTAGCGTAATTGACAATATCGGAGGTGAGGTCCCGGCGCGCCGCGATTGCTCCGTGTAAACGCACTTAATATGTACCACTTTTTGCTCTACTCTGTTATTATTAATGGATAAAATGGTATATGTGCGAGAGTACTCGAGGTCAATGAACGCGAGGAATGTTGTAAAAAATGCGCTAAGGACGTCAGTTTGCTATCAGCCGTAAAAACGCTGTACACGGGGTCATTAATTCCGTGATTAACTTTGAATAATTAATTCTCAAGTATATGATACCTACTATTGAGTATGCGGTAATGATAATGAGCCAACGGTTTCGGTAAGCTCTATGGTAGGTATTTAAACGTCCAATAAGTGTCACGCATCAATGTCTTGTTTATCTAAGCAAAAGTCAACAATTAAAAAATACCGTTTGTACAGTAAAGCCACCTAGAAAGATTTTTGGTAATTCCTGTGGAAGTAAAGACTTTTTGAATGTGTCGATTATATTGAGCTTATTATTATTTGATATGGATATTGTGGAATAACAAAGTGTTTCGTGATAGGTACCTCTATCTAAATAACTATAGGATGTAAATAAAATATTACACAGATATGAATTGGCTTCATGCCGTGTGCGAATGGATCTTATTAATCATGGTTGTGTCATACCGTTGTAAATTCCGGTATTCACGTAATAAGTACGTGTGATAAGCTGAAATTTAAATGTTGGGTTCCAAGAATCTACCTAGTGTGACTTGTGTAGAGCGGCGTATTGAAGACTCTAACTGTAGCTGCGTTAGTCCGTTTTGGCGTGTGCATTTAATATTGCATTTGAGTTGAGGTCGCTGCAAATGGCGCTAGTACCGTTGCTGCAAATATTTGCGTCATCGGGGCCGAGCGTGATCCTCGGAGACGGACCCTCGGCATCCTGGTCTATCAATCACCAACTATTGTACAATATCTGGGTCGACATGGCAAAAAATCCCAATAAATAAATTACTTATCACTCACTTGAGATAATTTGGAGTTCATTGACTGGCCCGCGTCACATTCGACATGCCCGGTGTTCAATGATTTTTTGTTGGCATTTAAATAAAAGTATAAGCATGTATAAGAGAAATGTTAGGTATTTTACAGTTTTAACTCTGCTTAGCATGAAATTTAATTGATAGCGCAGGTGTTCTGCTAAGCTAAGATAAATTTGATGTACTAAGTATAAACAAATCGACTCAAAGAACAATCATTATTATTTTAAACGGTTTTCTATTGTTTGCTAGAATTTCATGTGCATTAATGTATCATTTTCCATAATTTAAATTTCTCATAAAGTAAGTACCTAATAGTAATTTTTCCGGATATTTTTTTTAAATAAAACTGATCAGTGATTGATTTCACTTTATAAAAAGTGCAGATGAGGCCAAAGATGTATCTCACTGGTTCAGTACCTAGCAGCCTATTCATTCTAGCCTTGAAGAGGCCTTGGTTGTATCTATCTGAAAATAGAAACGATAAGAGTGAATTAATAATAATTAACAAACTAACCTATCCTAGTGCATTCTTTAAGGCTTTGGGGTATACCACAGGGGTATACATATAGACGTGCGGAGATCCTAAGATCATATTTCAAGAAATACTTTTATGACAAATGAAATTGTTAAACATGGTGATGTTTAATCGGTGATTAGGAGTTCATCATTATCATCATCATTTCAGCCGAAAGACGTCCACTGCTGAACATAGGCGTCCCCTATTGCTCGCCAAACAGATCGATCCTGCGCCATCCGCATCCAACGGGTTGCCGCAATCTTAACCAGGTCGTCGCTCCATCTTGTTGGAGGCCTACCTAAACTGCGTCTTCCGGTCCACGGACGCCATTCGTGAACTTTTCGGCCCCATCGGCCGTCAATTCTACGAGCGATGTGCCCTGCCCACTGCCAGGATCAGGAGTTGAAAAATATAAATCACTAGCGAAAATGCGTTTAATTAAAAAAAAAGTGATTGTTCAAACTTCTTCCGTCCATCGAAAGATGGTCATCCTACATTTGTTGGAGTTAAGCACCTAGTTTTGTCAAGTGTCATCGTCTTCGTTTTGGCGGGAATTTTGACAGGTCTCCCGTCAAAGTTTGTTTAAGAAACTGACTTGTCAAAGAGAGTTTTTAGGCTCATAGACTAACTGACAATGATTTTTATAAAAAGTCATTTTCCAAATCAACATTATTAAAATAATGACGTTTTGTTTCATGTTACTGCAACTTTAACGTCGTGGTCGCGAACAAATACAGATTTAGAAAAATTGGTTCCTGATCAGATCACTGATTAAAAATCATCGTATATTTGTATGTAAATGTAAAACTCTTTTTTGTACATAAAAACATGAATTTAGCAGTTAACAAGAGAAACAGATGTGCAAAGGCGAACTTATCAAGTTATCACTTAAATGGTTCTCTTCCTGTTAACCTTTGAGCGATTGACAGGACATCAGAAGCAAAGAGTAGGCATGCAATGCAACAAAGAGTAAAGAAAACCTAAATCTAAAATTAACCTAAACAAATAGTACATTAATAATATCTGGGGGCACGGGAGTGTCCCCGCCAAGACGAGCCAAGCGGAGCGCAAGGGCACTACCTACCTTTTCTTGAAACGTTTCGTCGTTTTTTTGAACTCTTATAACTTTGCTTTGGATGATGTTAAATAGTTGAAAATTTCAAGTTATAATGACACTAGTACAAACATAAAACGTACAAAGTTTGAATGTCGTAGCTATTACACTTTAGATTTTATCAATGTCTAAAAACCCCCGATTTTGTCACTGATTCACTGATCATCAAAATTCTTAAGGTACTTCCTGAAGTCCTAGAAAGCTGAAATTTGGTATGTAAGCTAATAATAGTATACAAACAACGAAAAAATCTTAAACCTTGAAACTTTTACCCCCCCAATCCCTTAAACTAGGGGGTGAAAGCTTGTATGAGACTTCCGCAAATTTTGATGCTAGAGGTCTGAAAATTGATATAGACGGTCCTTGTTATCCTTGTTATAAATAATAAGATATGTAGTTCAGGATTTTTAGTAAATCATCCCCTACCAAAAAGAAATGAAATCCCACAAAAACATTTCATGTTAAATGTTGCCAAGACGAGACCATGTAGCTCGCACTGTCAAAAAGTAATCAGATCTCTTGTAGAGCCAAGTTTCTAACCCTACGTGCCCAGCTCTAAATCTATAAGCCCTAATTTTACACTAATTAATCTCGTAGGCGTGCAAACCGTGGACTAAACTGGCGAGTCGGCCGCACGGAAAGAGTTTAAAAGATTGAATAGATTTTTAAGTTCAAGCCCATATGCCGAATTGCAAAAGGTTCGTGCGGCCGACTCCCCAGTTTAGTCCATGGTTTGCACGCCTACGAGATTAATTAGTGTAAAATTAGGGCTTATAGATTTAGAGCTGGGCACGTCGGGTTAGAAACTTGGCTCTACAAGAGATCTGATTACTTTTTGACAGTGCGAGCTACTTGGTCTCGTCTTGGCAACATTTAACATGAAATGTTTTTATGGGATTATAATGTCATGTAGGTAGATGTCATTTATTTATTAATTTATTCTAGGACATAACATAATTTAGGTATTATGAATAGTAACGTAAACGTAAACAAGCCGTGGTGGCCTAGTGGTTTGACCTATGGCCTTTCAAGCAGATAGTTGTGGGTTCAAATCTCGGCTCGCACTTCTGAGTTTTTCGGAATTTATGTGTGAAATTACATTTGAAATTTTTGTGTATCTATCTGTGGCATCATAGCTCTTAAACGGGTGAACCGAGTCGGATGCGTTTTTTTATTTGAAAGCAGGTTTCTTGGCGATGGATTCTAGACATGTTTCATCAAAATTGGTTCAGCCGTTTCAATGTTATCAGCTCTTTTGTTAACTGCGGAAGGGATCTTAAACGCAGAATGGGAATTTACTTTATTTTCAAAATATGTGTGACCAAATTGCGTCGGAGGTTATTAAAAATTTTAATTTATAGTTATATATTATGTTTAATATGTAGGATTTAATTGTTTAATTTGTTTTTTGTGGCAATTTTTTATTTGTTTTAAATATGTTTTTTTTCCATCAGGTGGTGCGCACGAGTGGCGTGGTGCGAGAGTGTGATGCGAGGGAGGCGGCGCGGTGGGCGCCGGCGCCGCGAGTAGCTCCGACCATGCGAGGCCCGCGCGCACGCGCCGCCGTCTGTCTGCTTGTGCTCGCCGCGATCGCCGACACCGTCCACGCTTCTACTGCCGTCATCAGTCAGTATCTAACTAACACCACCATCATCATCATCCCTCCATACGTCCCACTGCAGAATGAGGGCTTGGGTAATAGTTCCCACGCGGCCACAGTGCGGATTGGGAACTTCATACACGCCGTTGAATTTCTTCTTAGGCGTGTGTACTGCAGTGGCGGGGCGTGAAAATTATTGCAAGTAAAGCCGGAGCAAACAAACCTAAAACCCATTATCCTTTTCTTGAAAATACCTACATGCAGTGAGATTTGTTACATCGATTTACCAGAATCGTTATTTCTTAGTAGCAAAATTTCCGTTCGCATTTTTTGCCAGATGCTTTTTTCTCACTATGGTTTTTTACTGAAGCTTATTTTCACAATCGCGTTTTTTCCCAATTTATATTGACACAGAAACAGTGTCCCCCTTCCCAGGAGCCCCTTTTTCTGTGTGCTTTTGGCCCTTCGGGCCGATGCAAACTTGACATAACCTAAACCTATCTATGTTTTTGTGTCAATTAAAATTGGGGAAAAACGCGATTGTGAAAATAATCTTCAGATAAGTATTTGACATTGATTTTTCTCAGATGTGTGCAGGTTTCCTCACGATGTTTTCATTCACTGCAAAGCTTATAGTAAACTTTAAATGTAAGTAACTATTATAATGTAATCACTCATAATCACGTTTATTCCCATAAAGATATTCATACTAAGTACTACTTTCCATACTCCTTAATCCTGATACAGATGTTTTCTGCGACACATACAGAACAGTTTAAAAAAGACATTTGCTGACTTTTTTGTCTGTTAACCTTTCTTTACAATACATAAGTACATCAAATTAAAATACATCAAAATTTTAAATTTACCACGAGTTTCGCGAAGAAATTCAATGGTGTGTGTGAAATTTCCAATCCGCACTGGGCTCGCGTGGGAACTACGGCCCAAGCCCAGGCCCTTCTGTGGAACGTAAGTAGAACGTATATGCTGAGATGATAATGGTGACAACACCAAATCCGGAAAGAAGATTTCAACGATAGGACTTTATATTTGTTTGCTTAAAAGACCAAACCATGTATAGCAGTTTTACACACTCAACCGAATTTCGAGAATATAAAACAAGTATACTCCCCCAAGTGTACTTCATCAGAAAGATGATATAATAATAGTTGAGCCCAGCCTCAACGTTGATTATAAAAGGGCTGCGTTCTTCGGCTCAACAGTGTTTATGGTCCCTCGCGCTCATAAACAATAAATGCTGTAACGGTTAGCAGTATACTTAATACTTTCATTGCGGCTGTGTTGAAGTTTCACAAGGTACAATCTTACAATAAACGGGTTGCTCTCGACGGTTACTGGTTGCACAAGGTGTGCTCGACGACAATTCTTCGGTTGCGAAACCGCGCGCCCGCCGGTCCCACATAGATCACAGCCTCTCGGGCGCAGGCGCAGTGAATGCATTAACTCTATTAGATGCAACATGCAACACGCGTTCGCTTCATATTCATGGTTTGTTTTGTTATTGAGAATCGATACGCTAGGAGACTTGCATGTGCTCTACGTTGATCAATTGGAGTTCTTAAGATTGTGTAGTCGTGGCTTTTTATATGTACAAACGGCGATGCCTGGCAGTTCTTACCCCTAGAAATTTTTGATTTGTTCTCAGTCACCTCAAAAACTATATTTGTTGATAAATTTACATAATTTTTAGTCACTTGTCATTGTAATAATTATTATTCTATTGCTAAGAGAGATATTACTTTAATATGCTTAGTTAAATTGAGCTCTTTGCAATAAAAATATCAGGGAGACTTATTACAAGCTTTTATTTAACTGGCACTGTTCGTATACATATGTATGTATGTAAGTAACACGAAATTTAAATTTTTTTAATAGTATGCTAATTCCCTTTGGTTAAATATTTTTTTGTATTTTTTTATATTTTTATCATTGAGGAATAATGTTATACAACCATTTTCTGTAGTCGGACTTAAAAATAAACAGCTAATAGCGGAGATATTCCAAAAAAACTGATGTCTTTCATTTGATCTTCAAATAACGTCATCAAATGTTCAAAGGCATTTTTCTTTTACCTTTGCTCTCACGCTTCACTTAAAAAAAAATGTCTATGTCTGTCAAAATGTCATTTAAATTTAACTGATGTCAATAGGATAGGAAACAAAACAAAAAGGCTACTTTCAATTTTGAAACTAAAAAATGGACTATAGAAAGTATTTTATTTGTTCAAATGACTCCATGAATAGCCCCGGCAAAATATTCGTCCGTGTTAGGGAAGATCTACGTGAGAACTGGTGTCGTCTTGCAAATGTCGAATATTTTAGGATATCTCTCTTGTACTGCTGCGAAGATCATACTGATGTATGTAAATGGACCTATTTCGCATTTTGGGTAGATTGAGCGTGTCAGCCTTGACAAATTTTTCACCGGAGTTTCCACTGTAAGCATTTTTTAAAAAATTATCGTGGAAAGTAGACTTTCAGAACCAGAAGGTTAGAAACTTATTGACGACATGACGACGTACGAATGACAGATAACAGTATTTTTTCTCTAAGCAGATGGGCAAAGGAAATCAAGAGTTTCGAACTACTGGATGACGTATATCCGGTCAACCATATCCGGTATTTAACAAATTAAATTTAAAAAAAATACGCGACTAAATTTTAAAATATTCAAATTAGTTTCTTAAATTGGCCTAATCTGTAAGAAAAAAATATAAAAAAATACATTTTTTTTTCTAACCAAAGGCAATTGGAGACTTATTCTTAAAATATTCGTATTTATTTCAAGGGCCACCTAAATATTTAGATAAAATTTCGAAAGAAGGCAAACATAATCCGCATTAAAAAAATTATCAATTATAATTAGATAATTATTATCAATGTTTTCCTGCCACTTCGAGGTATAGTTCGACATAATTTCGCAAAATTTAGCGCCGTCAAATATCAGTTTCGAATTAAAGTATCTACCTAAAATGGTTTTTCAGAAGTCAAATCGATTTGTCCGTAACTATAATGTTATATTAAGTATACTCGAAAGGCTGTACGGATAAGATATTTCGCATGTGTGCACCAATAGCAATGGTGCATAAGTCTGTAAGTAAAACCGGGCTTCACTTTAAGTTCAATTAATGGCATAAATATTAAAGCCAGATAATAGTTAAGTGACAGGTTGAATAAAAAATAATATAACACTTATGATAAAATAGCAAAATATTAAACCATACGTGACCTTCAAGCCTTCAAATGAAGCATCTGTGATTTCAAAGCACGTAACACGATGCCTACACAATATTATTGTAACGAGCAAGTTCAATGTCGATTGTGTATTGACATTGATGCGCGATTAAAATTCGTTTATCTATTAATGTCAGGCCTTATCTACAACACTCTTTTAACGCAATCGGTAAAGGACAGTCGTGCCATGCATTTAATTAGAGAAACACCTATCAGTAACCCCTTCTAGGTGCCTATGCCGCATAATTTTTATATATTCATTTATCTAACCGTCGCGATACAAAGCAAATATATTGCCATTCCGTGATACACCGTATATCTTCAACAATACGAATTACTTGATTCTTTTGTATTTGATATATTATTTGGTGATTTATTTTTAAAATCGTTTACCTTGAAAACCGCTCGTTGCTATGGGATTAAAGGCTTATTATGAAATGTTAATGCAAACGAGACCAGAAACCGAAGAAGATGTCGGTCGGATCGTAATGTATGCGAACATTATTACGGTTGTTATAACCATAATGTTAGGTATAACACCATAATAAAGATTTTAACTGAATTAGGTACTACACTTAACGTCGTAGACGCCACCATAAATATTTCAGCAATGATTGGATTGTCAATATTAATATTAAAACAAATACGGAAATCTAATGCTGATACTTAATAATTTCTCTTCTGTGCAGAAGCAATTAAATTGTAAATCTCGCATTCTGAATAAAATAAAGCCATATGGGTACATAAAAGTCGAGCTTCTTTACGATTGATCAATAAATACATATTTTGCTTTAAGATACATACGATACGTGTGAGCACTTTGGCCAGAGTTGAGGCGAGCACACATTAATTACCAAAATATTTACGCAGGACAGTGAGGCCGGTGGAGCCAGTGTTGACTACGTAATAAGAATGCGGATCCGTAGCGTTAAATCAAGGTGAATGTATGTATACGCGACTCCGCGGCCGCAGCACGACACTCGCGCTTCGACGTAACACCGATGTCATCTTTACGAATCTAGTATACTACTACTACTACTAAAGGCGAGCCACTACGACTCCACCTACTATCTGCGCGCGGCATGATATCGTCTCAATAATTATGCATATAATCATTTGATTTCTTTATGAGTACACGGAAATTATTGTGAAATATAATTTTCGCCGGTTTGCACAACATGATTCTAAGAAAAGCCGTTTCGATGATTATGTTCTTTAACACCTTTGGTTTTACTAAGTATCATAAAATCTGCCAAAAAATGTTGCGTTGTATTTTATGACACGTAGAATCGCGATTATATTAATCTGATAACAAACATTTCGGTTAATTCAATGAAATATTTTTTTTTCCAAATTACCTACACTCGTAATACCAACACTACAGACCGAATGGAGTTTACTCTGATACCGATAGTTTTTTTTGTTAAATAGCCAAAACAAGAACAAATAGAGTTTAACAAAGTATCCCCTTGGCTTAGTAGCTAAATAAAAGAGGCCTTAAAAGTGACACGATGGCGCAACTTTGTCGAAGACATTTTGCTCTATCAACTTCATTTTAATCAACAGAAATGCCTTAACGTCGTAAAAATAACTTCACTTACTGGCTGATCGACTCATCAACGGCATCCTCCTTAGGACTATAAAGCTAAAAATTTATTTATAGATTTCCTTTATTATGTATTAAGATAACAAATAAACGTTCTGCAACGAAGAAGAACTGTCAACAGAGACAAAGTGGAGGGGTGTATCTAAGTTACTTTACATTACCTATACATATAAAGACGTCAATTAACTTTAATTTTCTAACTTGTCACTGATGGATTTTACTATAGTTGACATCTCTCAGTGCGACCGTTTGAGATTGACCGTTTGATGAACTGTTTTTTTGGTGTTCATTAAAGAATATTTGTATTGTATTAAGTTCTAAAATATTTATAAATTTCCTTCTGAGTTCGTGTATTTTGCGTCGGCAAGTGCAGTTGCTGGTGCAACGCTTGCATTCGACTGCCATTATAGGACATTCGCTTCCCACGCATATCGGCAACCGCAGCCTCCTCCACATCGCTCGTTCGCCAGATCTGATACCAATTTAACTACATTGACCTAATCAATCTTGTCAGCACAGCACACCTCAAACACACGTGAATAATAAGGTCATGGCCGCTTTTCACAGTGAGTCGTCTCTTAATATCTGTCAGAGAAGAATATTAGATTTGCTGTGAAAAATAGAAGCACAAACAGAAGTGGTTAAGTGAACTGAGTTTTCAATTTTACAATGTTAAGAATTGGAGCGAACGTGAACTCGTTAGCGAAAATTAACTAAAAGAAAGTTAATTAACACTTTCCGATGCTATTTTTTTGTAAATGCTGAATAAGATAATTTCGTTTTTTTATATACACCCATTATATTTCTTGTACCCATTTTTGTTCTTAGCGGAAACGATTATTTTACTGCAGACTAATAACGTAGAGGAAAGAAAAGTAAAGAATTGTACAGATTTTACGTAAAATAAGTTTCTTTGTTTTATATTTTAATATTTCATGTAATTTTTTAGATTTCTTACGGTTCATAATTCTTCGCATAAAACTTTTAGATTTTAAGGTATTCGGAGTACAGAGACGTTTATTAGTTCATCCGTAGTTTGCGGTCCAATCCTTTGTGTGGTTGACAAATTAACAAAAAAAAATAGCAGGGTTTTTTGTTTATATTACAGTTTTTATTTAATTTTGTTACAGAGGGTAGGCGCGCGCCGTGTTCCAACGAAGGCGAGCCGGTGCGTCTCCAGGACGAGAACTGGAGCAGCTGCTTTCACTGCCACTGCAAGGTAATCATCAGCCGAATTCTCCCTCTTCCGAAAATTGTCGATGCTCTGAACTAATGTTATAAAAAGAAAGGATTTGACTACGTATGTTGTGTTTTTGTTTATAATGGATAAACATACAAAATACTGAACCGATTTTAAAAAGTCTTCCACCCGTAGAAAGCTATCTTATCAGCGAGTAATATTTTGTCCAAGAAGCGTGTAAAGCGTGCGAGAGGCAGACGAAGTTGCGAGCAATAGCTAGTAAAACATAACATAATCTATACATATAAAATCCTTTGTCCTGACTGACGGATCAACGCACAGCCTAAACCGCTGATCGTAGAGACCTGAAACTTGGAGGGTGTGTTCTTTGTATGACGTAGGCATCCGATAAGAAAGGATTTTTCGTAGTTCTACTCCGAAGGGGGTAAAAGGGGGGGGGGCAAAGTTTGTATGGGACAACGTGATTCCTTGGTCCAATCTACTTCAAATTTTGCATAAACATTCTTTAACAGAATTGATGGAAGACGTGTTTCGTATTTTATTGAAATTCATCACTTGACGGGGTTAAAAAGGAGTAGAAAGTTATTATGGGGGTGATTTGCTTCGAAGTTGATATCAATACTCCTTAGGGCTTTTGATTTAAATTACATTTTATTTTGACACATGTTTGAATACTCGATCCGAAGACACGGCTTCATAGGAACGTAGAGTTCGAAATTTGAAATGGTAAGGACTAGACATCTTGGTTAAGCCGCGTTTTCACTTAGTGTTCTGAACAAACATTTGTTTAGAGCAAATATGATTGCGGTTTTGCCGATGTTCGCTCAAAATAGCATCAATGTAGCGTATCTACTGTGTTAAAAAATAATAATTTTATTAAATACTTAAGATGTATGTAATTTAATAATTATGTAGATCTGATTGAAAAAAATATACCTTGTTGAGTTTCTTGCCGGTTTCTTCTCAACAGGGTTTTTTCCGAACCGGTGGTAGATTCTTCGACGTTCATAGGAGCATCAATCGATGCCTAAATTGAATAAAAATTTTTGACTTTGACTTTGAATAGAAAATGTCCGTTTTCATTCAACGAGGAAAGAGAACAGTTGTTTATAACAAAATCGTAAACAAAGATTGGAGACCCACCGAACACGTACAATGTCGAGCGAATGCACAGAGCAACAGCTCGCTCGCCACAGACGTCGTTTTCACTGGATGAATGAGTGAGCGACCCGCGTCCAGCCGATTATCACTGAATAAACACGTTCGCTCGCTCAGAACTGTTAAGGACACTGGGCTGATTTTTCAATCATCGAATAAATATTATCTGACGGATAACGTGTAAAGCGGCTAAATTGTAGCGTCATGCATACAGTGCAACTGACGCAGTGCTGTCAGTCAACTTATTTAGTCAACTTATTCTATAATTTAACCAGTTGATGACATTTATGCGTTGATTGAAAAATCGGCCCTCTGTGAAAACGCAGCTTTATAAAACATACAAATCATTCCATATTCAAAAAAAAACAATATTTAAATCGGTTTAGAATTCGAAATTTCAAATTTATTTGTTCTTGGATATTTGAATGAAAAACTTACCTTATACCTAGATTTTCTTTAGAAAATTCCTTGGAAATCTCTTAGATTACCTACTTAGCGAATATTTGCGAATATATACACGAATTACCGACATTGTAAACGAAACGAAACTTCAAATTTTGCAAACCATTTTGTCTACGTTTGTCAACCACTTCCTGATCTGATCTCTGATAATAACTAATTATATGTACATATAAGTATTTGCATTTCACCAAGCTTTTGCTTTTACAAGCGCAGCGTGGGACGTCCACCAACAAGATGGACGGACGTTTTGGTGAAGGCCGCAGGTTCAGGGTGGATGCAAGTCGCTTCCAACCGTAATGATTGGGCGTAAATGAGGGAGGCCTATGTCCAAAAATTCAAAAATGCAAAATTCCCAAGGGATAGAAAAAAAATCAACTTCGGAGCTCATTTTAAAATGTCTTTCACCAATAGAAAAGATACACTGTCCTTGATTAACATAGGATGCTATTTTCCGGATAAATGCAAACTCCCGCGGTATAGAAAATAGTAAATTTAACTTCGGGGCTGAGTTTAAAAAAAAATACCAATAGAAAGCTACACTATCCTTCATTGGTATAGGCTAGGCTACCTACTATTTATTCGGTAAAATGCGAAATTCCCGTGGGATAGAAAGAAGTCAATAAGTATCACTTGAGGGCTGATTTGAAAATTTCTTTCACCAATAGGAAGCTACAACAACCATTATTTACATAGACTACTTTTCGCCGTGAAAAAGCAAAATTCCCACGGGAAAAAAATAAGTGAATTCAACTACGGGGCTGATTTTAAAACTTCTTTTACCGGTACAAAGCTACACCTTTAAGGACATAGGCTACTTTTTCTCGGGGAAAATGCAAAATTCCCGCGGGACAAAAATAAGCGAAAATTTGCATAGAATAAGGACAAATTTGTTGAAATTCCCACGGGATAGAGAATAAACGGGATTTATAATATTCACTAACTGATACTGATGATGATGAAATGATAATAATGATGGATCTTGCCGAAGCCGGATTTTTGTTTTATACAATGAAAGAGATGAAGAAGCTTTACCACAAATTGGAATTCTACGCGGACGAAGTCGCGGGCAAAAGCTAGTTACCTATATATTTTAAGTTAACATTGAATTGTCAGGCATCTCAGCAATTTTTCACATACAGATGTGATTATTTGAAATATTTTTGTGTCAATCACCATAACTAATTTACATTGACATAATCATCTTGTTGTCACGCTGCCTCCAATTAGCGGCAAAGTGAGATAAAACGCGTCACGCCCGATCAATACCAATATCATTTCAATACCAATAAATCAGAAAGCTTTATATCAATCCAGTCGCAGTCATAATGGGACTCAAGAGTAGTGTGTAATTGTCATTTCAACATTGAACCGAGTATGGTTCATGGTATAGGGCGATGTCACCTAATCATTTTATCACGCCCTGTGTTTAGAACAATGTATCTAAACATGCAACATGCTCACACCTAGACAATAACAAGAGCGTAATTTGACCAGCGACCGTCTGTTCTGGAAAATTCTCTGAAAAATTTGCGCGATCCAATTTGGGCTTTAGAATTGGTTAAAAATAACGGTTTTCCTCGCAGATAGAAAAGTTTTGTTTGTTTTTCGTTCGTATGACGTAATGTTATGTTACATGGTTTATCTATGTATTAAGGCAGTAACGAAGGTTCGAAAAGTAACCATGTTTTATGCTATTACATAATCTCATATCACAATTAAAATTAAATAGAACTAAAGTTAAATCAAAAACTTTCTTTATAAGATTACTTAACTCTCGAAGAAACTGTTTTTTTTACTAGTACTGTATTTTGTATTAGTCTAATGAAATGTACCCTAGCAATCGTGCGTTAGTGAACCGGCAAGGTGCCGGGCCGGCGCGCCGGCGGTGCGGCGCGTGCCGCTGCCGGCGCGCCGCTGCGCCCGTGCGCAAAAACTCGCTATGCGGAACCGCAATGAACCGCATACACTAGCAATCCGACGCAGCTGCGCCAAGCATTCCATTACAACGTGGATTCTGGAAGCTAACGTCTAAGCTTTTCATATCCTGCTTTTTTTTCTGCTTTTAACTTTAGATATTACTTATTAAAGCAGAAAACGCTGCCGTAGTAGATAAACAACAAATTTCCGTTTTAGGGCAATCATCCAATGAGATTTAAATTCGGCTTTTTGCTCCAAGATAATTAACCGATTTATAATCTCTCAAAGTTCTACGCATGAGTTGAATACCCTTTGATAAAATCGATAGTGCTATAAATCCTTGTGATTTATTTGATTTGCAAAATACATTGTCACATATTAATTCGTTATCACTGCATAGTTGTCAGCGACACGACATAAGTATGTATGAGCAAGGCTGCGCGCGTAAGTACCTACATGCGAGTGGTATTTCCCAGTCGATCTCACCTCGTCGGATGACTTGCGCGGAATTCGAAAGCCCATCGCGAGATTTATCGCTTATTCTGTATTAAAATATACATTTGCTTAATGGGCTTTTTTGTCGCGTGCCACATAACGACGATGGGACACCGTCCCGCTGGCGGTGGAATTTTTTGATTTATAAAATCTAGTTACGAGCAATGCAACGCGGCAACGGGAGAGGCTAGCGCTCCAAGACTTGTAGACGCGGTTGAAGTATTTTCACTTAATTTGCGTAAGATCGGTGCGGTGCGCTAGCGAGGCGTCCGTCGGCGGGTCAAGTTGACCCGGGGGTGCCATTAGCCTTTTTATACACGGCTAGTAGCCGGTTGATAGCATCTCGCGGCTCCCGCGCACCGCTTACTTTAATGAGCCGCGTTATTTATCGAGGCGCAGTTTTACTTTGCGCCGTATTAAATTCACTAAAGTTAACGCCTCGCTCTCCATCTTGTAAACTACAACCATGTTGGTTCAACTGATATTGCTGTTCTGAAAAAATATTTCCCACTGGGTATAGAACAGCAATAAATACAAATCGCAGTGAGTTATTTGATTTTAAAAGCGGTTGGCAAATTGTGTTGCTGAATAATAGCCTAAGTTGCAAATATGAATTCAAGCGACCACGACAGCTATTATGTGCAAATTTATTTTATGCAACAAAAAGCGTGTTCATAAACCAACAGTAAAATGCCACCGCCGTAATAATACATCTCCGAACCTTCGTGACAATTTAATTGAATCCAGTAGGTAAGCCAGCAATTCTAACGTACGAAGTGGTCGCCAGCAATAGGCAATAATTAAGTAAGTAATGTTCCGCCTGTAACTATTTTTGTCGTAGCCTGTAGTCTATTAATATCTCATAAATTGTACTTTATAGTTACAAGTAAATTGCTAAGTCAAGTACCTGTAATGATCGTACTCGTGCTACGCGCGCAGACTGCACCCGCGCCGCTGCTGGGAAACTTAAGAATATTGTAATAAATAACGAGATAATATTTTAAGATGCTTCTATCTCGCAATTCAAATGTATTCAATTACGAATGACTACTTTGTGCTTATGCAAACAAATCGCAGCTGTCAGATTAAGACAAATTGTACTTTTTAGATATTGTACCTGCTTGGTTTAGACATTGGTTTCAGAATAAAATATTCTTACTACCTTATATCAAATTCAAAAGGTGGTTACCTACATGAAAATTGTTTAACTGTTTTGTGAAAACACAGGAATTCAATTAGGTGCATGTATAATTGAAGTCTCCCAACCGTATACGTATATGGCTGCATCGATGTCTTTATCGACGTTGGCACAGTTCGGTCATGATACCTACCTAATTGTTGATGGTTGCCACGCGTTGCATGTACTGCATCGCGGTTTGGGAGTAAAATAGATCTTAAAGTCGGTTGGTAAGGTGCATAAGGGTTTAAGTGTGGATCGTGTGTGGATGTCGGGTCCAAATGTGAAAGTGGGTGAGTGTCGAGAGCGGGTACGCAGGTGCTGAGCCGGGCGGCGCCGGGGCCTTGCCGCAAGCGCGCGCTCGGTATGCGGTCGCACCGGTTCTTCTAGCAAAGCGTATTTTTTTACACACCACACATCATCGACATTGTTGTTATGTTTTGCTATGATGCAAAAAAGTCAGTGCAAAATCTTCACAGATTAAATATAGTCGTAATGTTTACCTACCTACTTTGATTTTTTGAAATGCCGTTGTCCAATGGAAGACAATTTTGCCAATGTCAAGTAGGTAGAAGATAGTTTGAAAACATGTCGGCCGTTGTTCGGTTAAATATTTCTGTTGACCCCCCTCCTGTGTCGGGTTATTAGCCATCGGCCTTTGATCAATTATAACTGAAGATACACATTGCCGAACAAAATCCCCTTCAAAGAATGTCCGAACTTTTTTATTTGTTTGCGTAACAAATAAAATCATCACCTACACAGAAATTTGAACCTAGTCTTTACTTCATTACAGTCGAATTTCGGTAGCGGCAAAATTCCACTTGACAGCTAAACTTGACAATTTCACGCAACGTTCTGAGAAAAAAGAAGGCCACTTTTGTCGAAGTGGCGCTCATTTGGCTCGGACATTTTCGGGCGCGCGACTGTGGATCTACAGTTATAATTGATCAAAGCCATCGGCCAATGAATATCCTCGATTGGTCAAGAAATCATTGACCGATGCCCAGAGTGCACAGGCTCAAGCACTGCTCTTCCCGGACGAATCCAGAAGGGAATCGTAGCTCTTGGGCGCACCAGGAGGTTACCCTAACACTCACTACTACTTTGATTTAAGCTTTGGTTAATCATATCAGGTATATTGCATGTGTTAAGTCAGTCCTAACATTAAATAACTATGTTTTAATGGAAAATTTTAAAGACATGAACGAAAGCCAATAATTAATATTACCATGAGCTTTACGGTGAAGGATAGCATCGTAGGAACACAAGCACACAATTTAATGTTGTGTATGTGTGAAGTTATCAATACGCACTGGACCCGCGTGGGAACTACAGTCTAAGCATTTTCATTGTGAGAGGAGGCCTGTATTAACAGTGGGACGTATGTAGGCAGAGATGATGAGAAATTAACTAAAATAAAACAAAAAGTGCTAGGTAAGATTCATGAGTCATGACCCTCTATTTTATCACGTGTTTAAATACTTTTTAATTCCAGCTTTACTGAATGTACATTTTTTGATTGTACCTACTTGTATTATCATCCTATCTGCATATTCGTATCAAATTTCAAGTCAATCGATCACTAAAAGTGGGTGAAATTCAACTTGCAAAATTTGACAGACAGCTTACACACTTACCTACATGCAACATTGTAAGTTAAATAAATAAAATCTCGTCAAAATAATAATCCAACGCAGTGTTCCCACTCAGGGCATCGTACCAATCATAAGTACTAAAATGAGTACAGTTAGACCCGAGTTAGAACACGTTACTAGAACATTTGTGAACGTCAGAAATGCAACTGACTTTGAACGCACAAAGCCTATGATATCACTTAAAAAAACGTTAATTCTGGCATCAGTTCAGTCCATATATCACTCTGGTTTTCTGTAATTCACAAAAGTATGACGAATATATTTTCAAATATTTAATTTTCATCAGTCCCTCGAATCAGTCCAAGAGGGTTACACGATTATTCTCTCGTCATTCTGGCCAGAATGATGGACTGAACTGATGCCAGAATTACGCGATGTCTAATGCTAAGTTGCGATGAGTTGAATAACAATCGTTATCGATCACTACCCGTTTACTTTACGAATGCAGGTTAGTGGGAAAAGGTGGGATTCCAATAAATATTCTTATACCATGATGCTGCGTTCTTGAAATAGAAGTAGTTTACAATATTATGAGTCAGTATCTTAAAACCATACTTTTCATGTTATAAAACGAAGACTACGTAGGTACATAATTTTGGCAAGGTCCGAGTTCAACAATATTCAAGTGCTTTCTACTGCAGAAAAACAAGTTTCTGTAATATTTTTTACGAATACTTAGAGAAACCTTTTAACAGTTTACACTTCATGAGCATGCCATTTGACTTTTTCCTGGCAACGTAGCGCTAACGCCATACACGGTTTGTGTAGACTAGACATAATTGTAGCAAAATAACTTCCATTGAATTCTGCGTGATTACTCTTAATGAAGTTGCAATGGTATTAAGCTATGTTAATTGTTTCGTATGATGAATATATACCATCGATCGCGTGGTTTGTGCAAAAAGTATTAGCGGTTTGAACCGAGGCGCCGGCGTGGCAGGCGCGAGCCGCCCACTGCCGGCCTTGCCTGTCGCCGCCTAGGATCATTTACTCGCCTAGATACAATTACGTCTACTTATTTTACCTTTTAAACGTATACAATTAACAATCCGTTTAAAACGATGCGAGTTGAAAAAGCTAGCGTGTACTAGCGCTGTTAATAAAACGGTCAAACACATGAATATGAATCTCGGTGTAGCTGTGTTGTTAATTTCATTGATTTCTTATACGAACATTAATTGATGCTTAAAGACGTCTGTTCAATGATTCATTACGTTTTTATTAAATTACTATAGAGACTGACTAATAAGTGTACTGCTTTCATTAAAAGTTCTGTCGTAGCCACAAATGATAGCAAAAACAGAATTTGTATCTCAGAAAAAGTAAAGGGTGTTTACTAATCTCAGCCAGAAACATATCAATTATTACGTTGGCTACGTTGCGTTAATAATATACTTTGACAAGTGTAAAATTCATATTGACACGGGAGCAATTGAAAATTTTAAATGATTATGTAAATAAAAATTTACTCAGTATCTTCTTTTTGTATTTATTTTTCAACTTCATTTTTTATTACTTTTACGGTCATCCCGTGAAACCATATATTTCAAACTAAATACAAACTGAAATATAGATGCACAGAAAAAACCCCAGAAAAAAGACCAATGCTGGGAATCGAACCCAGGTCCTAGGTCCTATATGGTTTCACGGGGCGCGTTTTATCACTGCATAAGGTGATTATAACAGACTGAAATGTACGATGTATGGGAAAAATTCGTCGCTAACCTCTAGACCAGTGATGGTGTAGGGGTAAGAACGCAGCACGCAACGCTGAGGACCTGGGTTCGATTCCCAGCATTGGTCTTTTTTCTGGGGTTTTTTCTGTGCATCTATATTTCAGTTTGTATTTAGTTTGAAAAATTTACTCGTTATAAAATCTTGGTAGTCGATTTTAACAAACTTCCCGCGATCGAATTAAACTGAAATTTGGTCCATTAAGACCCAATGACAATGCAACAATGAAGTATATGAAAATAGTTTACGTACTGAAATAATAATATAATATTTTTGGCAAGACTTGTCCTATAAAATTGCCCATATCAGTGGAAAGGTAAAATCGCTAAAGCGCCATATATATGTTGTATGGCGCTTTAGCGTTTTTACTTTAGTCAAAAGGTTTAAATTTGCTAAAGCGCCACGCGGTGCTTTAGCGATTTTACCTTTCCACCGACATTATGTTGCATAAATTTTTAAACAAGTTCCAATGTAAGTTCTGATAGAACATAAAATTAACTTTTATTGTTTAAATGTCAAGTTACTTGAAACACTTAAAAGATTTTATTACATTAGGCTGCAAAAACACTTTTGTCAACACCATGTATTATAATAAATGTGTGTACTTATTTGTTACCAAAGTGGTATCACGAAGATAGTGAGCAGGTACATAAATTGTGGGTCCTCGCATTTGCAACGACCGGGTAGATATTATCTACCTACCTACCTGTCTACAAACACTCAACAGTCCCCGAGCAGTCTGTGTGATACCACCGTCGCCAATACTAACTGGCCATTCGTGCACCTTGTCACGTTGTTATAAAGTCTACGGATAGTCAGTTAAGAATGTTGACGACTGTACCCCGTAAATTTCATTATGTATGCAAATTGAGAGATAAACATTTAAAATGAATCTTAACCTGCATGTTTAATACAACATCAGAATTTCAAGTGACTCTTATAGCTACGAGTAGTACCGTAGATATCGAAACCATAAAATACGTTTTAGCTTTCAACTTATTTTATTAAAAATGTATCGCAGTGTTTTGATTTGACGTACCTAAGAATTAAAAGCTATATATTTTTTTTTTTTCTAATATTTTAACGACTGTACTGACTATGTTAGTCTAAAAGTAAAGTAGTGTAAGTAAAGTACATAGGTAATTTTAAAAGCTGTATATTACGAGATGTTTTAAATGCTCTGCAGCTCATAACACGTGAAAACGATCGCAATTGCTGGAACTTAAGAATTTAAGTATGTACCTATTGTTTAATAGACGTCTGCATTTAATGCGTGGATGGAACGCACTAATACTAGTGATAACACTTCATCCAATTTCCGCATCGTACTGTTGGCATTTTCCATATAAACTAATTGAAGCAATCCGTACGATGTGTAGGATGACCAATGGACGATTATTTATTGGTACAGGAACTCAGTTATGTTCAGTTTTAATTACCAATTAATGATAAGTGGTTAATTAAGCTGCGAAATAGTTAAATCCAAAAAAGTTGGCACGTGGCTATTGCGCAAGCTATCAGGAAGCGTTGAGGATACAGATATCAGTGCAACGGGAAGTGGCGTGGCGGCCACCAAAAAGTAGAGATACCAACCACTGACCGGCGTAGTTTTATATGTATAATAAATAGGCCAAGATGGATGATTTGATTTGATATAAATTTATAAGAGGTTTCTATTATACGAAAGTCATTAAATTGTCGCTGAGTGTAGGTCACTCGGAAAACTTTTCTTCTTTTTTTAAGGGTCTTAATAATAATAATAATTATCTTATGTATTGACATAGTATCTTACGTTGAAAAGCCGTGGAAGCCTCTACGATGCCACTGAGTTTATCTTGGAATTCACGATAGATGCCCGATAGATGTAGATGCCCGATTCGCAACCGCAATGACACACTCTATCTTTATCCTTTGTATTGTCTATTTGTAATAAATTAATAATATTGAAGTATCTTGTGTTGTTGTGATTTTTTTTCTTTCTTTAGAAACCAGAAACCTGGCTTACATTTGCATTTGCAGTTGAATTGTGTGTTTCTAATACACACAGGGCCAGCGGACAGTATTTTGTTGATTTATACAGGAAAATTTACGGTATGAAATCTGTTCTATGTCCTATCTAGAAGGGAAGTTGAATACTCATTAAGGAATATTTTTTTATTCTGGAGGTCAGGCGAAGAAGGAAAATAGTTTAGGAGTTAATAACCCAACGCGATAACTCGGCTACGGCGCGCCGCCTCGTTACAGCTGTCAACGTGTCATATTAATTAATTAGTCATAAATTTATCCGTTATTTTGTCTCCATTGAATGACAGCTTATTCAATTTAAAATTATTTCCATTATGAAAAGTGCGTGTCCTTTATGTAAATAATTAACTCTGTGGTATATTGTTAATTCGTCGGTACGGTTGGTACGATGTGAATACTAAGGTGCAATGTTTCGCACCGTGTTTATGATGAAGTTAATCGGTCAGGCATCACGAGCTCCTGGACTGAATATGTAACGACCAAGTCGCTTCAAATAGCCTAGCCACTTTATGTTTCTTGCATTTTAAACATTGACAAAGGGTTCGTTTAACAGTTATGCCAATTAACTGAGAATTTAGTGTTTAAGTTCTACTTTATAAAAATAAACAACGGGGATTGCTGATTTTACTAACCCAAGCCTTTCCCTAGATAAATGTGTCTATATTGAGTACGAATCAGTATAAAAACGGCGCTGAGTCACGGCCAAGCCCCCGCCGCCGGTGGCGCGGAGTAACACCAGTAGCACCAATTTCTTACACGCCATCAAACTTTAACTACACACCTTAAGCTTTAACGTGATTCGTAGATTGGATCTATGTATAATCTGTTCTATTTTATTTGCGGTACACATTATAGCAAGTAATGGCCAGTCGACAGACTTACAGTTATTTTTATCCGACGTGTAACGTAAATATTTCGCTATGTGAGGGCTAGTTCAAAGAGCCGCTCATGAAATTCGGCCAAAGTATCGAAAAACAATAAACACCAGAGAATGGGTGACCTCGCGTAAAGCACATTAAAACTAAATAGAGGAAAGGTACATCTCTAGTTTATAGGAAAGCGAATGGGGAGCAGGTTTCTGGTCCGGTATCGTTTCGTAGAATCGATTTTTGGTAGAACGCTTTTAGTTCCATGAAGTCTTGAAACAGGAGCATGTGGTTTCACCTGAATTATTTAACCGTCGTTGCCTCGGCAGCACAGAAGAGGCGATATATTATGCACAGATCACATGTAGTATGTGGTATCAAGTCATGCCAGTTGTCGCAGCCGTGCGTGCGCCTGCGCCGCGGAGGCCATGGCCACATACAAATTAGGACGCTATACTGTTGGGTGTTAAAACGTATGACAAGTGTACTTACAGATTTGTGCAAATATTGATACTTAATATTTATTTTGTCTGGCAATTGCACAGATCCAAAGCCTCGACAGTTTTAAAGTTAAATTCATTAGTGCCTGTTAAAACATTTGTTTATGACAATTTAAAATGATAGTTTTGATAATCTAGTTAAAGGAGCAGCGACATCGATATCGTCTTTTTATTGAACAGTTGGTTTTTAAATGAACTTACGAAAGTATTTTAAAAAATGTTTAGTTAGGTAAACGTACACTATACAGTGCCATTAACGCAAGATTAAGGAGATTTGAGTAACTTGCCCCTAATTATTTTAAAAGCATTGTTAACGATCCTAATTGTTGTATTGCTTACCCATGTTTGCGTAGGTAATTATTTAGAAAAGCGATTATCTAGAGTTAACCACGTTAGCTGCGTGCCCGCCGCCCCATTGCACGTGGTCATGCAAATGCGCCAGAACAAAGAGCCGTTAAAAACGCATTAACTATGGGCATGAATGGCTTGATCTTATTGCGGATGGGAACAGTTCATGTACCACTTGCCATTTTATTACTGCTATTAATCGATAGACTATCATTTCGCACTTCCATTGGTTAATTTCAATAGTTATCATTATCAAGCATAAGTATTTGATGTGATCGCATGCATTGCATTGTTAGTTCGTAGTTTATAGCTGCCTAACGTTTGTTATTTTATCTTTAAATTCTTTAGCGACGTGATTCACAGGCAGGGCTGGGCAAAATACATGCTTAGCTTTAATTAAAATACAAATTACAAAATACTATCTCGCATGTATTTAAAATACGAAATACAAAATACTTTTAAGTCGAATATTTGAAATATAAAATACAAAATACAGTATTTCAGGTATTTTTATTTAAAATACAAAATACAAATTACAAAATACTAAGTAGAATAAAAACGAATCCAACCCCGGCATGGGCAAGCAGAGTAAAAGAAAATTGGCTAAGTAAAGTTTTTTGAAGAGGTGCTAATTATATTTTTTTTCGACAGTGGTCGACTTCAACACTAAGAAACTGCAGGTGTTTTATTTTCATCTCCTTTTATTTATTGGAAATATTTTTTTAAGTGTTAGAGATGACATTTGTGAGATTTTACGGCTGACAAGCGGTTCGTGCTCAGTACTAAGAAGAAATAGAAAAAAAAACGAAGTCAACTGTCGCTTCTGTCAATGTCAAATGAAATATAACCGTTTGCGTTTCGTTTGTTTTGCGTTGTCCAAGAAGCAGTTCCAAAATAGTGATCGAAAGTATTCAATCGTGATCCAATTAACGTGCTTAGGTCGTGGAGAAATGCGGTAAAATTGAAAGTCCGGATTTTATGCGGAGGTCGATAAAAATAGTCCGAAAATCACACTGAGCACACCAAAACGCAAAGCAAACGAAACGCAAACGATTTGACATTGACAGAACTGACAGTTGACTTCGTTTTTTTTTCTATTTCTTCTTAGTACTGAGCACGAACCGCTTGTCAGCCGTAAAATCTCACAAATGTCATCTCGAACACTTAAAAAAATATTTCCAGTAAACAACAGGAGATAAAAATAAAACAGCTGCAGTTTCTCGGTCTCCAGAACATCGACTGTCAAAAAAAAATATAATTAGCACCTCTTCAAAAAACTTTACTTAGCCAATTACTCTCTTTAAACATGAAAGTACCGTGAGGTCGTGAGACTCACTCGTAGTGAAACAATACAGATTATGGTCCGAGAGCTGGCACCAATTTTTGGGTAGGTGTTTGAGGCAAGCTGAAAACTTGTCACATACTTCTCCTATTATACCCCAACACAAAACTGCAGACCTGGCTGGTGAGTAGCGGGGCTAAATGAAACCATGACTTTTTAATTTTTTTTTTGGTTCCAAAAATATATTTATTTAGGTAATATGCAATTTATATATGTTGTAGTTTAATGTTTAAAGAATAAAAAAATAATAAGCCAGATGATTTAGTCGGGGCTTTAATATTGCCAGGCGCGTGCAAACATATTTTTCAAAAAAATATAAAAAATGTATTTAATGCAACTTGAAATTTTAATAGAGTATATTATTTATAACTAAAAAATAAGATTCTCAAAAAGACAGGTCATTTTGGTGGGACTTTCTACCTGCCAGGTGATTTAACAAATATAATCACTCGCACGGATTTATCATTTGTTAGATCACCTGGCAGGTAGAAAGTCCCACCAAAATGACCTGTCTTTTGGAGAATCTTATTTTTTAGTTATAAATAATACCCTATTAAAATTTCAAGTTGCCTCAAATAAATTTTTTATATTTTTTTGAAAAATCAAAATATGTTTGCACGCGCCAGGCAATATTAAAGCCCCGACTAAATCGTCTAGCTTATTTTTTTTTATTCTTTAAACATTAAACTACAACATATAAAAATTGCATATTGCCTCAAATATATTTTTGGAACAAAAAAAATTAAAATTAAAAATTCATAGGTTCATTTAGCCCCGCTACTCACCAGCCAGGTCTGTAGTCTTGTGTTGGGGTATAATAGGAGAAGTATGTGACAAGTTTTCAGCTTGCCTCAAACACCTACCCAAAAATTGGTGCCAGCTCTCCTACGTTTCAAAACGAGTCAAGTTTAACTCGACAGTTTCGGGCTAATCCGTAACCCTTCCTCTCGGAAGAGCACGCTACGGCTGTGCCAAATGTGCACTCAAGTACGCTACGGCCTGAAATACCTATGTCGACTTAAACTAGTTTTGAGACGTGGGTAATCAGTATTATTTTACTAAAAATTACTCTCATTAAAGGAAACTAGGTACTTTTACTGATTAAAAGCAGAGTTTCCTTTCCTAAACACCAGACTTAAGTGTTATCTGCCTCTCATAGGGGAATGAATAAAGTCATGTCTACACCGGTGCGTTTTCATGTTCAACTTAAGATCGCTAAATGAAATCTAAATGTATTTTGTTAAAATGTATTTTGAAGTCATAAGTATTTGAAATACTAACTACAAAATACCTTAGCGTCAGGTATTTGAAATACGAATTACAAATTACATTTTCAGCGAGTAATTGAAATACAAATACCAAATACGTATTTGTATTTCAATTACGTATTTCAATTACAAGTAATTCAAATACTGCCCAGCCCTGTTCACAGGCACCTTGCTATTGCCTACTCAATGGAACAATGCGGTCACAAAAATGTCAGTGTCGCGAGTTTTTATCTCCTCTAAGCTTATGAACACGTGCAGTATTTAGAGGTAGTAAGTTTAAATAATTTACAGTACTTCATCATCCCAGCCTATATATGTATATATGTCCCACTGCAGGGCATAGGCCTCTTCTCAGAATGAAAGGGCTTGGGCCGTAGTGTGCACGCGGGCCCAGTGTGGATTGGGAATTTCACACACACTTACCAATGAATTTCTTCTCGGGTGTGTGCAGGTGTCCTCACAATTTCATTTCATTTTATTTATTTGCATATCATTCCTTCACCGTAAAGCTTATGGTAGGTATAGTACGAATTTTTTGAGGTGTCCCGATCTCGTTAGCAGCCCACATTTCGAACAAAGCCATTGTATTATATTATGTCCTCAAGTGCACAATCCTGTTTAAAACGAACAGAAATATTAAGACAAAATAGCTCATTGAAATAGCGACTTTATTATTTACAGTAGAGAGTTCATTTTCTATGAAACTTTGTTGGCAGATAATATTTTTCAACATTGAATGCGTCGTAGAGATGCAGCCAAAACAACCAAAACAAACAAAGCTTCAATTAAAATGTACTCTCTACTGTAAATAATAAAGTCGTTATTTCAATGAGCTATTTTATCTTATATTTTCGTTCATTTTAAACTGAGGATTATTCACTTGAAGACATAATAGAATACAATGGCTTTGTTCGAAAGATGGGCTCTTAACGAGATCGGGACACCTCAAAAAATTCATACTATAAATTTGAATTGTACTTTCGCATATAAATTCCCAAAAACTCAGAGGTGCAAGCCTGGATTCGAACCCACGACCCTCTGCATGAGAGGTAATAGGTCAAACCACTAGGCCACCACGGCTTTTTTTACAGTAAATAAATATAATTATATGAGATATTCTATCCGTTTGCGACCATTACATAGCATGAAAACTCCGACCGCAAATTCCTTTGGTAATACTTAGCATCTTTTTGCTAAAATTTAAAACCTTCGAATAAGAATAATCTAATTAGGACTATTTGTATTAATTTAGGAAAAGCCCTAATTATTCCGAGTCTATCTCACGCGATGAATCTTTTTAAATTGAATAACATATGAAATCGCATCCTTTGTGTTACTTATCGCCTAACGTGTACGTGTGATAGAACTTAGTTTTTGTTCCTAAAGTCGTGTTACAGAAGGCGTGGGACAAAATGGGAATAACCCGGTACGTAGCGGCAGCCACAAAGTTGCCTTACAAATGGGAGTAATTAATAGTCGACGTCTGGCGTGCTAGGATGCTGGCACTGTATTAATTGTGCCTACGGATTATGCGAATGCCACGCTCCCGCACATATGTTGCATACTAAAAATGAATAAAACAAAAGGGCACTAGGAAACCAACATATAAAAACAGTTCCGTATCTCCACTCCAACCACAATCGCGGTTGTTACGACGAGTAGGCGTAATTGACACATTAAAGTTTATTGTCAGTAATGAAACATTGTTTGTTTGAACAAAAAAATTATTTAATTGTCTTCGACATCATATTCATTCTAATGAACTTTAACCACTGTTTTTATGGTGTAAACGTTATAAAACAGGTCGTGTTTGATGATTAGATTCATCGATCCTAGGCTAAAATGATGTACTCACTACATTTGTAGAAGGTCTCTATAGCGGTAGAGAATATTGATTGAAGCCAGGAATTCACTTGGAACAAATGTCCCACGACAAGTGTAATTTTATAAGCGACGTCGGGCGTAGTCGCAGCACGTTGCCGAACTTCGATCGACTTGACATGCTTGGCGACATTATTTACACGGGCACATTACGTCGAGCGAAGACCGGCAATGTGGCGCAACTTCGAACGAATCCCTAGCTTTAGGTACATTTTGATCATTGGCTATCTTTGGTTTTGCAGAACGGATTCGTGGAGTGTCGGAGCGGTGCGGAGGAGTGCGGCGGCATGGAAGACTGCGCGGTGGTGATGCCTCGTGAGGGTTGCTGTGCACGTTGTAAAGGCTGCTTGTACAACGGCACCGAGCACGCCTCGCACAGCGAATGGGGCGAGGCGGGACGCCTGTTGCGTTGCGAGGCCGGTGTCGTCACCATCTCGCGACCAGAGTGCTATGCGCCTTGCGACAAGCCCAAACACCAGCGGCATACGCACTACAACTGTCCTGTGTGCGATGGTAAGCATAATATGTCTAACGATAATGTAGTACGAAGGCGTTATATAGGTCGCGTCGGATTTAACTACTAGCTGTTACCCGCGACTCCGTATGCGGAGAATTCGTTAGAAAAATGCAATTTTCCGGGATAAAAACTATCCTGTGTTCTTTATAGGGTCTAACGCTATCTCCATACCAACCAAATTTCATCCAAAGTGGTTTAGCGGTTTAAGCGCGAAGGTGATAGACAGACAGACACACTTTCGCATTTATAATATTGATATGGATACTACAGACATTTTTTGTTTACTCTAGGAAATGAGTGGGTTTGGGTAGGTATACAATTAATAGAGAGCATTGTTGCATTTTTTATTTTAAATGCCACATGTTCAGTATTCAAAGATTGAAAAAGAGTTTTACACTAAAGTGCATCAAACTCAGTTCAGAAAGAACTCTCACGAGCCAATAATGATAAAAGAATTTCCTGATCGTTTCACGCTGACGCCTTTTCCCATGGCATGCACAGAGTTATATTGAATGTTTATAATTGCCGTGCGGCGTGCACCGCCGGCGCAGCCGTGTCTCGCGCCCACCCAGACGCATGCGCGGCAAAAAACAACCTCCATGTAGAAGCGCAATCCCGAACAAAAACAAACACAAGCCGACAACAGATCTAATAAAACCAAAACGGACTAACAATTTACCTCCGCTTCCAAACCATAACAAGTTTATTAATTCCATAACAAATAATAGTAATTTACAAGATGACGACTCAAAATGGCTTTTGAAATCGCCGACGCATTCCAAACTATAGTTTTATTGGCTATGTTTATGTTTTATTAATTGTATACGTGTTAGTTGCTAAGTTGGGAGTAGTGAGTGTGGAATATTTTTTGTTAGTTTAGTGGCTAAGAGCTGGTCCCTATGCGATCAGGCTGTGGATCATTACGGAGGCTTAAATATGTAAGAGTTTTATTATTTGTGCTCCAGCGTGGTGCCGGCGCCCACACACGCCGTGGACAATGAGCAGAAGACGTGTTGCGTAGTAGTCTGCTGAACAGACAGAACCAAACTATTGTTCGGTTGCCATTATAGCTCGCTATTGCTGGCGATGACTGCTATCAGACAATGCAACGATTTATATTTGTCCAATGTAAAAAAACAACAAAAAAATACAACACAAAAAATGTTGGATGTAAAAACTCTTTTCAGACGCCACGGATTCAACGAATGTTCCAATCGAATTTAATTATAAATCAAATAATGGTGTACTTAAATAAATAGTAAAGAAAGGGAAGCCATTAAAATGTTGTTATTGCGCCTGCAAAAGTACTACTTAATGATTATAAAGTTTGATTAACCAAGTTGTGCTGCAAAAAGAGCCTTTCGCAATTCGAAAAGATTATTTTCTTATTTGTTTAGTAATGGAAGGCTGCAAGATTATCGCTTGTGCAAACGGACCACCCAGATCCGCCGAGCGTTCCAGAGCCCAACCTCCGCAGGTTACAATGCCAACAGCCTGAAGTTTAGGAATGGAGGCTCTCAATCCAACAAGACCTTATTATGTGTTCGCAGGGGTTCATTAAAATTATATATTTGTGGTGGTCGAAAGTCTCCCACGGCGTTGCGGCTCTATTATTGACCATAAATCAAAAAGTTAACAACCTACTTAAAAGGTAAAGATGGGAGGGTTTTTGTGTACGGGTCAAAGCAGCCGACGTCGCCGCGGCTGCGCGGGCGCGCCGGTGAACCCCGTGTTTGTTTGTTTTACGATCCCCACGGTGCATTAACTTTTTTGCTTCTTCTACTTACTTATTATTTCTTCAATGTCCAGATAATCGTGATCCCTTATCAACATGGCTTTTTTAGCCTTTCATCATTTGTCATAACATTCTGTATCTGTGGGTTCATTGAATGATTGTCTTAGCTCCGGTAACAAAACTCATCTAAATTCTTAAAGTGTTTTGAGACCCGGCTTTATTATTAGGTATGCTTGCGACGACGATCTGAGAAATTGAAATAATTAGCGTGTGATGGACGCGTACTGCGTGTCGGGAATTACCGATGGAGCCTCCACCACGCCTCGTTCATCGCATTTGTATAGTTGTTTCAATGAACTTTAGCTTGGGAAACTAAAAGAAAAAAAATCTGTAACTGTGTATTTAAAATTACCCACTTAGTCAACTTTTATCGATTTACATCTTATTCGTTGAGTTTACAGTCTTCTCGTCTTAAATTAACGTTAGCGGACTAACGATGAATAGTTAATTGTTTGTCTACAAAAGGACAGCCTACTTTGTGTATCCATCTCTAGTTTTACGACAGACACTTGAGTGTCTTCATCCATTGTTAGATTGTCACATATGCGTTGGCGCAGCGGGACGGCTCGAGCACGCTCTTAGAATTGAGTGTGCGTCGCTATTGAAGCGCATTCATCTACCGACATATCCAAACACTTCACGATAGTAGACTGAGAGCGAGTCTAATGAATGCCAAGCGAGGACAAGGCAATTTATTATGCATTCACATTCGTAATTATCTTAAAGAAGGGAAGTGTTACAAATGAACGTGTGTAGAAAGGTATTGCTGGGGCACTGAAGTGTTCAGGGGCAGCCCGGAGCACGGCGGGCACGCCGTGTGCGGCCGGCTCTGTCATTAGACCCTGATTGATTCATCGTCCAGTCCTAGTAATTTATGGACTTTACGTTTTGTCGCAGCCACCACGCCGCGGTGATCCTTTCCATTCTTATTTGCTAAAGAATGGCTTACGCTTTTGTTTCAGTTTTATTTTACTTCCCATAAAAAGCCAGACAATGATACGCCAAAGCTCTTTTGTCGTAAACTTGAATGTGAGATAAAACAGATTAAGAGACCATTGAAATTAAAGCAATGTCTTTTTTTAATTGATTTTGATTCCATATCTTTCTTTCGAATCTTTGTTAAAGTTGCGCTTAAAAGATTGCCCAGGAAAGATAACCTTATCATAACAACCTAAACAACCTAGGGCAATAAGGTAGAATAAGAATAAGTGTAAATGTTAGGATAAGATGTTCGGTTACACATAGCATACGTAAGTATAACAATACAGCAATTTTTAACATGTCGTTGATCAAGTCATCATGGTGTTATCTGCATAATTATTCCTTAAAACCCGTAGGAGCCTTGTGGTATGGCTAATGGCCTCTCAAGTAGATGGTTGTGAGTTCTAACCCCGGGACGTACTTGTGGAATTCTTGTGGAAATTACATTTGAAATTTATCACGAGTCTTTCAGTGTAACTAAACATTGTGAGCAAACAATTACACCTGCGAAACAATTTGATTGCGTGTGTGAAGTTGCCAATCTGTACTGGGCCCGCGTGGTAACTACAGCTCAAGCCCTTTTATTCTGAGAGGGGAAACCCCCGTGCTTAGAAGTGGGATGTATACAGGTCGGAGGTGATGATAAATCCATAGTTATTTCAACTTTACAGAATGCGTGATTAACGGCCAAAGAGTAGGAGAGGGGCGAGACGTGCGGGTACCCGAAGAACCGTGTCTGTCTTGCCGCTGTGTGCACGGCTCGCTGTCGTGCGCGAAACACGCGTGCCCCGTACTGCCGTGTGCTCGCTTGCGGCAATACACTCCGGCTGGCGAGTGTTGCCCGCGCTGCGTCAATCCCACCGTTGATAAAATTCTGCCCAGTAAGTAGCTTATATTGAAGTACAGTCGAGGAATCTCAACCGCATATTACATAATACCGAAGTACAGTAATACAGCAAAGTTTTTTTTAAACCCTTGACTTTTTAAGACTGTTATAAAACTAACTTAACCTAATGAGATCTATACGAGGCCGTTTTAATAAATCCTGAGCATTATACGGTTTCAAAAAAAAATCTTTTCGGTATTTTGTCATATTTGACATTTTAATTCATTCGGTCTTTCGTACTTCGGTATTATAACACAAACGTTACAAACCCTCAGAATGGAACCTTTTCTCTTTCTTTCCGGCGTAGAGATTGGGACAGCCAATGAAATTAATGACGCATGTGGTATTCTACCTTAAATCCTCTAGGCTGGCAAAGTATGAGCATCGGCATTGCTCTAGGGGTGGTGCTCATTTACCAGGTGCCTCATTTGCTCGCTTCCAACCATTTAATTAAAAAAAAATTTGTTTGACAGATGTATAGAATGTTTATGTATAGAATGTTCATTTGCCGCGAGAAGGTTCCCTGGTACGCAATTCAGTCTCTTCGACTGCACAGATGTTGTCTTACGGGGAAACTATTCCAGTTACTGGCATAACTGTTAATTATGTAAACATTGATAACTTTGAAGCGATTTGTATCTACAAAATCACGAAGAGACATGAAAAGCTTCAAAAACTTATAAAAACACTACTGTTTCAGGTCATAGTTCTACGAAGCCATGTATAATCGGTACGGAGTACCACGCACACTTGAGTCAGTTCCGAGTGGACCCGTGTACCGACTGCACGTGCATGAACGGCACGGCCGTGTGCAACCGACATACGTGTCCAGTGCTGACGTGCGGCGCGCGCGCTCAGCCGCCGGGGCCTGGCAAGTGCTGCCCCGAGTGTCCACACATCGCTGAAGCTAAGGCGGCTTGTGTCATCGGTGGGAAGACTTATCAGGTGTGTACTACTAGTCCCAAGTTGCTTGAAACTGATGGCCGTTAGGCCGAATGTGTTCTTGAATGGCTGCTATATACTAAAAAGACGCAGTGTGGGTAGGTACTGTATGGTGTAGCGTTTTGCGCTGTTTACTTACCGTTATATCGTGTTTTAGCTCACTTATCGTATCTTTTTCACGTCCTGTCGTCGATCTTAATATCATTAGAATCGCGTCACCTTCATTTCTGCAGGGTCCTGCGAAATCACAAAAGCTAAATAACACAGTTTCACTTGGTTTTCACTACGTATTTTCACGTTACAATCACTTTTTGATTCGATGAAAACGGATACTAACTTTTTCGGTCTTTTTCTATGTGTTGCGGTTATGTTGGAGATTCGGGCTTCGCACGTGCTGATGCGTGACATTTTTTCCTGCGTTTTTAATCTAATAACAATTATTTTCATGGCTCCTTAAAATTGTTATTTTCGTTAATACAAAAACTGACACGTTATGACAAGCATGTTTATTCGGTTGTCATGACAAGCATTTACGTTTTTCATGTCAGAAAAACAATATTTTAGATTAAACCTCCCTCTAAAATGAATAAATATATTTGGCCACTTGTACAAATTTACTTTTAATTTAAAATTTCATACGTTCTGATTTCCGAGTCGCCCTCGGGAGCGGAGCTCCGCCAGACGGCTATATAAGCCAGTACAAATCCCGACTTTAGTCAGTTTATCGCCAGCTTCCTAATAAGGAACAAGTCGAAAAGGCCTAATCTCGGGGCCGAAGTGGTCCCGGGGTCCTGCTAGCCTCGCGTCATACGTCAAAGTCTTGTCCGAAGTCTCCGCGTCCTGTCCGAAGTCTCCGTGACCTGCCCGAAGCCTCCGCGAGTGCCAAATCGCCGCCTACACCAAGCGCTGTGTCCGCCATCTCCAGGCGTCGTCTCCGCCTTCACCAAGCGCTGTGTCCGCTATCTCCAGGCGTCGCCTCCGCCTTCACCAAACGCTGTGTCCGCCTTCACCAGGCGCCATCTCCACCTTTATCCGCTTCCATCTGTACCTGCATCTGTGCCGTGCACCGTTCGTGCCCACACCGTGTCTGCTGCCTACACCTAGTCTGTGCGTTGCCCCGTCTGCAAGTCTGCTGTTCCCCGTGTAGTGCTGACCGCGCCTGGTCTGCGCGCTGTCAAGCCTAGTTCGGGCACTGCCCGAACCTGCTCCGAGAGTCCTGCTCCTGTTGACACTCCTACTCCGTGCCTGCTGCCACATCGCTGCGCTATCAGCGCAGCCTGCCCAAGCGCCAACAGCGCTTTCTCCGAAGCCGCCCTTCATCGTCACCGGAATCCCTACATCTCCACTCTTACCGACACACACACACTCAACCACTTACTTCCATACACCACTCTACACCCATCTCCTCCTTTTATACTCGTCTGTAAATATCTTTTAAATATACTGTAAATAAAATTTCAATTTTTTAAATCTTATTTTTCATTTAATAGTTTAGGTTAGGTTTCTTTGTATTTTGGTTGTCGCTTCACGACATTTTGGCGCCCAACGTGGGGCACGAACGGTGCACGGCACAGATGCAGGTACAGATGGAAGCGGATAAAGGTGGAGATGGCGCCTGGTGAAGGCGGACACAGCGTTTGGTGAAGGCGGAGGCGACGCCTAGCCTATGTAGCGTTTTGCGCTGTTTACTTACCGTTATATCGTGTTTTAGCTCACTTATCGTATCTTTTTCACGTCCTGTCGTCGATCTTAATATCATTAGAATCGCGTCACCTTCATTTCTGCAGGGTCCTGCGAAATCACAAAAGCTAAATAACACAGTTTCACTTGGTTTTCACTACGTATTTTCACGTTACAATCACTTTTTGATTCGATGAAAACGGATACTAACTTTTTCGGTCTTTTTCTATGTGTTGCGGTTATGTTGGAGATTCGGGCTTCGCACGTGCTGATGCGTGACATTTTTTCCTGCGTTTTTAATCTAATAACAATTATTTTCATGGCTCCTTAAAATTGTTATTTTCGTTAATACAAAAACTGACATGTTATGACAAGCATGTTTATTCGGTTGTCATGACAAGCATTTACGTTTTTCATGTCAGAAAAACAATATTTTAGATTAAACCTCCCTCTAAAATGAATAAATATATTTGGCCACTTGTACAATGGGTCGTACTAAGACCCCCGGCTGTATGATTCACTATCAAGGATACTTAGAAAAACATGCGTATCGTTTAACTTCAGTTTATTGAATGTGTCTT
This sequence comes from Archips xylosteana, assembly GCA_947563465.1. Classification (NCBI taxonomy): domain Eukaryota; kingdom Metazoa; phylum Arthropoda; class Insecta; order Lepidoptera; family Tortricidae; genus Archips; species Archips xylosteana. Next base: position 15,270,209 of record OX387347.1, on the reverse strand, counting down.
TTTTGGGAAACAACATACAGATTCATCTTTTTAACGCTGACATTCGATTGCTGTTCTATTTATGATTTTTGAATTGTCTATGATATAATTCACATTCAGCAATCGCCTGCCAGCTAACATCATCCCTCCCTCCTATTGAGGTCGGGTCTACCCTACCTAACGGTGGGACATTACAATCAATACCATAGCCCAGCTAGGCCCAGCCTCCATCCTTACACATGTGAGAGGCTATGCTTGATTAGCAACAACATGCAGGTCAGCCCTAGCTGGGCTATGGTATTGCTTGTAATGTCCCACCATTAGGTAGGGTAGACCCGACCTCAATAGGGGGAAGGGATGATGTTAGCTGGCAGGTGATTGCTGAATATGAATTGTCTATGATTCAATTCATAAAGTCGTTCTCCATCTTCTTTACCCTTTCAACGCCACGCCTCGACAAAACTTAAACCTGCTTTGAATCTTATATCATTGTGTCAACATCACTTTGACACTGTACTTCACAACACCTATATGTATGTGTCGTTGACGTTGAAAGGGTTAACACCTTAATTAATATTAAGTACTTACTTAGTTTCTGCTAATAATGGTATGAGCTTATATTCACTTAGCTGCGGTCATTACGGGAGACCATGCTCTACCGTCTGAACACCTTCCACCATATGTATGGGTCGTACTAAGACCCGAATGTATGATTCACTATCAAGGAGACTATTAGAAAAACATGCGTATCGTTTGACTTCAGTTTATTGAATGTGTGTTTGGGAAACAAAATACAGTCTATTTATGATTTTTGAATTGTATCATAGACAATTCACATTCAGCAATCGCCTGCCAGCTAACAGTACCAAATGAGTTGATGACCTGATGAAGGTAGCAGTTGACCGATCGATGGACGCGGGCGGGGCAGGACCGGTCATAGTAGATGATAGTAGCATTCTTTGAAAGAGATCTATCTGACGTCTTCCGGCTGACGACGATGATGGATGATAATGATGACTAATCCAGAATTGTGGGGCTCTGACTAGAATAGCACGGCGATTTGCACGTTTGTTTGGGTTGTATAGTACCTACGTGAGCACTACCTATTTTCTGGTTAGGTTTTCAAGGGGTAATTCTTGAGCAATCTTTTTGATGTGAGTTTTGGGTTTGAGCATTTATTAATTTTTGTTAGTACACTATAATACAACAGCATTCATATTTGAAAATTTTTTTCATCTCATCAAGTAAATAAAAACGAAAAACTTTTCTCTAATTTCAGGATGGTGAAACGTGGCAGTTGGACGCATGCAAGTCATGCGAATGCCATGGCGGCGAACCGCGATGTGCTATGGAGCGTTGCCCCGTGCTAACTTGTCCCCCCGATCAAACACTTCGACGGATGCCAGGCCAGTGTTGTGCGAAGTGTGTTGACATCGATGGGATCTGCACCGTATTTGGAGATCCTCACTATAAGACTTTCGATGGAAAGTTTTATAGTTTCCAAGGATCATGTAAATACCAACTAGTGTCTGATTGCGCGAACGGCACGTTTTCCATTAGGATTTCGAATGATGCCCGAAATACCTCACATTCTTCTTGGACCCGAACGGCTACCCTTCGAATAGGAGCGACGAAAATTAACATGGGCAGAAAGATGCGCATCAAAGTGAACGGTCACAGAATAAGTTTGCCCCATAGAGAACATGGGGTGGCGGAAATAATCCGCACCAATGGATCTGTTCTTTTGAAGGCCGATATCGGTGTGCAAATGTTGTGGGACGGCGATGGATTTTTAGAAGTTACAGTGTCTAGTGCGTATAAAGGAAAACTGTGTGGTTTATGTGGCAATTTCAACTCTGTAGCTAAAGACGATATGCGATCACGTGATGGAAGGATGTTAAACGATGCTTGGAGGTTCGGGATGTCGTGGCGGGTGGGTGGTCGCCGCGCGTGTACGCGGCATCAAGAGCAGCGCCCCAGTGGGTTCAGGAAAGGCCCGGATCGCTCGTGGAAGCAGGTGAAGGCTCGTAAATTGTGCCGAGGTTTCGACCATTATGAAGCTTTCAGCGTATGCGGGGCAAAAGTGAATCCGCATAATTACAAGGAAGCATGCGTGCTGGACGCGAGTAATTGCTCGGGGGTGCGGTGTCACTGTGCGGCGTACCGGGCTTATGCGCGGGAGTGTACGAGGCTCGGCGCGGAGCCGTCGGAGTGGGGACGGGCGGCGTATTGCGAGGGAGAGCCGCCGCGGTGGATGACGCGGCCGCGCAAGGGTCCGGGCCGCCCTCCCAAAGACAAGAGTACGGGGCTAGTGGTCCCTAACCTGATCCCTAAGCCGAACCCTGGCCGCACCCGCCCGCCGCCACCGATACTGCACTGAAGCTGTTAGCGGCGCTACTCTACTAGTCAAACCTGCCAGTGTGGTAAAGCGAGGTAAATAATTAAGTATGTACCAAGGATGACATAGACTGGATTGGCAGTCGCCATAGTACGGATCGGCCGCGGTTTTTGTAGTTCGATTATTAAATCTACATGGCGCTGAAATATAGCCAGAGGCTTTGAAGGCAAAACAATAAGACTACAGAATCAGATGTTTCATATTACTACAAATGTGTTATTTTTCAAAAATATTGCATAATAATACATTTGCAGTGATATGAAATATCTGTAGTCTTATTGTTTTGCCTTCAAAGCCTCTGGCTATATTTCAGCGCCATCTAGATTTAACATTTTAAACGCCACGCATCGTTTTTGTTAGGAACAAAATTGATTCTTATGCGGATGCAGGTAGGTTTAATTTTGTATTACCATACTGTCGTCTATATCCGACGCTGGCGGTCAAATGGTTAATAATCGAACTACAAAAACTGCGGCCGATCCGCACTATGGCGACTGCCAATCCAGTCTATATCATCCTTGCCTATACTAACTGTATTTTTTTTTCCGAAATTTAACTTGTAATATTTAGTAACCTATTTGTCATATGACGATCAGCTAGCCAATCTGTAGGCTTTTTATCCTTCTAAAGTCTAATGTTAAGCACCTAAATTAAACTGTTGTGTCATCCAATTGTACCTACACTTGACAAGTACATAAGGTATATCTTTTGTATTGTTCACAGTATTATGAGGACGCAATTAATAAATAAGTCGCGGAACCGGGGTTGCATCTCAAAGGCGTAGCCAGCCATCTATGGAACGAAGATCTTTCTACTTAAACAGTATTCTTTATAACTATAAAGTAAGGTGTACGTAGGTACATAATATATAAAACGTCATAGAATAAATTTTTGACCACCTAAACAGCTCACTATTGCCTCGCGAATACCAACCAGCGTCAATTTGAGTTGGATTATTGCTTAACTCTATAAAGAAAAGATAGCGAAGAGTTCGTATTCTATGAATTCTTTAAAACCAACTCTTAAAAGCTGGTTGTTATTTAATAAGCTGTCGTCGCTTTAAATAGTAGAAATGTATTACATGCTAATGCTTAGCGTATCTAAAAATGTGATAATTGTATTTGAATACGGCTTCATGTTAAAGAAGTGCGTTGGATAAAGTTCAAATTGAGATCTCATCAGTACCTAGTTGTTTACAAAAGCTTAGATAAACATACTTTTCCGAAGCCAAGAAGCTATGAGATTGAAAGATACATGTAATACCCTGAAAGTAGTAACAGAATCGTTTTAGTTATTATTTTTTTAATTCAAGACTCGTTTTAGAGCTTAGTTGTTAAATACGTTACCAATGAATTTTATTCTTGACTTTTGAATACCGGTGTGTGTGTATTTCTGTGCCGGTGTGTGTATGTCTAAAACGCTACGTTGCGTGCGCGGTCTAGGTGCAGTCAGGATATTAGTTGTGACGCACGTCATTTCTCACTTACATATTCGTCACGCTTCAGTCACTTACTGCAGTGTGGTGCTGAGTCAGCACTGAACTGCAGCCGTCCTTATCCCATGATGTGAGGATATGAGATATACCTAGTGTGCGCCATAACTCATACCCCGACTACCTACATCCAGATCGCGCACGGACTGTACATGCCTACATTACCTAGTGAAGTACGTTTTAAGTAATTTTATAAGCTGATGACTGTATCTCTGCTGAATATTGATCGCGGTATTCTAGGCATTGTAGATAGATAGGTAAGTACTTCTTGTTTAGCTGCGAACAAATAAATGCCTCAAAGCTAAGGATAAATGCAAACAGAAACGGCTAAATTATAACAAAATTTGTGATACGAACAACTTAAAAAAAAGAGTTAGAAGCAGCCAGGGTCTACGTGTCATATTATTGACTTATTTCTAATTCTACGTGTAAATGTTTCCTTTTTTCTTTTTATTTATTATTTGAAATTATTTTTAATGCCTAAAAGAAGATTTGCATAACGATAGAGGTACCTTTAATTATATTGATTTCAGTTTCAGCTGCTTTTTGTTATAAAGCTGCTGAAATAGAGAATTATAATTTCAGTGTTTAAATTAAATGTGTTTCGAAGGTCTACGTTTTATGTAGGCTGATAAGTTATTTGAAAATTTAATTAAGTAAACTTTTATTCATTGACATCTTATTACAAATTATTCCAAGTCTATGATAAATAATTGTTTATTGTCTTACGATGTTCAGTGCATACCGTTCTAATGTACGCGGCGGATAGTGAAGGTAAACCTTACATACATGCCATAATAAGTAATTATTTATTGTTATAGAAATGGGTCCTTGCGTGTTATTTTAGAAATTGAGTAAAATTGGATTAAGGTAATGAAAAGAGTCTAAAACTCAGACATTCTCTTTCTATTCTTCATACACACCTATTGGCCCAAGTTAGGGTGAGTGATTGTTCATAATGATCTATGGCTAGGAATTAAAATTGTGAACCCAAAAATGGTTTCAATGAACAAAGAATTCGTAATAAACATTAAACTTTTGTTGAACAAGTCTTTTATTTTAATTTTGTCAATAGTTGAATTTGATTATTTCCACTTTTGTAACTAAGTAAAAGTAGATTCATGGTCTTGTGCGAATGGTAGTTGTGCGTAGGTAAAGCTGATAGATGGATGGGCTGTATTCAGGACTTGGCTACGCACGGACGCTGACTTTGTCAATCCCTATCCCTCTCCCATCCCTTAGGAGCCGTAACTAGTTCCCATTACATCGCTGCTAATCTGAAAGGATCGTCTTAAAATGTCAGATGCTTTCATATTTCATATAAAACCACAGTAATTTATTTGATCTATAAATTTTTAACAAAATACAACTGACAGATATTTTTCAGAAAACATTAATTTAATTATTAATTTCAATAACTCAGCCTTAGTTTGGCAAGAAAGTGAAAATTATAAAGCATCTCAAATAGATTCATTACTTTTCTCTGGCCTCGAGCCAAATTTTCTCAATTTGATGTCATCAAAATTATCTAGGACAATTTGGCGTCCGCTTTAAAAACACGGGATTCATTATTTTTATCTCAAGCAGAAATCTTCACGGAATATAATAAATATTGCTCAACTCGCTTGTTATTTTAAGCGTATTTTGAAACATATCATGTATTACATATCAGCGGCGACAAGTTGCATGAGTCAAATAACTAATTTAAGGGAAATGAATGATATATAATAGAATAAAATATTTATTAATAAGTAGGTATAAACATTACGCAGTCACACACATCAAATATTACAAGTTTATTTTGTACAATACATACATAATACTTTCGCGTTAACGAATGAAGACAGTTGTTTACTTTCATTTGTTCCTGTTAAAGTCCTCTTAACCAATGTTCCCAAGATTCGAAAGATTGTAGGACGAAATGTAGATGTAGAGAGATGCCTTATATTAATCCAAAAGCTTCAAGAGAAGAGAGCAGCTTTTTATTCTCCAGTCATCATTTCCATGAATTCTAAAACAAGATTATTCGAATGAATGTAGGTCTCCGAAATTTTATACACCGTCGAATGTTCGTATCTTAATGATATATTAAATCTGTCATGGACACTTACCGTCGAAATCTACGGTGCCGCTGCCGTCGGTATCAATTTCCTGGATGAGTCCGTCGAGCTCTTCCTCGGACAAACCCTCGTCAAGCTCACGGAGAATCTCCTTCAAGGCCGATGTAGGAATGTAACCGTTGCCTGCAAATAAAAACAAACTTGTAAAGAAAAGTCCGTAACCCACACTTGCAGTACAAAATCAAGTATTTAATTTGTCTTAGTATTTAAGTAATGTGATATGCTGGAGTCATATGTACAGCCACTAACAAAAGTAGAAGAGTGGCCTTGGAGTTCAAAATTATGTACCAATACACGACTGTACAGTCCAGATAATAAGAGGATGTGAAGTCATTTGTTCTTTCGAACTCCACAAGCATTTATCCACTTCTGCTACAGACTGTACAGTTAGCAATAGCCTCGAGTAACTGTCATTGATTGGTAATCGCAAATATTTCTTAATTATCTAATAGAAAAAATGCATAAGGTTTAATAAGATCAAAGGTTTGAGGATGTCATTTTAAGTCGTAATATATAAATTGTACAGCCGCATTGGCTGCTAAAGCTTCTGGTACTGGTAGTGTATTCGCAAAGCAACATATTATAAATATAAGGGAGCTCACCTTCCTTGTCGTATAATCTGAAGGCTTCCCTAAGTTCTTTCTGCATCGCTTCAGCATCTTCTTCAACGATGAACTTGGCGGCTAGGGTTACGAATTCACCGAACTCAAGACGACCCGACTCTGAAATGATGGAAGATTTTTCATAATCACTCGTATCTTTTTTCATTATTTGATACAAGTACCTGAGTTGTGTCCATTCATTTTGGGAGTTACGACAAGACGTCTGGTTTATTTCTGTCGCACTTTCATTAAACGAAATGGCGGCAGGTGATAGAAATCTGCCTAAAATAACCTCTTGGTAATTTTATTTCGAAAAACCGAGTTGATTGGTTGCGGTCATTAAAGCTTTTTAGGAAAAAGGGTGTGCAATATTCGAAGTAATAGAGACGAAATCAATTTTCTTGTAAGTGGAGGGAATAAAATTAATAGGAAATAGGATAGTACTTACTGTCGGCGTCGACTTCCTCAATAAGCTCTTCAAGAATTTTCTTATTGAAAGGCTGTCCCATCATCCTGAGGATGTCGGCGACGAAGTCGCAGGGAATGCTGCCCGAGCGGTTGTGGTCGAAGCCATCGAAGGCCTTGCGGAGGACTGGAATAAACAACACAAAATTTTAAAACCTCCAGTTACGTAATGGTCGTTTAGTGGTACCTCAAGAAACTATCTAGCGCGGTTGATACCTTCAATATTTAAATTATGATGCGCCATTCTGTATGTTACTAAAACACCCTAGGTAACTTTAGATTAAATACTTTTTAGCTGAACCTAATGCTACACAAATGCAATTTGGAGAGATGCAATTGTCGATGTTGCACTGGCAATAAAAACCGCCAAACTGATCGTTCGGCTGGGTTCGGTGGGATTAGGACTGCAGTTCAATGCTCCGAGATGCACCTAGTGCGAATAAGTTGTGCAACACAGCTATTTCGGTGCAGCAACGTGGTGCATCGCAGCGAGGGCCCGTCTCGACCGCGCGCTCATATCTAGGCCGACAATAAATAATAAACAAACCAAACTAACATAGCAACTTTTTTTCGAGAAAAATAAGAAATTTAGTCCTTCTTGATGTCAAATCATCACACGTCTAAATTCTTAATGTCCCAATCATCCGATATTACGATGACGATTAGGCGTCCGGTAGATGATTTTATGAAGTAATAAAACTTTCCTGATAGTTTACTGGAATTTGTTATATTTTTAAGCGTGCGTCATTATTTTATAAAAACATCAAGTCAGTCTACCAAAATAAACTTTCTGTGTTTTAATGATGAGCCTGATAGATAAACGGACTGGAATCATTAGTCTCCGAGATGTCTACAGATAAATGATACATATTGGCAATACAATGTATTTTAACATTTTTAATAGGCAATAAATAAATTTTCTTCTCTATGAACATCAATACTACTATACTACTACTAACTAAATACTATATACTTATTTCGCAAGACTATTTTTATTTAGGTATTTGAGGTTTGCAAACGGCTTACTTAAAGCATCGAGACTGCGGATTAGAAATGCGGCAGTACAAATTTGTTTCATTTCACTGTGTATTCTACGGGTTGTATAGACCCCAGTTTACAATTACCTACCGGATATCCTATCAATAAGTAAGTTCACATTATTATATATGCCTCATTTTAAAACGAAAATACTGAAATAATCAATGATGGAGCGTTTACGTCATGGACATCTGTATCGATGTAACACAAAACCCCGCCAGCGTTGTGGGATGGCACTTTTAGCAGTATCCGCCTTCTCTGCACCTAATTACTTATGCAAGCTCGTCTTCAATTTGTCGACAGGCGTAATCGGAGTCAAGGCCGCAAAGCGCTTAGAACCATCTGATAAGCATCTTGAAATAATTTTTATTTCTCAGCAGTTAAACCGGAGCGCGGAACAAATGTCGCCCCTTCGGCACTGCGCAGCTGTTCCACTATATTTTGGCAACAAAAAAGTTTTGAAAACACAACTTTTATTTCTGCCAGCATGTTAATTTTAATCGTCAAGACGTCTTGGCAGTTGTCTCAAAGACCAACCAGTTTTATTGCTATTTTTCCTAGATTTTAGCTGTTTATTAATTACCCACGCACGGGACACGCACGGAACGCGAAAGCTCGGTTTCGAAATTAGCACAAGCTTCTACACCATTGTGTCTGTCTCTAATTAATTTCTTTTAGAGAGCGCTTCCTACTTTATTTATATTCATCGTTCCTATTATTGGGAAATCCGAATATAAGAGCTATTTTATTAATTAATTGATTATAAATTATATTATAAAGCAAAAGGACGCAACAAATCAGTACTAAAAACCTTGAAAAGTTTCACTTTTACGTAGAATTTTAACACTTCTTCAACTGATTTTAAAAAAACGAGAATGTTATCAATTCGATTGTATTTTTTTAATATTTGACATTTAGGTACGCAACGTGTTGTAATTCGAAAAATACATCTTGCAACCATCTATTTACAAACAGGATTTACTTAAAATATACTTTGAAGCAATTGAAATCGTACATCAAACAGCTATGAACCAAGAGCGCTCTTTCGGATTGTTTGTTTACAAGAACCAATATATTCGGAGGTGACTCATGTAAAGCACTGCTTGAATGTAATTGAACAGTAATTGTGTGTTTGGCTTATATTCATATTTCATATTTAAGTAGCTCCAAACCCATTTAAATTGTGCCACTTTTCAAATATCCGTTTACTGACAGGAGATACTTTGTTAATGTATTAAACTGACAAAACACGGACACGGTATTTCATCCTATATTTTTTTAGCTAATCGAGGGCATTCAACTTTCATGAATTCGACGATAAATAGGTAACATTACGCACGCACACAATTAGTGTTGTTTATTGATTTAAAATCAATTGGATCAATTTGTGACTGTTCTCAATCTCAATAAGAGACGTTTATAATCGCTTGCGATTAGTAACAGAAATAGCGCCATAGCAAACGTGAATCAGCGTTAGGTAGGTACATAAATTAATTCTTTGTGCAAGTAGGTAGTACGTGTACGTACGTACACAGACATGAAGTAACTATGTCAATTTACATACTGTGAAGTATGCTGAGTACAGTTATTGTGCCCATTAGAATTATATGCACATACTTAATATACCTGAGTGTTATCAAACAATTTTAAAATTTTAATTCTAAGTAGGTAGTAAGATTAGGTACCTACATGAAATTATGATAACGATCCAATCATGCAGTTAAGTAGACAGTAGCCTGTCTAGTACGCGAATGATTCCTTCTATAGCTTCGTGAAACCCATTACGTAGGTACTTGGAATTAATGCACTTTTAAAAGTTCTGATAGGAAAGAGGGATAAGCGTAATATATTTTAGTGTAATTCTGTACTGGAATCTGAAGAATTTTGACTAAATTAAGGCTATTTTATTTTAATTTAGCCAACTTACTTATTTCACAGTCGCAGAAACCACTTGGATGCGGGCAGGGCAGGACCGATCGTTGTGAAACTCTTTGGGGGAGGCGTTTGTCCAACAGGGAACGTCTTTTGGGAGATATGATAAGTTGTTACCCGAATCTCATCTCATCTCATCCCAGCCCATATACGTCCCACTGCAGGGCACAGGCCTCCACTCAGAATACCAGAAGTATTTTTATATTATTTAAATTTTGCCCTTGTTTAAGCATGCCAGAAGTAAAAAAAAAACCTGCATTCGATTCTCGTGTGTCTCAAATAGTACCAATATTACAGATTAAAATAAAAATACAAAAGAGAGTATAAAGATAAAGTGAAAAGAGGTGTTCGTCTCAAAGTAATCTTACTTGAATTTGTCACTCATAACGCAACAATTTATAGTGGAGCTGGATCGTATTTGCGTATTTGCGCACTGTGTCGTGTTTAAACATAATTTAGATCATAAAACGGCAATTTCGTCTGTCAAAGAGCATCGTTAGGCAGAATTCTCATTACATCGAAAATTACGTTCAACAGGACATTTCAGTGAGCAAATTTCAAGATTTATTTTTATGCATTAGTAGGCAGTTCATCATTTCAGCCGAAACACGTCCACTGCTGAATATATTATACCTAGGCCTCCCCCAAGGCTCGCCAAACAGATCCGTCCTGTGCTATCTGCATCCAACGCGTTCACGCAACCTTAATCAAGACGTCGCTCTATCTTGTTGGTCCGGTGGGGTGGATACTATTGCAAAATCTATTTTTTGTATTAAATAGTATTTACCACTTAAATAAAAATAAATCTTGAAATGGAATAGGGTAGGCCGCCCCTGCTAGCTTAGATACTTAGAACTTAGAAAATTACCGTGAGACACAATCATAATTATTATAAAACAAGATACATGGGTCACTCAGGCATTTGCAGTTGAGGTACACCCGACATATTTCTAACTAATCCGTATTTTTCTCAATGCGACTCTTTTCTTTAGGTATGCGAAACCATAGAAAATTCAATTGCTAAATCTTTGTCCGATGTGGTGTTTGATTGCGTACCTACCTACTCTTGAACCTAACTTTTGGATTATTTGGGGCTCTTATCTTGGTAAAGTTGATTGAAATTATGTAGTGCACGTAGTATGACTTGAGTGTTAACATTTTCCTATGCTGAGCAGCAACTTGATGTGGAATCATTTGATCGCGATGATTTTTGTCTGTACATAAGCCAGAACTATGTCTTCTCTTGGCATTATAAATTATATGAACTTTTTGAGATTAAATGGGATGAAATTTCCATTTGAGTAGAATTCAACTTTTTGCAGAATGGTTTTGACTCTAGATCACGTGCTAAAGTTTTGCTGCTATTAAAATATTTTTTAATGAGTTGGAAACTATTTCAACATGTTAGGCTAAACAATGGTGGTATTGGTGGTAGCGTACCTACGAGTATGTATCTACATCACGCCGAATTGGCCTTCCTCCAAGCGTGTTACCACGCCGCTCGCCAAAACACAGAGCTACGTTATGGTTAATCTTATAAACATTTTCTGACAAAATGGTTTGAATGAAATTTTTCTTGTGGTTAAGCTTATTAGTACAGTTAATATTATCTTTGTGTATTTCTATGGAATAAGTAGATGATTTTGTCATAATTTAAAGTACCTAAACTCTTTTTATTTAGGCATTGAAACGGTTTTCGATATATTATATCTTCAGTTTTATTTTCAATGCGTTGGTATTCTGGTTGTATGTACAAAAATCCGATAAGTTTCAGTTAATTTGTGTTTAATTTGACTGTAAAGAAGGATTTCATTGTTTGATTTGCTAGGACATGTAACAAAATATATACCATAAGTTTATTAAAATAGTAACAAAACCTACAATGACTTAATAGATACAATTTGCGTTTGACTCATTCTCATTTGAATCATATATCATAATTTATTTGATACCCATACTTGATATATGGATCTAATCTATCGTCTGCCGATGTTTTCGCTCGTATCTATCTAAAAATACTCCTAAATACGTTTTCGGGTCACGCCCTACAAGGTGAATGCGTGGTTATTTCGAGACGTTTCATTAAGCTTCAGTTTCTGATGAACCAATTCATACAAAATCCTTCAGTATAATTTAAGAGCCTGTATAAAACTGGCTGTAACCAAGTCCTTGCAATTCTCCTCGGCGATGAAAAATTTGTGGAAATTAAGACAATGTTTACTGCTTGGCTTGGCAAATTTATGACGCTGAGAAATTAGCGTGATACCGTTTTGTGTCACCTTGGCCTGCTAAGTACGTCCACCTGCTGGGGATAGGCCTCCTCTCAGGGTGCAACTAGCAGACCGGCCCATAGAGTGCCGTAATTAATAAATTGAACCACAAAACTGAATTATGATTATTATTGAAGTCAATAATAACTATTTCGAAATAAATCTAGGATCAAAATTTGTCTATTTTAAGACTTAAGGTAATTATTGTTTTTTTTTTACTTAAATGATTTTTCTATTTTTTATAACAATGATGGTTTACATTAATGCCTCTACATAAATATCTAAGTAGGTACATATTTATTTATACCCAAAAATTAAAAGACAATCGCTATTCTAAACAATTGTGATAAATATCGCTCGGTTTTTCTGTTATACCTATGTATTTAATTAGGTAGATCATAATCAAAATATGACTATGACCCAGACGTTTATATCTCTGAAGTCTTGGTACTTACTGGCAATTTGCTCAGCGGGGAGCTCGTCAGACTGTAAAAGACAAGAAAAAAATGATTAGAGTTTATGTTCACATAATGTATAACAATAAATAAATAAATATTAGGGGACAATCTTACACAAATCGACCTAGTCCTAAACTAAGCAAAGCTTGTACTATGGGTACTAGACGACGATAAACATACTTATATAAATACTTAAATACATAGAAAACATCCACAACTCAGGAACAAATATTCATGCTCATCACACAAATAAATGCCCTTACCGGGATTTGAACCCAGGACCTCTTGCTTCGTAGGCAGGGTCACTACCAACTAGGCTAAAGCGGTTGTTGAACAATGAATACATAATTATTGATAAAATGTAACCTCACTTTAAAGATAAGGAAACCTTTTAGTGATCGAGAAAAACCTTTTTAGTAGGTACTGAACTGTAGTAGTTAATCAGAAAGATATAAGAGTTTCTTTTAAATAGGTACTTTTCGTCTTCAAGTCTCGAAAAGCTTTTTGATTAGGTACTTACGGTGGTAGGCTTAATTGAGGAAACTAATGATTGACTTTTTATAATGTGCAGATATTACAAATCAGTCTTCGACCGTCATTGCCATTAAGACTGTAAGAGCGGTACCTAGTAAATAGGCTGTGAAATAGGTATGCTTCATTCTTAGCATCTGCTCTACACTTGTTACTTTATGTCACTTTGAATTAAATAAATTAATTTTATAGAGAAATTCGTTGACTTGACGCCAGCAAGCTTAACAAACGATCCAAGAGCTAGTATACATATTAAAGCAGGTATTAGGGATGCATAAAAATTTGTACAAAGCTTTGTTTATGATATCTAAACACAAGAAACGTCTAAAGGGTTATAGAGCTTTTAGAGTTTTTAGTAGTGGTAGAGCCATTTGTAGCTAGCCGCTGCATCACGAATAGGCCGGCTCGTCTGGGGCAGTACCACCCTCTCACAGAACACCGGCTTGAAGCAGCAGTACTCCTGCTGCGTTTCGTACGGTCAGTGAGAGCGTCGGGGGCCCAATACGCCCGCCCCCCCTCCCTCTCCCCTATTCCCTCTTCTTTTTAAAGGCCGGCAACAGATCAGTGACTCTCTTCGAGTTGTTGATATTTATGGGCGGTGGTGATTATTTTCCATCAGATGACCCGCTTGCTTGTTTGCCTCCCTCTCATAAAAAAATAAATAAAAAAGAGCTCTACTTGTCACGACTTTCTGTCAAGTTTCTTGCGGCCCATTCTTTTTCGCAATAATGGTCTTTCCGAAAGCGCTGGCACTATAAAAAGATATGCACATTTATAGGTAAGGTACCCACAGAAAAATCGTTTTGATTTTAATATATAGGTAAAGGATCGGCTTTACCTAAACAGGGTAATTTTTTAATCAGTGCACAAATTTTGATACGTAATTCAGTATCGTTGATAGTGATAGATCACAATTATCTGTTCAAGATTTTTTTTTTTTCATTTTGAAATTTGGGTTGTTCATAGTAATTCATCCAATAATTGGTCGAGTTACTATGAAAAACAAAAAAAAAAGATATTATAACGAAAAATACTGAAATTTGTTATTTTATTGTCACTGAATCACATATTAAAATTTGTGCACTTATTAAAAAATTACCCTGTATTTATGTCATTCTAGATAATTTGGCAGGCAATATGTCTCATCGAAATGACTCGGCTTTTTTAAGTATATTTGTTTTTAACTAGCAATACTGCGTTAAATTTTTCACATGCCTCAAATATATTTTGAAATGTCTAATATGTATATATATCATGTTGAAGATATCTGGTTAAGTTATCGATCTGAGAAAATGATCTGCCTTCCCTGTCAGGCATTAAATTTAAAGATCTCAAAAATCCAACTTGCTTCAGGAATAATTTCCGCGCCCTACCCATTAAGCGTTCATTCCCACTACAGTTCTGCTGCGTCAGATACCTAGGTATCTACTTTAAAACTTCTACCAGTCTCGGATCAAAATCTATCTACATAGCAACGCTTTTCTAGATTTTTTGCTATCACCAATAACTGCACACAGGTGTTTGTGCATGGTATGCTCTAACGGTGTGCTTATCACCGTTCGTCGAGTTCTACACAACAACTCATTATGAAATATGTATGTACTTGCGGATTCTATTTTGCGCGAAGCACGCAATAGCTAAAGGTAACTAGGTACGCTAAGTCAACCGATAGGATTAAAGTAAAACAACTGCGTTTCTCAGCCAGAACAGAAACATCAAGAGTCAGAAGATTAAAAACTCGATGGATATTTAACCTACGGCTATGTTTTCAGAAAGAAAAGGGCAATAAAGATATTTTATGTGTTATTGGAGCGCGTTTCATGAGGATTGGTTCCATAATTAGAATCTGTTTATTTTTATTAGAGTAGAGAGCGATTTGATGCAAGAAACATGATAAAGTTGGAAATTTAGTGCATTTTTTTACATTATCTGTCTTATTCAGGTATTATCAGGGAAAAGTTTTAGAAGGAATGATTGCAAGTTCGATGGATATTTAACCTACGGCTATGTTTTCAAAATGAAAAGGGCAATAAAGATATTTTATGTGTTATTGGAGCGCGTTTCGTGAGGATTGGTTCCATAATTAGAATTTTTATTTTTATTAGAGTGCGATTTGATGCAAGAAACATGTTAAAGTTGGAAGTTTAGTGCATTTTTAGGGTTCCGTACCCAAAGGGTAAAAACGGAAACCCTATTACTGAGGCTCCACTGTCCGTCCGTCCGTCCGTCCGTCCGTCTGTCACCAGACTGTATCTCGGGAACCGTGATAGCTAGAGAGTTGAAATTTTCACAGATGATGTATTTCGGTTGCCGCTATAACAACAAATACTAAAAAATGGAATTAAATAAATATTTAAGGGGGCTCCCATATAACAAACATGATTTTTTTTGCTCGTTTTTGCTCGATATTGATAACGGCAACAGGTAAACACTAGAAATATTCATAGAATATTTAATTATATATTGACTTTAAAAATAAATCATTAAATTAAAATAAAAAAAATATTTAAGGGGAGCTCCCATACAACAAACGTGATTTTTATAGATAATTGTACGGAACCCTTCGTGCGCGAGTCCGACTCGCACTTGGCCGGTTTTTTTACATTATCTGTCTTATACATATATTATCAAGGAAAGTTTTAGCAGGGATGATTGCAACAAGGCTAATATCTACTTGTAATTATAAAATAACTTCAAGCAGGAACAACACAATCTTATTTTCTTTAGGCAGTCGTTAAGAAATATCTAGTAGTACTGGCCCTATACTACGAAGCGCGAAATTCGAACTTCGTTTCATGCCGTTCCGCTCACGCTAATGGTATTTATTACGAGAGTGAGAGGGACCACACGATCCGAACTTCGAACTTCGAATTTCGTAGTAACCCCCCTGGGCTGTGTTTAAAGAGTACTTAGTGTCCTGTCTTACGATGCTAAGCGTAAAACAAGCAATTTTATGCAATGTAAATGATTATAGGAAACTAACGAAAACTAATGACCCAAAGTTAAAGTAATTTGGTTTTTGGCACCTGACATCTAAATATTACCAAAACAATGATTAATTATGTACTTACCTACATAAAGGGCCAGAGATAATCCAAATAATATTTGTATGCATCCTGAATTAAAATTAATGTTCTAGAATTGCTGATGAATGATAGATAACTAAACTAATAGGGTCTCGGTTCAGCTTACAATTTTGTTGCTGTCGGTTTTGAGACCCTGGGTCCTTGGGGTCCCGGCGCACACAACTTGATTAAACAAGTGCAAAAGCGTCTGGTCGAGACCACTGGAGACCAAAGGGCTGGAAGCTATCTCTCTCCAAGAATCTCCATCGCAATTCAACGAGGGAATGCTGCTAGCCTTTTGGGTACGATGCCACGGGGGCCTTTTATAGACTTAATCTAGTAGTTTTTAAGTTAGATATTTGTATTCTTAGTTTCAATTAATAGCACATTAATAGGTTTGTACCTAAAAAAGTTTAGTTTTAAAAATAATATATTTGAGAGCGTTGTTTACGTTTAGTTTTCGGCAGATGTTTTAAGTCACCGCTACTTTCATCCGCATACGTTACGCTTACAGGGCGAGTGACAGCTCCTGTTAGCATCCACTCGAGCGCATCTATATCAGATTTGAAGACTTTCCTTTCGAAATCTATTTTAATTCATAATCATAATCATTTTATCCACTTAAAATAAGTAGCCGGGAAATTTTTACAATTCAATCGTAGAAGCAAAGAAAACTTAGAAGTGTTATCGGTTGAGTTCAATTTGAAAACGAAGCACTTAAAGTTTGTGTATTGCATCGCAAACTAAACATCGATGTTTCCAATTATTACTGGGGTATTTAAGAAGCCTGTTCCCAACAGTTGGATTTGTGAAATAATGGATAATTTAACTTTTAAATTAATTGAAAACTAAACTTAATTTTAAAGATAAAAAAACATCGAAAACTTTCTTTGCTAAATACAAAAAACACCTACCCAGTCTTCTTCCATTTTTACGGTCACTTCTTAACACTGTGAGACGCACAACACAACTGGCCGCGAGTTTGCAGCTTCCAGCGTTCAGGGTTATTTTCTGCTGCTCCACAAGTTTATCTGGTTTTTCACGCCAGGGGGGCGGGGGGTCCGGCCCCTTCTGCGTCAAATCCTCTCCGGCTTCCTGCGCCCGCGCCGACCAATCGCGTGCGTCCCAAACGGCAGGATGCTGACGTATTTTTAGTCAGAAACGTGGAAGGCAAACGTAAACAAGCGTAGCGTGCTATGTGCGGGAAAAGGTATAATTTTCCGCAGCGACGCGACCCCGGCCACCGCTGGCCCATTAAGCGTGCAACTGACTGTAATCTTGAAGTCATTTTTGTTCCGGTCGTAATGAGGGGTCGTAGGATGTAATGTTTAGTTGAAAGCTACTATAATTTGTCATAACATAAAATATGAGTATGTTTGCTTTTACTTAGTTGTGAAGTAAAGCTTGTAGCAAAATAAAGTAATGTTGCTGGGTTTACCGAGAAGAATTTTGGTATGGTATGATTGCGATTGCGATGAGTAAATAGTGAGTAGGTAAATAGTGGATAAATAAAATTAAACAAAATATGCCGAAGAAAGGAGGAAAGAAAAAAAATTAAAAGGAAATAAATCACAGAAAAGTGTTATGTTTGGACATAAAATTCAATAAGTAGAGCCGAATTACTACCGGCTGGTAATTCGACACTAACAAGTGATCTGCCCAGTGGGAGCGTCATTCCTTGTGTCAGCGTAAAATACAGGGCTAGGGCGCTCCCTAGAATCGATTTTTGATATCACAGCACGTCAAAATACAATCCTAAAGTAGTAAAAATACTGTGTATTGCTACAAATCTGTAGCTCAAATTAATTTTCTAAAACTCTACTCATGTTCCAAATTCAACACAATTTTTTTACCACTTTGGAGTGGCATTTTAACAATGTTTTTAATAAAGGGAAAACATTGTAGGTACTAAATTTCGGATTTAAACATATTAATATGTTACAATAATAAGTGACATTTTTGTCAATGTCAACAACATTTTTTTGTTCGCGTCTCTCAAAGTTAAGGGTCTATAACCAATATTTTTTAGTCAAGTCTAGATTGGGGTGGGTCATACACATTTTTTGTTTGCGTCTCTCCTGTGGACATTGCAAAAGTTAAGGGTCCATAGCCAATCCAATATTTCTTAGTCAAGTCTACATCAGCGTGTGGGACGCCTGGCCAACTTTCGGCTCATATAAATAAATCTTATGGTGGCACTTCACTTGGCGGTGCTTGTTCGCGTTGCGCTATTGCCATCTCCGTCTTTCAACTAACTAACTATTTCGTGAAATACGCCAAGTGTTCGTACCTGATTTTTTAACAGAGCGGAGAGCACATCACGAAATAATTGAAACGATCTTACTCAGTTCTAGTCCTTAATGCAATCCAATAGGGTTCACTTTTCACTGCAATAATTACGCTATAACACTGCACTTAACGTCCGCAACCCGATCCGGTTCGAAGGACCAAATGTTCGTACCTCTTTTTCCGTTGGTTGGCACCGCACTGCACTCACACTGCACTTACTTACTTAAACAACAATATAAATAACAATATAAATAAATAATAATTTCACTTTATATTACACTGCACTGTATTGATTTGAACTGACGTAGCATTTCGACGGTCTCCTTACCAATAAATTTAAACAGAATATCATTAGCTAGTTTGAGTTTCGGGACAGCGCCATCTAGCGAGAAACATTGGAACTAATTCTCAACACCAAGTGAAGTGCCAGCATTAATTTTGCTAACTCGGAGTCACTAATTTTATGTCCACAGGAGAGACAAATTTAATTTATTACGCTGTGAATGACCCACTTATTACACTAGTACCACCTAGTACCTTCCACATCGCCGTAAGCGATCACGCGGGATCGCGCGTGAGTGTAAACGATCCCAAATTTCATCGCTACATTTCTAAACTAAAAAAAAAGTAAGTAGGTAAACTCGTGATTCGAGATTAGGGAGTTACTTTACTAAATTCCATGTTAAAATAAATAGAATAATTATCTTGCTCCTCGGCGAAGTAGTGAGGCTAATTGCATGAAAAAGCGTTTTTTCAACGCAAACGTAATTATTTCGCATGAATTGGCCTCACTACTTTGCGGAGGGTCAAGATAAGTATTCCATTTATTTTAAGTAGGTACCTATGTCTACGTCTAGCCGCTCGCAGTCCCGATGCCATGTAGCTTGTAGGTACGATTCTCAATTAGAGACCCAAGAAGGTATAGGTGAAAACTTAAGAAAAGCCCTTCTTGCACGTGGTTGTGTAGGTACAGAACTGATATGAAACTTACGTCATTTTTGGGTTAATCGTCCGGAGGGTGACAATCGGAACTCTATTACTGTCGCTACGCTGTCCGTCACAGGGCATATCTCAAGTACCATAACACATAGACTGCAAAAATTTATACATATAGGTAGTGTGTATTTATATTTTTGCTACAGCAAATAATAACAAAACTTCAAATAAATTGAAAATTGATGGGGTCCGATACAATACGCGTATTATTATTTTTCGTTCTATCACTATGTATAACGTTTAATTAAACGTACAAACTTCAATCTCGAAATACTCGTAATACTCGGATAACCGGTCAAGTGTGAGACGGTCTTAGGTTTAGGTTAGGGACAAAAACCTTGAAATTTTTCTGTCAGCGGTTGTATAGTCGGGGTAAATAAAGGTTCGTCACTTTTCGACCTTAATTCGTTGGCATAGAGTCGGAAAGTGACGAACCTTTTCTTACCTCGACTATACTATTACTTCGTTTTTTTTAGCATTAGAAATATGGTAAACAATCTTGATATGATTTTTAACTGAAAAACGCTTTTAAAAAAATAGTAACGATTACTTAGGAAACCAAAAGAATATAAAATGACCATATTTCCTTATTAATTATATTAGACGTGATTTATTTTTCGAAAGTCTTTTTCAATAAAAATACACGCCAAGATCGCTTATCTTTTTTCTAATGCTGAATAGAACGAAGTGTAGAACATAAATAGGTAGGTAGTCAGTTTGATTTTTAAGATTTTGAGGTGTAAGTATATGTATATATTTTTGCCCATGACCGTAGGGAACCATCGCTGCGCTTACTCTCATACTCTCACTTGGTCGGATTTTACTATTTTGGAACGTTAAGCTGGATCCACATTTGTATCATTTTGCCGATCATGATCACGCGTATCGTATCAAGCTCGCGTATAATAAGTATAGACGCTCACTTTGGGCACACCGTATCACTAGCATCGTCGCGTGAAAAAATGCGTCCATACTAACCGTAGTGTAGCAGCGTATCGTATCATAACGCCGTATCATTAAGTGTGGACGCTCACATAGTATCATAACGCCGTGTCATGTGTGGACGTTTACACCGTATCACACCGTGTCGTTCGTTGTAAAAATGTCGCCTGCGGACGCTTATCGAAATTTAGCGTTAATGTGTGCGTGTTTTATAATAATATCAAAAATAATAAAAAAGAAAGGTCCAGCAAACAAAATTTCATGCCTCTAAGCCCAGCAGTTGTTATTTCGCGATTTTATCCCTATCCCGTGGGAATATCGACATAAAAAGTAGCATATGTGTTATTCCAGTTGTCCAGCTATCTACATACCAAATTTTATCCAAATCCGTCCAGCCGTCTTAGCGCGTGCAGCAGTGCAACTCTCGTACTGCTACAGCACTGCACTGGTCTGACCGGTGCTCGGATCGGTACACGTACAAACTTGTCAAGTGCGTATCCGTAGCCCCTTTGATGATCGGGGGAAAAAAGCCTCGAGAGCGATCACGGCGTATCGCGTATCAAATCATCACGTCGTATCGTGATACATTATCAAAACACGTCCATACTTACCGATCTTGATACGCGTATCCGATCGCGAGTGTGCTGGGTATATAATATACGCGTATCAACATCGATCCCGAGCGATCAGGTACGGCGCGCCGCATGATCGCGCTGTTTTTGCGTCCACACTAGCGATCTTGATACGCTTCGGTGCAACGCGACGGAGATACGATACGACAAAATGATACAAATGTGGACCCAGCTTTAACTTCTCTATAACCACCGTACCTACTCCATGAATGACAACAGACAACTTATAAGTAGGTGCCCACACTTAATTTTCACAAAAACTAAAATCAAACTTACGCCCGTGAAAATCAATAATATAGGTAATGGAAGGGTAATGGTAATAATTTCTACGACAGTAAGTAAACAAATGCATAAAGTCCCTTTGTTTGGAAGATTTCAACAAAATCATTATTGGCTTGAAATACTCATTTCACGAGTGACTTCGTCGCATCAATCTGTCATCGTGTCATGCGCAAACGCACCGGGAATTGGCACGGAATTAGAGGCAATATCCAATAACCTTACCTTACCTTAGTTCCGAGGTTAATGACATTCTTTTTTTTTGTTTACTAGATAATAATAAACATTTTGTTTGTAAACAACAGAACTTTCTGTACCTGTCTACCAGGAGTGTGCAGAAATCACTGCATTACGCTTTGTTGTTTTTAGGGTTCCGTAGTCAACTAGGAACCCTTATAGTTTCGCCATGTCTGTCCGTCCGCGGCTAAGCTCAGAGACTGTTAGTACTAAAAAGCTGTAATTTGGCATAAATATATATATCAGTCACGCCGACAAAGTGTTTAAATAAAAAAAAACTAAAAAAATTTTTTTAGGGTACCTCCCATAGACTCGAAGTGGGGGTGATTTTTTTTCTCGACTAATCTGTGGGGTATCATTGGATATCATTGGATAGGTATTTGAAAATAAATAGGGGTTTTGATAAAGTGAATATTTTCGGTGACCTTTTTTTGATAAAGTGAACATCCTTCTTTTTAGGGTTCCGTAGTCAACTAGGGACCCTTATAGTTTCGCCATGTCGGTCTGTTTGTCTGTCTGTCCGTCCGCGGCTAAGCTCAGAAACTGTTAGTACTAGAAAGCTATAATTTGTCATGAATACTTATATATATCAGTCACGCCGACAAAGTGGTTAAATAAAAAAACTAAAATTTTTTTTTTAGGATACCTCCCATAGACGTAAAGTGGGGGTGATTTTTTTTCTCGACTAACCCTATAGTGTGGGGTATCATTGGATAGGTATTTGAAAATAAATAGGGGTTTGCTAAAACTATTTTGTAATAAAGTTAATATTTTCGGAGATATTCACTCCGAAAGTACAAAATAAGGTGTCCCCCTCTTACTTTTGAACCGCACGTCTAAAAAAATATAAAAAAAATCACGTAAGTTAAACTTAATAAAAACTTTCTAAGAAAATTATTTTCAACTTAATCAGTTGAGCAGTTTTTATGTTTTTGTAAAAAAATATTTCTAAACAAAGATTGTAAGTAATTTAACCGCTATTGCAAGCATTTTTTTTCTTTAAGTACCCATAAGATCAAGCTAACAGTATCTTCTTTCAAATAAAAAAAAAATTAAATCGGATCATATAATAAAGAACTGAAAAAGCATCAACATACATACATACTATAAGTTCTAGTAGAATGCAGATTAGATTAGTTACCCAATTCGCCGATAGATGGCGCTGTACCACCGACGTTGAAATTCTACATCGCGCTGTTAACCCTAGCGCGCGGTGCGAGTTGGGACCAAAACAACCACATTAATAAAGTATGCAAAGATTTTTTCGTACCTGCTACGGAACCCTATCTTGGGCGTGTCCGGCACGCTCTTGGCCGGTTTTTTTTTATCTTTTGTTAAAAGCAGTGGCAAGCAAAGAACCAGTTTTAAATAATGCTATCCTTAATTAATTAACGTTTAGTATTTTTTCTCAAACATGCTATGAAATATTGACGTTATGTTCCTTATAATACGCCACGAAGTGTCACGTTGCAGGTGCAGGTGCAGCCGGTGGTGGAGGACGACGAGACGAGAGGTCAATAATGGAATTTCATACCCTTGGCCTTGGCCAGCAAAGTGATCGTCTATTGTTTCATACCATGACGTTTATAGGTCTATGGCATCATAGCATTTAGCCATTAAAAAAAACTATAAGCAATATTTGCGTTTTGGTTCATTAAGACATTCTGCCACTACGCTTATTTAAGGTAAGGTAAGATGATGATGATGATGATGATGGTGTGATGATGATGGTGATGATGATGGTAATGATGATGATGGTGATGATGATGATGATGGCGATGATGATGATGGTGATGATGAGATGATGATGATGGTGTGATGATGATGGTGATGATGATGATGATGATGATGGTGATGATGATGATGGTGATGATGATGATGGTGATGATGATGATGATGATGATGATGGTGATGGTGATGACGATGATGTTGATGATGATGTTGATCATGATGGTGATGATGATGATGGTGGTGATGGTGATGCATGTTTGAGAAAAACTCTATACAAGCCTTGGCCACGAACAGGGATTGCCGGCCTCATATCTCTAGATGGCCTCGTTAACACTCGGCCATCTATAACTACTCGGCCGGCAATCCCCTATTTCGCGGCCGCTGCAGTAATGTACTATTTCTCAAACATGCTATGAAATATTGACGTTATGTTCCTTATAATACGCCACGAAGTGTCACGTTGCAGGTGCAGGTGCAGCCGGTGGTGGGGGACCGCCTAGACGAGAGGTCAATAATGGAATTTCATACAACTTTGCTGGCCAAGGCCAGCAAAGTGATCGTCTATTGTTTCATACCATGACGTTTATAGGTCTATGGCATCATAGCATTTAGCCATAAAAAAAAACTATAAGCAATATTTGCGTTTTGGTTCATTAAGACATTCTGCCACTACGCTTATTTAAGGTAAGGTAAGGTAAGATGATGATGATGATGATGATGGTGTGATGATGATGGTGATGATGATAATGATGATGATGGTGATGATGATGATGATGATGGTGATGATGATGATGATGATGATGGCGATGATGATGATGATGATGGTGATGATGAGATGATGATGATGATGATGGTGATGATGAGATGGTGATGATTATGTTGATGATGATGATGAGATGATGATGATGATGTAGATGATGATGATGATGATGATGATGATGATGATGATGATGATGATGATGATGATGATGATGATGATGATGATGATGATGATGATGATGATGATGATGATGATGATGATGATGATGATGATTATGATGATGATGGTGATGGTGGTGACGATGGTGTCGATGATGATGTTGATGATGATCATGATGGTGATGATGATGATGGTGGTGATGGTGATGCATGTTTGAGAAAAACTCTATACAAGCCTTGGCCACGAACAGGGATTGCCGGCCTCGTATCTCTAGATGGCCTCGTTAACACTCGGCCATCTATAACTACTCGGCCGGCAATCCCCTATTTCGCGGCCGCTGCAGTAATGTACTATTTTATATTAACGCATATTCACTTTAATAAACTAGCGTGCTAGAACCGACCACATGCATTGCTTTGGAAATTCAACCTTATTGCTTTATGATACGTCACAATATCCATCGGTCTGTGGTAGCTTTAAATGTTTGAATGTTAGTTATTTTCATTTTATTTATTTATTTTTCTTTTATGTTAGTGTAATATTTGTTTGTGTGGCCTTCCGCGATTTTACTATACAGTGGCCCGGCGGAAGACCAGTGTTGGTTTTTTTTAACCAGCGACACGCTGAGTCGGGACCCTTTATAGCTACATCAACATACTGTACCTACCTATGTCTATGTATTAACTTTTAATTTTAGCCTGTGTACGTGTTTTTGTTGTTATAAATAAATATTTTCTTTCTTTCTTTCTTTCATTCATTGTAATTATTGAAAATACGACTAACTTTAAAAATACACTTTATCAGGTATGCATTCGATAGTGCTTTTGATTCTGCTGTAGTATGCTCCAATAAATGGGGCCTTATTAAGGGTTAAAGAAACCCGGGCGAGTGCAAATTGAACTAACACACTAATAGTGGTTTTCTCAAACATGCTTTGAAATGTATGCATTAATGTCACGAAATGAACACCACACCTCACCCATATCCGGGAAAAACCGGGAAGTGGGTCAAAATCATGTTCAAAGTTTCCATTACATACTTAGTTACATACAGGTCGACCTAATAAAAGCGTGTTAAATAGGTACAAGTGTATCGCGGTTCAAAAGATACATCCCCGTGACAAATGGACGGATAGACGTACTGACAGACGGAAGGACATACATATGGTAAGACAATAAAGCCTTAGTAAAGGGAAAATGTTAGGAAAAAGTGTTATATCTACCACTAACAATATAGGTAGGGTAGGTACCTTTCTGATTTATGTAGGCGTGTCATATAAATCAATCGTATTTTTGTGAGCACTGGAACTCTCAACTCAAAGGCTATTTTCAGATTCAGTTATGAAGTCAGCAGTTCGTAAAACCGTTTAAATTCAGGACGGCTATAAAGTGACTCGATTTTGAATCGAGAATTCCTCAATAAAAGAAGGTTGTTACGTATTCAAATATCTAAATACCTACCTGCATAATAAGTTATTTTTTCATTTATTATCACATACCGTTACGAACTGAAAAAAATAGAAAACACTTAACCTGAAAGATTTAGGTGGATAGGTAATTGCAAGCATACTAGATATCATGGCGTTGTACTAGAATCTGTTAGACCGAATGTTATTGTTCAAGCGAAATAAATTTACTGACTAATTTGATATCTAGGTAGATACCTACTTATTCTTTGGTTCGGTGGGTTTGCCAGGGTTCCGTATTGACTAATATTAAATCCCCCTAAAATCACGTATAAATCACTAGAAGCAGATGAGATGGAGTATTAGGCGGGCTATCACGCTGCAGCAGTAGTAGGAAGGCATGCACTGAGGGACAGCTATCTAGCTGTGGTCAGTGGTCGTGTAGACAAGATGTTTAAAAAAATCATCTTATTAGAGATGATTAAATAAGACAAGATGTTTAAAATAAGGGATATGGTTCACGTAACAAGATGCTTTAATAAGACAAGATGTTTAAGAGAGGTGTAAGGTTGACGAGACAAGGTGCTTAAATAAGGTTTTATAAAAAATATTTTTTAATACAAGGTTTTTTCGACTACGGCAGAGCAAAAGAAGGGTTATGATGTACTGTCATCCAAACTGCATACCTATCCGTACCAAATTTCACGTCAATCAGAAAAAACAAAGCAAATTAAATAAATAAATAAATAAATATTAGGGGACAATCTTACACAAATCGACCTAGTCCCAAACTAAGCAAAGCTTGTACTATGGGTACTAGACGACGATAAACATACTTATATAGATAAATAAATACTTAAATACATAGAAAACATCCATAACTCGGGAACAAATATTCGTGCTCATCACACAAATAAATGCCCTTACCGGGATTTGAACCCAGGACCTCTTGCTTCGTAGGCAGGGTCACTACCAACTAGGCTAAAGCGGTCGTTCGGAATAAAAGCTTGCAAAGATTACGTTAAAGTTAGATTCAACAAAAGCTTATCTCACTATACGTAGCTACATATGTTAAAGAGTTATAGAATTTCGCTTATGGTATGTAGAGTTTAAACTAAGAGTACCTACATAAGTGTTTATGTTTATTGTTTAGGCAAATACATTTTTTAGCATCATTCTTTTCCCATTTTTATAAACAATATTATTTAACTAAGCTAAAAACCAAGAAACTACTAACTTGCATTCATTTCCAAAACAAATCACGCCTTCCCTTAAAATGATCAAAGGAACTAATTCAAACATGCGGTTGTTCAAAAATTGCCATTATTTCTGCGTGGCTTAAGATGATCAAAGAGAGTTTGCAATTTCATAACGAAATGTTTTTCATGAATCGAATTGAGGAGCGAAACTTCATCCAGTCCAGTCGTTTTCTCATACGGCCGCGTACCACTAATACCCGAGTTACTAAATCCCTAATGTACACACACGCCCACGCTCTGTCTCGTTTGTTTATAGAATTGTGCACGGCTGTGGAATAATATGTTTTAACGTGAATATAATGCGCCTACATCTGAAGCTATAGGCCAGTTGGTGTTTTATTGTGTGTAAGCGATTCCGAGCTTTATCGCGTATAGCTGGTTGCCGGATAATCGAGTATAAATAGCGGACGCCCGCTGTCGATGTCTTGCGGCCGGACTTGCTTATTTTACGAGCATTCTATACCATTGTTCTATTTTATGCTTCTATCATGTTGTTTAGATTACTCCACCGAGATCGCAGATTTGATTGGATAACGGGAGCTAACGTCGTCAATTACAAATGAAATAAAATGTTTGTTTTGAGATTCTTTTTCAGCTGATTGCAGAGCGGGTTTTAATTAAAAACTTTCAAGTGCCTCGATGATAACGTGCCAGCGCGTCGAGCCATTACGTTTTTAATTGAATTCCGCTGTTTGTCTTGTAACATTTCAGTACAGTTGTGATTTAGGTGACTAATTGCCTATTTGTTTTAATCTTTATTTATTATGGAACTTTAAACAGGTTCGAACAGGCCTTAACTATAAAAACCTAACAACTACACAAATATAAATGTGCAAAGACTCGAGCCAAGCCACTACACGATAATAGGTACTTATTATGTCCTCCGAACTACACCGCTAGCTAGAACCACTGCCGCAGACCATCAAACCTGCGCACAGATTCTCTGCCAAATAACCATACAAATATCACAAACCTGTCCACTAACTTACCTATCTGAAAATCTGTAATCAAATCTAGCAGCCTGCGACAAGGGCTCTGACATGGCTTGAACAACACCAACATCAAAGAGAGTAAGGCAAGGACGTTTGTGCACAACAAGGAATTTCACTGTCCGGCAGTCCGACTTTTCACGTTCCGATGTGGCATGAAAAAAACGGATGATTGGCTTTTGCACTGGTCTGTCTTTTCTTGGAGGTGCGGCGCAGTTAAGGGTTAGCTCTCTTTGAAACTACACGCCACGCACGCGTATTTATGCTAGGAACAACGAGTTTCCTGGAACGTCGGCATTTGCATACTTTATTACTCAACGTGCGAAGACTTAGAAAAACGTTTTTCACACCACCTGCTCGACAATGCCTTATTATACATATATCATGCAAACCTCTCTCAAAGTAAATCATTATAGCCCTTGGCATTCGCCGGGGCGTAATGTTGTACTGAATTTCATTATAACCCGCCGGGCAGTAATGTGATTCTCACTTCTCGTAGTTCTTATTGGTATGCACTTAAAGTCTAATTTCAAAACCGCCCGGCGTGCAGGCCAGCGCGCAGCTCGTGCTGGTGCTCAACGTGGCCAGCTCCGCGGGGGCCGCGCCGCGCCTCATTTATTTGCAGTTCCGCGGCCGAACGAAAACAAAGTCAAATACTTAAACAAAAGCCGCGAGTGTTTCAATACGCTGCAATTTTAAGTATCAAAACTGCAAAAGAAGATAAAACATTAAGAAAATATCGAGTAACGAAAGTGATTTGACTCCTGATTCCATTAAATTAGACGCCTTAGGACCACTTGCACAGTTCAGGGTAAAAAAAATAAATCGGTAACCCTGGGTTAAGAATGACAGTTCCATACATTTTGACACTTATTAATCCTGGGTCAGCAGTTACCTCGCTCGGAGTTAAGTAGCTAACCCAGGTCTGTGCAAGCCAGCCTTAGAAATTGTTAATAATGTACTCCCAGAGAAGTCGAAGGAAAAATACTTAAAAGCTTACAAAGATTTCGACAAAGGCGCAAAGTCAGTGTCAGAATCAGTGCTTCTGGGTCTATTTCGAGTATTTTTCTAGTAGCCTTGGTTTTTATTGTCTCGCAAAAGGTGAGAAAAGTGGAGTATACTCCTCGGGGATAAAACTGATTTTGCTTTGGGCGCACTTAAATCCTTCACTGCTCTCAGGACTCCACCATAATTCCCTCGCTTCGCTCGGGAATCAACTAAAAACCCCCTCGCTACGCTCGGGAGTTAAATCTAGAGTCCCTCGATACGCTCAGGATTCAATATCGCACTCGTGACATAATGCAGTGCTTTATCCCCTTGGTGTACAATCTACTATTTCATTGCTGTCATCTCGGAGCGGAAAAAAAACGGCGGAAAAGTAAAATGTCGGACGGTAAAATCATGACTGTGTAGCTAGTATAGGTACTTCTAAATTTATGGCGTGCCCTATCGGACCGTAAAAAATCGGACTGCCGGACAGTAATATTCCTTGTAGTGCACAAGCGCCCTTAGGCCCCAAACTCTACAAAATGAGGTACATATCACTCCTGGCTCGAGTTCTTGCACAATCAATCAATAAGCGTTGGGATCTGCCTTTTTAGGGTCCGTCCGTAATCAAAAGTAAAAAACGCTACCCTTATAGGAGGATTTGTTGTCCGTCCGTCCGTCCGTCTGTCTGTCAGCACCCTTTATCTCGGGAACGCGTGGAGGTATCAAGTTGAAATTAAAACCATATATGTAGGTGTACTCAGATCTACAGTCCCTTGAAGCTGTAAAAAATCATACCTACTTCTGAGTGGGTTAGGCTCAAAAAACTCACTTCCCGAAATGTGCACTTTTTCTAAAGGTACACTTATTTAGATGGACCACTTTCTCGGAAGGTGCAATGTCTCAAAAAGTGCACTTCCCAATTGACAACCTTTCATTTTTTTAACACCTGAAAATTACTGCAGGAATCGAAAGAGTTTCGCCTGCTGAATACGGAAAAATATTTATTATAATTTATTTCTCCATATTTAAAAAATACAACAAATTTAAAAACATACATGTACTTACAAATAGTGAACAGAATAGAATATGTTTCCTTTACCCTTTTCACGTCAAATTTACGTCATCACTTTTTTTTAATAGAGACTAGACAAAAGTAATGGATCTATTCCATCGTTACGCTCTTTTAGAATAAGCACATCTTTAAAAAATTGTAACAAATTAATTAATAATCCTAGTGAAAATTTAAAACTATCAGCGTCTTTCTCTTTCCAAACAGAATACAGAGAACGAATCAAATTATAGTCTTAGAAATATGAAATTTTGTCAATTGGTACACTTTCTCAGATAGCGGCACATTCCCAGAAGGTGCACTTTCCCAAAAAGTGCACTTTCTCAAATGGAGCACTTTCTCAAATAGGCACTAGATTTGGAAAAGTACGTACTATGAACCAATATTATAGACTATTCGATAAACGGTAAAAGTGCACGAGCACGAAGGATTTATCTAGGTACATAGGTAAAAATGTTAACATCGCCATCATTATGTAGCTTAGGATCTTCAGCTAAGGAAAACTTTGTGGTGAAGATGACATTTTTGACTATTGTACATTTTGGGAAAGTATGCGTTTTGAGAAAATGTACTTTTTGGGAAAATGCACTTACGGGGAAAGTGCCTTTAATGGGCCAGTGTACATTTTGCGGAAAGTGCACTTTTAGAGAAAGCGCACATTTCGGGAAAGTGAGTTTTTTGAGCCTAACCCTTCTGAGTTAACTTAAAAAAAAGATACGGCCGTTTATGCCGCAAAAACGTACCTATATTTCGACACTCTCAAGGGAATCAATAGCGTATTTTCCGTTGACCTAGAACTATGATTTTTTTCAATTAATACCGCCTTTTACTACAAGTACCTAGTAGGGGAATATCTGAAACTAGGTATACATTTGTAATTTTAAAATGGGGTGTCGACTAAACACTGTGTACATTTTACTTAAACTTAAAAGTAGGCTCTGCTAACACTGGATTATAATAGATTCGGCTGTTTGCGTGTGTGTGTGTGTGTGTGTGTGTGTGGGTGTGTGTGTGCGTGCGTGCATGCGTGTGTGTGTGTGCGCGCATCGGCGTTACTACAGCGTTCCCGTGGCCGTTCGCAGGACTCCGTCTTTAGATACTTACTTTTTATTTGGTCTACGTTCAACCCTGCTTGAGCGTGATATCTGAGTGATATGTGTACTATCCTAGCCTCCGTTTCAGCTAATTCCGTTCAAAGGTGCATCTCGAGCAAAAATAGTATTTAAAAGAGTTTGTAAGAAGATACTTACGCATTAATTTAGTGGCCTAGTTGTCTAAAAATAAAAGTAGCTTTTTTAAAAGGGAGCAGTGGCGTGACGCCGTAACAACTCGATTCCCACCGGGTTGTCTATATATTTTATGTGATAATAAATTGTGTATGGCCCTTGGTGATGTGATGATAAGTAGAGCAAAGCTTTTGTTCACTAACTGAAGGTCTTGCATTCGAAGCCATATACATACCTAACTTAATAAGTACCTAGTATATTATAATAATTATCTTCTTCTCTAATATATAAAAAATCTCGTGTCACAGTGTTTGTTATCGAACTCCTCCGAAACGGCTTGACCGATTTTTATGAATTTTTTTCTCTATATACGGTAGGTCTGAGAATAGGTCGTAGGCTATTTTTTATCTTCGCAGACGGAGTCGCGGGCAGCAGCTAGTAATAATATTATGCTTCTTTCACTCTCCGGGTAACCTAACGAAAATGTTCACTCTACGCTAGAGGTAACGCCACCAGAGTTGAGGCCATGCACACAACCACATCTCATGTAATGACAGCGGGATTTTGACGTTGTGTTGTCGTTAAACGTCAACACAACGTCAAAATCCCGCTGTCATTACATGAGATGTGGTTGTGTGTGTGGCCTCAACTCTGGTGGCGTTACCTCTACTTAACTGTAAGATAGGTAAGATGTGGGCTGTTTCACCACCCATTGATTAATTTTAACTGACGGATAAATGTGATGCCGTCTCCGTCTGTTCGAACAAAACAAACAGAGACGGCATCACATTTATCCGTCAAATAAATTTGATCAATGGATGGTGAAACGGGGGGTTAGACTTATGTACTTAACTGAACATTAAAGACACAAGAACATCACTCCTCGTCAACGAACAGGTACGTAGGTATGCTTTCGACTGTAGATCTTTCAAAGACGTGTTTTTATTAGGTACCTATATTATTACAACAGATATTTATCACAGATAGGTATCAACCTATTTTTTGACAAGCTTTTATTTAGTTTCACCTGTCCTGATGTTAGTCTGTAATCAAATCTTGCCAGTTAAATTTGATCCATTTACCGTATTGTTGATCGAAGCATTTACCTACTGATTTACCGATACCGAGGTTACCGTTTTAGCTGAAATTTTGCATGCATGTGTCAAGTTTGGGCTTGTTTGATTCGTCTTGACGAGTAGGTACTTTGATCCTTGATGATAACCAGGTTCTGATGATGGAGCTGGAAGGTGGTTAAAAGCACTCCATAATGGAACGACACTACCCCATCGAGTTTGGACTCGATTGATTCGTCTCGGCAAGTACTTTCATCCTAGATGATAACCAGGGTCTGATGATTGAGCTGGAAGTGGAAGGTGGCCATACCATAGGCATTCCATTGTAAAATGACACAACTCCATCGTGCTTGGGCTCGTTTGATTCGTCTTGACAAGTACGTTACTAGTACTAGACGGTAATCAGGGTCTGATAATGGAGCTGGAAGGTGCCCACTAAAAAGTTAAAAATAAAATTAAAAGATTTTTTTTTAACAAGCTTTTATTCTCTCTTTTATTCTTATTTTTATTTTATCTATGTTAATAAAAAGAACTAAAAAGTTGAAAATAATTTAATTCTGATAAGAAATAGAGCTTGTATTAAACCTTTGCGTTTTTATCACAGTCCCTTTTTTCAATAAAAGCGACTTATTACATTTTGACGTCAAGAGAATTATAAAAGGTGTTAAAAGCTTTTATACTTTGATTAATTATAACTGAAGATATACATTGCCGAACAAAATCCCCTTCAAAGAATGTCCGAACTTTTTTATTTGTTTGCATAACAATTAAAATCATCACCTACGCAGAAATTTGAACCTAGTCTTTACTTCATTACAGTCGAATTTCGGTTGACACTTGACAGCTAAACTTGACAATTTCACGCAACGTACTGAGAAAAAAGAAGGCCACTTTTATCAAAGTGGCACTCATTTGGCTCGGACATTTTCGGGCGTGCGACTGTGGATCTACAGTTATAATTGATCAAAGCTTTTATAGGAAAAATTGGGACTGTGATAGATAAAAACGCAAAAGTTTAATACAAGGTCTACTTCTTATCGGAATTAAATTATTTTCAACTTTTTAGTTCTTTTTATTTCGGTTTTGACCCCACAAATATCGGGAAAAGCTGAGGCCGTATTGTGTAACGCGCGAGTAGGTACGGTAGTACTATTAATTATTCTGTGGCGCGAGCGCTCGCAATAGCATTGGTCATCTCTTTCTACCCTCATCTCATACCGTTTGATAGAAAGAAGTGGTGAAAACAATATGATTCCGAATACGATAAGTATAGTATAAGTTCTTTGGTTGTTGAATGTTAAATTCGAATAACTTAGATAGTACTTAAATGTTAATTTTTACATAGCAATTGTTACGTATTTGACATGAAAAATATGTCACGGAGAAGAATTTTATTTCATACCTACTGTGTTAGTAAGAAAGTGCCTATATTTTTCCTCATAGCAAATTTTCGTGTTAAAATCATTATTTATTCCATAATCTTTGAGGACCGTTTATTTTTTAAGTAGTTAATTATGTTATGTAATAATTATTTTATACATCTGATTATAAATAACAAAACAATTGAATGACGATTTTATAATAGCGGCAAAGGTTTAGCGCTCAACTGTCCAAGTCCGTTATTATAGGTTGTCAAAAATAGAAAGAAAACTAATACCAAATGAATGAAATGACGTAAAAATAAAATAGGCTTTAGACGTCAAAGTAATATTAATAGTACATTACTGCAGAGGCCGTGAAGTAAGGGATTGATGGACGAGATTTGGGGTATACGGCCGAGTCGTAGACGAGGCCGGATAAAACGAGTCCAGCAATCCCTCTTCCGGCCGAGGATTGTATAGAGCTTTTCTCAAACATGCATCATCATCATCATCATCCATCCAACCATCCATCCATCCGTCCATCCATCCATCCATCCAACCATCCATCCATCCGTCCATCGTTTAGACGACCAGATGGCCTAGTGGTTAGAGACCCTGACTACGAAGCTTGAGGTCCCGGGTTCGATTCCCGTGTCGGGGCAGATATTTGTATGAAAAATACGAATGTTTGTTCTCGGGTCTTGGGTGTTTAATATGTATTTAAGTATGTATCTATCTATATAAGTATGTTTATCCGTTGCCTAGTACCCATAACACAAGCTTTGCTAAGCTTACTTTGGGTCTAGGTCAATTGGTGTGAATTGTCCCGTGATATTTATTTATTTATTTATTTTTATTTTATCCATCCATCCATCCATCCATCCATCCATCCATCCATCCATCCATCCATCCATCCATCCATCCATCCAACCATCCATCCATCCGTCCATCCATCCATCCATCCATCCATCCATACATCCATCCATACATCCATCCATACATCCACCCATACAACCATCCATACATCCATCCATACATCCATCCATACATCCATCCATACATCCATCCATACATCCATCCATACATCCATCCATACATGCACCCATACATCCATCCATACATCCACCCATACATACATCCATCCATACATCCATCCATACATCCATCCATCCATCCATCTATCCATACATCCATCCATCCATACATCCATCCATCTTTACATCCATCCATCCATACATCCATCCATCCATACATCCATCCATCTTTACATCCATCCATCCATACATCCATCCATCCATCCATACATCTATACATCCATCCATACATCCATCCATCCATACATCCATCCATACATCCATACATCCATACATCCATACATCCATCCATCCATCCATACATCAATCCATACATCCATACATCCATCCGTACATCCATACATCCATACATCCATCCATACATCCATACATCCATCCATACATCCATACATCCATCCATCCATCACCAGTAGTTTAGGCGGTTTTGTAGAAATAAAAGAAGATAGATTTTTTTTTTTTGGCTGTATGTAATTTTTCCTTTGTCAGTTTAATGTTAGTAAGCAAATTTAAAAAGTTACAGCAGCGGACAATAATGGTTTTTCATACTTACTTTTATGGCCTAGGCCAAGAAGTAATGTAGGGAGCCTTAAACAACAAACTTCATGGCTTCATTTCATGGCATTAACGCATACATTTCAAAGCATGTTTGAGAAATAGTACATTACTGCAGAGGCCGTGAAGTAAGGGATTGATGGACGAGATTTGGGGTATACGGCCGAGTCGTAGACGAGGCCGGATAAAACGAGTCCAGCAATCCCTCTTCCGGCCGAGGATTGTATAGAGCTTTTCTCAAACATGCATCATCATCATCATCATCATCATCATCATCATCATCATCATCATCATCATCATCCATCCATCCATCCAAACATCCATCCATACATCCATCCATACATCCATCCATCCATCCATACATCCATCCATCCATCCATACATCCATCCATACATCCATCCATACATCCACCCATACATCCATCCATACATCCATCCATACATCCATCCGTACATCCATCCATCCATCCATCCATCTATCCATACATCCATACATCCATCCATCCATACATCCATCCATACATCCATCCATACATACATCCATCCATACATCCATCCATACATCCATCCATCCATATATCCATCCATCCATCCATACATCCATCCATACATCCATCCATACATCCATCCATACATCCATCCATACATCCATCCATACATCCACCCATACATCCATCCATACATCCATCCATACATCCAGCCATACATCCATCCATCTATCCATACATCCATACATTCATCCATCCATACATCCATCCATACATCCATCCATCCATACATCCATCCATACATCCATCCATACATCCATCCATCCATACATCCATCCATCCATCCATACATCCATCCATACATCCATCCATACATCCATCCATACATCCATCCATACATCCATCCATACATCCATCCATCCATCCATCTATCCATACATCCATACATCCATCCATCCATACATCCATCCATACATCCATCCATACATCCATACATCCATCCATACATCCATACATCCATCCATACATCCATCCATCCATCCATCCATCCATACATCTATCCATACATCCATACATCCATCCGTACATCCATACATCCATATATCCTTACATCCATCCATACATCCATACATCCATCCATCCATCACCAGTATTTTAGGCGGTTTTATAGAAATAAAAGAAGATAGATTTTTTTTAATGTTGTAACTTGGCTGTATGTAATTTTTCCTTTGTCAGTTTAATGTTAGTAAGCAAATTTAAAAAGTTACAGCAGCGGACATAATGGTTTTTCATACTTACTTTTATGGCCTAGGCCAAGAAGTAATGTAGGGAGCCATAAACAACAAACTTCATGGCTTCATTTCGTGACATTAACGCATACATTTCAAAGCATGTTTGAGAAAAAAATATTATACAATTTTGTAAACATATGACGAGCGGGTTTTAGACTGTATAGTCCCTGACTTTAGTCTGTTTGAACGAAAAGAAAGAATTAAAAACAATGGTTGCCATGTCAATGTCAATTGTCAGCGTTGACAGATCAGAATCGCTTATTTATTTGTTTTAAATTGTACTTTATTTATTTTTCCATTTTCTATAAACATTATAGGATTTTTGAACATATATTTAGTTATTAGTATGTTAAGATTTTGAGGCTTTATATATTTTTGGATACTTTCTTTGATCATGGATAACTATGATGTTATATCGTTTGTGGGAGAAGGCTCGTTCGGTCGAGTTTTTAAGGCAAAACATAAAGAAACTGACGTAGTTGTTGCTTTAAAAGTTATACGAAAGGTCTGTTATATCTATTAGATTCTATATAAAAGGATATTATGCAATTAGTGTTTATAACAAACATGTTTTTCAGAAAGGACGTTCGTCGAAAGACTTGAAAAATCTAAGGCAAGAATGCGATATACAAAGGCAGCTTAAACATCCGAACATTATACGAATGATTGACAGTTTTGATACAGAATCAGAATTGGTAGTAGTTACTGAGTATGCGGAAAAGGAACTCCATAGCATACTGGCTAAGGAAGGCTGTTTAAATGAGGAACAAGTGAAAAAGATAACTTGGGACTTGGTCTCTGCACTTTATTATTTACACTCTCACAGAGTTTTACACAGGTTTGTTATATTTTTTAATGTGCCATTAGATTTCGTCCCTTCTGCTAGTACAAAGAGACTAACCATATTATTATTATAAAAATATAAGTATTTTTGTTTAGATCTCTTTGATCCTCATAATACTTATAATAATGCATATGTAAATAAAATAAATTATTTATTTATTTATTTTATTTATATTTTTGTATAGATCTCTTTGATCCTCATAATACTTATAATAATGCATATGTGCAGGTGCACTTGTTATGAGAATTAGCTAGACAAGTGTGAATCACATTCAAATATCAAAGGTTTTATATAAGATTATTTAACTCCTTAATCTATCAACTAAAACCAACAAATAGTCAAAAGAAAGACAAATTTGTTGTTGAAAAGTCTAACCCCTCATTTCATGACTACATTTCTGGTTGGTTGGTAAATTACATTCACATATTTTAATTTCCAGGGATTTAAAGCCTCAGAATGTGCTACTAGATAATAATGGTTGTGCCAAACTGTGTGACTTTGGGCTGGCAAGAATAATGACCAACTCCACTCATATTCTGACCTCCATCAAAGGGACACCATTGTACATGGCTCCAGAATTAATTGATGAAAAACCATATGATCATCAGGTGATTACTAATCGATGGTTGAAAGGAAACTTGATTCAAGCGCCATCCTGGGCGATATTGAATTATATACACTATGATGATTCCAATCTATACTAATATTATAAAGAGGAAAGATTTGATTGTTTGTTTGTTTGCATTGAATAGGCTCCGAAACTACCAGACCAATTTCAAAAATTCTTTTGCCGTTAGAAAGCTACATTACCACAGAGTGACATAGGCTACTTTTTACTGCGGGAAAATACCTTTTCCTACGGGAAAATTAATTTTATCACGGGTGAAGCTGCGGACGGAAGGCTAGTTAGGTATAACTTCAATATCGCTCAGGATGGCACTTGAATCAATTTGCTTTTTAACAGTTGAAATATATTTTTAATGAATTATTAATTTTGTGTTATTTCATTTTAAGGCAGATTTGTGGTCCCTTGGCTGTATTGTATACGAGTTGATGGCGGGACAGCCTCCTTTTTGCACCATGTCCATTCTGCAGTTGGTCCGAATGATCCGTCACAAGCCAGTGCAGTGGCCCAGTTTTATAAGCATAGAGGCTCGCTCTTTCCTGCAGGTACATATTTAAAATATCTTATTTGCATGCCTTTACATTTTTAAGTCTAGCGTAATGCACTTTCAGAACGAGACTGACCCAATAGGAATTATTCTCATTTCAAAACTAAACCTCTTTTTCTTTTAACATAAAGTTTAATTTAGAAATGAGATTAATTTGAATGGAGTCAGTCTCGTTCTGAAGGTGCGTATTTTATGGGCACAGTATATTCAATGGATTATTTTATGAGGCTGGCATGGTCACATTAGGTGTACTCAAGCCTTGTTAAAATATTAGATTAAAAAAAATATATTTTATTATACAACATTTTTTTTAACTGTAAACTTCTCAGGAGTTATTAAAACGGCATCTTCTAGAACCCAATTAGGTTACATTTTGCTGGGTGAGTGCAACAGTGGCACAAGTAAAAGTATAAAAATAACTACTAATCAACTGTAATTATTGTATAATAACAGTTCATTATTAATTGTTTTTATATTTTGACTTGTGCCACTGTTGCACTCACCCAGCGATTTGTTGTATAACAATCTTAAAAGGTTATGGTTTCGGAAAAAAGTTTTCGATGTTATAACTTTTGATATTCAGATACATGCCCACATTTTATGTTATGCTTTATGTCCTTTTTTTCTATATTGCAGGGGCTACTCCACAAAGATCCTATTAAGAGAATGACTTGGCCAGATATTCTGGAACATCCATTTGTGGCTGGCCATATTCACATACTTCCAGAAGATGTGCAAAGTGAATCTCCATTCACACAGCCTCTCACGCACAGTCAGCAGGAAGCAAAACAGCTACAGAGGGACAAGATAAGCAGTAATGCAAGGTAATCTATAAGTATGGAAACAATTTTATGAAAGATTTTGATAGCATCTTCAGCTTTGTTTCCAGAAACAAAGCACTACCTACTATTTTTTTATACATTATCACTAGCTTTATCCTATGGATACATTTTTGTGGAAGTATAAGAGATTAGCTAACACTCTATCCCATAAGAATTTCGAAAAAATGCCTTCTTAGGACACCTCTATAATCCTCAAAGAATACTCTTATATCTGCCAAATCTTATATCTGTCAAGTCTAGTTCCAGTGGCATAGGCTGTGTGTTGTCTGTCAGTCAGTCATTCAGTAATCTTACTTCTTTATTGATATAAATAAAGTAGTTAATTCATCTGCCCTGTTGCATGAATGTGGCAATAAATAGAAGCTCAAGTGTTCATAGCCTAGGGTTGCGCCAATTGATGTTTTTTTTCTATGTGGATAAATAATAAATAAGTTAATATTTATTTTCCAACAATACCAACAGTC
This sequence comes from Archips xylosteana, assembly GCA_947563465.1. Lineage (NCBI taxonomy): Eukaryota > Metazoa > Arthropoda > Insecta > Lepidoptera > Tortricidae > Archips > Archips xylosteana. Next base: position 15,230,215 of record OX387347.1, on the reverse strand, counting down.
AAATTTGCTTTTTTTTAGGGTTCCGTACCCAAAGAGTAAAAATGGGACCCTATTACTAAGACTCCACTGTCCGTCTGTCTGTCTGTCACCAGGCTGTATCTCATAAACCATGATAGCTAGACGGTTGAAATTTTCACAGACGATGTATTTCTGTTGCCGCTATAACAATACATACGAAAAATAAAATAAATTTAAAAATTAAAGGGGATCTTCATACAAGAAACGTGTTTTCTTTCAGCGTTTTTAACTATATCTTTATTATTACATTAACCAGGTAGTTAAAATTTTCACCGATTATGTATTACTGTGACTGCTACAACAACAAATAATAAAAATAGAATTAAATTAAACATTAAGGGGGCTCCCGAATAACCAACATAAAATGATCCCACACGTAGAAGTAGAAGCAGGGCTCTGCTAACACTGGATTATTATAGTTACGTCTGTTTACGGCATATATTTTGACATAAATAAAAATGTGTACAGAAACCTCGGTGCGCGAGTCCGACTCGCACTTGGCCGGGTTTTTACATTATATTAGGAGAATTTTAATTATTTTGTCTGCAGGGCTATGAAACTAGACAATGAACCAATAAAAACAAATAGAAGAGAGCATGATCTGCGTCACATAAGGGGCGTTGTGAATGCCATGGAATGTATCCCTATGTCTGACGATGACAGTGTCCGAGCCACCAGCGCCTTCAGCGTTCGAGACAGCCTCAAGACTGACGACGAAGATCAGTCCCAACCCATCACCGTTGCTAATGCGAAGTTCCTGCGACACGAGTACAATGTCATGAACAATTCCAATCTAGTTGTCTGTAATCTCGAAAACAATATGGCACAACTAATGGCTACAAACAGGAAGCAAATTGACCAAACTGTCAAAAAGATGGACAAAATTGTGGAAGAAAAACAAAATGTTGAAAAGAATGTTAACAAAGAGAACAAATCAACTCCGAGTTTGAATAAAAGTGAAATTGTTGATGTGAAACAAAAATCAAAAAGTGTTGATACTGCATCACACAGTTTAGAAAATCCGAAAAGCTCCACCAAGTGTAGCAGTGATGTTAGTTCGGGACTGAGTAAAAGTGTACCGCCGTCTTACAAACAAAAGCTCCTGCAATTTTCGAGAGATAAACTGAGATTTGGAAGTGGGAGCAACAGGTTGACAAGGAGTATTAAAAGATCATTTCACTTTAGTAGAAGTTGGGATAAGAATAAATCTGATACCCAAAGGCGCACTAGTGAACCGGCTATTGAGATTCCTAATACAGTTGATGCAGAGCAAGAGAAATGCTCTAAAGAAGAAATGGATGAAGACATTGAAAAGATAGAATCGATTGAAGAGGTTTCCGATAAAGATATAGCTAATAATGACGACATTATAAAGACTGAAGAAATACACGAAAGTAAGTGTCATTTGACTACTGTGTTTTGAAGTTATTCTTATATTTTTCATGTAAATTTTAAATGGTTTCATTGCTTTTAGTGAAAGAACCATCCGCTATAGAGTTGGAAGAGTGGGAAGCATTTCTTAATTCCAATATAAGTGAAGTAATGGATGGCGACGTTGAATCACTCACACAGTTAAATATGGTTTGTATTTTTCATGTCCTTTTATAACATATATCTCGTTTCTTAGTTTGGGACTAGGTGTCAATCGTCCTATGATTTTACACAGGCCGAGCAGAAGATGTTGATCAAAAAGTTTTTCACACCTTTCATTCGGAAAAGTAGATTTTGCTCCCTGACAACAGGGATCAAAATGCTACTTTTCTGTTCAAACTACTTTTTTAATTTATTAATTGGCATATGTATCATTTACGCAATGTGCCAATGAACACAGACCTTAATAAAATAATCGATTGTAATTATTTAATCGTGATCAATTAAAAACGAACGTATTTCATGTTTTAACTTTAACAACGTTATATGAAAATTGATGAATTTCTCGTAATAGTTTAAAAAAATGTTACAATAAATTATACATTTTACTTCAATGAAAACTATTGATGATTGTTATTGTGATTTAATGAATATTGATATCCGATACCATTGTAATATTCGATTCCATTCGATTATTTCTTAACATTGTTAAAAATAGCACAGGAATACTTTACTGTGGTGACCTTTCCCTATCTAGCAGAACAATCCATTTTCCCTATGTGTGAAAAATTGTATGTGTCACTCAGGAGCAAAATTATTTTCGTCTTGGGCGTTAACACTTGAATCCTTCGTTACGCTCAGGATTCTAACTTAGAATCCCTCGCTGCGCTCAGGATTCTATTGTAGAATCCATCGCTTCACTCTGGATTCAATGTACTGCCCTCGCCGTAAATACATCATTTTGCTCCCTTGTGACACAAATAACTATTTCATCACACTTGCTCGTCAATGGTGTTATTCCATGCCTGTATACTAAATGACAATGGCCTAAATTGTTCTTGAGGGAGTTATGGATTTACGTACAATTTTTCTACCCAAGGGAGTTCTAACTTTAGTTTTAAAATTTGCAAACAAGTAATTTCAGACTAAGGAGGTTTCAAGTCAGCCAACGTTTTATTCTTATCTTTAAAACTTAGCTTTAACCCGATTTTACAACACAATGCCCAATTTAACAACTTATCTACGCTTTATGAAAATTAGTTATTTTTATATTTTCAATTTATATCAAATAGTTTTGCAATAATTTTAGTACTTAAATATTTTTTTGACATGGTGGCAGACTCTGGCCGTATGGCCATTCGAATTCTAAACTAAACACAGTTTACATTATCTATGGTAGATGACTAGAAAAAAGTGGCAATCTGTATTGGCGGGCAGCCATTATTTTATTCAATTTAAGTGCTTAGAGACAAAATAATTTTATTTTTGGTTTTTTTTTCCTCGCAATGTGATGAAAATCATTGTGTGTATCACTGGCAGTAAGGGGATTACAAACTCGAGTCATTAAAAGTCCTCCGCCTTTGGCGTCGGGCTTCTAATAGACTCTCGTTAGTAATCCCCTACTTACGGCCCTAGATGCACAATGTACTATTAACCCTGCGGGGTAATTGTGTAACTTTTTTGATACTTAGGCATTTGATTGAAATGATAGTTTTTATATGGCTGTGACAGCTGGCTGTTTTCGATACCAATTGTCAGCCCATACAAGAACTGTCAAAATGAACGCGATGGCGATTGCAAGGGGGTTAGACAATTAGTCTGCTCGGCTTTAACCGGTCTAAAGGCCTGGATTCACTTTGATTAGTGATTAGTGCAGGTGATTAGTTGGCTGCGTAGTAGCGTGATTAAAAGCGTGTTCTATTTTTTACGAGTGAACTGCGAGTAGCCACGTCCTGTACAACCTCCCTTTCCCCTCACTCGCAGCGTGCCTGCCACTAAACACGTCTGGTTAGGAATTTACTTAACAGAGCCAGAACAAGAATTGGACACTACTTGCACTACACACCTGCACTAATCACCCTCAATTACTAATCACTTACACTCGCACTAATCAAAGTGAATACAGTAAAATTACATAAAGTTTACCACTGACAGATGGTTTGTCTTCATTTCATATTCAACTTTAACGACCTACAAATAAAGCCAATTTTAGAATACTGTTACCCACGTTTGCAGATTTTGTAATAGCTACTTTATTTGTATGGTGGTAAAGTTGGAAATGAAATGAAGGCAAGCCATCTGTCAGTGGTAAACTAAAAGTAAACGTATTGTACAGGGCTGAGGGTTGTAACTTTGTGTTGCAGGTGAGCATGGTGGTGGGGGTGGTTGGGAGCGCGGGTCGCGGCGCGCGCGGCGGCCGCGTGTGCGGCGCCGTCGCGGCCCTGCTCGCCTTACCAGCCGTCTCGCACACGCTGCCGCGGCACACACTGCTTAATATTCAGGATGTAAGACTTTCTATAGCCTATTTGATACCACCAATCAATGGGTTGAGTCCTGAAGGCCTTACTTGCATTTAGCCTTGCGAGCAGAGCACCTTAGTTGTGTATTTGTCCGCGTTGCTAAATGTCTTGGTCTGTAAAACGCCTTCATTGCTATAAGATATAGTAGACTGAATGACTTGGATGTAAAACGACTTAATGTCATAATGTTTCAATAGGTAAATGGTCTGGATAACCTTCATTACCAATATAATACAATCAAGACCTTATACAATATTGAGTCATTCTGCCTACTTGTGCATTTCACGTCCTAGACGTTTTGCTAAGAAAGTCTTCTTGAAACTAAGACAATTTTGTAATCATGGGATTAGATAAACAACTCATTTTGCATACTTGGACAGTGTACTACTGAGACGTTTTGAATGCCAAGGCTAAATGCAAGTAAGGCCTTCAGGACCCAACCCCAATCAATTGACATGCTTTTTATGAGCTGTCAGAACGCGGATCACCCCTCGATTTTGTGTCATAAGTTCAGGGACCAGACGGATTAGCGTTAATGTTCGCAATATTTATTTATTGGTTTGCTAACAAATAGAACACCATAAAACTAACAGTAGAATCTTTTGGAATTGGATGAATTGAATGGAAGCCGTGGTGGCCTAGTGGTTTAACCTAAGCCTCTCAAGCTGAGGGTCGTGGGTTCAAATCCGGATGTGAAGGAAAACATCGTGAGGAAACCTGCATAAACCTGCGAAGAAATTAAATGGTGTGTGTGAAGATCCCGATCCGAATTGGGCCCGCGTGGGAACTACGGCCCAAGCCCTAGCATTCTGAGAGGAGGCCTGTGCCCTGCAGTGGGACGTATATAGGCTGGGATGATGATGATATCACACATAAAATACATATTCTGTAAACAGACATGCCTCAAAAGTAAATTAAAAGATTAATTAATTAATTTCTTGAAATTTCATTTGAATAATTGGGATTGTTCATTTTTTCTAACCCCCCATTTTTATTTTTTTTATCGAAAATATAGACCATTTTAAGAAACTAATTTGAATATTTCAGCAATTCATCACTCCAATCATTTTTTATAATTTATTGAAAATTTGAGATACGACTTCTCGTAAATTACATGCCGCGGCTGAATATAAATCACAGACACAATAAAGAAAAAAAAAAGGGCCATAATCGATGGTTAGTTGTCATCTGTCAATGTCACTTTGACTTTTTGTTTGTTTGAAACGAACGAGTCATTTTATTGCGGTTGTAAATTGGAGAGTTTGAAACAAAATATTTTCGATCATGACCGACAAATTTGTTAAAACTGATGCTAGAAACCTTCCCAAATTGGATAACGGAGCTTTAATGGAGTATATTGCCTCAAACTCCAACCATAATTTGGCTGACATCAGGGGAGCAAAAATACTGATGTAAGTATCATTATTACAAATTATTCTTTGAATTGGTGCCAGGCCAGCATGACAAGCGACAAGGTAAATCTTACCGCGTATCATCTGGATCTGGATTGGATGCATTTCACTGACTAGACAAAGTCATTGCCACATACCGAAATGCAGATGACCCTTTATTTATCACTTGAAATACAGGCCAATTTTGCTCAGTAATTGTTACTTTTTCAGGTCGTCACGTGATTCTTATTTGGACACTGCTGTGGGATACGTGCAACTTTGCAAAGAAGGTGGAGAGTGCCATGTTAAAGCCAGAATAGTACCTGAGCACAAAGTCAACAATAAACCAACTGTAGTTTGCAAAATAAATGAAGTTGATGATGTTGTTCTAGACTCAACTTGCGAAGACTGTGCCGCTGCAGCAGGTAGAGTATTTTATTTAAAAGTTAAATGTGTAGGTATGATAGATACAAATAGAAGAAAATGAAGTAACTTTGTTTGAACTAGTCTTTCCCATACATATTTTTATATTTGAAAACTAAAGGTTTGCATAGGGCCTTCATGAGATGAGAGCGTGATTGGTCAGTCTGTTAATCTAAGTATCTGTTGTGCAGTGGCGGGGCATGAAAATGTTTGCAAGTAAAGCTGGAGCAAAAAAAAAAACCTGAAACCCCATTTATCCTCTTTTTTTCTAATTTTTGTCGAGGCTTTGAACACTCCAGGTGGTCATGTCAGCCTCATGGGAGCTTACTCACTTCCCTTTTCAAGGGACAGATCAATGAAATATGCTAACTGCCTCGCATAATAACAGCTCTGTCAGCCAACAAATTGACCCGGCTATTGTACATGGAACCCAATCCTCCAAGAACTCTTCTCAATTCCGAATTCCGGACGCAATCCAACAACACACGGGTCAAGTCATTGCACTTCTGACAATCATCACATAGTGGTAACGACTTGATTTTCAAATAAAACAACTTGGTTGTGGGAATACCACTTGTCAATTTCCAAGACTTGATTTATTTTCAGTTGTTTATTTTTGTTTGAAATGCTGTGAAAACTATCTTTACTTTACACATTAATAAATTTTATATGCAGGTGGTTGCATACATTCCCTGTTGCTGCTATTCTGGCTGGTGAAGAAGAGTTTGGAACCGGCATCAACTTCAACAGAATGCTATTGGAAGAAGCCTACGCTGTCCACAGCTAGTACAGCACATATCTTGGCCAAAGATATATCTTTCCAAAGGCAAAGAAACCAACTCTGGCTCCAAAAGATCCTTCCGTTTCGGCATCTTTTTATGAAGAATGCAAGAAGAGGAAAATAGAAAAATCTAGATCTAGATTCTGATTATATGTTTTCAACAAAATTTAAGTGTTAAATTAAAAATGTTCATGCTGAGAACTCGGAAGGGACTGAAGGCCATCACCAAAGGCCTAAGGGGGCGATTAAGTCTCGATTTTGTTAGTTATAATACTTACTTATAATGCAATAAACCAATCTGCATTCAATGCTCAAATAAACTATTGCTGCTGCCAAAAATGGCTATTACAAGTATTTATATAAAAATTATAGCTGAATAACCTGGCTGATTATTGGTCTTTAAGAGTTATAAATAAAATATATATATATATAGTGTATCTCTTGTTTAAAAGTAGGTATTAATATTTTTTTGTTACAATTTATAGGAGAATATGTTAAATTTAAGTTGATTAATATTGTAAGTAATATTATTCGTAATAGAGTTCATTTTCAGTATGAGGGGGCCAGTTATTGGCGATTTATCTTATCAATATTTTTTAATAAATGCCTAAGACCATCAAAATAGTAAATTTTATTTAAATGTAATTCTAACAACACATTTATATGCCTAGATGTTAGTAACTAGTTTATAAGAAACATTTTATTTGATAATTAAAATAAATAAAGCTATATATCTTTAAGGTAAATACGTCGTCGAAATCCACCACAGGCATCGACCCCAAGACCTGGCCGCATTACAGGATTTGTCACACTGGATGCGTTCTGCAGTGGTGGTCAGGTCAAATTGTACGCAGCCCGCATTATGTATGAACAACACTGTCGGTCTCTATATATTGCGTATCGTATCGTATATCTATACAAAATATATAGAGACCGACAATGTTGTTCATACATAATGCGGGCTCCGCTCAATTTGACCTGACCGCGACCGCAGAACGCATCCAGTGTGGCAATTCCTTACCTCTGCACTGCTATGCCTAGCCTTTGAGCGAGGTAAGCGCCAGCCCTGGGGTCACCTGAGGCGAGAACCAACTATGGGATAAAATAAAAATCATGTTTTATTTTTAACTACTCTTTATTATCTCATCTTGCAAGTTTATCAGACCGCAAGCAATAATTACTATTTCATCCAAATAAGAAACATATTTGTAGTGAACTTCAGAATGTGGCTTCAAAATTGAGAATTCTCTTACGCGTCGGATTGCCCTTTCGACATGTATTCTTAAACTAGCTATTACTTTACTCTTCATAGCTTCCGCCACAGTTTGCTTTACTCCACTAAACACACTCGGAGGCCTAAGTAATTTCATTCCGCGAGCGTTCAACAGACTTTCAATTTCTTTAAACCCCCTATCAGCTAAAACAACAGCATTTGGTTCCAAAGTATCTAGTAAATTACTTCCTTCTACCATAGCCTTGTCGGAAATTGCCCCAGAAATAAGCTTGCCAATCTTAAATCTTGTGTTTGTGGATTTGTCCATCATGTTAACAGTAGCCTGAACTGTAACTTGTACCTGAAAATTAAAAATGAAATCTGTTTTTACAAACTAGAAGGTCTAGAATACATAGACAGACATACACAATATATTGTAGAAAATACAGCATTAAACTGTTTCAAGATCTATCAATCTTCTGTGGTCATGCATTATAATTATACATTACTAGCTGTTTGTCGCGACTTTGTCTGTGTAGAATTTGGTTATCCCTATCCCGCGGGATCAATGCTTTTTTGCGGGATAAAATATGTAGCCTATGTCTCTCTCCGACCCTTCAACTACACTCACCGGCAAAAAATTTGGCCCACCAGTCCACCTTTCATACAAATGAGGTCACTTTGATGTCTTGGTTCTCCACTAGGCGGTGCTTTGGCTGTGATCTGATGATGGCTACTCCGAGCATTGATAAAGGACATTCAGAGTTCCTAATATACCCACATGATTGCATTTGCGTTTAACACGGAAATTATACACATTTAGAAAAACAGCTAAAATGGCAATAAAATGAATGAAAATCTCAGTGCTGTAAAAATTCTCTTGCTGTGGTGTAAACTGGTTGTTGAATCAGTTGTGTGTGTTAGAAACTCTGGACCACCATTATTGATGCTCTGGATATCCATCATCAGATCTCAACCGGGGCACTACCCTGGTGTAGAAACAAGGCATCAAAGTAGCCTCGTTTGTATGAAAGGTGGACTGTGGGCCAAATTTTTTGCCGGTGAGTATACAGGGTTAGTATATTTTTCAAACAAATGTTTTTTGTTTTACGACTTTTTAAAATGAAGCACTTTTTTTCCCATACAAATACACAGAGTATCGTAAAAATAAGAGGAAATCTCAAATTTTCAAAACGTTATTACATCAAAAGTATTAAGTTATGACAAAAGCCGTAAAACAAAAAACATTTGTTTAAGTGGTAGGAGTTTAGGGTTAAAAGGATGCTAGTGAATTACAAATAACCCTGTATATCCATACCAAAAAACACTGCAATCCATTGCTTACTTTCGACGTGAAAGAAGGACAAAACTAACAAAAAAACACACAAGCATACTTTCACATTTAAAATATTAGTGTGGATAGAGATAATGAACTCGTGGCCTCATACAAAACACATTATCTACCACAAAGATAAAACATAACTTTTATTAACCCCAAACACAAAAAGATATAGTGTATTAACACTATATCAGTGAATAAAGGCTATTTTTATTTTTTTAAACACAAAAAGAGGGATTTTATAACTTTGACCGCTATGTGTGTGTGTGTGTGTGTGTGTGTGTGTGTGTGTGTGTGTGTGTGTGTGTGTGTGTGTGTCTGTCTGTGGCATCATATCTGTTAAACGGGTGAACCGATTTTGGATGCGGTTTTTTTATTTAAAAGCAGATTTCTTGGTGATGGTTTTAGATAGGTTTCATCAAAATTGGTCCAGCCATTTCAAAGTTATTAGCTCTTTTGCATGCTGCGGAAGGGATCTCAGACTTATTTAATTGCGTGGTGGGTTTTTAAATTTTTTAATTTATACTTATGTTCACTCAACTGTTCTAAAAATTATCACAGGATAGACTGCCATACACATGCTATAAAGTATGACTTAAAATAAAATTATTAAATATCCAAATGCACTAGTTTAAGCAAAACAATGCTACACTCATCTCTCGCAAGAGCGGATAAATTTTTATAAAGTTATTTCATCTTTTTTTTTAAGGTATAGGGGGCAAACGAGCGGACGGATTGCCTGATGGTAAACAATTACCGTTGCCCATGGACACCTGCGACACCAGAAGAGTCACAAGTGCGTTGCCGGCCTTGAATCAGAATTGAATATTAGAGTTTAGGTATCATAGCATCTTACCTTAAATTGAGGGCAAGAACCAGATGTACTGGGCTTATTTATTCCCTCATATTTCCTTTTCTTAGGTTCTGGTTCCGAGAGTAATTTTGCCAAATCAGATCCACATTCATCTGATTGTAATCCACCAGACACCTGCAATTCTTGGTTTAAAGAAACTGATATAACAAATACAAAATAATAAAACAATATAAATATTACAGGACATTCTTACACAAATCAAATTATTATAAGCCCCATAGTAAGCTCAATAAGTTTTGTGTTATGGGTATGGGTAGCTGACAACATATAATAGATATAAATACACAGAAAACCCCCAAGACAGAAGAATAAGTATCTGTACTCATTACACCAGTAGTTGCCATGGCCGGGATTCAAACCCAAGTAGGCAAATAGGCTAAACAGGGCAGCAATTATATTATTGAATAATACTAGCTGTTGCCCGCGACTTCATCTGTGCAGAAATTTTATACTGGAAAAATGCATAGTTCTCGCGGGATAGCAATTACCCACCTATGTCACTTTCCAGTCCTTCAACTAACTATCTTCACACTAAAAATCCGTTGCTTAGTTTCAACATAAAGGAAGGACAAACAAACACACTTTCACATTTATAATATTAAAGTATGGATGTCTTAAATCATAATACCTTTTCCTGTAAATTAACTCCAATATTTCTAAGTCTTGCTGTAGGTTTGAATCTTGGTTCTTGGTTTTCAGATTTAAAGTAAAAGTTTATCAAATCCTGTTTAGGCTGTAATAAGACATTAGATTTGTATTAATTTAGCAATATCTAGAAGCTTTATTAACAGAATAGAGAAAATCTTTAAATCTTAAATGTGAGAGAACACTGGGTACAACAACATAGGTAGTTACTTATTTAAAAACAACCTATGATTCAAAAAGTTCAAATTCTATATTCACATATTTATTCTGCAAAAATATAATATATAATATGCATCGAAAGGCTCTTTTACATGTCTTTTTTGAGTCTACTAGCCACATTCGGAAAGACCATCTGCAAAGAAGAACAAGTCGCAAGAAATTTAGCAGGAAGGCTTGGTATGAAAATAATAATGTCTCAAAAGGGATACATAACACAAAAAATGATACATTGATTTATGTTTATATTTATTGTACTTACATCAAAGTGGTCCTCGCAGCAATATTGTGTAAAACACTGGAAATACTCCACATTGACTTGATTACACCAGCTTTGGCGTAAGTCTTCCCGGATGCGAACTATTGTTTTTTGAAGAATTTTTAGAATTATTCTTACACGCAGGAACAAAACATTTCCTGTATTCTTCCATTTTTTAAGAATTTTTGTGTAAAAAATCGAAAACAACCTTATAACCTAAGATTCATTTATGTCAGTGTCTCAGTGACAGTGAAGTGACAGATGAACTTTTTGGTTCGAAAGCTTTTTTATTTCATAACTAAAGTCCAAGACAGAAACAGCCGACGAGGAAAGTCAAACAAAGGTCATTTGTATATTTATGAAAATATCCTGAATCATTTAATATTTTTTCGAATCAAATGTCTGAAATTGTTTATAAACCTCATATCTCGAAATGGTTTTGGAAATAGCACTTAAGAAAAAAAATGAACAATCCCAATTGTAACAATTTAATTTAAGTAAATATTTGGAAAATATATATTGTTTCTTTGTTTTCATATGTCTACATTATAAAAAGACTGTGATATTTACATAATGGGAATTAAAATTAAATCGCAGGTAAGAAAATAATTAATTATTTAATTACATATTTTAGTATTTTGGAGTCACGTCCACATTATCGCGAACTATAACGTTAATCCGTCCGATCCCTGTGATACTGAACTGTGTTTTTACTTATTAATTGCCATCGATTGCGAAGTAATACGAAATAAATAATCTACCTATTTTTCTTTCTAGGTGTATCTAGAAGCGAAGGTGGTCTTTAATTTCATTTCAGCCATTAACACTTTAATGAAGGCCAGCAAAGATGACGAGGATGCGGAAGAGCGGTAAGTTCGAATAAACAATTCTGTAAATTATTAGTAGTATTTGACAGTTGAAAACAACGCCATCTATCGCGTTTCTTGCAGACTACTTGGTGTGGGGCGTATGCTCGAAGTGTGCGCTTGGCTGTGCGTGCGCTCATGCCGCGGCGTGCGACAACTTGCCACCGCCTTCTCAGCACACAACGCTTATCCTGTCTTCACAGACCTGCTGAAATTACGTAAGGACTCTTTTCTAAAACTCTAGATGCAACCACTACTATGGCAGAATGAGACAAGAATGTCTGTTGTTCGTTTCTCATAGTAAAAAAATCAGTCGAAAAACCTGATTCACCACTCTTTGGCAAATTTCTGATATTATGGCATGTAATAAAACGCACATCTAGAAAGCGTATCAACTCAAGATTATATTTTTAAATTTAGACCGCATTCAATTTCTGGATGGATGAACTTAAAATGGAGTATTATTTTGAGATTGATATGATAAGATTTCGTTTTAGGTGTGCGAGATATCATGACATGAACACGAGTGATGAAATAGGCCCTTCAAAACATGAATTAGCAATGAACCACAACTCTTCATTGCTTAAAAAATCAACTAAGTTATAGGTGTTATGGTTCATTGATATGAACCTCTGCAAAGTAACGTCTGAACCAATCAATTAAGTACATAAATTATCTGTAATGCAAATCGTGCAATATCAAAAAGCTTAAATTTGATTTCCGTTCTTCAAATGTTTACGATCGTGCGGTAACATCCTGTCAATGTATTCATACTGCAGCATAGCAAGTTTGGAGATTAGGATCTTGTCTGTGGTAGATGGATCTTCGCCATTTTTTTACATTAAATATTGTTGATTACTACGGCTACCATAGACTGCTTTTTGCGTGCGACAATATTTCTTCTATTTTCTTCTCAATCACCGCCCGATTTTGACTTATAATTAATTGCTTATCCACAGATTCCAAATCACCTCGCATTGTGCTTAACATAGTGGGGCTACTCATTACAATCCTCCAAGACTTACCTGAGAACGCAGAAGTGGTTGAGAAGATCTTATTCGACGACAAGAGTTTCAACTTCATGTGCCTCCTTGAGCAACCCAGCGATGCTCTCAAAATGAGAGTCTGTATTCTCATAAGTTTATTGTGCACGTTTTCCTGCACGGCGTTTTCGGTAGCTATGGAAACTAAGTGGAGTAAATCGGAGAGCGAATGTTTGGAAGCATTGCATACCCACTGTAATGTCACTTTGAATAGAGCAGCTAGATTGGCTACTAAGGAACTCAGTAATATGCCGTTCTATAAATAATTTGAGAATTTTAATTTGGATTAAGCTTAAATCGCTGTAAGACATTATTTGGGTATCAAATGGAAACGGTAGAAATTCCACGAATCAACTGGTTTTTGTTTTTAAGTTTCACTTCAGAGCGACGAATCTCTTGTTAATTATAAGACTGAATTGTAATAGGATTTCTCACATTTGACCAGTAATAGTATAATGCACTAAGCCCTATTTTGGGCGCTTAATGTGTTGTGTGTTAATGACAAAGTGTGGTCGGTAGGAAAAATAATTATTGTACTTTTAAAAATAGAGTTTAAACAAAATACTTAGCTTTATAGGCGCACAAACCATACTGCGTTACTCACGCAGATCTTTAGTCCGAATGAGTACGCATCAAATTACATAATGTTCGAAAATAATAATGGACAAAATAAATAACGTACATTTGATATACATATTGCAATTTTCTCAATAAATTACGAATTCACAGGAATGTTGTAAAATAAACCAAACATAACCTAAACCTATGTGTAGATTACACGATCAAAAAAGTTCGTCTAATTAATAGTTTAATCAAAATTTCTTATGTAGTTACTAGCTGGCCCGCCAAACGTTATTCTGCCATATAAATTATTTCTAATCATCTAGTCTAGTGGTATAAAAAATAGCCTACGACCTATTCTCAGACCTAGCGAATGTAGAGAAAAAAAGTTTCATAAAAATCGGTCAAACCGTCTCGGAGGAGTTCGATAACAAACACCGTGACTCTTGTCACTTCACTTGTCTTGTCTTGTCACGTTTTTGTATATTAGATATCAAATGCCCATTATATTCATCTATAATTATTTTTAACTATGCATTTTGACACGTTCCCATCGTAACTGTCTGAATGATATGGCAGAGGCGGGTCACGCATACCTAGGTAGATGCTAATATTAAACATGTGCGAAAAATGATGGCCACATACTTGTTTTACAATCTGATGACCCATAGCCCAGTGGTGAGAGAACCTGCCTACGAAGCTCGAGGTCCATGGTTGGATCCTCGGTCGCGGCAGATATTATGTATGAAAAATACAATGTTCGTCCTCGAGTCTTGGATGTTTAATAATGTATTTAAGTATGTAATGTATCCATCTATCTGTTTATCCGTTGCCAGTACCCATAACACAAGCTTTGCTTTTTTCGGACTAGGTCAATTGATGACAAGTGTGTCCCGTGTTATTTGACATTTGGGCCATTCTACTTTTAAGTAACCATTAATCTTTTGTGAAATATAAGGCATACCTGTTGATTTTTTTCAAGTGTAAATAACTTATATACAAACTGAAACACCTAAATTTAATGTTTTAAAGCAATAAAACTTTAAATTCAAAGAAATTATGTGGAAAAAATTGGTAACTCAGCGGAAAATACATCAATTTCGATACAAATGGCGGGGACATGCATGTCCACTGCGTTACCTACTTTATAGATTATAATGATTACTTTTTATACGTAGTGATAATTTTAAATGTAAGCTTAATTATGTGCCTATTTAAATCTTAAATGATATAAACCGAGCACTTTACCGTTTTTGTAAAAAAAATATTTGAAGAGCACAGTACAAAAAATTACTGGTCAACGAAAAGTAGAATGGCCCATTTAACCCTTTGACCGCCACAAAACAAACGAAGTGACATGCTCTGTACGCCACGGAACAAACCGTCTAGTCGACAAATAGGGCTTTGTTACCATTGCAGAAGGATTTTTTTCGAGTTGAATGTTGGTCATCAACGACTCTGGCGTGTCAGGCATTTTATTGGCTTTCACGACTGGTTGACTCTGGCGTTCAAAGGGTTAATTGATTAGGTCCCAATCACCCTCTTTTCAATGTTTCATGCTCCAAGAGGAAAATGGTGCCCTAAAAGGGTTAATACCATAAGTATGCTGGTTTTTTTGTTTAGTTTATTAACGTACCTAAATATTGTGATAAGAATATAAAAGTGCCATGAAAACGTAAGCTGATAATTTCCTTAAAAAAATGTGCGGTCCAAAATGTCAAAATGAAAGCATTTAATTATGTGTTTTTATAATATACGCATATTGCGTAGTTACACCAGGAAAGACTCATGCCCATATATCTTCAGTTACATAATCGAAAGGAAGACGAGAAAGTTTACGTAATATTGTTATACATTTTAAATTTAATTATGATGCTTATGTTTATATTCTACAATAAATAAATATTATGTGAATCGATTTCGTCGATGGAATCTCTAAATCTGTGTTTCAACATTTGTTCTTAAAGATAACCTCTGAAACCTTTTGACATTCAATTTTACAGAGACTTTATGACACATAGTACACAGTCGAATGTCATTTATCAAGCTGTTTAACCTTTTCAACGCCAACGACACATATAGGTGTCACAAAGTACAGTGTCAAAGTGATCTTGACACAATGACATAAGATTCAAAGCAGGTTTACGTTTTGTCGAGGCGCGGCGGTGAAAGGGTTAAAGTAATATTAAAGTAAGTACATTATTATTTAATTATCTACTATGACAAGGGTCAACATAAAATATTTGCCAGTGAGACCTAGTGTATATTTACTTATTCTACACCTTTAAACAAGCAATATTTGAGTAGGTATAAATTTATGATTTGAGATCCCGAAGATGGCTCTAACGATTTCAATGAAATAATAATATGCTGTTTGGCACCACCGATCAATTGGCATACTTTTTATAAGTTTTTAAAAGCTATTAACCTAAGTCTCGTCTCTGATAAAAATTATTCCGATTTTGCATACACCGATCAAAGCTACCTATACCAGATAATAATTAGGTATGTAGCTAAAAGAGCAAAATACTGCTACACACTTGTTTCTGCTTTTTGTATTACTTTAACTGTCACTCGAGCTTCTATTATTAATTATACGTATTAATTAGTTGATATGCTACAGCCACTGCCAGGTAATTGCAACTTCACAATTATGATTGTAGGTACTTACCTAATTTACCCACTTGACCACGTGACGTGAGTTCACATGCAGTTGCATACGGCGCAGTTTCTCGTGCGAATGCAAAACAAATGTTTATGTCCGATCACTATCGACGGTGCATTCGCACTAAGATCAAAGACCTTTGAGCCGTGTTAATTATATTTGAGTGGCCTGGTGGATTTATGGCAATGTTTGGGTTACGTAAGGGGTGAGCGGCCGGCCTCGCGGTCACTTCGGTTCAAATCGCCAATCGAGTTAAACTATCAAGTATTAGATCTACGAGGAAAATGATAATGTTTAAATATGCTTAGTGCCTGCTTGAGGAATAATAACTAGTATTAACTCAGATTGCCGCGTAATGAAGCGAAGTGCTTTGATAATGATAAGTATCTTTTCAACAAGGTAATAAATACCTATCTACCTATGAGATATACTTAGTCAAATTACGTACTTACGTCTGAATCTGAATGCATTTTTATGGAATGAAAATATCACTTTTACGTGATATACCTACTTAATGTGTGTGTTAGTGTGATGACAATAAATAGTAGAAAACGGGTGACATAAGATTTTTAACATTCAAAATTGTTGCTGTATTATAACATTTTACATCATATTGAGACGGTTGCGGATAACGAAGCGCCCTTTTTTAATTTGTACTTACCTACATTTTAACCGAGCGATTTTCGAGTTAAAATTTGAAATGAATTGGATGCTGATAAGCAATAACATCATTTTGAGAAACTGGCCGCTATAGATTTATATTAGGGATGTTTCAGGTTGTTCTAAAAATGTTTTTGTGAAGGTGTTGAGTCACATATTTAACTCGTTCCAAAATGTAGAGAAGATTAGGTACAATGACCGCTTTAGCTTAGTTGGTAGTGACCCTGCCTACGAAGCAAGAGGTCCTGGGTTCGAATCCCGGTAAGGGCATTTATTTGTGTGATGAGCACGAATATTTGTTCCTGAGTTATGGATGTTTTCTATGTATTTAAGTATTTATTTATCTATATAAGTATGTTTATCGTCGTCTAGTACCCATAGTACAAGCTTTGCTTAATTTGGGACTAGGTCGATTGGTGTGAAATGTCCCATGATATTTTTTTTTTTAAATTTCGTACTCAAATTTCAATTTTCATTATTGGTGAGTTGACATGTTAATGCTTAACAGCATTCAATTACGATCGCTTATGTATACCTATATAAAGCTTAGCTATAGTTAGTTACAATCTACTACAAAAGATGTATAGAATTAGCGAATGTTTGCGAAGAATATCCTTATTTAAATTTAGTAGGGAATTTATCGAGAAAAGGATAAGTTAAGATTGACTGGTAGATATACTCAATCCATTACGTTAGTCGAGCTTTAATTAGTGGCGTATTAAATAAATGACAGCTAAATTGGTGTAAATATATAGGTACGTATATGATATTAGGCTCCCTTCACTCTCTAGAACATGCCACCAGTGAATACATATTATCTAAACTTTGTTTTTTTTTTAGCCTTAGAAATAAGGTAAACAATCTTGATATGTTTTTTTTATTGAAAAACGCTTTAACAAATAGTATCTATTACTTTGCATTACTCTGGAAACTAAAAGAATAAAAATTACCACATTTCCTTTTTAATTGTTACTTACATATTTGCCGTGATTTATTTTTAAAAGTGATTTTAATAAAATGACACGTCAAGATCGCTTACCTTCTTTCTAATGCTAAAAAACCCAGGTGTAGGTCTTTTCTCTACACGGCTAAGCGTATTTGTAATCTTTTACGAAATTTTCGTCCGTTCTTACTAAATTTGGGGAAGTGCCTCGGCTAGCAACATAATAACTTCCTCTAGAGGTGGGCCCAGTTGCACAATTCTTACTAAAGTGTTGCCAAGCGAGGTTTAATGTACGCCCTTGCAATCTTTGTGGGTTTACTTACGTTCAATAACAACACGTTGGTTACTATCGCCTAATACCAACCACAACACATTACATAATGTAAATAACAAGTGCCAAGTCAATTGACGAGATTTCATTTTTTTGACACCTGAAAATTACTACAGGAATCGAAAGAGTTTCGCCTCCTGAACACGGAAAAATATTTATTATAATTTATTTCTCCATATTTAAAAACCACCACCACCTGGTTTATCTTACCAGTACCACAACAGAATAGATATGTTTCCTTTACCTTTTACACCAGAAAAAAGAGCCGTAATAATTTTAAATTTGATAACAACCTTAAAGTGGAAGCGCACGCTCTAGGCGCGAAATTCAAACTTTTTACAGTTTTTAATTTATTGTGGGTAAACGGTGAAACTGTTTAACTTCATATGGTACTTGCGCTTGTAAAAACAGTGTTCTTTAAAGGTTCTTTATATTATTGTGTAAAGTTTTTTAAGAATAAAACTGTTAGCTTGAAATAAAAGTTGTCAAAACGTTGAAAGTCCGAATTTCTATGTTTGACAACCTTAATATCAAGCTAACAGTTTTATTCTTAAAAAGCTTTACACAATAATATAAAGAACACTGTTTTACAACCGCAAGTACCATATGAAGTTCAACAGTTACACCGTTTACCCACAATAAATTAAAACCTGTAAAAATTTTGAATTTCGCGCCTAGAGGGTGCCGTGCCACCTTAACGTCAAATTTACGTCATCACTTTTTTTTGATAGAGACTAGACAAAAGTACCTAATGGATCTATTGTATCGTGGTCTTGGAGTTACGTCCTTTTAGAAAAAGCACATCTTTAAAAAATTGTAATAAATTAGTTAATAATCCTAGTGAAAATTTAAAACTATCAGCGTCTTTCTCTTTCTAAACAGAATACAGAGAATGAATCAAATTATAGCCCTAGAAATATGAAATCTTGTCAATGACCAGCATTTTACATTTGACACTGAATGTTATTACAAAGTAATATTTTGCCTATAAATAATTATGACCTGCGAAAAAAGACCATGCAATAATTATTATGAGTGACATTATTACCTTTAACATTATGAAGAGTGATGCATTCATGACACTGAATGATATGACTTAACTTATTGTTCCTAACAATAATTATAACTTAAGAAAATCGTAACTCCAATTTATGTTGTTTAACATTATGACTTCCGATAATATGACTAAGAAAAATTATGACAAAAAACGTTATGGGCTTGAAAATTCGGAACAAAAATTTTATGGGAGTCATTATAGACCCTTATTGAAGATTTGACGAAAAGCAATAAAATGCTGTAGGTACCTACTCTAAACTAAATTTTACCATTGGGTGAAACAATTGGCTACACAAAAAGAACTGTTCATGTCTTTTTGATTAATTAGGTACGAAAACGAAATAATATTTAGAAAATATTACTTACCGCTCATCATCTTTGGGCAAACTAAAAAAACTTAAGTGTGGCATCGTTTTTCCATTATTTACACACTCAAATACACCACAATAACTTGACGCCATTGTTATAAAACGAACGCGCAAACAGTAAACACCTAAACAGCAAAACGCGCGTGCAGCGACGCCGGCCGGGCCCGGCCGTGACACCCTGACTGAGTTCTCGCTTAGCGAGTACTCTAATATCGTGACCTTGAGTCCGGCCGGAGCGAGAGCTTCCCCTCAACTCTGTTATTATTTATTCTTATGCCTGTGTTTAAGTTCTGAACATTGTTAATAGAATCGCTTCACTACACAAAATAGTCTAAGTTACGTGGTCAATTTTCTGTAAATACTAGCTGTTGCCCGCGACTCCGTCTGCGAAGAATATTATTGGTATAAAAATAGCCTACGACCTATTCCCAGACCTACCAAATATAGACAAAAAATAAATCATAACAATCGGTCAAGCCGTTTCGGAGGAGTTCGATCGATAACAATCATCTAACCTTATGTGGGGTGTAGTTGGATAGCTATTTTAAAACCATTACAGGGTTGCAAAGACGATTTTTGGATATAGGGAGTCGTGTGCGAAATATTCGACTTTAAAGCGCAGTTTTTTGTTAAAATCGAGCGTCTCCCCCTCTAAAAGCTAAACTGTTGGTAACTAATAAAATCAAAAAAAAATCAGGATGGGAGAAAATAATTATGTCAAATTAACAAGGAAAACTATAACGGCTAAATTGGCTGGTGAATTAAATTACTTATTAGCAGTTTAAGAGTAAAAACAGCCTAACTCATACCTGTTTACTTAGAAATTTCCGTACAAAATACAAAATCCTTACAAAAATATTACTTGTTTCATACGAATAGTATAATTATTAGTAAAATTATTAAGATATGCAAGGATTTTTTCGTAATGGCTGCGGAACCCTATCCTGGGCGTGTTCGACACGCTCTTGGCCGGTGTTTTACTACTTTTGTTTTTACGAATAATTTTCGGTAGGTAAACGACCGTATATTGCGTCGCAGACTATTGTGAAAGTTCTCATGTGTGATTGTTTCGACCTTCAGCTTGTAGTTTTTCAACAAATAGGAGTTTGAAGTAATAGAGCGGGGGATGGTGACACAAAATACTAGATCATTTGTACCAGTATGGCGGTTTTGGAACCGTCAGAAAAGTATGGCATGGTGATTTTCGTGAATGGCTTACTCGACGATTATTAGCTGTGCAAAAATTAGCTTGGTACAAATGGTTGAATTGTTGTTTTTAAATTAATGTGTTCGCGTCGGTATGGCGGGGTGTAAGTCACACCTAACCGGAGAAGTATGGCATTACGCTACCGCCTTCTGTTTTTTTATCGACTATCGGAAAATACAAGAATTTTTGTGGAACAAATCGTTCAATTTTCGTTATTTATCCGACACGTTCGATTAACGCTCACGCGATTGGGCCGCCGGTACCAGCGCTATGACCATAATTTTCCTTTTTGTCATTACGTAATTAGACCCCTGAAGAACCGCCATACTGGTACAAAATGACCTAGTATTTTGTGTCACCATCCCCCGGTCTATAATTCACCGGCGCCATTTTAAAGGTAAGGGTTTGATGAACTTGTGAACTTGAATTAAGTATGTCCAATCATTATAATAATCTAACACCGATTTTGCCATACCGAATTCGTAAAATGTTAAAGTGCGATGACCGACCATGTAGGTACTTACGTGAGGTGCTTGCCTAGGCGTATCCGGTCGTATTAAGAGCACAGACTTTGATCTTTCATATTTTATATTTACTTCCCATCATCATTATTATTATTATTATGCAATTGCAGTTATATTGACGAATGAAATCTCCGGTCCGTTGGTCTGGAAAAATCTTGAATATAATTACTACCCGTAAAGATAAATAAATAAAAATTTCGCTTGAGGTAAGTAAATATTACTACCAATCATGAATTGGATACACAATACTATGTATATATTGCACTCCAGTTCCAGATCCAGTTCAGTTGCAGATCCGGTCTTTAAGTAGGTATATTTGTTATTTGTTCACAGAGCCAAGATTTGGGATATCGCAGCATCATTTAATTCATGTTAGTTAAATATACTTAGGTAATTTAAGACGTAATAAAAACTTCAAAACTCTAACTGACGCAAATTTTTACGACTCTTATTGAGTGTTCCTAACCGAAGCTACGTGGATGAAGGCAACAATGACAACGGTCACAAGCAATAGGAAGTCGTGACTAAGGTTTAAAACAATGCAAGCAAGTAGGCGTCTTTTTAAAACTGTTAAAACAACTGGTGACTGTGGCTTTAAACTATTGTAATGAACAATTCGGTCACTCGGGGTCAGTCGAATTGCCGGTACACCCACGACACTTAATGGTAGCCGTGTCCACATATAGAGCAAAAGATAAGCTGTTGGAAGATTCGAAAACCCACCGTAAATTAATTATTGTTCATTTGTTTATTTATATGTATAGAGTTAAGAAATTACATCACCCGACCTACCACAGAAGCATGACGCAGCACCATAGCAATAACTCAAGCATCTTATCAATGCCATTCCATAAGATAACGAACAAATAATACCATGATGCACCGATAAGCACTGCAATAACTCAAGCATCTTATCAAGGACTGCTAATGCATTCCAACGAAACACATCATGCCTGTCTTTGGCAAGGAGTCCAGAACCTTCCGCGTGCCAACATGATGACACCAAGCAACGCCACCGGGATCCCTAACCTTATCGTGGCATTTAAAAGGAACAACCCCCGAGCAAGAAGGCAGTTCACAGCGACCTCCGGTAGAGTTCACATCAACCGTACACAAGCTCCGAATCGCTTGAGTACTGGTTGTTCGCGTATCGATAATTAAGATATCATTTACCTATATTGTAAAGTAAAGTAATAAAGTTAATTTGCTCCTCACATCGTCGAGTTAATTAAATCAAAGAAGCTCCCCATCCCTTGAAGACGCAAGACACATAACTATAGGATTAAAAGCCGGTCAAAATAGTTCTTTAGTAAACGCAATTTTTTCATGTGATGGAAAAACAATTTAACGATATTCAGATTTTTTCCTTTGTGCTGTAATTAAGACCTTGATTCATGCCAAATTTCATGATTCTAGGTCTATGACAAGTACCGTATAGATTTTGATTCCCCTGCGAAATGTTAGAAAATAAGGCTCAAACAAATGGCCGTATCCGTTTGGATTGTGTTGACTTAGAAGTTTGATTTTTTGCAGCTTCAAGGGACCGTAGACATAATTTTTTGATGTTAATTTCAACTTGATGCCGCCATGCGTTCCTGAGAAAAATGGTCTTGACAGACAGATGGACTAGTGATCTTATAAGAGTTCCGTTTTACTTTTAGAGGAACCCTAAAAAGGACCGAAAATACATTTTTAGGATTGTGAAGCATCTGGCGTGTAATAAAGTTATATGCAATGTTTTTTTTATCTAGGTTTGTTCTCTATTCTTTTCCCGGTGTCTGATTAGCAGATGTTAATTCTCTTGTTGTTACGTAGTAGGTGCCTACGTACTATCGAACCAACTGAATTGTGTTCCACAGTGGAAACTTTTCACAGGAAATGTCAGAGTGATATCGCATTGCCTGAGAAGGAAAATCGTTATGAATCGTTATTAAACGAGTTGTGGCGGGTCAGTAATTCATATATTCGGTTATACCAATCGCTGTTTATTTTTAAAGTTTAAAATAAGTATTAAGTACCTTAGTAGGTATTATCCAATTTAAGCGTTGTAGTTATATTTAAAATTAGCTTGCACCTGCACCCCTGCTGCCTCCATTGCAGAATTCACAATCCCGTGGGAATTTCGCAATGTCCGCATCTGATGCTCGCCTATATGAAAACGGAAGCTCTGTGCTTAATAGGTATAACCTCTTAAGACCGGCACAGACCAGATGTGTGTGTGCTGTGCGCGTTACGTCACGCACACGCACCAGTTGTAATAAAAGAAACCGTAAGAAAGATGGCGCACTAGACGCGTGCACTTGGTGTGGCATCTTTCTTAAAGTTTCATTCATCACAACTAGTGCGTATCACGCACACGCATCTGGTCTGCACCGGCCTTTATTCCCTGTAGTTAGGGGTGTGTTTTGATACGCCATTCAGTTATTCAGTTAGCTTCTTATTGCAAAATAAATATCTACCTCTTCAGATGGATAAAATAAATGAAATTAATATTACAAACTTACAAAGTGACAGTCACTGAGGAAGACAATTCATTACTGAAATAACTTCAGCAGAAGTTGACTCAGTAGTGGAAAAGTTGACTCAGTAATGGAATAATTAAAATATTTATTACTGATATTCTAACTTGTCGTTCCCATATTCTTTAATTGGTTAGATACCTAATAGATTTCGACATGCATAACAAAAGTACAAATCGACTGAAAATCTTGATATATTTTTAGGGATTCCTATTTTAGGCGTCAGCTTCAGAATCAGAACCCAAAGAGCTGAAAAGCCAACAGGCGTATTTCAAGAGTGCCACAGTTTGCTATGCTGACGCGAGATCTTCTTGACTCGGCTACTAGTATATGGGCTGCCTTCCCAGTTGAAAATCAGTGGGTTAAGTGCTAGCTTGCCATCGCTGGGGGCGGAAGTGCGCCTTTACATTTCACTTTCGTCGACAACGGTCCGGTGTCGTTGCCCCCGCGTCCTCGCGGCCGTGTGCCGATTAGATAATTTTCGCGCTGCGTTGTCAAAATACTCATGACCCAATGGTACAGTGAGCACAGGGTCGATGAACCCGAGCTATCGCGCTAACGCCCGCGATCGACCACAAGTACGGTTTGACGCATTCATTCCAAGTATATGGAAATACTTATCGGTCAAAATTACTTATCTTGTCCTTAATGCATAATCTGTGATCGGATAATGTGTCACGTATTAATAGATAAGATTGTTTGCTCCAAAAAATATAGAAGTCACGAGACTGAAATGATCACAGTTAATTTGTAAGAGCAATGTCAATAAACGTATTCACTTAATGTTAACACTAGGTACTTACTTTAATTTATTTATTACTTATTATCAGAACAGAATTATATAAGATCTTCGTTCCGTGCTTTCTCTTATTAATTACTTAACACAGTCTACTTTCGTTAAAGGGAATGTCTTCTCTTTTTCTGATTAATAAATAATAAATATTAGGGTACAATCTTACACAAATCGACCTAGTCCCAAACTAAGCAAAGCTTGTACTATGGGTACTAGACGACGATAAACATACTTATATAGATAAATAAATACTTAAATACATAGAAAACATCCATAACTCAGGAACAAATATTCGTGCTCATCACACAAATAAATGCCCTTACCGGATTTGAACCCAGGACCTCTTGCTTCGTAGGCAGGGTCACTACCAACTAGACTAAAGCGGTCGTTACTAATTAATAAAATTAATTAATTATAAAATATTTGGACCTTGACAGGATAAAATGTATATTATGCTCCTTCTTGCTCTTTGTACAGTGTAACAGTGTCTGTTCATATTCATTTTTGCATCTGCATAAACGACAAAAAAATGATCTAAGTAAATGGCTCTCTGGAAGGGATCGCTTTAATGAAATAAGATCGGCTATCATATATACCCTGCTTTTAACTCACAATAGGTATAGTCGGGGTAAAAAAAGGTTCGTCACTTTTCGACCTTAATTCGTTGACATAGAGTCGAAAAGTGACGAACCTTTTCTTACCCCGACTATACAGATTTGCGAAGTTCAATAAATACGTAATATTTTATTACTGTATTACCTATAATATTTGTAATGTAACGTAACGCCCGAATGTAGTACCGTAGGATAGAATAATCTTAGAATCTAATAAAATATTAGTATTATTTTAGGTGCCTAACTCTGAAACTTAATTAAAGTAAGTATTTGCCTACTAACTCACCACTTTCATTGGGAATCTTTCTGAACGTCGTTGCTTGCGTCATACAAAGCCGAAACATCTGACAGGTGCGCCGAGAGAATAGCACTTTCAGCTTTTCAGCGCTATTCTACGCGTGACACAGAAAAAACGTGGATTGAGGCCAGCTTTTCAAGATGTCCTCGTAAGAGAGAAAGAGATCTTATAAAGTTTTAGGCAATTTATTTTTCGATATGGATTAATTAACTGACATAACATCGTAGAAACTACTATTAGCAAGTAATAATAGGTACAGTCAAAAGCATTAATATGTATACAGTCATCGCGTCATAGGTTACGGACATAGAGTTGTATAGATATTTTTGACACCTGGGGCCTGTTGCATAACAAAGTACAACTAATATTACAAGCGGAACCCTCGCTTCAGTTATATTAACTAGAAAGGGAGTTCCGCTTGTAATATAAGTTGTACTTTGTTATGCAACAGGCCCTTGTTAACGTATATATATTTTTGCACTTGACTTCACATATCCTGACATAAAATTTAAATAATCTAATTTAATTTAATTATTCTTAAGTCAATTTAAGTTGTACTTAAGTTATAAGACTAAATAGCCTGAAATAAATCATTTTTATTTTATTTATTTATTTGGTACTTTTATTTATTTGTTTATAAAGAGGATGGACATAGTAGCTACATATACTTCGTTTTTTAGCATTAGAAATAGGGTAAATATACTTAACTAGCCTTCCGTCCGCAGCTTCGCCCGCGATAAATTAATTTTCCCGTAGGAAAAGGTATTTTCCGGCGGTAAAAAGTAGCCTATGTCACTCAGTGATAATGTAGCTTTCTAATAGCAAAAGAATTTTTGAAATCGGTTCAGTAGTTTCGGAGCCTATTCAATGCAAACAAACAAACAAACAAACAATCAAATCTTTCCTCATTATAATGTTAGTAGGTATAGAAAGATGAGTCTTTTTATCGAAAAATGCTTTTAAAAAAATAGTAATTATTCCTTACTAGCGACCCGCCCCGGCTTCGCACGGGTGCAATGCATGCATTATACATATAAACCTTCCTCTTAAATCATTCTATCTATTAAAAAAACCGCATCAAAATCCGATGCGTAGTTTTAAAGATCTAAGCATACATAGGGACAGACAGACAGCGGGAAGCGACTTTGTTTTATACTATTGTAGTGATGAAACCAAAAGAGTGTAAATGACCATTAGTTCTTTCTAATTGTTACATATTTGCTTTGATTTATTTTTCAAAAGTTTTTTTCAATAAAAAGACACGTCAAGATCGCTTATCTTCTATCTAATGCTAAAAAAAACGAAGTATAGTTTAAGGCGAATGTTCTCGAAAATCTGTCATGGAAATGTAAGCAAATAGATAAATAGAAAATTGTTCTGAAAATGCATAAATGAGCCCATAACCCGTGGGCGAAACTGACAAGTTCTTCTAAAATTATAAAGGCGTGATTATACACGGCGACTAGCTACTTACTTGTAGCGACAATGAGACGGATACGATGAAATTTCATCGTGATGAATTAGCAAAAGTGCATGATGTGATGCCTACGAGGTGATGCGATGCTATCGAACCCTAATAATGATTTTGGTAATTTGCCCTTTAACTACGAAGTTAGCTAAGTAATTAAATATATGTTAGGTTAATGAATCATAGAGGCATTTAAATATTGACACGCTTATTACTATCGCAATAGAAATAAACATTTTTGGTGAGTTTATTTTTCTTTCGACTAATGTCAGTAAACATTGCGAAGTAATGATTATGTAACAGAAGCCAATGACCGATAGCTTAATTACTACGGTAGTAAAATTTATACCATTCAAACATTGCGGCAACATTAGTGGTACTGGTACCTACCTAATGGCGTCTTAGATGCCGCTGCTACGCTAGCGGTAAAATGAGTCTTAGCTGAGTGTAATGGAGTTTGTTTTTTAATAACGGTTTATAAATAAATCAACGAAGTAACACGTCAGTCATTGCGATTGAACGAACGTCCTTGCGAGCGCGTTGAACCCGGAACACGCGTTGGTCGTGAGAATAACATTATAACATAGTGCCCCGATAAGGCCCGAGCTATAATCCAACCGCAATTGCTGCTTATGTAAGCTGATGAGATGATGCTCGATAGCGGAATGACCTTGCGGTCATTGCCCGCTGCCGCTGACAACAGGTTAATGACCTATTTACCCACTCTAGCATTTAGATGCGCACCAGGGTATTTACCCTACATTGTAATTAGGTTTTTCTGATTACAATATGCAAACTAAAGCACCAGCGTTCTTAGAGCTGTGGTGCAATAACCGATGAGATGAATTTAAGGCGATTGGGATGGATATTAACCGGCTCTGGGCGGTGTGGCCGTGTCATGTTAAGAGTTAACCTCAAAGCTAAGAGTACCTAAATGGGTATTTAATATTAAACTAATGTGCGCATCAGTTTTGTCTAGTTTGCTAATGCAAATATACTGCAGTATACCCAGTTTGTTTGTATATCGTTAGCCTAAAATTTCAATTGTTTTTATTTGAAGTTGATGACCCTTGCCTTACATGCAATTTTAGGATTTATAAGGGTGAGTTACCACCCCACGGCACAGTTCCTTCAAACCAACTGAAGTCAGTTACAATATATAGTGGCGAGTGTGTCAGCGCCGTGCGCTCGCGCAGAAATGAGCTTTCGCCATAAAGCCCGTCTGTTATTATCTCCGGTGCTTTGCGGCTCTCCCTTCGCGTTGTACCCCATTTCAGATGTTCTAGGTTTCTTGTATTGTGGAAGTACTTATATTAAAGATAGCTGTGCTGTGCCCGCGACTCCGTCCGCGTGGAATTAGTAATTTGGGCAGCTTATTTTTTTATCCAATTTGTTTTTTCATCAATTATGGCTCTCCTTAGTTCCTCGATATAAAAAAAATAATTCTCAAATATCTTCAATGTACATCAGTTTTTATGCGTCATCAGTTTTTACTTCAATTATTACCTATACGTGCAGATCCATTTTTAGGGTTCCGTAGTCAACTTTTTTTTTCGACTAACCCTATAGTGTGGGGTATCGTTGGAGAGGTCTTTTAAAACCATTGGGGGGGTTGCTTACATGATTTTTGTATTCAGTGATTTGTTTGCGAAATATTCAACTTTAAAGTGAAAATTTTCATTAAAATCGACCGTCCCCCCCTTCTAAATTCTAAACTGTTGGGTGGAAAAATTTAAAAAAATTTAAGATGGTAGTAAATATATTAAATTTACAAGGAAAATTATAGCGGCTCAGATTGCTTGTGAATTATTGGTAGTTTAAGAGTAAATAGTAGCCTAAGGTATTAAACATACCGTCA
This sequence comes from Archips xylosteana, assembly GCA_947563465.1. NCBI lineage: Eukaryota > Metazoa > Arthropoda > Insecta > Lepidoptera > Tortricidae > Archips > Archips xylosteana. Next base: position 15,201,392 of record OX387347.1, on the reverse strand, counting down.
CTACTTTGAAAAACTCGTATCTCAAATCAGCATGTAAACAAAACTGAACCTTGAGTTGCGCGTAATAAAGTTCACTTTGCCTGATTAACGATTTTGAGATACGAGCTTTTTCCAAAGTATTGACGATACCTAACTTGGAAGATTCCGTACACATACGAAATCCTTAGAAAAATATTTACTTGATTTTTTCGTAATGGCTACGGAACCCAATCTTGGGCGTGTCCGACACGCTCTTGGCCGGTTTTTTTATTCTTCAAATTAAGTCTCACACGGGTTCACACGCCTACGGTATTTTTTTCTGTCTAGGTTCCTACTTTAATAACAAAACAAGGACTGTGTTCTCCATATTCTTTATCATTTACAAAATATCTTTAATATAATAAACGTAGTAGAAATATTTTTTATTTTATATTTATTAGTGATAGAAACAGTGGCGTAGCTAGTTAACCAAAGGCCCTGGGGCAAAAATAAACTAGGGCCCCAACCTGTGTTTGTTTACCTACATGATAAAACAAGTAAGGATGAATGCACTTTAAATTCACTAGACTCGTGCGCTTGTAAATTCACTAGTAGCGTTTTATAGCCGCGTTTCTCATAGGTCCGCGTTTATAGTTTGTAATTCAGAGTCCGAAGGGCCCCCTGAGCTTGGAGGCCCCGGTGCACTGCCCCGCTTGCCCTACGGTAGCTACGCCACTGGATAGAAAGCTATAATATTGCATGGATACACAGACTGGATATCCAATACGAGCAAATAATTAAACTAGACCTAGGGTTTAGTGGCATAATCATTAATTAACGGCATATTTTAAGTTACACTTAATTGAAAGCCTGTGATTAATTTTTGAAAAATTACCGAGCAGCAATGTAACGCAAACATGTAATCCAAGTAGCTGTCCAAAAATCACTCTTCGTGGTTAGTGATATTAATTATTTACATACCGTTACCTAACTGCTTTGTTGATAAAGACTCGTATGCATTAGTAGGGTGGTGGGAGACTGGTCAAGACCGGGATAGATGGAACCATAAGAGGGAGGCCTTTGCCAAGCAGGAGACAGACAGACTCTTAATAATTACTAAATAAATACTTAACTGCACTAAAAAATCACACATTCATAAATAATGTTGTGTGGTTATTTCACTAGCCTACACCACTGAGATATGTAAGTTATGGAAATACTTAAGTATTTGTTTATCAACAAGCAATTGACATTATCTCGTGCCATTTTAATCAGTCACGATAGCAATTAATTGACAGCATTGATATTGAAATCACAGAGAAAATTACCTTGATGCGGAGTTAACCTTTTTTATGAAAATAATTCCACTTGATTTAAGTAATCCATTATTTACAAACAAAATTTCACTCATAATTATTTAATTTGGTAACTAAATTTAAATTTAATTTACATTACAAAGAACTCTACAAAGTTTGATATAGGTACGCACACACACACACACACACACACACACACACACACACATACATGGTGTAATCAACAAAATTAAATTACGATGCACGTGAATTATAACGAAACAAGAGCAAATGCAAGCCGAGATTTGAGTTAAATAACGCATACGAGGATCCTCCGATTGATAATATTCGTGTTGTTGTCACGACCACTGGATGTGATTCTGATTGTGTCCGCGGGTGTGCAGCCAACATACGATCCCTGGGTATTTTCGCTATTAAAGTACAAGTTATCTAGAGAAGAAGTTACCAGAGATTAGCATAATTTTACTATTGTCAGTGATATTATCATAATGCACTTTTTTGTTGGTAACGTTTAATAAACAGGATAAAGTTATTTTAGTGTTTTAATCATTTCACCCACACCTAGGTACTTATGAGGAAACTATTACGTAATTTTGAAAGAACTGATTGTTTAGTACATTTTCAATTGATAATGATAGTAAATGTCAACGTTAAGTACTTCGACTAGAAATGACGGTCTGCAATACATTGCTGGCCCGATTAATTTTGTTAGAAAATAACAGATTCTTTTTTCTTCATTTTAAAAAATTTAAACCACTTGGACTTAATTACTGATTAGTTAAAAAAAAAAAAAAAATATCACGGGACAATTCACACCAATTGACCCAGTCCCAAAGTAAGCTTAGCAAAGCTTGTGTTATGTGTACTAGGCAACGGATAAACATACTTATATAGATAGATACATACTTAAATACATATTTATTTTATAGTTAAAGGATGTATAATTTAATTTATTGATCGTGTTGCCGGATACACCCTGTATATTTATTTGATAGGCACTTCAGGCTTTTAGCTGAGCTGGCCTACCACTCTCATTATACAAATTCTGATGTAAAATATAATTATCTTATTGGCTCACATATAGACTTCGCGAAAGGGCTGAAATTTGACTTTTTGTACGTTTTCAACCCCCATGGCTTCACCATTTTCAAATATTTCCAAAATCAAAATCGACACAAATATTACATATACCTGATACTCGAACCAGTTCATCGAATTTTACAAGAATCGGTTAAGAAATGCGTCTTGTAGAGGAGAACAGCCAATCCACCGTAAGTATACCCGCTAGACTGTTAGACAGACAGTATACGAAAGCATTTTTGCCAAAGTTAAAACGGAGACCCTTTGCTCGCGCTTCGCCCTCGTTCGGTCAGTCAAAATTGTCAATATCTACCAAACTAAAAACCCTTTAAAACATTTCAGTCTACGTGTCCGTACATGTCCCGTACAAGAGAGAGCAGTGAACGCCAGGATATACAAGAGAGCAGCGCGCGCCAGGATGTACAATGTTTTTAAAGAATATTATTTGTTCGATGTATTTTTTCATAGTATTCTATTTCGATGAAAACTTAAAAATAGACGTTAAGCTAATCGTAATTTTATAAAGGCACGAGATATAACTATAAAATATATAATTTCGAAGATGTAATAGCATGATTGTGTAGTTCGAGTTATTTAACCAAATGCAAGCGAAAGGGGTGCTCGGGGGGCGAAGCCCCCCGCAGAAAAAGAACTAAATGTTCCTTACTCCTGTAGTACTAGTAGGTTAGGTTAGGGTTATATTCTGTCCCTTAGAGCAGAAATAGGCAATCAGGTTAGGTTAGTTAAATAACGGGAGGAATATGCCCCTACAAATCAATACATTACAATAATACAATACAATGACTCTTTATTGTACACCAGAAATAGTAAGCATTACAGGAAACAGGTACACAGAGAGAAAGTTACAAGGTAAGCAATAGGCGGCCTTATCGCTTAAGAGCGATCTCTTCCAGGCAACCCTTTAACACAAAGAAGGAAGGACTAGTTTACAGCAGGTATTCAATATCAAACTATAGAATTATTTTTTAAAGAATGTTATTTTTATAGGAGGGTAGTAGGTATGCGTTTTGTTAAACATATGAAATTAAACGTTTAGAAATTGTCATTCGATAGAAAGTGTTTCTTGGTAAAAAGTTTTTATAAAATAAACAATATGAGGAAAAATAATATTTAAATTAAAATTCTATGATGTGAAATTCTTAACATTAATTATATTTGAAACAAAAATCAAGGAATTAAAATTTTTGAAAATAAATACTCTGCGTATTGATTATTCTATGAAATGATAATATGAGAAACATTTTCTATAAAATGAAAATCTATGAAATATTTATCTATAAAATAGCGTACACCCAGCCAGCAGCAGGAGTGTAGAAGCCTTAAAGATAGTAGGTATGTAGGTAAGTTAGATTACTAGGTCCACTCCTGCTGGCTCGAACTGAGGCACTGACTTCAATCATAGTTTTTTGGATGTTTTTTGAAGGAGGTTTTATTTAATATTTAGATTTTTCATTTCCTAAATTTAAATTTCCATCGAACAAATAACATTCTTTAAAAAATAATTCTATAGTTTGATATTGATTTGAAGAGGCATAAGTATTATGTTATTTAACTAACCTAACCTGATCGCCAGGGTGTCGACGTCACCCCGCTTCGCGGGGTGCTTATTTCCGCTCTAAGGAACAGACGATTAACCCTAACCTAACCTACTAGTATAGGTAACGCCACCAGAGTTGAGGCCACGCACACAACCACATCTCATGTAATGACAGCGGGATTTTGACGTTGTGTTGTCGTTAAACGTTAACGTTAAACGTCAACACAACGTCAAAATCCCGCTGTCATTACATGAGATGTAGTTGTGTGCGTGGCCTCAACTCTGGTGGCGTTACCTATACTACAGTACTGTTTTTCTGTACCTACTACAATTTTTCTGCGGGGGGCTTCGCCCCCCGAGCCCCCCACTCCCCCTTCCGCTTGCATTTGGGTAAAAAACTTGAACTACATAATAATATTACATCTTCTAAATTATATATTTTATAGTTATATCTCTTGAGACTAGTTGAGACGCGTCCTTTATAAAATTACGGTTTGCATAACTTCTATTTTTAAATTTTCATCTAAATAGAATACTATGAAAAAATACATCGAACAAATAATATTCTTTAAAAAATAATTCTACTGTTTGATAACTTTGTGAAATGAAAATAAGAGATCACAAAATCCATTGAATTGTGTTTCTACAAAATAAGTTTCAATAAAACAAATAGTCCTTGAAAAAATAATATTAGAAATTAAAATATATGTACCAAATATTATGTGAAACATTTTCTATGAAACGAAATTCTATGAAATTTCTGTCTATAAAACAAGGGGCACCCGTATAAAATTACCCAATTTTTGAGATTTACTAAAGAAAACAGTCTGTTTGCAATGAATATTGCCTGATATGACTGTACCTATTTTAAAGTACTAATTTATAAATAATAACAGATAGCAAACCCTTTTATTCTTTGAAGTGTGTTCAAAAAGACACAATAACTGCGTGTTTTTTTGTATTCAATAAAGAGGGTAGATTGCATAAAACACAAGTTCTACGGTGTCCAACCGCCCTTCGCTTCTTTTCTGGTTTGGTAACGTCAGCGATGCAGTGACCGTGTTCAGTTCAATAAAATTAAAATAATCGTCAACGTTGAATGTGTATCTAAAATTTGTGCATTATGCGATAACATGATTACGCGTTGCTTCCGCCCGCAAATACATATATAATAAGTCAGAAGACGTAGTAACCTTCTTGCAAGTCTATGTGATGAGCTCCTAAGTAACACGTATTTAACCTACTATCTATATAGATGCCTATATATTAGAACGCGCTTTTGACACCGCTATTAGTTTATGATTGAGGTCCCTGACCATTGTCTGCTAACGCGCTTCTGACATCGCTATACTTTACGATTAATTCCTGATAATGTTTTCCCAATTTGATATCGTCGATTATTTTAGACTGATTTTAACTTCGCTGACTTTTACTATGTTATTTTCAATTATTTATACATCTATTAACAGACAGCGGATGCTCCCACCAGGTAAGTTCGTGTTCTTAATATCACCGCATTGGGAATCTCATCAAAAACATAAAACAAATGAATCGTGCCACCGTTCCATTATGCATGGGGATTCAAGTTTCATTTCACGTTTGAAATTTCATTCCGACCTTACAATTTCTACAAATATTTATGCAAGTGGTATAAACATAAGGTTATTAAGGTTTTACAAAAGTGTGTTCGAAATGACAATAAAACACGTTTTATGACATTTGTGTACAAGAAAAAAAAGTACTTATCTTTATTTTGTCAGGTCCTTGGGGTATCCCATTTCTGGGCAGTTTGCCATGGACGGGTGACGGCTCACCCCATTCATGGTACCTGAAGCTGGCAGATCGCTATGGGGACCTCATGTCCGTAAAACTTGGCTCCAATCTGGTGGTATGCATCGGTTCCGCTCGTCTCTTGAGGGACCTCTTCAACCGTCCGGACTCCACAGACCGTCCACACACACCACTCAACAACCTAATGGAAGGGCGGGGTACGTATTTCGTGTAGTTAAATATAAAGCTACATCTATTTACGGCTCTAAAAGCTATTTTATATTAACAAAACATTAATATGATTGTCCATGATAATCATCATCAACATTATTTTAAGATTAAACCCCTGTTTCACCATCCATTGATCAAATTTATTTGACGGATAAATGTGATGCCGTCTCTGTTTGTTTTGTTCGAATAGACGGAGACGGCATCACATTTATCCATCAGTTAAAAATAATCAATGGCTGGTGAAACAGCCCCTAAGTCTCGTGATTCCGTACTAAATAAAATATGTGGCAAATATGCAATATTTGAGTTTTTTTTTTAAGTTTTTTATTAGTTATCTTGTAAAGAAAGGAAGAATGGTTTATTTTGATCAAAACCACAGCCACCACAGTAACCACATTACAGGTTAAATCCTAATAATTACAAACAAGATAGGTATACAATTATTATGTTAGGAGTTGTCTCAAAATAGGATTCCACTCACCAAGTGCAACGACGCTGATTTTCAGTGGATCCAATAAAGCTTACTTAGCTGTGATATTTTTTCATGTACCTATCCATAAATAACCATTTAACTGGGAAGGAGGGATTTAATGTTATGTAAGCGGATTCCTGAATCGGAAAATAGTATAGCTTTAGCAAACTTGCAATTTTTTGAAAGACATTACCAACCTCACTCTACGGGGTAAACGAAAAATGTTTTTTGAAAATTGTTATATACATCTTGCAGATCTTGCTAAATTACAATTTTCTAGAACTAAGATACCTACTGAGCTAAGCCGCGGACAAATTTCGCGATTCCTATTATGGAACTCCAAAAAATTTTTTTAATTATTGTTTGTATTTTTTTTAGGAATTGTTTTGAGTCAGGGCTTGCTCTGGAAAAAACAGCGACAATTCTTGTTTGAAAAATTCCGAGAACTGGGAGTTAAACTGTGGAACTATCAACGTTTTGAATCATGCATTATGGTGAGTGATTAAATATTTTTTCTAACAAAACTATGAGCTTATATGATTTAAACACATTTTACACGTGCCGTGATACGACGAGCGCGTGACAATAATATGTACTTAGGTATGTATTGATTAGGTTAGAGAACGAATACTCTTAAAAATACTTTTACTTTTAAACAGTCTTTGAACTCTTTATACCGATTAAGTGTACTTTTTCTTACATCCTAAAACCCAAAGCAACTAATTTATATAAATTAGTAGTTTTTAGTTACTACTTACCTAATTAGTACTGTAATTAATTAACCCCCTGTTTCACCATCCATTGATCAAATTTATTTGACGGATAAATGTGATGCCGTCTCTGTTTGTTTTGTTCGAATAGACGGAGACCGTCAGTTAAAATTAATCAATGGGTGGTGAAACAGCCCCATAGTGTTCTTTATTTATGTTCTCCTTTGTGTATGTATCTCCCTGTAAATATTGCTGTTCGATATAATCCCTTTTATTGTTGGCCCTGATAGCCAACCAATACTCAATAAAAAATAAACTAATAGAGCGAGGTTTAATTCAGGTAAACACTGGGTAAACAGGACATGCAAAAACATTAAAGTTCACACGAGGTATAATGTAGGTGGAGATCAAGGAATTGATCCAGTCGTTGGAGGAGACTGCTGGACAGCCCGTCAACCCTGCTGTCAAACTAGGCCGGCACGTCCACAACTTCATCTGCCAGCTGATGATGAGCTTCCGCTTCGAGGAGAATGACCCGGAGTTCTTGGCCTTTAACGAAGGCGTCTCGAAAGGCATGGAGTTGTTCGGGTCAATATACATCGGGGAGCATGTGCCGTGCTATTTGGTATGTTTATTACTATAATCTAAATCAAACAAAAACAAATCATGATTTGATTTATGACCTTTGCGTTTGAAGTAGCCGTGGTAAGTGGTTTGACCTAGATGGCCTTTCAAGCAGATGATCGAAGGTTCACATCCGGGCTCGCGGCTCTTGTGTTTTTTGAAATAAAACCTGCGAATAAATTCTATGGTGTGTGCGAAGTTGCCAGTCCGCACTGGGCCCGCGTGGGAACTACGGCTCAAGCCTTCCATTCTGAGAGGAGACCTGTCCCCTGCAGTGGGTCGTATTTAAGCTAGGATGACGAGTTTAAACTAGCGTATTCCATCGCTTGGAAATAAATTCACGGCAAACATAGGTACGATTACTTACTTTTACTTAGTTGTCTAGTGTAACCTTGACTGCAAACTTAAGTTATTGACTTGCATATGCTATGTTAACTCAGCGCAATCAATTGGTTCACACAGTAACAATTCTTGGTTCAATAATTATTGTACCTCTAATTGTTGACATACAATGTAACTAACCCTTCGTTGTAATAACTCAAGTACTACAAGTCTCTGGAATAAAAAAAGAATATTCAATGCAACTTCCGTTTTGAAGTAATTTACCCACTGACGCAGTTCCCGCGTCAGAATGCGGGCTAAACCTGTCCGCAGTGCCGTATGATCAAACCACCTAATTGGCATTCATACCAGTGCCTGTGACGTCACAACAGGCTTCGGAAACTAACTACATCATCTAGAGCTAAAGTGTTGTATCTCAAGATGTGACGTTTTACAATAAACATGTGAATGCTGTATTTAATGTGGACAGGATCTAGATTATGTGAAGTAACCTCCATCGCGGTTGGGGGGTGCGTAAAAATAAGGGAATTTGTTCACAAAGTGTAAAGAAGTACTCATTAAAAGGTTTTAACTTTTAAATTATACACGCGCCAGCGTCAAGTGTTATACTACTACGTGGTAGCACACTTTTAGTGGTGGAACTTCGTAGCACTTACACTACTTATACGTATTAGGGAACTAGTTTGTTTATTTTGTGTTGCATGATAAAATTGATAAACTTATTACTTTCATTCGTTTGAAAATTTTGCAAGCTTGTGTAACTAGCTTATTGTAAGTCACTAGCTGTTGCCCGCGACTGCGTCTGCGAAGAATAGGGGTATAAAAATAGCCTATACGACCTCAGACCTACCAAATATATACAAATAAAATCATAAAAACCGGCCAAGTGCGAGTCGGACTCACGCACCGATGGTTCCGTAGAAATTTATATGTATGTATGTATATACCGCAGTGTCTCAAGTCAAAAGTCTTTGACCAGTGTGTGTTGCCAGTGATGACTTATGGCACTGAGACGTGGCCGCTAACGATGGGTCTTATAAGGAAGCTCAAGGTCACTCAGAGGGCGATGGAGAGGGCTATGCTTGGAGTTTCTCTGCGGGATCGCATTAGAAATGATGAAATACGAGCGAGAACTAAAGTCACGGACATAGCTCGAAGAATCGCTAGACTTAAGTGGCAGTGGGCAGGGCACATCGCCCGTAGAACTGACGGCCGATGGGGCCGAAAGGTTCTCGAGTGGCGTCCGCGGACCGGAAGACGCAGTGTAGGTAGGCCTCCAACAAGATGGAGCGACGACCTGGTGAAGGTAGCGGGAACGCATTGGATGCGGATGGCACAGGGCCGATCTGTTTGGAGAGCCTTGGGGGAGGCCTATGTTCAGCAGTGGACGTCTTTCGGCTGAAATGATGATGATGATGAACATCCAGTCTTAGCAGACCCCTGCTCCTAAGCAAAATGTGCGCAGTGTGGAATCATTGTAGATTGGTTACTGATGTAGACAGACAGACAAACTAGATCTCGTTCAAACAAATTTTCGGTGGATGTTTACATGGTAATGTACATCATATATATTTTTTGGTTTTATCATTCTCTTATTTTAGAAGTTACAGGGGGGGGGGACACACATTTTACCACTTTGGAAGTGTCTCTCGCACAAACTATTCAGTTTAGAAAAAAATACTTACTTAAAAATAATTACCAAGTTTCAACAGCATAGTTCTTATAGTTCCGGAAAAAAGTGGCTGTGACATACGGACGGACAGACAGACAGACAGACAGACATGACAAATACATAAGAGTTCACACATGAGACACGAGACACGAGATTTTTATATATTAGATAGAAGAAGAATAAGATTAGTTAACAATCTGTTTGCCCTATTTTGACTGGCATAGGTAATCCTAGAATTAGAATTTAAAAATAGTTCTAACTACCTCTCTATGAATTCTAAAAATACTAGCGAAGTGCCCTCTTAATTGAATCTTATTCAGTTCAGCCATGTTTAGAAAAAATATAATTGTATGTATGTATATTCTTTAGTGCACATATACATTTTAAAGTACATTTTTCAAATATTTTTTTTTCCGACAAAAAGTACACAGGTGAACTTATCCCTAATACATAATTAAGTATATCAATTATAATAAAAACTTCGTAATTAATTATAATTTATTTCTAAACATATTCTCTCTATTTAAATGATTCTGGAATATTTCGCACATGGACTGATCAATTTGACTGAAGAGCCCTATATTTTTTTAAAGGATTTAATAAAAAAAATGTTGATTGATAAAATTTACAGCAGTCGAATTGGTTTTTAACATTTCAAAGTATATGGGGTCAAATGGCAGACTACATTACATATTAAATCAAACTTTCCAACAAAAAACCATTGCAAGGTTATTAAGTCAAACTAACCAAAACATCTGCCGAATATTCTGGATTAATTTTTAGTATAATAACAGAACTGCTAATATCATTTCCAGTCTCTACCCGGAAAAATGGCAGTCCTGGAGGAAATCCGTCAGAATTTACGTTTAGTGAGCGAGTTCCACATGAATCACGTGACGCAGCGCCGCGAACAACTCATGAATGCTACGGAACAACGAGAACCCGCCGACCTTTTGGATCATTACTTACTGGAAATCCAAAAAGAAAACGATCCCCCCTCCAAATTGTTCCACGGAGTTGATCCAGGTAAATACCCCGCTTAACACTGGACTGTTTCTGGTAAAAAAAACACGTCGATGTACTGAAAAAAAGTATTTAAATTATTTATATTTCAATTAATTTTTTTAACTCTAGTCTAGAATAAAATACATTTTATAAAAAAACTAACTGTTTTCCGCAACCCCGTCTGCGAAGAATTCGTTAATCGCTATCCCCTATACTTCATTTAATTTAGCATTGAAAAGCACAACAACATTATATTGCGTCTGGTCAACTATTTCTTACCTAGCAAATAGTACAGTACTGGGAGCCGCAAAATAAAATTGTTTTAATGCCACATTATTTGCGTGTTGTCAATCGTTACTCTAGTACAAATTGTAAAGAGATTACAGTTCACGAGCCGCAATATAATGTTGTTGTGCTTTTCAATGCTAAATTAAATGAAGTATAGGAAATGTCCTTCCTAAGGTCTTAAAATATTTCCTTACCAAATGACATCTAATTATGTTCAGCTGTTAAGACGTGAAGTGGTAACAGTCAGACAGACAGATTTATTTTCGCATTTATTTTAGAAAATGGTTGATATTTTTACCGTACCAGATTGTTGGACAAGGTATGTCACGAGGAAAGCTTTATGAGGCATTAGCTGTCGCCCGCTACTCCTCTGCGAAGAGTTCGTTCGCTATCCCGTGGGAACTTTACTTTCCGGGATAAAAAATATACTTTATATGTTAATCTAGGTTATAGATAGTTATCCGTGTACCTACCAAATTTTATCAGAATTTGGTCAAACTCTTTTAGCGTGAAACAGTAACAAACATCCACACATCCATCCAACATAAATCCATACAAACTTTCACGTTTATAATATTAGTAGGATTAACGTATGTCAGTACTAGTACTGTTTAGTACGAGTGGGGTGCAATCGTAACAACTAGATTCCCATCGGGCTGCCTAATTTTTTGCGTGATGTCAGTTATGATAAGTACTTACGGCAAAGCTTGTGTACATGCAATATCCCTGAAGAGTTGAATCCAAAGACATAGGTACTGCTGTAAACTCTGCAGACATTCGTTTAATGCTGGCACTCTAGTGCTATATTTGATTAAAAAAAAATAAGGTATCGAATGTCTGCAATAGAATCAAGATTATTCTTGGAGTTTATTCTTGAAAGTAGTAAAATCATTTCATAACAGTACCTAACTTACGCTTCTCTTAATCTTCGGCATAACAGAAATGGTTTATGCCACACTGGTGGGTACTGAAATACATGCATTAAAAGATAAAGCTTTCCGTACCAGTGCAGTGTGTGGAAACTTTTGTGATGACGTGATGGAAGAATTTAATTATCAATTTTATCAACTCAGTTTTCTTGGAACCAGAAGCATTATTGAAAAAAAAATGTAAATTGACTTATTTTTTGTCGTGACCGTGAGAGTACGTTGACCCCAATCTCGAGAATAGCTTATCAATACGAACTTTACGATTACTTATCATTTGAATAACATTTCAAGGCTTTTCTATGGAATTACGTACGATTGAGATATGATAAGTGTGCAAAAGACATTGTAATAAAGCATTTTGTTAGCAAAATTACTTTTCAATGATTGTAGAATTTTCCGACTATAGTTTTTCACGTAACTAAATATGATGTGTGATATGTTTGATATAATTCACACAAGGGGGCATTAGATATAAAGAAAACATCCTTATCAAAAGCAATACCAGGACTAGTTGATACTGAAAGCTCTAAATCTAGATGTTGTGAAATATACGGATAACTCACATCTTTAGTCAAGTTTAACTCGACATTTTGGTGACTAATCCGTAGCTCTGAAGAGCGAGATGAATCTCGGAGCACACGACACGGCGGCCGTTGTCAAACACGTACAGTATGCTTAGTATAAGTTTTCCTTCACTTCAATACTTCTCGATCGCGTTTACGTAAAAATTTCAATTCTATGGAAACATAAACGCGCGCGCGCGGAGGCGCTGTCCATGTTTCCCTAGTAATTGAATTTTTTATGTAAACGCGATCGAGAAGTATTGAAGTGAAGGAAAACTTATACTAAGCGTACAGTACGCTTAGTATAAGTTTTACTTCACCAAAATACTTCTCGATCGCGTTTACGTAAAAAAATCAATTACTTGGGAAACATGGACAGCGCCTCCGCGGCCGCGCATCCATGTTTCCATAGAATTGAAATTTTTACGCAAACGCGATCGAGAAGTATTTTGGTGAAGTAAAACTTATACTAAGCGTACAGTATGCTTAGTATAAGTTTTTACTTCACGAAATACTTCTCGATCGCGTTTTCGTAAAAAAATCAATTACTAGGGAAACATGGACAGCGCCTCCGCGCGCACGCGTCCATGTTTCCATAGAATTGAAATTTTTACGTAAACGCGATCGAGAAGTATTTTGGTGAAGTAAAACTTATACTAAGCGTACAGTACGATTAGTATAAGTTTTATTTCACCAAAATACTTCTCGATCGCGTTTACGTAAAAAAATCAATTACTATGGAAACATGGACAGTATACTTAGTATAAGTTTTCCTTCACTTCAATACTTCTCGATCGCGTTTACGTAAAAATTTCAATTCTATGGAAACACGGACGCGTGCGCGCGGAGGCGCTGTCCATGTTTCCCTAGTAATTGATTTTTTTACGAAAACTCGATCGAGAAGTATTTCGTGAAGTAAGAACTTATACTAAGCATACAGTACGCTTAGTATAAGTTTTACTTCACCAAAATACTTCTCGATCGCGTTTACGTAAAAAATTCAATTACTAGGGAAACATGGACAGCGCCTCCGCGCGCGCGCGTCTATGTTTCCATAGAATTGAAATTTTTACGTAAACGCGATCGAGAAGTATTTTGGTGAAGTAAAACTTATACTAAGCATACAGCGCCTCCGCGCGCGCGTCCATGTTTCCATAGAATTGAAATTTTTACGTAAACGCGATTGAGAAGTATTTTGGTGAAGTAAAACTTATACTAAGCGTACTGCGCGCTACCGCATCGCTCTGCTCGCGTGCGACTGTGTGCTCCGGGGAGAAGGGCTACGGATTAGTCCGTAACACGTCGGATTATCCGTATATGAGAACATCTATGTATCACTGTGATTGAGTCTCACGACGGTAGTTTCATGTTCAATAGATCGGTGGATCTAGACTTTTTGATCTTATTAAGGTAATACGAGTTAGCTTTTGGTAACATTATTACAAAATATATTATTATCCAAAAAGCTGTGCTAATTTATGTGCGAAATTACATTTGAAATTTACCATGAGCTTTACTGTTAAGAAAAACATTGCGAGGAAACCTGCATACACCTGCGAAGAAATTCGATGTTGTGTGTGAAGTTCCCAATCCGCACAGGACCCGCGCGGGAACTACGGCCCAACCCGTCTCATTTTGAGAGGAGGCCTGTGCCCTGCAGTGGGACGTATATAGGCTGGTATGATGATGATGATGATGAACATTATTACAGTGCTTTTTTAACCAACTTTTGTTTTCTTCCGCAGTGGAACAAATTGTCCAAGTTATGAACGATCTTTTCTCGGCTGGCATGGAGACTTCCCGCACCACTCTGGTCTGGACCCTGGTGATGATGCTTCGGGAACCGGCGGTAGCGGGCAAGGTCCGCCACGACCTGGAACAAGTCCTGGAGCCAGGAGCACTGGTCACGCTGGAGCATCGTCACAGACTGCCGTACTTGGAAGCCGTCATATTCGAAACTCTTCGAATCGTCTCCGTTGTACCATTGGGAACGACTCACGTGAACACGAAGTAAGTTTATGAGTGACGTCGTAGGTTGGCAATGACGAGCGAGCCACCTTGTGAGGGGTAGCTAAACGAAGCTGTACCTATAGCGTTCAAATATTTAAGAACATTAATAGCCTGTGTGCTTTTAAATTTAATATTAAATCGATGATACCTATAGTCATCAAACAGTTAACATAAAATAAATAAATAAATAAATAAACAAGTGCGAGTCGGACTCGTGCACGAAGGGTTCCGTACAATTATCTATAAAAATCACGTTTGTTGTATGTGAGCCCCCTTAAATATTTATTTTATTCCATTTTTTAGTATTTGTTGTTTAGCGGCAACCGAAATACATCATCTGTGAAAATTTCAACTCTAGCTATCACGGTTCCCGAGATATACCCTATGGTGACAGACGGACGGACAGCGGAGCCTCAGTAATAGGGTTTCCGTTTTTACCCTTTGGGTACGGAACCCTAAAAATGTTCATTCACTCTGTACAAAAAACAAATTCAATTTTGTTTTAAAGTTGCTGGTTTTCAGTCCTCACCCAGTATGTGAAAGGTGGTAGTGTGGCTGTCAACACACAGACGAACTATCCAGATTCATACAAAAAAAGCTTATCTTACATTAGTACCTATTACGATTTTTTTTAATTTTAATTTTATTAAAAATTGGTGTATTAAAGTTTTGTTTTGTTTAAACTAACACGTATCACGATAACACCTTTCCCTGTTTCAGCGCATGGCGAGTGGGCGACTACACAATACCGGCTGGCTCGCATTTGCTGCCGTTACTGAACAAAATCAACATGGACCCGGAGCTGTTCCCCGAGCCGGACAAATTCACACCAGAAAGATTCATCGCCAGCGACGGGCTATACCTACCTGATACGTTCTTGCCTTTCGGAGTTGGTCGGCGAGTTTGCTTAGGTGAACAATTGGCTAGGATTGAATTGTTCCTATTCTTTGCAAACATGATGAATAATTTCGAGTTCGGCTTGCCAGAAGGTCAACCGATGCCCGATCTGGAAGGATCCGTCGGAACTACACACGCACCGTTACCTTTCAACCTGTTTTTTCGAAAAGAGGTGCTAGTCAATCGCTCCTCCAGAGGTTGACTAGCACCTAACGGCAATTATTAATGATAATTCTTTTTTTTGACAGTAAATTAAGTATTATTATAGTTCCGCCTGGTCGTGTACGAAATAACGTGTCCAATGCTCTTTCTTATGAAATAACTATTGTTTTATTTGATAACTCTTGTTCCAATTCACTTTTTACATGTCGCCATTATCATCTTCTTAAAACGTGAACGTCGGTAATCAAATAAAATCAACATGAACTTTATTTAAAAATTACACCATCTAGTTAAATTACAAAATAGTGAAAGAGGAGGGCTATCTTAAACCACATAATTTGTATGGAAGTCATTAAGGTGCAGAAACCAATAAATAAAATAGTAGTAAAAATCTAGTGCAAATGTTAAAGTTCATTTCAACATTAGTTACCATTTGCTGTCCAACTCTTTAGAGTTAGGCAGGATTTAACACAAAATAGAGCATTGTCTCTTTTTGTAATTTTAACGAGTTTTAAGAAACCCCAATCGCCTCTTTTCCTGATTAAATCTTGCGAGTAATACGTGAGTGTTAAGCTCTAAGATCATGGACACGACTTAAGTTAAGATAATGTGTACTACTTGATAAGTACTGTAGGTTAGGACATTACCACTTTTTCATGTATAATTTTGACATTCTTGTACTTAGGTTTAATTATTATGAAATGTATACCTCATTTTGTGCTGTATTTTAACGTGTATTTTAGTTAAGTATGTTTTTAATTCGATCTATTCATATAATTAATTTGAATCAGTTGCATGGAATCTACCTAGACATAACGAAATCCATAAACAATACTGGTTGTAAGAGAATTTATTGACTACAACATCACTGGCATCATCACAAATACGACTAAGTATACTGTACGATTTTATGAACTGATTGCAAATAAATTGATTCCGCTACAACATACATTCTGTTTTTTAAATGTTTCTTGTGATGACCACTGATTAAGGATTCAAATCATCTTGCTTAGCTTTTTATTCGTCCATTTCGAGTGCAACTACATAAAGGTGCGATCCAGTAACTGACTACACTCAATAACAGTAGGTGACGTGCTGTTGCGACAATACTTACTCGTTTCTATGCATAGTTCTATGTATAAAGTGTCGGCGGTAGCTATGATACGTTACTTTCATAGAAATACATAGAAAGGGGTCTCTATCGTTTGCCCAAATTTCTTATGTTAGGTATATGTATCGTTTTCCATAATAATTTTCATTTGTCATAAAGTATTTTATCTCTGAAACAGCAACTAACCTAAACTAACCTACTATGTATTCTATAAAATTACATTTAAAAAAACTCTTGAAAAGTCACGCTTCCATATATTTTATGGCGAATGTTGGTATGACAAGTGAAATTATGACAAATGTCATTATGGGAAACAAAGGGATTTGCATATTAAGTAGTAGTGTCACGGTGAGATTTCACCCGCTGCTGCTGCTAGCTGCAGTAACCTACAGAATTATACTTTTTGGCATTGATCACTTTTTTACAATGTGGTCTAATTCCAAAACCATTTTGAGGAATTGGTTTATTAAATCATTTTATAAAATTTTAGTAAAAGAACCGGCCAAGTACGATTTGGACTCGCGCACCGAGGGTTCCGTACAAATTTATGTGAATCTATGAAGATCCAGTCTTAGCAGACCCCTGTGTGGGATCATTGTAGATTGGTTATTTATATAGACAGACAGACAGACAAACTAGATCTCGTTCAAACTAATTTTCGGTGGAAGTATACATGGTAATGTACATCATATATTTTTTTTAGTTTTATCGTTCTCTTATTTTAGAAGTTACAGGGGTGTTAAACTGTAACTTTTAGTTCTGATGTTTTGCGATAGATGGCACTGTCTCGCCTACCGAAAATTGTACATGGCGCTTTAGAGATTTTTGCAACAGCCTATAAAGGGGCTGTCAACTTTATTAAATTGTCATTACCAAAGCAACCGTTGTTTGAGTAACAAGTGCGTTCTACGTTCAAACATGGTCCTACGAGTTGGATTGGCCTAGTGGAGTAGCGGCTGCGGGTACACCAAGCACTGACGTGGCAGTGGATTGCTGTCAAGAGTGCTAGAGGCGGGAATAGCCTCCGACGTCATCGTGGACACCGGCAGGGACGTGAGTGACGTGTGGTATTAGTGAAGTGCGAAACTGTGAGTACATTTAATTATTTACGTAGTGCGAACTGTCAAGGACTTGTAAAATTCTCAAGAAAATATTTGGACTTAGAAAATTTGCATTAAATCAGGACATAGAAAAATTAGAAGTAGTTTAGCGACTTAGAATAGTTTCGAAAAAAGTGGAACTACGGGGAATCCACGCCCGTTTTCAGTCAGGATTTAAGTCGCTAAACACTTAGAAAATTTCGAGATGGATATTTATATCAAACTTCAAGTTGATTTAAATAAGCGAATTGAAAGGGCAAAATTGAACTTTAAGAAGTCTCCTAAAGATCGACTTGCTTCAGCAGATTACGTCAGTACTAGAATCGTAACTTTAGAAAAATTGTGGGCAGAGTTCTCATCAACACATACACAGATTGTTCAAGAGTGTGATGAGGAACTTATCAATTCTAGTACTTATGCCAAGACTGAACTGTATGAAGCTACTGAAGAGTTGTACACAGACTACATGTACGAACTGAAGTCTGCCTTAAGCAACATAAAGGCGACAACTCTCTCTTCAGCAAGCAGCAGCGGGTCATTCGTTACGGCAGCCTCAGCATTTCAGAGCAAGAGTAGCGATCTAATCAAGTTGCCTATGATTTCAATTCCGTCGTTCTCAGGAAAGTATTCCGAATGGATCAGTTTTCGTGACTTATTTGTTTCACTGATTCATAAGAACGAGTCCCTCGACAACGTCCAGAAGTTGCACTATCTGAAAGGGCACTTAACCGGTGAAGCTGAACAGCTTTTACGTCACGTCCAGATTACACAAGACAATTACCAAATATGTTGGAATCAGCTCGAAAAGCGCTACAATAACAAAAAATATCTGTCAAATTGTATCTTGAAGAGACTTTTAAGTCAGAAGAACATAGTCTCAGAATCTGCAAGCGCGCTTAAAGAGTTGTTAGACACGACTAATGAGTGTTTATATTCTTTGCGAAACTTAGGGATAGATATAAGTACTTGGGATATAATTGTGATCCATATAATCTGTCTTAAGTTAGATAGTGAATCTAGGAAACAGTGGGAACTTAAAGTTAGCGAGTCATCAGATGATTTACCCACACTGAAGCAGTTTCAGGACTTTTTAGAAACTAGATTCAGGGCACTTGAATTCATTGATCCTAAACTGTCAAAAATTAACTTCAGACAAACAAGTCCCAGTAGTCCTACAAGGGTACATCATGTGATAGATGTTTCATGTGCTTATTGTTCTGAAAGTCACAAGTTATGTAATTGCAAAGATTTCGCAAAGGTCGAAGTTAACACTCGGCGTGATTTCATCCAATCCAACAATCTGTGCTTTAATTGTCTAGGCTCAGGTCACAATGCTTTTTCATGCCGTATTCCTACTAGATGCCGAATTTGTAAGCGCAAGCATCATTCTTTGTTGCACCCCAAACCTATTACCAGCTCAACTGATTCTGAAGTGAAGGCAATACACTCGGTTGAGAATAATGTTGTAACGCACACAACTACAGTTGCTACAGGTGATGATCACACATCAAGCGTCACAGCCTGTGTTTCGACCAGCCGCAGTCAAGTTTTGTTGGCAACGGCATTAGTAAGCGCTCAGTCGAAATCAGGATGTGGTGTTACGCTTAGATGTTTACTCGACCAAGGTTCTCAGGCTTCGTTAATTACGGAGTCAGCAGTCCAGTTGCTAGGACTTAAGAAAATTACCCACAAAAGCAACATTTCAGGATTAGGAGGTGAAGGAAACCCAACAATGGTTTCCAAGGCGGTGGTGAATGTTAAGATAGCATCACTTCATAATCCTGAATTTGAGGTTGAGATTCATGCTTTTGTGCTGGGCAAACTCACTTCGGCTCTACCGGATAAAAGGGTCGTTGTAGAGTTATGGTCAGAGTTATCAGATTTAGAACTAGCTGATCCGTCATTCAATGTTCCAGGCAAAATTGATATGCTGCTGGGAGCAGACGTTTACGGACAGATACTGCTCGATGGTGTCATCAAGGCACCATTGGGAGCGCCCATCGCCCAACGAACCACTTTGGGCTGGATCCTTTCAGGGCCGATTCGTTGCGATGAATCGGATTTACACAAAACGATCTGCATTAACCACATTCATGTAGATGAAAACGAGCTGCTCTGGAGAGAAGGTCCGGAATGGCTAAAACAGAAAAACATCAGTTATAAGAAAATTGCACATAAAGAAACTAATCTAGAAGAAAAAACTAGCAAACTATGTGTAAATACCTGTAATGTAAATGATGACGGCACTGAAGACTTTTGTGAAAAGTTGATCTCAAAGTTTTCGAAGTTAAGAAAACTCATCCGCATCGTAGCTTTCTGTAAGAGATTGGGAAAGCTGGCTAGAAAAGAAGTTGTATGTCAGTGGTTAACAAGTAAGGAAATACAGGACAGTTTAGTGACATGCATTAAATTTGTTCAAAATAAACACTTCGATGAAGAGCTGGCAAACCTGAAAGAAAAGAAAAAGATTAATAAAAAAAGCAAACTTACCTCGTTGAATCCTTATATTGATGAAGCTGGTATCTTAAGAGTTAGTGGAAGATTGAATCATGCAGGGATCAGTGAAGAAATGAAGCATCCAATCATTCTTCCTGCTAATTCACACTTAACGAAGTTGATCATAGATGATGCTCATGACAGAACTTTACACGGCAATCCTCAGTTGATGCTCAATTATTTGAGATCAAAATATTTTATAATTGGTGCAACAAATGCGGTAAAGTTCTTTGTTCGCAAATGTGTAATATGTGCCAGGTTTGCGGCATTATCAAAGCATCCTTTGATGGGTCAGTTACCTTCAGTTAGAGGAACTTTTAGTCGACCTTTCTGTCAGAGTGGGGTGGATTATGCAGGCCCCATCAATTTGCGAACCGCAAAAGGCAGAGGCCATCGCTCCTATAAAGGGTATATCTGCCTCTTTATTTGTATGGCGACAAGGGCGGTGCATCTTGAAGCGGTGAGTGATATGACAGCTCAAGGTTTTTTAGCAGCGTTCAAGCGCTTTACAGCACGACGTGGTCACTGCGCAGACTTGTGGAGTGACAATGGAACTAACTTTGTCGGTGCTGCGCGCGAGCTAAGGCATTTGTACGCTGAAGAAAGGTCGAGTATGGCTATTGAGATTGCTGATCAACTAGCTACTAATGGAACAAACTGGCACTTTATCCCACCGCATTCTCCCAACTTCGGAGGGCTCTGGGAAGCGGGAATTAAGTCTACGAAGCACCATTTGAAGAGAGTAGTAGGAAATTCGACTTTGACCTTCGAGGAAATGACAACTGTGTTGTCACAAATTGAGGCTTGTCTCAATTCAAGGCCAATGTCACGGATTTGTGATAATAATGATGTCCCTATGCCACTGACACCTGGTCATTTTCTTGTAGGCGAGCCGCTTGTGCTGGCTCCTGCCTCCAACTATAAAGCCTCAAATGTAAATAGTTTAAGAAGATGGCAATTAACGCAAAAAATGGTACAAGATTTTTGGCGTCGTTGGTCGAGTGAATATCTGACACAGTTTCACCATCGCTACAAGTGGACGAATCTAACACCTGAACCAACTGTAGGTGACATTGTTCTAGTAAAAGATGATGATTTGCCTCCGGCACGGTGGTTGTATGGCATTGTAGTAGAGAAACACCCAGGGTCGGATGGAATCACGCGAGTGGTTAGTTTACGTTGCAAAGGCAACATTATTAAGAGATCTGTAGGTAAACTTTGTTTCTTGCCTATAGAGTCATAATTGTTATTGTTTTAGTAGTTAATATTGTAAAAATGGGAATAAGTTTTGTTTGGTTTCAGACCAATTAATTTTTTAAAGAAACAGTTAGGTATTTATGTCAGTAGCTGTGATTTTATTTGTTGTTGTGCTATTATCATTATTAATGCAGTGTTAGTGATTGTACATTAAGTATTGCTGCTTAATTGTGTTTTGATATATTTATGTTTTATGTTAATTGTTAGTGTGAGTACGCGTACATTGTAAGTCTGTTTTGTTTATGTTTTACACTGCCTCATGGTGGGCGGAGATAAGGACAATTGTTCAGGTTGTCCTTGGTGGGCGGCATGTTAAACTGTAACTTTTAGTTCTGATGTTTTGCGATAGATGGCACTGTCTCGCCTACCGAAAATTGTACATGGCGCTTTAGAGATTTTTGCAACAGCCTATAAAGGGGCTGTCAACTTTATTAAATTGTCATTACCAAAGCAACCGTTGTTTGAGTAACAAGTGCGTTCTACGTTCAAACAAGGGGGGACACACATTTTACCACTTTGGAAGTGTCTCTCGCGCAGACTATTCAGTTTAGAAAAAAATGATATTAGAAACCTCAATATCATTTTTAAAGACCTATCCATAAATACCCCACACGTATGGGTTTGATAAAAAAAAATATTTTGAGTTTCAATTCGAAGTATGGGGAACCCCCAAAATTTATTGTTTTTTTTTTTCTATTTTTGTGTGAAAATCCTAATGCGGTTCACAGAATACATCTAGGTATTTACCAAGTTTCAACAGCATAGTTCATATAGTTTCGGAAAAAAGTGGCTGTGACATACGGACAGACAGACAGACAGATAGACAGACAGACAGACAGACATGACGAATCTATAAGGGTTCCGTTTTTTGCCATTTGGCTACGGAACCCTAATAAATGATCGTGTGTATTTTTGCAAAATAATGTTTGACCTTCGTTTGACCTTTCTAGTGGCATTAACTTTCGGTTTAAAGATCTTTATTTCTCAAAAGAATAACAATAATTCACTTACTTGAGAAAGAAACATTACATGCATAAACTATAAACTAAGCTAGTGAGCGTAAATATTAATACAATCGCAAAAACCATAAAAGTAACAATTTGCCGGTAGGATTATAAAAAGCACACAAAACAAGTTTACCAATCAACTACGACCGCTATCTGCTTAAGGCGCGATGCGCTGTGCGTCGCGAGCGCAGTCAGACTAAACAACAGTTTTACAACGATATAAATAGTTCGGAAGTGTCTCATCAAATGCGTACGTACATTGACTTTGCGGAGTGTAATTCTTTGATGAGTTGGAATACTGTTTAATTGTACATTTATTTAATTGAACTATTAATGTATGGTATATTATTTTTGATTAAGTATGTGTTATTAAGGTATTTTCTTAAATTTATAGCAGGTATTGATTTGTTTATTGTTCGAGTATACTGGTTTTTATTATATTTATTTATTTACTTTAAATAGTTCCACTTAGGTGATAAATGTTAAAATATTTAGATTTTTCCTTTATTTATTTATTTATGGGCGAGTTGAGAGGTATTGTTTTAACAATCTTTTAAATGTGTGTAACGATTTAGCGTCTTTAATGTCAGTTGGGAGTTTGTTGTATAAGTTAGCTCCCTCGTACAGTATGCATTTTTTGCCATACTTGGTACGCGCAGGCCGCAAAACAAGGTTATTAGCGTTCCTGAGTTTAATTCTTTGAAATTGTTGCTTTTTTGTAAAAGAAATTTGTATATGAAGATCATTTGACAATATTTTTCTTATTAGTATACAAGTATGATATATGTAAGTATGGTTAATGTTCATAATTTTAGTATCTCTATAAATTTTGCACGTTGACGTAAGAAAGTTGTAGTTAAATAAAACTTTGATCAGTTTGTTTTGAGCTCGCTGTAGACAGTTTAAGGTAGTTGGAGGAGCGGTGCCCCATATCTCGATTAGATACTCAATATGTGGCTTCACAAGTGTGTTATATATTGTGTATCGGACACGTTTTGGAAGACAACGTACTATACCCTTGAGTGATCCAGTTAAAGAAGTTATTTTATTTTTTATTTTTTCGATTTGCGGTTGCCACGTTAGTTTTTTATCCAATATGAGACCCAGATACTTTTCTTTATCAACTTTACTAATAGGCTGACCATTTATAGTTAGAGGCTGGCTGCACGGAAGTTTCTTGTTTTTGGGCACAAAGATAATGTAATTTGTTTTGCTAATATTTATAGTTAGAAGATTATTTTGAAACCACTTATTGAGGAGATTAAGGTCGCTTTGTGCATCAGCTATTATGTCATGGAGAGAATGACCGTAATAAAATAGACTCGTGTCGTCCGCATACAAAGTAGTATCGCCTTTTAGACCCATTTTGCTGATGTTATTAATGTACACTAGGAAGAGCAGCGGTCCTAAAATAGATCCTTGAGGGACGCCAAATGTTAAATTATGCGGACTACTCTCATGAACACCCATTTTGACTATTTGCTTGCGGTTTAGAAGGTAGGACTCAAACATTTTGAGGACTTTCCCGCCCAAACCAGCTTCCCTTAATTTATTCAGGAGAACCTGGTGGCTAATAGTGTCGAAAGCTTTCCTTAGGTCTATAAATACCCCCAGCACTATCTTTTTTTGGTCAATATTGACTCTGATTTTGGTCACAAGATCTACGGTGGCAGTCAAGGTGCTTGATTGTGGCCTAAAACCATATTGCTTCGAATAGAGGAAATCCATCGACCCAAGATGACCCTCAAGACGTTTGCGTAACAAGGTTTCAAGAACCTTTGAAAGCACCGGAAGAACTGAGATTGGACGATGGTTTCCCGGATCTGATTTTGTCGAAGATTTGTAAACTGGAGTTACTTTTGCGATCTTTAGACTATCGGGAAAGTAACCCAGTTCTAAACATTTGTTAAAACACTCCGTTAATTTTCCAACTACCAGAGATTTCACACATTTTATACTTTTCACTGACATTCCATCCAAACCGGCGCTGGTATTTGAGTCTAAGTTATTTATGATGGATATAATTTCTTCATCTGTGGCAGGCACAAATTCTGCAAACGGTGAACGGACATCTAATATTGCAGTAGTATTGTTCAAAAGTGATGAAGTAGGGATTTTGCTGGCTAGTGTGGCACCAATGTTTAAAAAGTATTTATTAAAGCATTCGCAGATCTCTTTTGGGTTGGTTATAGTCCCAGATTCAGTTATTAACTTGGGGGGAGTTTGCACATTTACAGTTTTATTCCTTGCCAGGTTATTTATGAGTCTCCACATTTTACTCGGATTTGTACTGCAGTCGGCGAATGCTTTGAGGTAGTAGCTGCTTTTTGTCCTTTGTATATGTTCAGTCACTTGGTTTCGATGTTTCAAGAACCTTTCTTTTTTCTCTTCGTTTGTTGGGTGTTTCTTGACTTCGTGCCATAGGATGTTTCGTTTGTTTATTCCGTCGATTATGTCCTTATTTATCCAGTCTTGTCTCGGTGGATTTTGATACTTGATTTTTGGGACTTTACTGCCGCTAATGCATGATATCAGCTTTTCTTCTAGTAGTCGGTATTCTGAGATTGCATCAAAATTTATAGATTCGACTAATTGATAGAGTGTTTCATAATTTAGTGCCTCATATTTACTTTTTTTGACTATCGGCGGCTGATATCTCTTTATTTCCAGGTAAATCTGCTTATGATCTGACATTGCTGATTCTACCACAGCTAGATGAAAGAAATTTTCTGTCAGGTTTGTGGATACGTGGTCAATAATTGTTTTTGTAGTGGCTGTTTCACGCGTAGAGTACTTTTCGTCTACTCGGTTCAGCAATTCGTACCCATTTTCACCGATTAACTGCTTGTAGTCGCTAGTTAATCGGTCACTGCCTAGGATGTTGATATTAAAATCTCCAAATATAATGGCTCTTGTTGACTTGCTTTGAAATTCTTTGTAAGAAAAAAAACCGTCCGTCTAGTTTCTCTATACTATTATCTGTCACTTCGACGTAGTTATCATGTGTCAGTTTAAGGATATTATTTTGAAAAAAATTCTTCGCGTTTTCATATTTTAAAATGGATTTATACAGTAAGTGTTTCATTCCTACTTGTGGAAATGATTCTGTCAATAGCCCATACAAATTAATTGTTCGCATTAGAGAAGATTTACGAGAGAATTGGTGTATTTCAAAGTTCACACGATGTATTGTTGCGAGGATCATTTTAATGTAAGTATAGATAAATCTGCCAAAGAACTTTCAAGGGAACACTCCTGACCATTTTACTTTATACGTACAAAAAATACTATACCTAACCGTAAATCGTTTTTTGTACCTATTCTCTTGGAAGAATCGGCAACTTTAGTGTTATTGTTATTAAGGATAACGTGTAAAGTGACATTGACAGATGACAACTAACCATCGATTGTGACTCAATTTTTTTTGTCTTTATTGTGTCTGATTTATATTTACAGATTCAGCCGCGGCACGTAATTTACGACAAGTCGTATCTCAAATTTTCAATAAATTATAAAAAACGATTGAAGTGATGAATTGCTGAAATATTCAAATTAGTTTCTTAAAATGCTCTATATTTTCGATAAAAAAAATAAAAAGGGGGATTAGAAAAAATGAACAATCCCAATTGTCTCACAGCTGACGATCAACGAGAAGCGAGTAGAACTTGGTATAGTCGGGGTAAGAAAAGGTTCGTCATTTTTCGACTCTATGTCAACGAATTAAGGTCGAAAAGTGACGAACCTTTTTTTACCCCGACTATACAATCTAAATGCGAGTTGGCGGGCAGCAGGAAGCCAGTGTCTAGATCGAATAAAGTATGGTAGGCAAATATTATGGAACCCAGACTGATTACCAAAAGAATTATAATGTATATAGGCTTATCGATCATATCATTGTTATTAAGACGACTAGACTGTGAAGGCTGGTAGAATCGGCGTAATATTTTATGATGAAATATTTAAGTAAAACACTCAAAATACGAAAATATGCCGTGGTGGCAAAGTGGTTTGATTTATAGCCTCTCAAGCAGAATGTCGTGGGTTCAAATCCCGGCTCGCGCCTCTGAGATTTTCGGAATTTATGTGCAAAAAAAAAAAAAAATCAAAATGTTTATTCTGCAAGTAGGCCGCAAAGGGCTCTTTTACATGTCATTTTTTTTAAACTACCAGCGCTTTCGTAAGGACCATCATTGCCAAGAAGAATGCGCCGCAAGAAACTTGGCAGAAAGTCATCTTTTCAAATTAAAATATAATAAATTACAAATTAAAAAAATCATACAAATATAGAATTAAGTAAATAAAAAAAATAATTATATAAAAAAAACAATACAGGGATGTATTGGGTCCCTTAGTTAAAAAACTAAAACAATACCTACATCTTAACTATATCTACGTTAAGTGGAAGTGTAGAATGCTTCCACCGTCAAAAAAAGAAAATTAAAAAGGAAAAAATAAAAATATTGGAGATGTCTTCCAATGTCACAATAATTAAAAATGATTGTGTTAAAAACACATTTCAGGTCAAGTAACCATTAAACTTTTGGATTCCAAAGGCAAACGCTTAAGTGCGAAATTACATTTGTAATTTACTATGACATTAACGGTGAAGGAAAACATCGTCAGGAAACCTGCATACACCTGCGAAGGTATTCAATGGTGTATGTGAAGTTCCCAATCCACACCGGGCCTGCGTGGAAACTATGGCCCAACCCGTCTCAAAATTGAAGTTCATTGAAGTTCATTGGTATGGATTGGTATGGACGGATGTCTAGCCACTGCACGCAAACTGGGCCTTTAAGGTGTCAAGCTGGCGTCTGGGCCGATTGTACTATCGCCCCAAGCGCCAGATAACCACCTTAAAGGCCCAGTTTGCGTGCAGTGGCTAGACATCTGTCCATAACAATCCATAGCAATAAACTTCAACGGCTGCAAGCAAATTTGTTTTGAAAATGGGTATCTGACGTCTGGGGCGATGGCACATAAGCCACCCTCAGGCATAGGCCTTCCTCATTAGTAATCGTTAATACTTGCATGAATGATTTCTATGATCCCTGTAAAGGAAATATGTATGTTTTTTTTAATTCCTTTATTAAAAAAATCCTTAAAATATACAATGATGTTCAGTCAAACTTGCCCAACTTTCTGCTGAGATATTCCAAAGTTATTTTAAAACACCTTGGATAAAGTTTCTTATCTAAACGTCATCAGAGGTTGTTAGCACTGTTTGAATCAAACAAGTTCCTACCTAAAGTAAAATGAGGAAAAAGAAATAGAAGGTTGAATAATCTCTTTCAAAACTTTCCTAAAAAAAACCAATAAATATTAAACCTCGAAGTAATTAAGAGTGAACGATTAGGTATATGCCTTTACTGTGATTCATTTGACACATACAAATTTACTGTTGAATTTCTCCAGAATTTCGATAATTACATAAGCACGTCTCATACAGCTAATTATAGTAGATACATAGATACTTAATCAATCAATCACATTTTCATCCCTTTGTAGCAGACTGATCCAACGATCATTCTGCAAAGCGGGTCTGCGCACACAGACTCGCGGCCTGAGAGGCTTCGCGCCTGGAAAAGTTCTCGTTTTTTGTTTAGTAAAAATCCGTCATTTCATCTGTAGTGAGTCATCATAGGACGTCGCAAAATAACCTTCCCACACAATTAAGGCCGATGGTCACCAGATGAGTGTGCGTGTCACGTCCCGCAGCAGTTGTAATAAATGAAACTGTAACGATGATGGCGCACTAAATGCGTGCACATGGTGTGCTATCTTTCTTACAGTTTCATCCATCACAACTGGTGCGTGACACGCACACGCATCTGGTCTGCGCCGGCCTTTAGGCCCAGCGCCGCCACTGGTCGCCACTGGTGATTAATAGGGTTCCGCACCTCGAAAGGAAAAAGCGGAACCCTTATAGGATCACTTTGCTGTCCGTCCGTTTTCTCAGGAACGCGTGGAGGTATCAAGCTGAAATTTATATCAAATACTCAGGTCTACTGTCCCTTGGAGCTGTGAAAAAATCAAACTTCAAAGCCAACGCAATCAAAAGATACAGCCATTTATGCCGCAAATTTTCGACACTCGCAAGGGAATCAAAACCTACAGGGTACTTTCCGTGAACTCAAAATCTTGAAATTTGGTACGAAGCAAGGTCATGTAGCACAGATAAAGGAAAAATTGCGATAAGCATAATTTTTTTTGTCTGTCTGTCTATATCTGCGCAGGATCGGGCTAAGTGGCGTGCTCTCGTTTCGGAGGCCAAGACTCATTTTGGGTCACTGAGCCAAACTAGTTAGTTAGTTTTAGTTAGTCTATATCAGTAACCAATCTACAATAATCCCACACTGCGCACATTTTGCTTAGGAGCAGGGGTCTGCTAAGACTGGATGTTCATAGATACATATAAATTTGTACGGAACCCTCAGTGCGCGAGTCCAACTCGCACTTGGCCGGTTTTTATATTATTTGGCATTAAGTGCTTAAGGTTGATAGATAAAATTTTGGTTAGTTAAAAGGATTTATCAATTGCTCAGCATGTCAGGTACGAAAATCTTAATTAGAACTAGTTTTCAGTGCGCGTACCTACCTAGGCATCGATAGTATTTTCAACAAATCTATAAATACCTACTACAACTTGACGGCTTCGTCCAAGACAGAAATGATAAACTGGCATGTTTTCTAGAGGTAATTTATCTTCTAAGTAAAAAGTACAAAAATCAGGAAGTAAAATTCCCGAGTTTGATAGTGATCTTCTTACACGTGTCATCGCGAATGCAAGGGATGAAACCAATCGTTTTTTTTGCAACAAGGTATAGGTACCGGTACATACCAGTTTTCAATGCTTTGTGCCGATTATATCATACCCACGGTCTTTTGAATGCATGAATTGATTAATTCTAGCCGTCCCTTTTATGACGTGGGCCTTGAAAGTTTAAAGAATTGTAAAGCACAAAGGGGCCCATTCAATGTCATTTTATTTTAGTCAACGTGACCTGACATGGGAAGTTCAAGGTTTTAAGCTTCGGTTTCGATGGAACGACTCTTAGACCATAATTATGCGTTAATTTTTGATATACCTAGATACCGGCTACGTTCTATGTACAGATGCGAAGCCGGTTATTAACGATTTTAACCAAGCGGTTAAAAACGCATTTTTCGTTATTAACGGTTATTTAACCGCATTTTATTACGGTTAAATACTCGCACAGCGTGGTATGGACAACCAAAAAATAATCAGTCAGTATACTTATGTTCTTTAAATATGATTTATAAAATCTAAAATAAAATCTTTATCCTTCGGATACCGATTTTTCACCTCACCTAGGAGTTGACTGCACAATAAAAAAAACATTACCCTTTTTCGTTGTCGCAGTCGGATAATTAACCGTTAATAAATGCATTTTATCGGTAGCTAATCATAAATTTGGTTAATTAACGGTAGCTAACGGATTTTTTACAACTATAGTTCTATGTCAATATTTTTATTAATTTCTAATTTAGTTAAACGCATCGCAAAAGCAGGCGTCAAGAAAATACATTACTAGTCATGATCAGGAGTGATTTAAAGGATTACTCCATCCATATTTTTAACAGCTTGCTCGCTCAGCTTAGAAAATTTGCATTGCTTTGCTTACCGTTCCTTATTTTATCATGTATTAGTTAGTTACTTAGTTTATCGTCTACATTGTTGCAAATCAAATCTGATCTAGAGTAAAATATAAAAAGATTGTCAAAAATTTGCACCATTTATATCTTAGCGAAACAGCCCCTTTAGTTTGCCACGTGTAAGTTATCCGAGCCAAATAACGAAGGTCGCAGGGAATGTTATGGATTATAGTTATAAATGAATGCGTGTGAGTGCCACGAGAAGCGCGCAAACCAGATGATTGCCGCCCATTCAGCTAGCGCACTATAACAAGCTTATGGGTCGGCATACACAATAAATACCTATTGTTTTATAACAGCCGATTATAAATGCCGATCTTTTCTCAAAGAGTCGGTGGAAAGGTCGCATAAAAATGCGAAATTTAATAGGTTTTATATAGGTACTTAGTCGATAAATAAAAAAAATAAAAAATAAAATAAATAAGATCAGTAGGTACAAATAAAAGTTATTTGATACAACAACTAGCTGACCCGGCAAACATTGTTTTGCCAATAAACCTAGGGGTATAAAAAAACCTCTTTCTCTTCTTGGGATCTTGAATGAAATAAACTAAAACATAAACCTAAGACATTGTGAAAAAAACTATCGTTTCAGTCGGAATAAATGTTTTTAAAAGTAGGTTTTATTTTTTTACTCGAGTCTAATTCCGATGTATGTTCGGTAAATTCCGAATGACATTTAAAATTGAGTTTTACTGGCTTTCAGTATAAGGTGCATATTTCTTTTCCATTGGAAATTATACTCCCAACAGAAATAAATATCTTGGTGTGGGTCACTGAGTGGCGTATAGCTAATTGTGGTATACTTTTATTTCGGAATTACCCGACAAGAAAACAGAAGTTCTCAAACTTAATTCCTAAAAAAGCAATTTGAAATAAAAGTGTATGAGATAAAGGATACAGGTTTATTTCAAACAGAATCAACGATGTTTAGGGTTAATGCACAGTAGAGTGATGTAATTGCATTTACTGGTAACCTTTAGGTACTTTAATTACTTTTTAAAGAATAGTTAATTAAAAATATGACAAATCACAAACAGGATTCAAATACAAACAGAGCACAAACGCTTTGGTGTGTAAGTAATTTTCTAAGGTAACAGCGTTGCATTCGCCTGTTTCAGCGTCGAAATATAAAATTTTTTTTTCTTCTTTAAGTATCTGTAAGTATAATGTTACTGAAAAAAAATATGTCAATATTTTCACGAGAAACAATATTGAGAACCACTGACCTTTTGTATAGAAAATAAATTCCGAACTATTTCTCATACCGACTTACCCTCCTCGGCTAATTCCGGAAATTCAAAATTTCTTGAGCTACAGAGTACTGAACTTATTCAACAATACCCAAAAACGAAAAACTATCGAAAACAAAAACAATCAAGTCGAATTCTTACCAAATTTCGAAGTTATTTTTGTTCGTGTAATTCCGAAAATGCAAAAACGCGGGAAATTTCACCTATCTCATAAAATGACGCATGGCACACTTACGCTCATTTGTAGGGGCCTAAATCAACCGAGGCGGGGTAGCGGATGAACATGGCGGCTAGGTTAGAGATGCCAGACTAAAAAATAATGGCGAGTTTGGTAGAAATTGATATTATTAGAATTACCCGATTTTCGGGATAGCCGAATGCACCTTATTTATTTTTAAATTGGATATATAAATAAATATTCTGTGAATATTTCAAGTGTCTACCTGTTGCCGTTACAACATCGAGTATGGGAGCCCCCTTTAATATTTTTTTTTTTTTAGTATTTTTGTTATAGCGGCAACTGAAATACATCATCTGTGAAAATTTCAACTTAACCTACTGTCTAGCTAACACGGTTCATGAGATAAAGTCTGGTGACAGACGGACAGACGGACGGACTTACGGACGGACAGCGAAGTCTCAGTAATAGGGTCCCGTTTTTACCCTTTGGGTACGGAACCCTAAAAATGGCCTACGACCTATTCTCAGAACTACCAAATATAGAGAAAAAACCATAAAAATCGGATAAGCAGTTTCGGAGGAGTTTGATAACAGACACGTGACACGAGATTTTTATATATGAGAAAGACTAGCTGACCCCGCAAACGTTGCTTTGCCATATATATATATATATATATATATATATATATATATATACATATATTTTTTTTATGTAATATATAAAATTCTCGTGTCGCGGTGTTTGTTACCCAACTCCTCCGAAATAGCTCGACGGATTCTCATGAAATTTTGTGTGCATATCGGGTAGGTCTGAGAATCGGTCAACATCTATTTTTCATACCCCTATTATTCTTCGCAGACGGAGACGCGAGCAACAGCTAGTATATATCTATATATAAATATACTTAGACTCAAATATTCATAAAAATCGGTCAACCCGTTGTGGAGGAGTTCGATAACAAACACAGTGACACGAGTTTTTTATATATCTATATATTAGAGAAAACTGGATTATCAATACGAAAGCTTGATATATTGGATCCTTTCGTCCGTGTAGGTACCTAAATAGAGGGTTCTGCTGCGGTCTACGCAAGCGGGACCGAAATGGTAATGTAACTGGCTGAATAAAAAATATAATGTGGTGTATCAATGTAACCATTTTAAATTAATACTAGATTTCATGATGAAACGCTCATCCGACTCGCTATTTGGGTCGAGGCCTGAATGATTTACCTTTATCGATTTCGGGTTTTGAACTTAATTTGCAATCTCATTAGGGATCCGTGTTTACGGTGACTAAGATTAATTACTTTAAGATTTATGTTAGGCATTTATTTAATTGGAACGTGGAGTAAATAGTTACGTTGCGTTTATTTGATGAATAAGTTCCATAACAAACAGGAAAACAGTAAGCAAGTTCAACAAGTTTAGACAGTAGGTTAGTCTGCAAAAGAAGGACTAAGCAATTTTATTGCTAGGAAAATTTTGAACTGTTAATTTATTGAAAAGGTGATAATTATTTCCGTAAGTGCACGAGCACTTGGCTTCGGACATCCAAGAATGCGACATTATTTTACGAAATTACACAATATAGCCGATAAAGAACGGGATTAACGACTGAACCCTCTCGCTGCTCGCCGCCCACGCTTGACGGGCTTTATGTCTCGCCAAATGACGCCGAATTGGCGACTGTAAACGCCAATGTGGTGTTGCGAAAGCGTGCAAAATTAAATGATGGTAGTGACCTTACGCACCGTGGCGTAACGCGGGCTGCCCCACGTGCCGTTACACAACTTGGCAACAGTTCTTTTCAATATTCGCCTAGCGCTTTTTCTAATGTCGCTTAGTATTTTAACAGTGGGCAAGAGACTACGCGCTGCCTCGTTTACGCATTACGCAACATGGGGTGAGCCCGTTAGTTAGGGCCGTTTATTGGCCATTACAAATGGACTGTATTCCAATCACTACGCAACTACCATCCATCCAACCATCCAAACACTGCCGACCATCCAAATAAATAAATCGCAGCTAGTCTGCTTTTGTCGACTGCAATGGCGCTGCAATAGTTGATTTGTGGGCAGATTGCAGGTACGTTGCGATTAAAATGGAGTCCGTCTGTAACGGTCCTTAAACGACACAGTGGCGATGCGACATGTAAGTAACAATATACAGAAAAACCGGTCAAGTGTGATTAGGACTCGTACATGGAGAGCCGTACTTCCGTAAAATGTTTTGAAAACAGTTCAGTAAAAAAATCACCGAAATGAAAGCTCTAAAATCGCAAACTTATAGGTAGGTTTTCGAAAGACATGCAAACAGTATATAGGGTCACTCGCTCGTATTGGCGCGGTTATGGCTTGCCTAGAAACCATCAGTTGTCACCTAGCAACCAGCACCGCAGTTGGAAACGCTGAAAAATACGTTTCTTGTGTCCCTTTCATTTTAAGCTTTTTTTTTAGTACTTACGTGTTTGTTGGTATAAGGGCCACAGAAATACATAATCGGTGAAAATTCCAAGCGTCTTACTCGTAGTACGGTTCAAGTAATAGAGCCCTGTGACGGACGGACAGACAGAAAGACAGCGGAGTCTCAGTAATAGACGGGTAGAAATGGTTCAGCTCTGTAAGTCAAAAATTTTGTCACACAATGCGGTTTTTGCAACTCTGCATAGAACTAGAAAAAGTGAGGTAATTAGGTATTTTTACACTATCTCTATATCTGATCTCTATTATATTTCGTCACGCAAAACTCAAGCTCAGCATGCCCAGCCGATTTCACCCTTTCAGCCTAACGACCAATTCAAAGTAGCGACCGGCCTAGTCGATTTCACCGCTACAGCGCCTAACGACCAATTCTATTGCGGCGTTCTATCGTGACGCTTACAGCGCTTACAAAACTGAAACCGTTACGTAAATTACAACCGCCTTGTCCTACTATATGTAGGCAATCTAGTTCAATGAGCAAGGTCAACTTGTTGTTGACTTTATAAGTGTATCGAGTACTTTCGGGTGATCTTACGTCAAGTGAGATACAGTCGTATCACTGTCAAAAGTTCAAGAGAACAATGGCGGTCATTCAAATAAAATGATATCAAATTTGTAATATAAAACAAAAACGTTTTTTTATCACGCCTCAGCCAATTATAACAGGCACGTGGCGCCATTTACACTGTACGAGTTCGGTTCAGATTCATTCTATTAACTTTAAAGATAAGAACAAATTCACACGAAATGGCCACACACCGTTTATAATCTGTTCTTGTTTATATATTCACTATAAAAATATGAAGTTTATTACAAATACCTAAATAAATAAATATCACGGCACATTTCACACCAATTGGCGTAGCCCCAACGTAAGCAAAGCTTTTTGTACCCATAACAAGGCAACGGATAAACATACTTAAATAGGTAGCTATTAAACATCCAAGACTCGAGCACAAACATTCGTATTTTTCACACACATTATCTACCCCGGCCGGGAATCAAACCCGGGAATTCAAGCTTCGTAGTGAGGTTCTATAACCACTATACTTCATTTAATTTAGAATTGAAAACCACAACATCATTATATTGCGGCTCGTCAACTAATTTCTTACCTAGCAATTAGTACAGTACAATAGTCTGGGAGCCGCAAAATAAAATTGTTTTAATGTCACTTTATTTGCGTGTCGTCAATTGTTACTCTATACTCAACGCCGTATATAGATTCCAAAAAAACTACCAGTGTGTTGCCAATAAAATGAAAAAGTTTTGCATCGTTAAGTTTTAACGTTTTTCGAGCACAAACATTCGTATTTTTCACACACATTATCTACCCCGGCCGGGAATCAAACCCGGGAATTCAAGCTTCGTAGTGAGGTTCTATAACCACTATACTTCATTTAATTTAGAATTGAAAACCACAACATCATTATATTGCGGCTCGTCAACTAATTTCTTACCTAGCAATTAGTACAGTACAATAGTCTGGGAGCCGCAAAATAAAATTGTTTTAATGTCACTTTATTTGCGTGTCGTCAATTGTTACTCTATACTCAACGCCGTATATAGATTCCAAAAAAACTACCAGTGTGTTGCCAATAAAATGAAAAAGTTTTGCATCGTTAAGTTTTAACTTTTCTAAATATAATACATAAGTAATTTATTTATAGCTTTCTTTTGTAACGAATTCTTTCGTATTTTGGCCACATAATGCGAAGAAGTAATGAGAGCCTGGAGAAATTGATCGTAGTTGGGAACACAAATGGCAACCGAGCCCGAGGCCGATCTCCTACCAGATGGACCGACCAAATAAAAGACTCCAGGTCCCCGAGGTTTAGCTCCGTCGTCAGGGCCGCGATGGACAGAAGCCGATGGAAACACATAGTTCATTCCAAGTGTGGACTACTTGTTGATGACCACGATCCTCAGTCATGAGGGAACGACTAGAGAGAGAGAGAATTTATTTATATGTAATTGTAAAGTTAAAATTAAATGCAACCGCATAAATAAATAATTTAATATCAATATTAATTTCACCTACAGATATTTGGTTGAAACTGTTTTGTAGAAGAAAAGTTCATATTACAGTGGTAATACTTCAGGTTTAAACAACATTTGGATACTATTAATGTTATAATTTGCGTACCTATATACTATTTACAAATATTTTTGATATGCACTTAGAAATGTTGACAATAAATCACGTATGTCAAACTTTATGGTAAACATGGCGACCACAGGGCCACCATGACGTCTCCAATTGTCACTTCATTCGGCATCTGACGTTTGGATTGAGCGAATGCTTTCTGTACTCGTGATAATTTTCGTTGTTGAGTTTTTGTTTGCTGTTAAGTTTTGTTATTATGTTTTGTTCGTGGGTTTTGCATTTACGCAAGTAACATGGAACCGGTACTGCAGGCTTATTGTCTAACTCTGCTGACGCTTGCCTTCGCAATCACTATTTCTTTCTGTCAAACGGTATAAGTTGATGACAGAAAGAGATGGTGAAAGCGAAGGCAAGCGTCAGAAGCGTTAGACAATACGGCCTCAGGTCCCTCTCACAGGACGAGAAACTTCCTCCTTCTCCACCAAGGAAGCGTCCTAGAAGTCATATGAGTGTCAATTCAAGTCAATTGATTGTGATAAATTTTGGCACATGGATAGTTCAAAACCAAGGTATTCATGTGCGACGCACATTGTACACAATACGGTATGCGTAGTTATACTTATAGGAACATCAAAAACTTGGGATAATCTTTACACTTTTAAATAACAACAAAATATTATTATGACTATTTTTTATTAATGTGCATGGGTTGGTTACATCTGGAAGGTCACAATGACAATGACACTTGTGTCAGTTACGTTCGCCCATCTTTGGTAACTATTTTGGAATCTATATACGGCGTTTAGATAGTACAAATTGTAAAGAGATTACAGTTCACGAGCCGCAACATAATGTTGTTTTGGTTTATAATTCTAAATTAAATGGAGTATAGGCCATCCGGTCGTCTATGTAGGGTCAACGTCATAAATAAGTGATCACTTTTGTACCTTGTCACTTTAACGTCATGTTTGAAAAGCCATATGAAACTATGTAACGAGTGAAAGCGACAAGGTACAAAAGTGATCACTTATTTATGACGTTGACTGTACCTAGGACCCAGTACCCAATATTATGTAATTACTAGCTGACCTGCCAAACGCGTTTTTTCCATATTAATTATAGCCTACGATCTATTCTCACACCTAACAAATATAGACAAAAAAATCATAAAAAGCGGTCAAGCCCTTTCGGAGAAAGTTCGATAACGTGACACGAGATTTTTATATACTAGACAAGCTTGCCTGCGACTCCATTTGCTGAGAATAGGGGTATAAAAATAGCCTACGACCTTTTCTCACACCTACCAAATATACAGAAAAAAAATCATAAAAATCGGTCACGCCGTTTCGGAAGAGTTCGATAACAATCACCGCACCGTGACAGGAGATTTTTATATATTAAAGAGAAAGATTTAATATAGTTACGCAAAGCCACAAATGTATTTTGGCTGGGTTCAGTAACCTCACTTAAAAATCGAAATCCTCATTTAAAAGTAATTATTTATCGATTAATGTTTAATGTCATTTTATTTATTTCTTATCTAAAAAATATCTTGGTTAATTTTAGAATTTAATTCGGTTGCACTTATAATTAAGTACCGAAGAAAACCTAGAAGGGTACATATAGGCAATAGAATACTAACATACACAGGTTTACGAAAGTAACTTAATACTTAGTAGGTACCTAATATTACATGTTTCTACCATGTTTCGGTATATGACGAATGAAAAAAAAAATTATTGCTTCCGGAGATTTAACTAACAAAATGCAAACACAAATAATAAAGCAAAAAAAAAAGAAAGTTTTTCAATATTAATTAAAATATGCTATTACTTTGGACTACCCCATACATGAAAATTCAAACCTGTAACTCTGTGGGAGCATTATTCAGACGCTATAATTATATTTAAAACACGTGACTTACGCGTTTTCCGCTGCGGCTTGTCCTTAATCATATCTAACTCGGTTTATGCTCTTAAATCAAAGCCATTGATTACGTATACAACTCACAATCAGGTCAATGGCGAATAATTATCATCATAGATGCTTGTGTCCGGCTGGATCAGGGTTTTATCCGTAATACAGTAGGTATGGTCTCATCTTGCCACACGTGACCAGGACTGTCTTTTCCTGGCACGGTTCGTAAAACCATGCTTTAATAACTTTTGTCTGTTATCCCAGTAGGTACCATTCGTCTATTTACTACACAAGGCTACGCAAATCTTCAATACCCGACGATTTTAGTCTTTAAGCCAGTGTTCCGCAAAGTGTGTGCCGCGGCCACAGTAGTGTACCGTGGTCATTAGTTGGTGTGCCGCGGAAAAATAATGTCATCTCATAAAGCTAAATCAACAAACGGAAGAAAAATACTACAGATGTAAATCACACTGATCACATGATTTTTCATTTATGGTGTACTTCCAAAAAATTTCGTTTGCCTAGATGTACCTTGAACACAAAAAGTTTGCAGAACAAATTTTTTTTTTTTAATTTATGCAAGACTTTTAAATTTGATAGACGTATTCTTAAAGATCAAAGAGGGTGGGAATTTCCGAAGGTAAAACAGGTTCGAGAGCTAGCCAAGTTTTTGTAATCCCACAGGCAACAAGCCACAGGATAAGGTTGGGGATTTAGAGGGTTGGGGGTAAGGGTGTGGGTCTAAATATTGATAAAATAAATAATAATAGTTTAAAATATTTTATTGTAAAAAAAGCGTGATTTTGATCTGGATATAACAATATAATAATTGTTTATTAAGATTTTTACTGCACTATAAGAATTGAAATTTATTAAATTCTTTTTTTTATTTTTTATTTTTATTTTTTTAAAGCGTGTTTTTTAGTTTTTTTATTTATGATAATTTATGGTTGACCTAATAGTTGTTAACACATTAATAAAGGCGAATTTAAGAGATTATATCAGTTTGAGAAAGGGGCGAATATCTTCTAATATTTAAAAATCTCGTGTCACGGTGTTTGTCATCGAACTTATGAGAAAAAATGCCCGATTTATCACT
This sequence comes from Archips xylosteana, assembly GCA_947563465.1. Classification (NCBI taxonomy): domain Eukaryota; kingdom Metazoa; phylum Arthropoda; class Insecta; order Lepidoptera; family Tortricidae; genus Archips; species Archips xylosteana. Next base: position 15,162,118 of record OX387347.1, on the reverse strand, counting down.
TGGTCCATAACATATATATAATACATCATATAGATGGAGCTGAAGAAGTTTAACTTCAGTCGTGTCGTGTGGTCTAATTTCCTTTTTTGAACCTTCTTCAGCTATTCGTAGAGATTTAAGATCGCTGAAGTATCCAATATAATAACTTTAATTTCAATACTATATGAAAAAAACCCGCCTGTATAATTTCCGTTCCCATGGGAATTCCTATGTCACTCGCGGAACTGAGACGAATCCGAATCTAATGACACTTCACACTTCAAAATAAATTGAGCCGTTTGGGCTGCAGGGCGAGCCAAAGAATGATACATACATACATAGGTACATAAATACATACGCTCGAAAAACATAATCCTCCTTCGACAGTCGGGTGAAAAATAAGCGGTACCCGTATAACGAACGGGTGGTAATGAGATATCTTCCACGGAAGGTTTTTAATTGTCATCGCCCACACGTTGAGCTACACGTGACTCAGGATATCAAGTCGAGTAGATACAAATACTAGGTACCAACTCCTACAGTACAATGCCTGTACAAGTAATTTAATTTAAATCGGTTTAAGGTTTAAAAAAATCCTTCTTATTTAACGATGTAAATTTCTAGGATAAAAACAATCTTATGTCCTATCGGGGTCTCGAACTATCTCCGTACCTTTCATTTAAATCGGTTGAGCGGTTTAATCGTGAAGAGATAACAGACAGAAAGAAAGACACTTTCACATTTATACTATTATAGTATGGATTCTAAGCAAGGACACCGCGTACAGTTGCACCTTGTTTGTATCCTTCAGTACGGCATTGAAGCGTTCCGAGCGAGTTTCCGAGTGCGTTAGCACTGAAATAAACAACAATGTATGTATAACTTGCACTGATGACTACGATGCGTTGACGTCACAAGGATAATAGTGCTTACCTTGACATTAGGCTAATGTCAGCATGGCGCCGCCACTTGTCTGCAATGCGCGTGCGCTTACATAACAGACTGAGGTGTTGCACACACAGGAAATAGATTAGTCCCGCTACTGTAACACTAACAGCTAGTCAATCTGAGTATAATGGCTCGTGTTACGATCGTGGATGGATATACATACATGCAGTTGGGACAATGAACTCGACATACAGCATTCTATCTAGGTACGTTGCATTACTGATATGCATCTTACTAATATTATATACGCAATTTTGTTATGGATGGATGGATGGATGGATCTGTGAACGTTTGTTAAAACGCGAAAAATCGTGCTAAAATCGTATGATGGAATTTAGTCTTTGACTTTCAAAAATGATGGCAAGGCGCAAATAAATTACACATGTATTTAAATTGAGATCTTCCTCAAATAAAATAAAAGACGGACAAATAAAAACAAATAAAATAAAAAATAAATATCACGGGACAATTCACACCAAACCAATTGACCTAGTCCCATAGTAAGCAAAGCTTGTGTTATGGGTACCTACTAGGCAACGGATAAACATACTTATGTAGATAGATACATACTTTAATACATATGAAACATCCAAGACTCGAGAACAAACATTCGTATTTTGCATACAAATATCTGCCCTGACGCGGGAATCGAACCCGGAACTTCGTAGTCAGATTCTCTAACCTCTAGGCCATTTGGTCGTTTGGTGTCAAGACTGTTAAGTTCATTTAATTTTTTCAAAACACCCGTGCCGTCCGGTAGCCCGTGTTTCTGCGAAGAATTCGTTTATCGCTATTCTACAGCAACTGTGCCATTTTCCAGGGTAAAAAGTAGCCTTATAGGTAAATCCAGGTTATAACTAAACTATCTCTACCAAATTTCATCAAAATCCGTCAAACCGTTTTAGCGTGAAAGAGTACAGTAACAAGCGTCAACCATCTATCCATACAAACTTTCACGTTTATAATATTAGTGTGATTAAAATTTAACCGTCAACGAAAAACAGCAGATTTTCAGTGCAATTTGAGACGTATATTTCCTTTAGTAACAAAATGTGTATTATTAAAATGTTCATGTTATTGCCAACGTTTTGCCAACATGGACCTGGCTGACATCATAATCGTACTAGTGCTTATTTGCTACGTCATGTCGGTTCTAATCAAATTGCATAAAAAAGTCGTCGATCAGGTTGTTTTGTAACAAATAAACTATTTTATCATTTTGCTTTAGGTATTGCTACGAAGAAAAAAGGAAGCGGTGTCAACAACGAAGTTAGTGTTATTTATGTTACTACGTTGTTTTCCGCAAGGAATGTTATCTAGCCCCAACAGCAAAAGCTCACCAAGTTGGATTCGTAATAATATCAGATATTAAGTTACAACCAAAATTATTTTGTTTTCTTTGATCTCGATGATGCCATAGACAGACTTACTAACATACAAGCAGCATACAGACATGAGTTTTTCAAATATGATTTTTAGGAATTTCGTTTATATCTAGTTATTGCCCGTGAATCGGTTGCAAAGAATTCGCTTATCCCGCGGGAACTATGCAGTTTTCCGGAATAAAAAATATCCTATTTCCTTTCCAGGGTCTCAAACTATCTCTATGCCAAATATCATCTAAATCGATTCAGCGGTTAAAGCGTGAAGAGATAACAGACAGACAAATAGGCAGACACACTTTCGCATTTATAATATTAGTATAGATTGAAACTTGAGATAAGCCAACGGTACCCTGGCAGCCCCTTCTCATTACAACCATTCGGTCCATACGAGTAAACGGCCGTCGCTCTTACACTGAACGTCTGAACATCGTAGCATAGTATCGGCGTAGCGTAGTTATTACGCTATGGCATAAGAAAAAGTCGAGAGAAACGTGTATGCATCAGCTTATTAAATAAATGTGTATTACGTTATTGGCGAAAGTTATTGAAGTTGTGTTACAACAGGTTTGGTGGTGATCACTCGATCGGACGGGTCAAGGCCGTGCCGCGCGAGCTTCGCAAAAAAAGCGGTTTGGCGCTCGGCGCACATTCTTAAACGCCAGACGGAACCAATAAATTGTCTGTGTCCATATAATTAAAGGAACAACACACATTAAGATGGCATTTATTCTAATATCTGCTAGATAACTTGTATAATTTACGAGTGTTGTTAGCTCAGCGCGTCGCACAGGTGTCCGATTCGTTGTTTACCGAAATGCTCGGACGCGCTGATATGTGATCCTTGCGCCATCATGACATGTGGTCGTCGTAAATGTCCGAGTCTTTAGAAAAACCTCTTTAAGAGCGGCATTTGCATAAAAAAAAATAGGTATATTCAGTACAAGTGCACTAGGTAAATTGATATTCGAAACAGCTGCCGTTAGTGATGGGTACCTAAATTTAAGTGATGTAAAAAAGGATCGGTTTACTTTGTAAAAATGTTCTCATTGGTGATATAATATAAACGATAAAGGAACTGAGGAGCTTTTTTTATGTTAGAGAGGCCAGACAAACTAACTAGCCTGATGTTAAATGATCACCACTGTCCATAGACACCCGCAGCACTTTACGCGATGCCAGTGCGTTGTCGGCCCTAAAAGGGAGAGAAAAAGGAAAGGGAATAGAGGAGGGGGAGAGGTATTGGGCTCCCGGCGCTCTCACTGACCGTACGAAATGCAGCAGGAGTACTGCTGCTTCACGCCGGTGTTCTGTGAGAGGGTGGTACTACCCCAGATGAGCCGGCCCATTCGTGATGCAGCGGCTAGCTACAACATGGCTCTACCACTACAAAAAACTGTTACAAAAACAGTATTCGTGCTGCTGTTGGCTACGTGTACGATGGTGGCGCCGCATAGCGTTGACAACATTTCCTTCCCATTTACTTGCAATTTTTGCCATGACGTTGTGCGCTGCGATCGTTTTCTGTACCCCCACTACCCGCTTCGCACATAGCCAATATCCTGATTATCACCATTTCAGTAGGTAATGTATCTAACAGGATACATAAATCAAAAGATCCCAGAATTTGGTAACACTGAAAGCACTTGTATCCTGCTAAACGTTGTAAGTAAAGTTAGAATACTTAATTAGGGTTCCGTACCCAAAAGGGTACCTCAAAGCATACCAAAGTCACAGATCAAATAAATATATAGGAAATTCTACCATTGAGCAGGTCAATAGTTTTAGATATTTAGGCAGCGTGATTACCTGTGACTCCAGATGCACCACGGATGTGAAAACAAGAATAGCCATGGCTAAGAAAGCATTCAATGTTAAAAAACACATTTTTAAAGGCAAAATCTCAAGGAACATTCAGAATAGATTTATTAAGACCTACATCTGGAGTACCTATAGCATTATATGGGAGCGAGACTTGGACATTGACTCAGCGGGACCGAGACAGATTGAGTGCGTTTGAGATGTGGTGCTGGCGGAGAATGGAGGGGATTAGCTGGACTGAAAGGAGAACTAATGAGGAGGTTTTAGAGTTGGTGGAAGAGGAAAGGCGGCTGTTGAGGACGATTGAAAATAGGAGAGGGAATATGCTGGGGCATCTGATACGACATGACAGTTACATAAAAACCATTTTGGAAGGGCGAATAGAAGGCAGGCGAGGCAGGGGAAGACCGAGACGGTCATTTATAGATCAAGCCAAGGAAAAAGTCAATGTCATGTCGTATCAGGAGCTGAAAACGCTGGCAGAGAACTGAAGAGTGGCGATTACTCCACCGACAAGAGCTAAGATCTTAATTTAATGATGATGATGACCCAAAGGGTAAAAACGGAAACCCTATTACTGAGGCTCCGCTGTCCGTCCGTCCGTCCGTCCGTCCGTCCGTCCATCTGTCACCAGGCTGTATCTCGGGAACCGTGATAGCTAGAGAGTTGAAATTTTCACAGATGATGTATTTCGGTTGCCGCTAAAACAACAAATACTAAAAACCGGCCAAGAGCGTGTCGGACACGCCCAAGATAGGGTTCCGTAGCCATTGCGAAAAAATCAAGTAATATTTTTCTAAGGATTTCGTACGTGAACCGAATCTTCCAAGTTTAGGTATCGTCAATACTTTGAAAAAGCTCGTATTTCACAATCGATAGTCTGGCTAAGTGAACTTTATTACGCGCGTATCAAGGTTCAGTTTTGTTTACATGCTGATTTGAGATACGAGCTTTTTCAAAGTAGTGACTGTATGTTTTATACCTTAGGCTACTATTTACTCTTAAACTACAAATAATTCCCAAGTTATCTTAGCCGCTATAATTTTCCTTGTAAATGTAATATATTTACTACCATTCTGATTTTTTTCAAATTTTTCCTCGCAACAGTTTAGATTTTAGAGGGGGGGACGGTCGATTTTAATGAAAATTTTCACTTTAAAGTTGAATATTTCGCAAACAGATCACTGAATACAAAAATCATGTTAGCAACCCCCCAATGATTTTAAAAGACCTATCCAATAATATCCCACACTATAGGGTTAGCCGAGAAAAAAAAATCACCCCCACTTTACGTCTATGGGAGGTACCCTAAAAAAAAATATTTTTTTATTTTTTATTTTACCACTTTGTTGGCATGACTGATATGTATATTCATGCCAAATTACAGCTTTGTAGTACTAACAGTTTCTGAGCTTAGCTGCGGACGGACAGACAGACAGACATGGCGAAACTATAAGGGTTCCTAGTTGACTACGGAACCCTAAAAAATGGAATTAAATAAATTTTTAAGGGGGCCCCCATATAACAAACATGATTTTTTTGCTCGTTTTTGCTCGATATTGATAACGGCAACAGGTAGACCTTGAAATATTCACAGAATATTTAATTATATATTGACTTTAAAAATAAATCAATAAATTAAAACAAAAAAAATATTTAAGGGGGCTCCCATACAACAAACGCGATTTTTATAGATAATTGTACGGAACCCTTCGTGCGCGAGTCCGACTCGCACTTGGCCGGTTTTTTTAAATGCTGTTGACACACCACAACATTTGCAAAAGTTAAATAGGTACCTTTTGTAGGCAAATTCGCTAGTTTGTGAGAGAATAAGTTTTTGTTAAAAAATTACACATTATTTTTGAGAGAATAAGTTTTTGTTAAAAAATTACACATTATTTTTAATACACGCCTTTTTGCTGATTGTACTTCCTGTTGACATAATATGTTCATTCAAATTACAATTCCGTACCAAGTTTTATCCTTATAACGCGTACCTAAGAAATTTATTCGTACGGATACGGCACTGCATACGAAAGGATAAGTCGATGCTATTAAACGTTGAAGAGTTCCGTCCTGCTGGAGACGATCCTGACTGGACCACCAGGATGTCACTACCAGGTTGTTGTACTGTCATCGAATTTACATAACAATGCCAAATTTTAGCCTTAGTAAGTAAGTAATCGGATACCAGGAAATGGTCGAAAAATGGTTTACAAATTTTGAAACCACAATATGTATAAATAGTTACATACGAAAGTTGCAAGTTAAATAAAAGCTTGTAAAAATAGACAAAACTCGAAAGGGAGATACGATCAAAAAGACATGGAAGTTAGACAACCGTACTGTAAAAATAATCAGGAAGAAATATTTCTAACTAGGTAATACGTTTTAATTGATTTAGCAATGGCAGAATCCTTTTTAACTGCGTGCCGTAGTGCTATCCTATCACATCCTCGTTAGTCATAATACTTACTGAATTTCTGATTCCTGGACTGAAGACCATGATACATTGACACCACTAGCGTTACAGCGAGACTTGTTTATTCGTTTGCTTTGTAAACAGCGTCGTTATTTACCGGATACAGTTTCATGCCGTTGTAGATGGTTCTATGATTAGTAAACATTGTTTATTCTACAGTAAGATAATTGACGTGTTTACTTATATTCATGATAATTAATCGAATAAGTACATGAATGTCCTTGTGATTTTTCCATTGTTGTTTGAAACGACCGGTTGCATAATAGTAATAATAATAATGTACTCATGTCAATCAATCATGTATCATGTTACAATTTTGTAACACACAGGTTGCGGCGGTTGAAACGCTTCAGAGCCCCACCCACTTATCTATTTTAAAAAAAAATTACTCTTAAGAATATCACGTGTACAGTCGACCAAGTACGAGCTTCACCATTTTTTGTGACAGTTCCTGCATCAGAATAAAATCAATAAGGCTGATTGTCAGATTGCCTTATATGTAAATATAGTCTTTGATGTTTTCAATTGTACAAGTGACATTGAACCTTAAACTCAGTTTAGACCTGCTAGAAAAAAAACGTGCAAGTTACATTACATTGTAGCGCTCAATTGACTATTTCAAACTCGTTCGTTTTACGGCTCCGCAACTCCGCAACTTGCACGAGTTTTATTGTAAGTCTAAACTGGGATTTAGGGTGGTAAAGGAATTTTCTGGTCGTCTATATTTAGTTCATTTTGGTTCAATACACCAACCCCATCCTTAACCATCCCAACCCCAACCCTAATAATGATCAAGATTTATAAATTATTTAAACAAAACAGCCTCAACTCTCAACCTTTACACAATATTAGACAAGTGTCAGCTCACAAACTTTGGATAAATCACCTCCCATCGTTTATGTTTTTGCACTTAATAAGCCGGGCTTCAGCCACCGTATTGAGGGCAGAACCTTTCCACCCTTGACCTGCTGGTTGGTTGTGTAACCACTCGCTCCCGAATGCTCGGAAAGATGTGCACTCGCCAAGGTTGGTGCTACGTGACGGCCATGCCAAATGTCAGCCGAAAATGTGACCCGTTTCAATCGGTTAAGAGTACCTAGCTAAACCAGCTAAAACACTGATGTCATATTCTCAAACTGGTCGAATTAGATTTGTAAAAGAACCTAGGTAACCTAAGCTGATTAAAAATAGTTTCTCATTTTCCTGTTTTATATCCGTGTTAGGTTTTTGTCTGTAAAAAATTAAATATTACGCAAAGAGTTTTAGTAAAATTATTATTATCGATTTTTTTAACGGATTTACAAGGTAGAGTTACGTGTTTGATAACATAATCACCACGCCTAATTTTTTTTTCTATAGGGGAATGAATAAATGTGTTCAATCTTACTGAGTTAAAATTTTCAACGATTACGGACATTCCGAGATAGAATATGAGTTGATACATTAATAGAATAGTGCTTATTTAAGGTACTTGTAAAATGATTGTACAAGAGGAAAACCGCAACAATATAATAATAGGTAATCAATAAAATGGGCCAGTCTATTTAAATTTAATGGAGATATTTTATATTGTTAGCTATAGATCATTATTTATACATAATTTTTTAATAAATAATATTTTTTAAATTTTATTTCTCTTTTTCTGTGTACAAAATAGGATAAAGATATATACCGGGTGTCGCCCATAAGTAAAACAATAAATTTAAACGATGATTCCTTAGCATATCCGAAGTTGCCTTGACCTAATCCTAATGCGCCAAAATGCGTAATCTCAGAAAAATAGTAATTTAAAGTTACAATGCATAATCAATGAATTTCGTCAATGCTAAATTGTCAGTTATTTGTCGTTAGATGTCTTGGTACAGGGCATGTCCTTGGTACGGGGCGATGTTATTTTAAAAAAAATATTTACTCATAAATACAAATATCTCTACAATCCGCGCCTATTTAAACTTTTTATTAACCTTACGTTGTTGAACTCCAAAAAGTTCAATATTACTATCTCAGACCTCCACAGACCATAAACCATACATTGCAAATGCGACCTTTTATTTTCATTAACAATGAGTTGGTTACTTACGAGTATTAGTGACATTAACAAATACAAAAGTCAAGTTGGTAAACTAATCAAAATGATTTAAAATGCCATGAACAAAATTAAATTACGATGCACGTAAATTATGACGAAACAAGAACAAATGAAAGCCGTAATTTGAGTTAAATAACGCATACAAGGATCCTCGGATTGATAATATTCGTGTTGTTGTCACGATCACCGGATGTGATTCTGATTGTGATCGCGGGTATGCAGCCCGCATACGGTCCATGGGCATTTTCGTTGTAAAAGTAGGTACAAGTTATCTAAAGTAAAAGTTAGTTAGATTGGCATAGTTTTACTATTGTCAATGATATTTGTCGATAACGTTAAATAAACAGGATAAAGTTATTTTAGTATTTTAATCATTTCACCTTGTACATTTTCAATTGGAAACGATAGTAAATGTCAACATCAAGTACTTCGACTAGACATGCGGTCTGCAGTACTTTGTGCCCGATTAACTTTGTTAGAAAATAACAGATTCGTTTTTCTTTCATTTAAAAAAATTAGGCCACACGGACTTAGTTACTGATTAGTTAAAGGATGTATAATTTAATTTATTGATGGTGTTAACGGATACACCCTGTATATTAAACCTTCACCATCACCAGCCTGTACAGGCCCCATTGGTGGACACAGGCTTCCTCTCAGTAATGAATCTCATCGAATGTTTTCCTACTCCTTCTGATTCCCATGAAAGTTCGTGATAAATTTGAAATGTAATTTCGCACATAGCTATATTTCGAAAACTCAGACTTAAGTAGAAAACTATGAGAGTATGTATATCAAATAGATATCTTTAGAGGGTATATACTCGTATGTATAAACTCTCAAATACATAGTCGTAAATAACAGTTAACTTTTGCGCCGTCGTAATGTTTTTTATTCACATGTGTTTTATTCGTATTATGTAACTTGTACTTACGTTTATTTTATTATATGATTGGTTTCGTAGTAAACGTAATAGATACCTAAACCTACCTTAAGATTCTCCTTACGGGGCGCCAAATCTATTGCGCAAAAGAGGTCCCATATTTATTTGTTTTGATGAGGCCTTTTAGGTGTTTGAGTTCCCATGATTTTTTTTTTTGAAAAAAAACATGAATCTATAGAATTGACGAGGATGTAGGTAGGTATTATATACAACATCTATTTGAAGTCAAATTGATTTAAATTATGTATAATAACAGTTGCTTTTTGAAGATAACCGATGAATGGTTTGACGTGAGCCCATATAATTTAACACGCTCTTATTCATGACCGCAATCACCGTCCATCACCAACCATCACCTGATTAAGCCATCATCATCCTCTTCCACCATTCGATGGGTAGATTGCTATTGCGACCGTGCGTCCAATAGGCTATTTGTATGTAAACTTATAAGCCTAGAGTTCCTAAATTAGTACTGGACTCTATCTAACAAGAATCATGTTCAAGCGCTTCTTTTAAGGTGTCCTTTTGTTAGTTTAAATGATATATTTTTTAATGACTGATTGAGCTCTATCAATTAGTGCAAGATTAGTAATAATTAGTATAATACAATTTTAGTAAGAAAACCGTACTTTCCAACTGCTTTGAAACAAATTCAGTATTTCCTTATTAAAATAGAATGGTTAAATTTGAAAAGTCAGCCATCTCTACATTGATATCACGAAGTTATTGTGTTGTTCAATGAGGGTTTTCCACTAGACTTATAAAATCTGCTTTTTGTTGTTTACACTATTGAACGGCGGAAATGATATTTTTTGTAAGTAATATGAAATATATCTACTAGTTATATTGATCACGGCCACACATTATCATTGCGTAACGAGATGGCATTTGTTCCGCATTGCTCCTGCTTGTATCACTGCCGGGTTCAAACACCGACATTGAACGTTAAGACTTAAAAACATGACATGTTTATAGATTTTTAATTTGTTTTGACTAGATGATACTGGTCATTGAGAGTTGAAGGGCACTCAAATGATTTTTTAATAACTATAAGAAATAGTTATCAGCAAAAACTAAGCTATGTATAGCAATCACGACGCATCCGTAGTCGCTTTATTTCCTGAACATAATAACCTCACAACTTTAATTAACGACAAGAGAAAATAATAACTTAAATAAAATTTAATTACTTTTTCCCATTAAAAATCTGCGTCCACGATTTTTAAATGTTTCGCCAGAGTTTTATCCTATGAACATTTTACTGACTTACGTACTCCCATGTTTTTGTCTGTTATAGTTTCCTGACTTATGACAATGTTTTACGTACTAAAACTTTTCCACAAAAATATGCAATATAAAATACTGAAATATTCGAGGAAATTGCAAACATTGAAGGCCTAACAAAATGTTTTTTTAAGTTTGTTAAAAATGCACGTACATTTTTGCTGAAATAGGTAAAATTGCCTACAAATATATGTATTGTGAAAGACCTATCAAAAAAACTACAAGGAAAAAGAAGACTGATAATTTGGTAGGGATGACAGATTAAATTTTTTATTATTCACGCCGTTTTTTACATTTTTTATAATTTGGATATAGATGTCTTACTTAATACAGATACAGCAATAAAATTATTTCGTCGCTAAATTAGTGATAGTTTAAAAATAATATTTTTATCCTTATTCAGTGGTACCTAATGCTGATATGTTACTCGTAAGTACTTAGATATATCTATTAGGGTGAGGCCACACGAGCGTAATTTTGTGAGTTGTGAGCGGCAGAATTTCGGTTGCGTCATACATTGTGTCACGTGAGTGTCACGTGATGGCGCACATATTGTATGGCGCGGACCGAAATTCTGCCGCTCACGACTCACAAAATTACGCTCGTGTGGCCTCACACCCTTAGTGTCACATCATTTTTGCCCTAACAAGGATCAAACTGAATTGGTAATGAAATTCACCGTCTCAATGTATAAGGATTGTTTATTTAAATGTGTCTGGTTAGTTTCCTCAGTAAAGGTTGTTTTTTTTTAATGGCAATAAATAAGCAGCTTGTCTATAAATAGGAAAATTATTTTGATAACCTATTTATGTTCCTGTTTACGTTAAGATACATTTACCTACTTAATGGTAAACAAAATGAAACTTGATCGTTGTCCTTTAGTCGGTGTTTACTTAGAAATTAATCGTTACAATAATTGAGGAAAAAATATTTTATTGTTAAAAACAATTCAATTTAGTGTTTATGAAAGGTAAAGTTATTAGCTGGGGAAACAAATTTCGTGTTAAAGAACCGCAACTTTTGCGTTTATATCTATCGAGCCACTGAAACGCTGACAGCTATAAGCTGATTAAATGGGGTAACTGGGGCTTGTTTGTACTTTTACCTACGAATGCCATTGACATACTGAACACTCGCGTAAAGCGGTGCGTCATGGAACGAACAATCTCATGTGGAGTACGACAGACCTACCCTTGAACTTTCTGATAAACAAATGACTCGAACTTCTACTATTCAATGAACTGGCTTTCCCGACTATTATAGGTACGTTCCCGTTATCAGAATTAATAAAATTCCGTTTGCCCGTGTTTGGACTGGATTGGACTTTCCAAGTTGTTTATATTTTTAAAGGTATGAAGATACTTTTTCTATCCTATACCAATATCCTCGTAAGTCGTCGCGTACTTTATGAAGTAGGTACACATTTTTAATCAAATGAGGAATTTAGGCTTCTAGAAATATTTTCCAAAAACAAAACTGGGTAATCTCGGGTCGGTCTGTAACACGACGTCTGTTTAAAACAGTCAGGACTTATGAGGATATCCAACGACATGGACTCTGCATGTTCTGTGCCTCTTGTGATGTGATCTGATCATCAAGATTATTTTTTTTTGTATTTTAATAACAAAAACGTAGACCCGCTGTTTATGTCACTTAGCTATCTGTAAGCGCTAGGTAGGTATTACCCAATTCCAATGAATTGAAATCCCTATCTGTTCTTATCAGTTCTAAACAGGTTTGTCTGGTCGAATTTTGTTGAATCTAATGGAGCAATGTTACGAAATTAAGTAATTTTGTAAATCCAAATAAAAGACCCCATTGTTAACCACCATATTCCACAAAATCTCGTCAGTTTTTTTCAACTAGAATGTAGGTACATAGGTATATTTTTACTGTTTGTTTGTTTTACTGTACTTTTCAATAATTAATAGTTCCGGTCTGAAGTCAGTAATCAATCTTGTCATGGGACATTAGAGCATCGAACATACTGGGAACAATGTTCCAGCGTTTGTGCTAAACAAGTACTCGTGATTTCACGATAAATATCCGTGTTTTTAAAGTAACAAGTACTCGTAATTAATACCTAGCCGTTGCAATGGAGGGAATGAAGATAGTTCTCAGCCAGCGATGAGACGAAACATTATACATACAAGTAAGGTTGAAATCTGCATGCTGGTCACTGTTCCAATAGTAGCCATCTTTAATTTTATATCATTAGCAAAAGAAGTGACAGAACGGTTGGGCATTAGCATGTCAAACACTAAGGCATTTAACTTATTTTTCTCAAACATGCTTTGAAATGTATGCGTTTATGTCACGAAATGAAGCCATGAAGTTTGTTGTTTATGGCTCCCTACATTACTTCTTGGCCTAGGCCATAAAAGTAAGTATGAAAAACCATTATTGTCCGCTGCTGTAACTTTTGAAATTTGCTTACTAACATTAAACTGACAAAGGAAAAATTACATACAGCCAACTTACGACATTAAAAAAAATCTATCTTCTTTTATTTCTACAAAACCGCCTAAACTACTGGTGATGGATGGGTGGATGGATGGATGTATGGATGGATGTATGGATGTATGGATGGATGTATGGATGTACGGATGGATGTATGGATGGATGTATGGATAGATGGATGTATGGATGGATGTATGGATGGATGTATGGATGGATGGATGTATGGATGTATGAAAAGATGGATGGATGTATGGATGGATCTATGGATGGATGTATGGATGGATGTATGGGTGGATGTATGGGTGGATGTATGGATGGATGGATGGATGGATGGATGATGATGATGATGATGATGATGATGCATGTTTGAGAAAAGCTCTATACAATCCTCGGCCGGAAGAGGGATTGCTGGACTCGTTTTATACCCCAAATCTCGTCCATCAATCCCTTACTTCACGGCCTCTGCAGTAATGTACTATATCGTTTTATTTATTCTCAGGTAGCCTTTTTCCGGGAATTAATATTATACATTCAGAAGTTTGACTCCGAATGTACATTACGTCACTGTTATTTTATAAACAGTACCTAAACAGAATCAGAACGCTACAAACATAATTATCATAATGTTGCTACTAGTCCCGTCGTATGACGCACGTGTTCGTCCAATCTGTGCAAATATTTTACGGATAAACACAAAACGTTTCCAGTAATCAAGTGACCATGAACTGTGATGGCCTCCATGTCAGTTATTAAGCAATTGCCTGTCGCTCGTATTGCCGGGAACATAAACCATTCATACCTTGAAATAGATTTCAGTGACATGGTCACTCATCTAGGGTTACCCTCCGTCAGAAATCGTTCCAGTTTTCAGCTTTTCTTCTAAATATTATCATCATAATCATTATCGAAGTCGAAAGACGTCCACTGGTGAACATAGACCTCCCTCTAGGTCCACCAAAAAGACCGGCCCTGCGCCATTCGCATCTAACACGTTCCTGCTACCTTAACCAAGTCGGTCGCTCCATCTTGTCTAAACGTGGTGTTATTCAAATTTCACATAATCATCATCGTTTTTTCAGCCGTCGAACGTCCACTGCTGGAGCTCACTGATATCCAATCAGGTTGGAAGCGGCTAGTATCCACGGTGCACCTACGGTCTTTATTAAATTAATTAATGCAAAAAATATGTAAAAAATTAGGACTACCAAAAATAGCACGCACTTACCATTTAACGTTCCTATTAACCCAGTTTTTTTTTAAGTAACTAATCCTGTATTATGTACTAATACAATCTTTAATAAATACTATGTATAGTATGTGTGCGTACTCTTTCGTGCTAAAACGGCTGAACGGATTTGGATGGAATTTGGTATGCAAATTGTAACGTTGTACGTACATTTTTATTATTAAATGGTTTAAAAAATAGAATGAGTTCATTATTAACTCTTATCAATCACATTTTACAGTGTTTTATCTACAAAACTAGCACTATTTAGTCGTTAACACGCTGTACTCGATTTAATCTTATTTCGCTTGTCGCACATCACTACTGTGACGTCACGCGAACCGTTGTGAGGCGCCGGCGCCGGTCATTTCGCAGCGAGCTGCAAGCGACACACTCGATATCAGCGCAGAGGTGAACGTACGCTAACATCTCCGGTCTTACTACGTACTTCACGTAACCGGCCAATGTTTTCGTCCCTACACGTTAACCTGCGGAAATCTAGTTAAACTATAAATTTGTTCAGTGTATTCTTCAACCCCAATCTCGGGGTCCCAAGTACGGGTTGGCTCACTGGGGGCCTATCTCTTCCACCTTCTACTGCCACACTGCGGCCAGTACGTCGGCCGTTATTGGGTGTTCTACCCGACGCCCACGGATCAGCGCCCGACCATCTTCTGCGGCTTCAGTGCAGGGAAGTGCTTACTAGGAAGAATAATAGGAATCGTATTTTCCGTTAGACTTGCGTACTAGATTCGAACCACACCCTAAATTTAAATACCCACTTTTTTTTTTTAAAATTGTAATTTAATTATTTTTTTTTTGAGCTAGCCTACGGGCATATTAAATTGTTATTTTTGTTGCGTAATATTTTGTCTCATTTCTCCTCCTGGGGGGGGGGGGGTGGGACAAACCCTAACCACGCGGGACGCGACATTGGCGCCTTTTAACGTGGTTCTAGTACGCAAGTAAAATCTGGTTCCCATTATTCTTTTTGGTTGTAGTTAGTGTGTGTTTGTGGCTTATTTTTGTAAAACGTGTTATTTTTTACGCTTTTTTTGGTTTTTCGCAGCTACTAAAGTGTATTTACTAGCGTTTCTTGTTGAAATCGTGTTTTTTTTAATATATATTTTTTCTTTTTTTTCTTTGGGTGGTAGAACCTTGTGCCGGGTTCGTCCGGGTCGTTACCACCGTCTTACCCATTACTCCTGCCGCTAAGCAGCAGTGCTTTTATAGCGCTGATCGGTGTGGAGGGTAAGATAGCCGGTATATCTACAGGCACACGAGGCATTCCATCTTAGTCCTCGATTTTCGGTAACGCGTCGGCATTCCGTTGGGTGTTGCGGGTGTTCATGCATTCCACTTTAAATTTAACTTCAAATCGTCTACAATTTTCAACAAAAACCGTTGGTATTTAACCGCTTCCATTTTAAATTCCAAATTTATTTTTTTAATTTACATTCTACCCTCATTTTTTTTAAACTTAATAACGATCTTCTTTGGCTTATATTCATTTGTAACTTGATTCAACCTTTAAATTTTTTGTTCTTATTGAGCGGCAATACACATTAGTAGCAATTTTATTTTTTTTTGTTGCAACTAACTTGTTTTTTTATTTTTACTAATACAAAAGGAAAAAACCAGACGTTCTTATTAGATTATTATTGTAACAGAACGGAGAACGGTTTTTTTTTCCTCTTTTTTGTTTAGTAGGGTACTTGCGCCTGTAGTTGGTCACCACTTATTCCATTTTTAATTTTATAATTTTTTTTAATCATGTTTCCTATCAAGTATCTGTCTCTGCAGAAGTCGGAACTTGAATATGAGGTTCGGATTAGGGGCGCTACTGCTGCATCTTCTGTAGAAGAGTTGCGTAAACAAATAGTTAAATTAGCACCAGAGCTTCCGTCCGAGCACATATTAGAGTCCTCGATTGACGTTAGGGAAGATCTTAAAGGTTGTTTCGATGTACTTAAGAAAATTAAAATGAATTTGGATGCGACTGATCCTTCTTCACCTAATGTACCGTCACTTATGAGAACTCAAAATATGCTTAATCATTTATATAATAGAATCATGAGGATAGCGTGTAGCGGCGACATTAAGAAGGAATATGACGATGTAGTCAAGGCTCATAACCTGTATTCGCAAAAGCTAGCAACTCTCCAAGCTAAGGCACCTAGTACCTCTTTTAGCGCGGAGGGTGTTTCTGCAAGCGAGTCGCGGCCTATTGTACCTGATTTGCAAAACATTATTTCAGTGACGTGTGATAGGGGCTCAGCCGATTTATCTAAATTAAAATTTAATGGTAAAACTTGTGTTCGCTCTTTTATACAGCGTGTTAACGAATTTATAGAGGCTAGGAACACTCCTTCACATAAAATACTAAGTTTTGCGACTGAAATTTTTCAAGACGATGCGCTGCATTGGTATCGGTCTGTAAAGGATAGCGTAAGCTCTTGGTCAGAGTTAGCGGCTAGATTGAGGGAAGATTTTGATCAAACTGATTATGATTACCGGCTCAAAGCTGAAATACGGTCTCGTACACAAGGGGAACGCGAGAATATTACCATTTATCTCTCCATTATGAATGGAATGTTCTCGCGTCTATCCAAGACTGTACCGGAAGAAGAACAACTTGAAATTCTCCTTCACAATATCAGGCCTTGCTACGCTAGCACTTTGGCTTCTGCTTCTCAGATTGCATCCATTGACGCTTTGCGTTCACTGTGTCGTAATTACGAGGCTATACAGGCACGTCTTTCACAATTTCAGGAACCGCCTAGAGTTACATCGGATACACTTGCTCCTGAGTTTGCTTACTCAAAGGATGGCAACAGAAGTGCAAATAAAGTA
The DNA here is from genome assembly GCA_947563465.1 of Archips xylosteana. Taxonomy (NCBI): domain Eukaryota; kingdom Metazoa; phylum Arthropoda; class Insecta; order Lepidoptera; family Tortricidae; genus Archips; species Archips xylosteana. The sequence continues at coordinate 15,144,652 of OX387347.1, read as the reverse complement.
CAAAATAGCTCCTCTAGTAACTTCAGTAAACATAGCTATATACCAAATAGGTCTTTTAATAAATCTAACAATTTTAATAACTTAACTCAAAACATTTACAATAGACAACAGCAAAGTTATGTTCATGCGGTCAGTACCAATAATAATGTTCCATATTGCCCTAGATGTCGCTCTAATTCTCATCACATTCGACAGTGTCCTGCTCCCCGTGAAATACTTTGTTTTAAGTGTGGTATGAAGGACGTTAAATTTCCGGATTGCCCTGTTTGTAATAAGAAGCCAAAAAACTAGATGGGCGGAATTGTAGTAATTTTGACAAGCAAGATTGGGAAACTTGGCTTGAATTTATTACAAAATTTACCTCTACTTATAAAATTTCTACAATTCTGCAACGAAAACCTTCAACTGATCCTAGGCCCTATGTAGACGTTAAAATTAATAACATTGACGCCTGTGGTTTACTTGATTCCGGTGCTGCAGTTTCCATTTTAGGCAACAATAGTCACTTACTCTTTGCAGACTGCACTTTACATCAGGACAATCACATTAATATGGTAGCCGCTGGTGGTCAAAATCTCAAAGGTTTAGGATATATTAATTTGCCTATCTCGTTTAAGGGTCAATTTCATATAATCAAAACTTACGTAGTCCCTGAAGTTGAAACACCAATTATATTGGGCATTGATTTTTGGCGTGCTTTTCAAATTTGTCCTAAGTATTTAGATAGCATTACCATGTCAGGCACTTCTTTAGCAGAGGTTAAAGTGAACACTGATGAAACTTTCATTCACTCTTATGACAACCTTCTGGATTCGCAAAAGTCAATTGCAGACAATGTAATAGCTCAGTTTAAGTCTATCTCTACAGAGGAGAAAGGTCTAGGTAGAACCAATTTGATTTCCCATCATATCGATACTGGTGACGCGCAGCCTATCAGGCAACGTTACTACCGCATGTCTCCTGAGAAACAGCGAATTTTAGTAGAACAGGTAGACGAAATGCTTGCATTGGACGTAGTGGAACCTTGTGAAAGTGCTTGGTCTTCTCCGGTACTTATCGTTAGCAAAAAGAATGGGCAACCAAGGTTTTGTCTCGATAGTAGGAAGTTAAACGCAGTAACTAAGCGCGATGCGTACAATTTACCTTACGTAGCTGAAATATTAGATAACCTTCGCGATGCCAAATATTTATCTAGCATCGATTTATCCAAGGCTTTCTGGCAAATTCCCATTGCAATTGAGGACCGCGACAAGACCGCTTTCTACGTACCGGGCAGAGGCACCTTACGTTTTAAAACGACCGCTTTTGGGTTGACTAACGCACCTGCTACTCAACAGCGTTTGGTAGATTTGCTCTTTGCTGATATGGATTTCAAGACTTTCGCTTACCTTGATGACATTATTATCATCAGCTCGACGTTTGAAGAACACGTCTCTCGTCTTTTGTGCGTCTTAGATAAACTTAGAAAAGCTAATCTTACGGTGAATTTTGAGAAGTGCAAGTTCTTTCGTAGTCAACTTAAATACCTGGGATACATCGTTGATGCTCACGGTTTACGTACTGACCCTGAAAAAGTGGAAGCTATTATCAACTTTCCTACTCCTTCTACTCGTAAAGAGTTAAAACGGTTCCTTGGTACCGCTACCTGGTACCGACGTTTTGTCCCAAATTTCAGCACAGTTGCTGGTCCGCTTAACAAGTTGACTTCGAATGGCAAGAAATCCCCTCCTTTCCAGTGGTCGCCGGAGGCTGACGCGGCTTTTAATGCTTTAAAAGAGTGCTTGGTATCCGCACCAGTCCTCTCTTGCCCGGTGTATTCTGAGCCATTCGAAGTACACACGGACGCTAGCAACTATGGGGTGGGAGCCATGTTAACGCAGACCATGAATGGGAAAGAACATCCTATTGCGTATATGAGTCGTTCTCTTACCAGTGCCGAGAAAAATTACAGCATTACTGAACGCGAGACTCTTGCGGTGCTGACTGCTCTCGAACACTGGCGTTGTTATTTGGAAAACGGGAAGACTTTCACCGTTTACACTGATCATTCTGCTTTAAAATGGTTCCTTTCTCTTAATAATCCCACTGGTCGTCTCGCTCGCTGGGGCGTTCGTCTTTCATCCTTTAATTTTGAAATAAAGCATCGACGTGGTGTCGATAACGTTGTTCCTGATGCTCTTTCTCGTGCAGTTCCAGTCTCAGCCATCAGTACTGCCAATTCTGTTTTAAATACAGACGATACTTGGTACAAGAATATTTATAACGGCTGTCTCAACAATCCTAGTAACTATCCAAATTTCCAAATTAAAAATTATGCCTTATTTCGACTTTCTAAGTCTACGGGTAAAGCGCAATTAACTACAGAGTTTGCATGGAAGGAGGTAGTTCCTAGTAATTTTCGACAGAAAATAATTAAGGAGCACCACTCAGAGCCAACAGCAGGTCATTTGGGCATTTTCAAGACTTACAGGCGATTGTCATTAAACTATTACTGGCCTGGTATGCACCAAGATGTTGTGGAGTTCGTGGGCTCTTGTTCGATCTGTCAGTCATATAAGGCGCAAAATCACACTACATTGGGTCAAATGGGCCGTCCCAAGCAATGTTCGAGGCCATTCCAGATGATTTCAATTGATTTTGTAGGTCCTCTTCCTGTAACAAGAAAACAAAATAGCTACATGTTAGTTATAACATGCTGCTTCTCAAAATTCTGCCATATCTTCCCCTTACGCCGCGCAACGTCGGATTCCGTTGTTAAAATATTAGAAGATTCTATATTTTTAGTTCATGGCGTCCCGCAGACGATCTTTCTTGACAACGCCAGCTACTTTATTAGTTCTACTACTGATGCCCTCTTTCAAAAGTATAAGATACCTAACGTTTTCTTCACCCCGAAATACACACCACAAATTAACAGCGTTGAGCGCGCAAATAAAACGATCATTTCCTGTCTTTCTACGCTGGTTGGAAACGACCAGAGATCCTGGGACACCTTTGTTCCCAAGGTACAATTTGCCATTAACAACTCAGTCAACGAAGCAACCGGTTACACACCTTCATTTCTCGTGTACGGTAGAGAGTTGGTCTTGTGCGGATCTCATTATACCGATTCAGACCTAGGAGACGAAGTTTTGTTCTTACCGCGTGACTTGTACGCTGAAAACCTTGGTTGCCTGGCTTCTGTGTTCAACGATGTGCAGGCTTCATTATGGCAGGCACATGTAAAGAACACTGCACACTACAACTTACGTAGAAAACCGGCTGATTTTAACGTAGGCGACATAGTTCTCAAACGCACCTTTTCACTTAGTGACAAGGACAAATACTTTTCAAAAAAATTAGTCCCTAAATTCATTAAGTGTCGTATAGTTGAGAAACGTTCTCCTCTAGTATATGTTTTGGAAGACATGTCCGGCAAGAATTTAGGAGTTTGGCACATTAAAGATTTTAAACTTGCACATAATCTTAATTAGTCTAATTTCATGTCTTCTACGTCAAAACATTAGTGCATTACCTTACCAATTTTAACATCCTTGTGATAACTTGTAGACATCAGTGCGATATATCACTGGTGCCTATCTTATGAAAAGATGCGACAATAACTGTGTTGTATGTTGTTGCTGCTAGTTTGAATAACGAGTGAATGAAGATGAATGTAGATGATCGAATGTGAGTTTAAGGGTGTCACAAGTTTAGTTTTTGCACGGGTTTTCCTGTAGGTAAAACCCTTTCCGTGGCGAGGCGGGTAATGTAACGTTGTACGTACATTTTTATTATTAAATGGTTTAAAAAATAGAATGAGTTCATTATTAACTCTTATCAATCACATTTTACAGTGTTTTATCTACAAAACTAGCACTATTTAGTCGTTAACACGCTGTACTCGATTTAATCTTATTTCGCTTGTCGCACATCACTACTGTGACGTCACGCGAACCGTTGTGAGGCGCCGGCGCCGGTCATTTCGCAGCGAGCTGCAAGCGACACACTCGATATCAGCGCAGAGGTGAACGTACGCTAACATCTCCGGTCTTACTACGTACTTCACGTAACCGGCCAATGTTTTCGTCCCTACACGTTAACCTGCGGAAATCTAGTTAAACTATAAATTTGTTCAGTGTATTCTTCAACCCCAATCTCGGGGTCCCAAGTACGGGTTGGCTCACTGGGGGCCTATCTCTTCCACCTTCTACTGCCACACTGCGGCCAGTACGTCGGCCGTTATTGGGTGTTCTACCCGACGCCCACGGATCAGCGCCCGACCATCTTCTGCGGCTTCAGTGCAGGGAAGTGCTTACTAGGAAGAATAATAGGAATCGTATTTTCCGTTAGACTTGCGTACTAGATTCGAACCACACCCTAAATTTAAATACCCACTTTTTTTTTTTAAAATTGTAATTTAATTATTTTTTTTTTGAGCTAGCCTACGGGCATATTAAATTGTTATTTTTGTTGCGTAATATTTTGTCTCATTTCTCCTCCTGGGGGGGGGGGGTGGGACAAACCCTAACCACGCGGGACGCGACAAAATAGCTGGATATCTGGAGTACCTAACGTATAGGATATTCCCATAGGATCAGGATTTACACATCTTACCTTCTAATCATAGAGGCAAGAAATTTTGCGACTTAAATGAAGACTAAGTTAAAATTATTTTGAGAACTAGGTATAAGTAAAATCTGGAATTTCTATTCAACTTTTAACGACCGGATCTCAAGTTTTTGAGATCCCGGGTTCGATAATCGGTTGGGGCAGATCTTATGTATGAAAAAAAAACAAATGTTTATTTTTTAGTCTGGGGTTTTTATTATGTACCTATTCAAGTACGTAATATATCTATTTAATCCGTTTTCTAGTACGTTCAGCTGCAAAGAAATGGTACCCCCCCTGTAATGGCGGTAACCACATCGGGGGGTACCTTTTCTCTGCAGCTGACTGTACTTATACTATAACACAAGCATTGCTTCCTTTGGGACTAAGTCAATCGGTGCTAAGTATCCTTTGATATTTATGTTTATAATAGCTGCTGCCCGCGACTCCGTCTGCAGAGAATTCGTTTATCGCTATCCCGCGGGAACTATACAATTTTCCGTAATAAAAAGCATCCTATATGTTAATCCAGGTTATAAACTATCTGTGTGCCAAATTTCATCAGAATCCGTCAAACCGTTTTAGCGAGAAAGACTAATAAACATTCAGACATCCATCCATACAAACTTTCGCGTTTATGGTAAGATTAGTAAGATGACTGTCAGATTTAATACTTTACGCCAACGAACCTGCGGGTAAAAGCTATCATCTAAAATTCTGGCTCTTTGTGAGGACTTATCAGTTTTCGAAACACTAACCCTACCATCTAGCTTCCTAGCCCATGTGAATCGACATTGTTGCATTACATTGGTTAACAACCAATTAGTTCTAGCGCGCAGCAGATGGCCCATCAACTACATTGTAGCCCGTTTGAAGCGTTCGATGATGAATGACAAATCTTAAGTGAAACATCTAATATAACCTCACGTCGCACTTAGTACTCGTATTGTTCCAGTAAATACCAACAGTATCATTAAGTATCGTATTGTAAACGTCAACAGTGACTATAGTTATTCAGAAGGCGACCAACCCCATTGCATATTTTCAGAAAACCCATTAAAAACTAATGCCATTAAAAACTAGTATTTTTTTACATATTTTGGTGAAACCTACTAATTTTTAAGACATTATTTCACTGAGTAGTTAATAAAAGTAAGTAGTTAATTTAAGTTTAAAGCGACTATCTGCTAATATGTATGTTCATGTTAATAATTTATGTTATTATACATAACTATTCCTTTTCTTAAAAATAAAATAAATCAAACACTATAATTCAGTGTAGTAACTTATTTATTACTACTAAACGTCTCAAGCAAAATCTTTTTGTATAAAATAAACAATAAGACTACTAAGTAGAATGTGTTTTTTTTTTGAAAAAAAAAATTGTATAAGGCGAACAAGGTAATTTTCCTCGTCATCACTCATCACATAGCTATTTTCATAAAAAAAAATATGCCGTATCGTAATAAGCTTAAGTCGACTACATTATGGTCTTTTATTGATTTTCGATTGGAAGCAGGCTCAAAATTATTGAATTTTGTAGAAAATGGTGAATCCCACAAAAACATTTCATGTTACTTAAATGTTGCCAAGACGAGACCATGTAGCTCGCACTGTCAAAAAGTAATCAGATCTCTTGTAGAGCCAAGTTTCTAACCCTACGTGCCCAGCTCTAAGTAAATCTATAAGCCCTAATTTTACACTAATTAATCTCGTAGGCGTGCAAACCGTGGACTAAACTAGCGAGTCGGCCGCACGAACCTTTTGCAATTCGGCATAATGGGCTTGAACTTAAAAATCTATTCAATCTTTTAATCTCTTTCCGTGCGGCCGACTCACCAGTTTAGTCCACGGTTTGCACGCCTACGAGATTAATTAATGTAAAATTAGGGCTTATAGATTTAGAGCTGGGCACGTAGGGTTAGAAACTTAGCTCTACAAGAGATCTGATTAATTACTTTTTGACAGTGCGAGCTACATGGTCTCGTCTTGGCAACATTTAACAAGAAATGTTTTTGTGGTATTTCATTTCTTTTTGGTAGGGGATGATTTACTAAAAATCCTGAAATACATATCTTATTATTTAAAACAAGGATAACAAGGACCCTCTATATCAATTTTCAGACCTCTAGCTTCAAAATTTGCGGAAGTCTCATACAAGCTTTCACCCCCTAGTTTAAGGGGTTGGGGGGGGGGGGGAGGGTAAAAGTTTCAAGTTTTAAGATTTTTTCGTTGTTTGTATACTATTACTAGCTTACATACCAAATTTCAGCTTTCTAGGACTTCAGGAAGTACCTTAAGAATTTTGATGATCAGTGAGTGAGTGAATCAGTGACGAAATCGGGGGTTTTTAGACATTGATAAAATCTAAAGTATAATAGCTATGAAATTCAAACTTTGTATGTTTTATGTTTGTACTAGTGTTATTATATTTTGAAATTTTCAACTATTTAACATCATCCAAAGCAAAGTTATAAAAGAGTTCAAAAAAACGACGAAACGTTTCGAGAAAAGGTAGGTAGTGCCCTTGCGCTCCGCTTAGCTCGTCTTGGCGGGGGCACTCCCGTGCCCCCAGATTACTTACTTAAAAAATCTATATTTGCATAAAAACTGCTTAATACATTGCATTTTACTACATTCTACCAAATTAGGTTATTCATTTCAAATAAAATATAGATTATTTAAAAAAAACCTAAAAACGGTTATGAAACCGGATTTTTATTATTGGTCTCCTTTTACAGAGCTATGGTCCTGCAGGTTGACCGCACAGAACTAATAGGCAATTAAGAAGAATAGAAACGTCAAGCGAGCTAAGAGCGCGAGGCGCCTGCAAAAAGCCATTATGTGGTCGACCAAGAAATTTATTTAGAACCTTAATTCAATAACAATTATGTAGTCGAATTCACCAATACCTGCACAGGCAACCGTTCATCTTACTTAATTCTAAATAACGATTCCTGATGGTTTTCATTTCCACCCGAATTGGAAAACCTCGGATCGGAAAAACGTCCCGCTATAAATGTGCAATGTAATAAATACTTACATCGCTTAGGGATTCTTCGGAATTCTTTGACTCGGGAATAAATATATTTGATATACCTACGTGTTAACCGAGTTCGTTGACTGGCTAACGCTACGTATAAAGTTTAGCAATAAGGCAATACTCATTAGCCCACAACTTTCCTGGCGGAAAATTTATTAGGTAACAAATAAATGAATAACATTGCGACAGAATATCGGAAGTAAGAAATTTTGTAGACAGAAAACTACTATTGATTTATGTATAACTCTAACTTGACTGCAAATTATTACGTAATCATTACGAGAATTTAAGTTATGGGAGCTTGTATTTCAAAGCGGGGCAAAATATAAATTAAATGTAAATCAAAAGGAGTTCAACGACCTGGGAGTGTAATTCCATTCCCGGTTACTGTAACTTTGTTACTTATTCACTAACGAGAATTTCCCCCTGTGCGTCATAGAATAACATGAGCGTCAGCTCGCTGCTCAAGTATCACTCGCCATTTTTCCCTGCCATAAAGTGAATCCGTTTTGGTATGATAATGACAGCTCTTTGGCTACGAAATACTTATGAGTAAGATTGAGTCATGTAATTATTTTCTTGAGAATGAAAACGTGCTAAAACATGTTCGGGCAAAGGTAAAATGAAGCATATGTACGACAGCTGCTTTTAGGTATTATTATTTTTTATAAATGTTAGCGTGAGCCAATATTTTATCGGAAAATTACAATTATTTATCATGGCAGCACTGGGAGTTTTGACAGGCGACATTCGAGTGTTGGCCACGGAGAGGGTAACAGTGTTTTTCGTGATCGTTTTTGTACTTGATTTATAAAAATTATACTGGAGTTATTCAACTGGCGCTGGTTTTACTAGTTCTCCTGTTAAGGTACTGAATATTCTAATAAGTCAGAAGTGACAACGAAGGAGCGCTCACTGGTATGTACATTCTTTTGTTTTATTTCATTGTATTCGCACGATCAATTCTGAACTTGCATCAAACAAAAGCAGTCACTATAATACCTAAGGCCAACATGCACGGTACAAAGTTAAAAGGTAATAATAATAAAAATAATTAAATCAGTAACCCGGGGTTGAGTTTGATAGTTCCATACATTTTGGTACAAGGTAACCCCGGGCTAGCATCTAACACCGGCTTAAGTTGTTAACTTTGATCCGTGCAAGTGGCCCTAAATAAAAGGCGCAAAACAAAACACGCATAAGTTATTGAACGTACTGCTGCGGTTCGATGTTTAAGAAACGGCAATCAAAAAATGTTTCACCGTTATCAAATTCAATGACATACCTACTACTTACCCACAATCAAAAAATGACACAATTCAAACGAAATCTCATACTACAGTAGATTTCATTTATTACTACCATTTGGGTGTAGCGACAAGTTTTAATGAATCATTTGTAACAAATTCCTAGAAATCCCATGCAGATATTGCGACTGGAGTCGGCCGCCAAAGAAACAGAGCTTTCTTATCTTTTGTTTACATCCACACAGACCGTTCTTGTGCTTGAAATAATAGAATGAAACAATGATATATTGATAAACATTTTGAGCAACTTTATTGATGAAAAATGAAATGAAACGAAATTCTTTATTGTTTTTGCCTTTTGCATTAAGTACTCATTTGATTACTTATATGTTTTATTTTTTAAGTACTTACGAATAAACTTACTAAATCAAATAATAACTTATTTAAAGTATTTATACTTAATTTCATTCAATATTATTTAAAAGGTGACCCCAGTACTTAAAGAAACGTTCGTTACCTTTGTATGATATGCTCTTTATCTGCGGCATTCGTCAATTTCTACGATATAGATTTTAGATGATAATTAGGTATTATGTACCTACTGTTGTTGATATGATTATTGTCGTGTGTTCTACACGACTTACTTACTTTACTTAGACTTTAAAAATAATGATCGCATTTAGGTACGTACTGCACCTACGACGACCATGCGTATTTTATTTCTACCTACTTTATAAAAATAAAATATTATTTTTCCTGTCCCTTAATATTCCTTCCTACTGAATAAATGAATACTAAACTTGATTTGTATACTTGACTAGCTTCGTTTTTAATTGCGAAGAGCGTACCTACTTGTTTACCTAATACTACTCCATCATGTCTGATTCGGAGCGTAGCGCTTACACTCCTTCTGTCGCCGATTACTCGGACAGAAGAAAAAGAAAGAGATTACCCTCACAAGATGTTCGGAGTCGATCACATGACGCGCGCGGAAGACCTGGGTCTAGGCTTAGATCTCGTGATAGGAAAGCAACGCGGAAATACGAGCGTTATCGCTCACGAACAGTACATCGCAATAAGCGCCGCCGCGTCGGAAGAAGTCGATCTCGGTCCAAACGCATACGTCGTTCTCGTAAAACACGAGGCAATAAAACAAGAACCTCGAGCTCTAGTGACTCGACGCGGAATCGTAGTGGCACCACAATAAGCTCGACAACGACAAGCAGTAGCTCATTATCTACGTCTTCTACATCTAGAACGAGCCGCTTAAGGTCTAGATCGTGGACTACGAAACGTCGAAATCGAAAAGTATCACGCGGTAAATACAGGTATCCCAAAAATCCTATGGACCGTTTTATAGATGCCATTAGTAGCCATGGGCGTAACACTTTTGTAGGAGCTCATGACGTGATACCGAAATTTGACCCTAGCCAGCGAACTCAGACAACCAAAGCATGGCTTAAAAAAATCAACGAAACTGCAAGCATTTATGGATGGAGTGATAAGCAGACAACTTTTCATGCCCTACCAAAATTAACCGGACTAGCGCGCCAATGGTATGAAGGGTTATCATCCGTCAATTTCACTTGGAAGAAATGGCAGCGTAAGCTATTACAAAACTTCCCAGATGATCGGAATTATGCTGATAGGCTTAAAGAAATGTTAGCAAGAAGAAGTCGTAGAGATGAAACTCTCGAAGAATATTTTTATGATAAAATCAAACTTGTGAGTCACTGTAACATAAAAGGTAAAGACGCTGTCGACTGCGTCATTGAGGGTATATTTGATCACAATGTCAGATTAAATGCACAAGGGGTTAATTTCGAAAAACCAAGCAAACTTCTAAGATACCTCCGAAGTATTACCGGAAAGAATCCGAATATGGATGTCAAGAAACCAAACGCAATGATAAAAGTCCCAGCAAACAAAAATATTGATCTCGGCAAGAATAATAAAATCAGCAGTGCTACAACTCGCATATGCTACAACTGTTCCGAACCAGGACACACTGCTCCGAAATGCCGCAAGGAACCCCAGAAATGCACTAAATGTACCCGAATAGGTCATATGGCAGCATACTGTAGACGGGATACAAATGCTAACTCGAGATCAGGGACGAGCGTGGAAAATACTCGTACAAACGAAACTTTAGTGTCTAAAGTACAGCGTATAATCGCCCGAAAGGAATCGGGAGACATTTATAACAAAATTGTTAAAATAAATGATCAGAAAAAGACTGCCTTTGTGGATTTCGGAAGCCAATGCACAATCATTAAATGGAGTGTAGCGCAAGAATTGCATTTACAAATAGACGATAAGGACTTGCCTCTTATTAAAGGATTTGCATTTGGATCCCTAGAACCTATGGGGAAAGTTTCAATAGATTTAGCTTTGGATTTTATAAAGGCAAAAATAGATGCTTTCGTTGTTCCTGACAAATTTCTTAGTTCGGATTTACTCGTGGGCCAAAATGTCACAGAGATGTCAGATGTTACGGTTTACAAGACAAGTTCCTGCCTCATTCTCCACTCCGATACAACGGAATTAGATAAAATATTAATCTACAACATGGAAGACGTGACCTTAAAAGCTATGCAAGTTATCCAAATACGATGTAATACTGATTATACGGGACCTATATACATACCGGGAAACACGTCATTTAAAGAAGGAGAAGAAATCATGATTCTGCCTGGCCTCTACTTCATCGAAAATAGAACGGGATACATACCTGTTATAACTCTGTCAAGTCAAGACGTTAAGTTAAAGAAAGATAGACTTTTAGCACGCGCACGAATGGTACCTATAGAAGCGGAGTCGATTATGATAAAACCACCTGTTGAATTCGAGGTAAGAAAAACGACTTTAAACGACTTTGAAGTTAACAATGACAAAAAGACTAATACGGTTATTACTATAGATATGCTAAATTTAGGTGAAGATTTAACTCAGGAATATAAAAAACAACTATTGTGCCTACTGAATGAGTTTAGAGACTGTTTTGCATTAAGTCTAGATGAATTAGGGATAACTCATATAACAGAGATGCATATAGACTTAGAGGACAGTACCCCAATTTCTTATAAGCCCTACCGGCTACCCTTTAGTGAAAGGCTTATCGTTAGGGACATTATTGACGAGTTGCTGGAGTCAAAGATTGTTCAGGAATCTAATTCACCTTACGCGAGCCCGATAGTTCTGGTCAAAAAGAAAAATGGTGAACATCGTCTTTGTGTGGACTATCGGGCCTTGAATAAGAAAACCGTGAAGAACTCCTACCCAATGCCGGTTATTGACGACCAATTAGATCGTCTCAGTGGTAAAGTGTACTTCACCAGCCTCGACCTGAAGTCTGGCTATTACCAAATACCTATGGCTGAGAAATCTAAACACTTGACTGCTTTCGTGACACCTGACGGGCATTACGAGTATACCCGGATGCCTTTTGGTCTCGTCAATGCCCCGGCAGTGTTCCAACATATGGTCAATAAGGCGTTAGGGAAGGATCGGTACAATTTAGCTATTCCGTACATGGACGATCTTTTATCCCCGGCCTCATCCGTTGACGAGGGGTTGACAAAACTGCGTAAAATTCTGATTTCTCTACGGAACGCCGGCTTAACACTAAATTTAACGAAGTGCTTTTTCTTTGCAAAAACATTAGATTATTTGGGATATGAAGTCTCCAATGACGGGTTAAGACCCGGCAGTAAGAAAATAGAAGCAGTTTCGAAATTTCCCACACCAACCAACATACATCAAATAAGACAATTTGTTGGACTGGCTAGTTTTTTCCGCAGGTTTATTGCCGGATTCGCCAAAATTGCAAAACCGTTAACTGTCCTTACTAAATCTAATGTACCTTGGGAATGGGGGCAAGGGCAAGAGACAGCATTCCAGACTTTAAAAGCTAAATTAGTAGAGCGGCCGATTTTGGCCCTGTATGACCCAAAATTCTATACTGAAGTTCACTGTGACGCTAGTAAGTTAGGCGTAGGGGGTATGTTACTGCAGCGGCCCGATGAGAAATCTCCATTGAAAGCCGTTGCGTACTATAGTAAACAGACGACTAAGGAGGAAGAACATCTACATTCGTATGAACTGGAAACCCTGGCTGTAGTTCTTTCACTAAAGAAATTCCGGACTTATCTCATAGGGATTCCATTCAAAGTGTACACTGATTGCAACGCCCTTAGGACTACTCTTACAAAGAGAGATTTAGTACCCCGCATTGCTCGATGGTGGCTGCTATTGCAGGAGTACAACTTTACCATTGAGCATAGACCGGGAGATCATATGCGGCATGTCGACGCTTTGAGCAGAAACCCTATTCAGGGCGACAGCATTGGAGATTTAAGCGAATCACGAGAATATGAAATTATGAATGTTACCACCACTGAATGGCTTCATACAGTTCAGATGACAGATTCTAAACTGAAATTAGTGAAGAATATTTTGGATACTGATAGTAAAGAAATAAGGGATATAGTGGATAATTATACTCTGAAAGATAATAAGATATATAGAAAAATAGGTGATGATCTAAAATGGGTCGTACCGAATGGTGCAAGATGGCGAATATGTCAAATTTGCCACGACGAGGCGGGCCATTTTTCGGTAGACAAAACGCTTAGTAAAATGAAGAACGATTATTGGTTCCCAAAAATGAGCAGATTTGTACGGAAATATGTCTCGGCGTGCCTTAGTTGTGCATACAATAAAGGATCGACATCTAAGAGCAGTGGTTATTTGCATCCGATACCTAAGGGAAACGTCCCATTTCACACATTACATATGGACCATCTGGGGCCGTTCATACGAAGCAAGCAGGGTAATTCATACATATTAGGAGTCATTGATGGGTTTAGCAAGTTTATTTTTATTAGGGCCGTTAAAAACTTAAAGAGCAAAATGACTATTAGAATATTGACTGACATTTTTAGCACGGTTGGTAGTCCAAAAATTATAATATCCGACAGAGGAACTAGCTTTACCTCGTCGTCCTTTAAGAACTTTGTTAAGTCTATTGGCTCTAAGCATATCCTTAATGCTGTCGCGACGCCTAGGGCCAATGGCCAAATTGAAAGGTACAATCGTACAATTTTAGAATCTTTAGCGGCATCGAATCATGGTCTTGACGAGCGCGACTGGGACTTGCACCTTAATAAAGTGCAATGGAGTTTAAATAATACTGTAAATAAGAGTACCGGTACTACTCCATCAGAAATTGTTTTCGGACGAAGGACAACCAACCCAAACGAAGGGCCTGTTTTGAATTCCATCCAGGAATCAATTGACCAGACAAATAAAGAAACCAGCTCTCAATTAAATAATGAGGTGAATGTCAGTGACCTTGACGTAACGCGTGATAAAATACGCAGTTTGGCTATGGAGAATACGGAGAAGAACCAACGTGCGATGAAAACTCGCTACGATAATAATAGAGCACCTACAATTTTTTTTAACCAGGGTGATTTAGTTATGATCCCAAATAACCACGTTCCTGCCAATGGTAAGAGTAAAAAGTTATGCCCGAAGTTTCGAGGACCATTTCGGATAACTGCCGTCCTCAAGAATGATCGCTATGAAGTTTCTACAGTTGAAGGTCACGCCAAACGTAAATACAAAAGTGTCTATCCAGCCGAATCTTTGAAAAAATGGATTACCTTCTCTACGTCTGACAAGAGTGACCGCGAAGACAATTATGACAATACTAATGACTCTAGCGACAGTACTGATGATGATCATAACCAAGTTAATAGTGAAAATAAACAGTTTCGATTATTGTCCCGATTAATACTCCTTCCTCTCGTCTCTTAAGCAGGCTGGACAATATCATTAATGTCCTGACATTCCACATCCTATTAGTAATTATTTCAGGTTTTACAAGAAGGCTAAACACTACCAATCACAAGAGCTGTTGCCAATATAATACAATTAAGGGAGTAATCTCGTGTAAGTATATGATTCACGTTTTATGCAGTGCTTACTATATACTGAAATATGCCGTTGCATGCGGTGCTTAGTATTAACTATCACTGAAATATGCTGCTCCCTGCGGTGATCAGTATTACTCAACTGTTACTGAAATATGCTGCTTGATGCAGTGCTCAATATTAACACTTAACTATCACTGAAATATGCTGCTCCCTGCGGTGATCAATATTGCTTAACTGTTACTGAAATATGCTGCTTGATGCAGTGCTCAATATTAACAATTGTAACTATCACTGAAATATGCTGCTCTCTGCGGTGATCAGTATTACTCAGCTGTTACTGAAATATGCTGCTGACTGCAGTGCTCAGTATTAACTGTCACTGAAACATGCTGCCTACTGCGGTGCTCAGTATGAAATATTACTGAAATATGCTGCTGACTGCAGTGCTCAGTACCTCCTTACATTGTTATTGTTTATGTACCCACCGTTAATTACGGTGTATGATATCACTGACAAAGTCATAATTAATTTATTAATTCAAACTCAGTCATAATTGACTTATTGAAATATTTGACATAATTAATTTATTAATTCAAAATCATACAAGCTTACGGTACCTAACACCAAAACGCTAATAAGTTTTGTCACAATAGAAATATACGAAAATATAAACTTATAATCTATTAATTTAATTTCTTAAAACATAATGCCAAGTAAAAGTAATACATGTTCCATAACACCACAGCAGGTGTTTAGTCCTAACAATACCATTAAATAACATGTTTTATTTTATGTTGACGTGGTAAATGAAACCTTGTTATATACTTAATGAGTTATTAATATATGCTGTATTTTCACAGGTATCCCAGACCGCAAGCAGTACCAGCTCGTGAGAGGTCGAGTGATAGCTTGAACATTCTTAAGAAAACCATCGCACTTATCTATAACGTAAAATAAATAAATAAAATTGTACTCTATATGTAATTCGATAGATAGGTATCATCAGTAGAAGTAGGACAAACATCGTCATTATACAAGTTATAAATTGTTAAATAAGTATAGATACTTAGGAATACACTGAACCGTGTATTTTTTTTTTCTCTGATTTGTCACAATTAAATTTGTAATTTTTTTTTTTTTTTTTTTTTTTTTTTTTTTTTTTTCTATTTTTGTATAGAGACATACAACTCTCGAATGGCCGATCCGGAATAGGGTCATTCCATTAACAGGACGGCCGTCTGTTAGCGTGAGCCAATATTTTATCGGAAAATTACAATTATTTATCATGGCAGCACTGGGAGTTTTGACAGGCGACATTCGAGTGTTGGCCACGGAGAGGGTAACAGTGTTTTTCGTGATCGTTTTTGTACTTGATTTATAAAAATTATACTGGAGTTATTCAACTGGCGCTGGTTTTACTAGTTCTCCTGTTAAGGTACTGAATATTCTAATATAAATTAAGTTTTATTTTATCTTTAACTGTTGGGCACTACTGGGCAGACGGCCAATCGTCTGCGTTGCGCAGATCATTTATATGATCTTAAGTTAGTTTTAAGGTTATCCTTAAAACTAACTTAAGAGGGTTTATACCTGCTGAGCTGGCAACGTTGCATTTTTGTTAGTTTTTCTCGATTATTCCATAAAAATTGAATGAAAATTAAAAATGTTTTGTATACAAATTGTTCTAATATATAAGTTAATGTGTCTACTGCAATAATAATTCGTGATAGACTTTTATTTTCTTTAAAAACGAACAAATTATTACCTAACGGTTTTTAAAGAAAATAAAAGTCTTATCACGAATTATTATTGCAGTAGACAAATTAACTTATATATTAGAACAATTTGTATACAAAACATTTTTAATTTTCATTCAATTTTTATGGAATAATCGAGAAAAACTATCAAAAATGCAACGTTGCCAGCTCAGCAGGTATAAACCCTCTTAAACTATCACTTACGTGAAATTGTGCGACACACACGCACACTTAGCACATCAGAATGCTCCCACTTCTTCCACACACGCCCGGACTCTACACAAACCGCGGCACCGTGTGAAGGATTCTCGTCCATATTGCCCGAGATTATACCAAATTCTACCAAATTGCTCGAGAAATCAAAAAACCACCACTGTCCAAGTGACAGCTGTCTCACACTTCTTTTTTTTTGACGATGCGCGTTCCGATACACGGTTTTTGGGTCCGAACAATAACTTTAACTAAAGAAGGTGTCCTCTTAAACGCTAAGTCTACAGCAGACTTTTTAACAACTGTCTTTATCTGCTTTAAATGGGCGCCCGGTAAAATACATTTAAAAAGTGGTAAAAAAGTGTGTGCTACAAAACTACAAATCAAATTAAATTTTTGACTAGTTGACAAAATTTATCAGAGCTTCTACTATTCTCCTATTCCCAATTTAACACAATCTTTCACCACCTTGTAACGTAAAAGGAAAGCTGAACGCAGCAATTTTGTAAATACCCTTCACTATGAAATTTATATTATTAAAGTCCAAAACATGCATAGTTACATTATGCTCATTTTTATTGGTTAAAGTGCCAGGTCTTAATTTTACACTAATCGTTAAGACAAATTCAATGCTGGATACAACAATAGTTTGGAAGTAAAACTAACGTACACAATTCGTAACACCCTCTTTTTTGCTGTCATCAACTAAATATAAGTATAAATCTTCCCAGCCATTACATTAAATTTGAACCTTAATACTATGACGATACCGTTTATTTTGAAAGATAAGGGCTCGAAGCGAAAAATTTACCTGGGAAGATTTATACTATAATTGTATACCCTTGGTGACCTGTAACATTGGAACATTATTATTATGTAATCATAATGTAGGTACTCGCAAGAAAATGTTTACGTTGCTGATTCTTCATCTTTAAATAGTATGTAACTCTTTGTAAGTAATTGTTATTCAGCACGACACGCTACTCGTTTCATGATAATAAACTAATGGCAATGTCACCCTCGTTTTACTTCAAGGAGATAATTATTTTTATATATTACTAGCTGTTGCCCCCGACTCCGTCTGCGAAGAATAAAAAATAGCCTACGACTTATTCTCAGACCTATCGAATACAGACAAAAAGGTTTCATAAAAATCGGTCAAGCCGTTTCGGAGGAGTTCGATAACAAACACCGTGACACGAGATTTTTATATATTAGAATATTAGAAGATGAAGATGTAGGTAGACTGTATAGTTCAGCTGGCAATTTTTGTAGTAGTAACAGCTTCCGGGGTATCCAAAACCGATTTTTATTTTACGGAAATTCTGTTATTTCGGTTTTCTCCACACAATAAAAACTGGTATTGTGTGTCCCGATTTTGAATAGACAAAAAAACTGCAACAGACAACAGAAATTGTGCAGCTTCTTAATTACTTAATAAATAAGTCTTCCCGAAGCGCTGATTCTAAAACCTTAACTAGCAGAGAGGTAGATTCGGAAGGACACAATCCATTACAAACTGACAAGAATACTAAATAAAGAGATCAGCAAGAATTAGGATAGAATAGTAAAATCTTACTAATATTATAAACGGGAAAATTTTGTATTGATGGAGGATGTACGGATGTGTGTACTCTATCACACTAAAACTGTTTATCGGATTGTGATGAAATTTGGCATTTATAACCCTTTATTTATTCATTTGTACAGTGGAATAATTAGACACTGGTCATCTCATCATTTAAGTTTAAGTACTAACATAGTTTTTTAAGTTGTAATACTAATAATTTATGGATTTTAATAGTCTGAAATAAATGCATTTTATTTTATTTTTTTTATTTTTAAAATGGCATTGTTCCCGCGGGATAACGGTCAACGAATTCTTCGCAAATTTAGCCGCGGGCAACAGCTAGTAAACACTAAATTAAGGCAAAATTTTGAGTTTGGCTTTCCGGCAAACAAATCAATATTAAGATTATGGAGGGTTAGAGACATCGCGCGCGTATTAATATTTATTGGCGAGCTTCTAGAGGTAACGCCACCAGAGTTGAGGCCACGCACACAACCACATCACTTGTAATGACAGCGGGATTTTGACGTTGTGTTGTCGTTAAACGTCAACACAACGTCAAAATCCCGCTGTCATTACATGAGATGTGGTTGTGTGCGTGACCTCAACTCTGGTGGCGTTACCTATACCTGCCACTTTTTTTTAGTGTTCACTAAATATTATTTCCGAATAGGAAATATACTTAGGTTCGCTTTATGTCCTTTGACATGTTAAAGGCCACGACCATGCCAAATTGCACAAAATATCACTAAGGAACAAACATTAAACTAACAAACACATTTTACATTTGTAATATTAGTAAGGTTTAACAGTGGGTATGTTGTCACCGTAATGAAATGACCGTAAAATCACCTAAACTCTGTCTGTATGCACAGTAAAAAGTTTTTTGCAGTTCTTGCGGTTGCGTGAATGAGGAAAATGACTAATTACGCAAATGTGTACTTTTAATACGGCCTTGTTAGTTATCTTCTAAGATACTATTGGAGCAATGCCCTCTTGACATTCTATTTGATTGGCATAACATTATCGCTTACAGTAATTTTCTGAAGATTAAATTGTGCCCTGACGTAAATAAGATTTAAATTGATACCCTACATTAGTACCTATTCAAAATTTCTAAGTGTGAAAGTGGGTTTGTCCGTTTTTATGTTTACATATTACTTATATCTGTTTCAATTTGTATAAATTTGCTAACGCCCAAGGCACGCGGCGGTCACGACGTACAAATACGCGTTCTTGAATCTACACAAGCACGACGACGTCTGTACACGCGTACGCCTACATACATCGCGCGCGCACTCTTCTGGATTCCGGCGGGGTCCGGCAATCTGCGCCTTGAGGGGTGGGGTAACTCGAATCGGTGCGGGGCGGAGCGTGTCCATTCTGTACGTTAGTACTATTATATATTCTGTGCCCAAGGTTCTCTCCTGTGAACAATCTGCTCTACATAAATAAAAATCAATTGCAGAAAATGTATGTACGCGCATAACTTCAGAACAGGCTGCATCTATTATTCGCTCGACTCTTTTTTTTTGTTGTATTAGTAGGTAACTATTCAAAGAAGGTTTGTATGATTTTTTTTTATCAGTAGTGCGAAGCCAAAGCGGGCAGCTAGTATAATACATAATAAAAAGGTAAACTTAATTATTATTTTGTTTGTGCATTGGTTTGTTTGTTTTTATGCAGGGGTAAATTCTGCAACGATTTTAAAAATGTATTCACACGTTGAAACTAAACTCCTTCACTCCTATGTTAATGTAGTCTAAGTAATTATTATCGTGGCGATGTCCAAAGTACCCACATGACGCAGACGAAGTTCTGTGCAACAGCTAATATATGAATAATCTAATATATAAAAATCTCGTGTCACGGTGTTTGTTATCGAACTCCTCCGAAACGGCTTGACCGATTTTTATGAAACTTTTTGTCCTCATTCGGCAGGTCTGAGAAAAGGTCGTAGGCTATTTTTTATACCTACTCCTATTCTTCGCGGACGGAGTCACGGGACACAGCTAGTATAAAAATATATAAAAATATATACTCCAGCGCAGATAAAGTATTGGTTTACACCAATGCACAAACAATTAATACAACCAGTATTAAACCAGCCAACCAACCAGCCAACCAGCCTTAATTTTGAATCATTATTATACTTTTTCGCTTAAATGATAATGATACGCCTCGAGTGCATTTGTGTACATTATATTATAAGTAAATTTTATCGCTAGGTTTATCTGGAGGTGACCTATCGAAAATATCGTAAAGGTGCCCGCTGATTTTTTACATCGGTCGTGCGATGCGGGCATCAAGTGGCTGCCGTCATCCATAAAAATACATATAAAAATTATTATCATAATTCCAGGATATTCGACGATCATCTTTTATTTCGTAATAGCTATTTTTTGTTTAATATAAGTATTGTAGGTATGATTAAATTAATCCCATGTCATCGTTGAATACGCTTTGTTGTGTTTATCGTAGACACATTACAGTTCCGTCTATTCTATAGCACCTTTAGTCTTAGTAGGGAAGAGTGGTCTGGTCACCCTAAGATAGTCGTTGGTATCGTCGTTGTTGTCGCTGTCGTCGTAAATCATATAATTTCAATAAATTCGTATTCTTCAGTTTGTTATCGATAGTCCTTATCGGCATGATCCGTTAATTTTTGCAACGCAGTAGATTGGTTTACATATGGAGGCTATCAGTTGACCTCTATTAGAGAATGTAGTGCGTTGTTACTAAAATTATTATGACGTCACCCCGATTTCGTACAAGAATTAGATCTAAGTATATATTATTTCTAAAATATTATATAATTTAAAAAAAACGCTCTAAAATTTTTGCTATCACTTTATTCCGTATGTGACTATTATGTAACATCCTATAATATCGATCTCTTAACATACATAAAAAATGCTAAGTACAAAAATTACCGCAAAGCGTTTTTCATTTTATTTATCGATGCCGTGTTGTATAATTTTAATTCCAAACCATCTCAAACCGGCCACAGTATTACTCGGATATGTAAATTTATGTAGGTAGGTATCTCATTTTGCTTTTTCATATCAATTGCGTGATATAGCTGATGTTGGTACAGTAGTACACACTTTATATGGCGCTTCGTGCATTTTTGACCGCGCAGATACGAACAAAACTATTCCGATGATAAAATAAATAAATAAAATAAATAAATATTAGGGGACAATCTTACACAAATCGACCTAGTCCCAAACTAAGCAAAGCTTGTACTATGGGTACTAGACGACGATAAACATACTTATATAGATAAATAAATACTTAAATACATAGAAAACATCCATAACTCAGGAACAAATATTCGTGCTCATCACACAAATAAATGCCCTTACCGGGATTTGAACCCAGGACCTCTTGCTTCGTAGGCAGGGTCACTACCAACTAGGCTAAAGCGGTCGGTTAGCCGAAAGTACGATTCAAACTTTAAATCAGTCTTATGTCATATAGTTATAACTGCAAATTACAGTACACCTGTTATCCGTCTCACTCACTCGAGCCATACGGAAATATTATGGCAGCTGACTAACATGCCGTGCGACGCGCGCTAACATGGCGGCAGCAACCCACCAATAGCGGCACAGGAAAAAGACGCACCGTGCGTGGAGTCAATTGGTCAATTGCATTTCCCGCGCTTCTAAAACGCGTCTTCTACGCAGGTACATAGGTGAGCCAGATCAGCGGTGTACTGTAAATATCACATATATTTGAAAGTCAATTCAAAGTTCTCGAATATGGCTACTTTTTAGGATATTTAAATGGTCATTAAGAATTTTCGCAAGTTTGGTCAGCCAGTCATCGAAGTAGGTCCCTGAGGGCGTACAAGGCGCTTACGCAAGTCCTTCTATCGATTGGTCGCGCCTGCGTAACGCTCACCGCTCTAAACGTGTCATTCACCCCGACCATTCACGCAAAATACGTAGATTTGTAAACTGAACGTACCAACAGCTGCCTTCTGACATAATGAACTACGCCAGTGATTCAAACTTCGCCACACACGTGGCTAGCTTTTAAATACTAGTGCTGGCAGCGTATAGTATTTACTATGACGTTATCACAATTCAAAACACACAATAAACGTAAGTAGTAGGTAGAGTTTTTTTAAATAAGTTAACATTTTATTGTTGCGCTTCAAAACATAGGTATCTTAACGCTGGCTTGTCTTTACTTGACACTTATAGGTATAAAGGGTGTCATCGTTAAGTGTGCACAAGCAATTATTCCATAACTATTAGAGATATAAAAAAAACTGTAAAATGATATCAAAAATACGTTATCTAATGAGTAAAATGACATCATAATGAAAAAATAAAAAGAGAAATATCCAAAATTATGACATGATTTTTTTTTTCAGAAAACATGTCCATAGTTGTTAGTAACATTAAACACTGGGAAACCTTTCTACTAATGTCGTACTAAATGTATTGGGAGTGTTTAGTGTCAATATTTTGGATATTTCTTGTTTTATTTTAACAATAAAAGTATTGATGTCATTTTACTCATTTGATAACGTTCTTGTGATAACAGTTTAAAGTTTTTTGATATCTGTAGTAGTTACGCAATAATCGTCTTTGCACACTTAATGATTACACCCTGTATACGAAAAAATAAAAGTAAATCTCAGTAAAAGTATTTTATCGATTTTATTTGCAATTACGTGCATAATGGCGTAAAGATCGTCGTTAAGTTAAAATGCCTTTAAAACGCTTTAAGCTTACATTATACCTACTTTAAACTTAAGATACCTAAAAGAATTATGTAACATAAAGATTCAGAAACACTTTTATTTTCCGATTAAGTGGTCATAATAAACCCATTTAAAGGCTTTTTAAGGGTTTCGAAGTAAATTAATATCTGACACAAACTCTAACATGTCTTATAGTTAATGACTTCATTAACTTGAGTGTTCCAAAGTTAATAACTAAATTTGGAGCCAAAATTAAGGTAATTTCACCTAATGCATGATAATGTTGAAGGCTATTTACAAAATAAAACATAAATACGGGTCAGTTCAAAAAGTTCTACCATGTTAACCGTACAAAAGGACTAACTGGGCCCTATTTCACTAACGTGACAATTATCGCACCTATTAATACACATTGTTACATGCAAATTATATTAAAATGTACGCGTATGCTGACCACGAAATACTACAATTGTAACGCAAGACTGACACAGCTATAATCTCATGTCAAGATTTACCGACAAATCTACAAATATCTTGAGTAAAAAAATATACTTACTCGTTTCACAACATAATAGTCATTAACACATTTAGTGCCAACAACCCGCTAGTGGTACATTAGTTTCTTGACATATGTCACTGAAAATTGTCACGCTGGTGAAATATTTGATAAACTAGCTTTTGTTCGCGACTTCGTTCGCGCAGAATTCGTGGTAAAGCTTCTTCATTTCTTTCATTGAATAAAGCAAAAATCTTAAAATCCATCGTCATCATCATCGATATCAGTTAATTAATGTATAAATCCCGTTTTTAGGGTCCCGGAGCCAAAATGGCAAAACGGTACCCTTATAGTTTCGTCATGTCTGTCTGTCCGCGGCTTAGCGCAGTGGCTATTAGTGCTAGAAAGATGTAATTTTTCATGGATATATATAACAATGACCCCGAGAATTGATAAAATAAAATGTCAAAAAAAATTTTTTAGGGTACCTCCCATAGACGTAAAGTGGGGGTGGTGTTTTTTTCTCGTCTAACTTCCGTTTGCGAAATATTCAACTCTAAAGTGATTTTTTTTGGTTATGATCGAGCGTCCCCTCCCCCCCCCCTCAAAAGGCTAAACTTTAGTATAAAAATTTTGAAAAAATTCAGGATGTGAGGAAATATCTCAAATTAACACGGAAAACTGTTAACGGCTAAGTTTGCTTGAGAATTATTAGTAGTTTAAGAGTAAATAGGCAGCCTGACCTAGAAAATATATCTATTTGGGAATTACCTCCAATACAAAATCCTTAGAATAATATTACTTGTTGAATACAGATAGAATACGTCGTAATGGCTGCGGAACCCTATCCTGGGCGTGTCCAACACGCTCTCGGCCGGTTTTGTCTTTATCTCTTGGGAATTTCTAAAAATCCTGAATTCGGATTTTTGCTGTTATAATCGCTTAGATTTATACCGAACTAGCGACCCGCCCCGGCTTCGCACGGGTGCAATGCTGATACTAAATATACTACAGAATGTCTTTATTACAACGTTCACATCTTTTTTGTCATTAGACCTTATAGGAACGCGCCGCAACCCCTTTCGGCTGGTACTGCCGCGCCGCAACCGCTATGTACCTGCATTTTAAATCTGTAATATCTTCGAAAATATAATTACCTACTTGCATGCCAAATTTGAAGAGTCTAAGAATCATAGTTACGGAGATAAGGTCACTCTGAATCGAACATATAAATCCCATTTGATCCCTATCCCTTGGTAATTTCAACAAATCCGTCCTTATCCCTTGTTTATATCATAGAGGCAACTTCTGGGCTGGATGTGAACATGTCAGAAAGCCAGGTCTTCTCTTTTTATAAGTCCTCCTCTTCTTTTTTATACGTCTCCTTTCCTTCTAACTGTTAAGGTTTTATTGTGCCCCCAATAATCATATTGCTTGATTGATTATACCTAAAGGTATCATAAACGAAATGCGATGCAGTGGTCATACCTACCATTTGTCAGACTCGTTCTTAGACCTAATCACTGCGGAATACAATGTGTGACTCGAATTCAATGTAACGCGAGGCAGTTCAGGTTACGTGGTCCCGGGAAAACATTACAGTTTCGACACAGCTGCGCAGAGGACTTCCACGTATGAACATGAACCCCCAATACTCACGTAACGGTATGACAATAATGCATAACAGCATCATCGGTAAAATACAGTACCATCTCAAGTTCTGATGTATCGGGGTTATTCGTATTTATTTGTTAACTGGCTGTTGCCCGCGTCTTCGTCTGTGAATGACTTATTTATCGCTATTCCACTGGAACTATGCTGCTGCAATTTTCCAGAATAACCCTATCCTATGTCCTTTCCCGTTACTTCAGCAATCTCCATACCTTTCATCTAAATGGAATCGGGTATGTATTACAATACCGAAGTACGAAAGACCGAATGTATTAAAACATCGAAAGGGTCAAAAGACCGACACGATTTTTTTCTGAAACCGATAAGTTTTTAAGATTGTTATAAAACAAACCTAACCTAACCTAATGGGTTCTGTATGATGCCGTTTTAATACATTCTGAGAAGTTTACAGTTTCACAAAAAAATCGTGTCGGTCTTTTGACCCATTCGATGTTTTAATACATTCGGTCTTTCGTACTTTGGTATTGTAATACATACCCATGGAATCAGATGGTATTGCATCATTTTTAAACATCTTCATAAACCTTCTCATTTATAATATTAGGAGGATAACATAGAATTTGCTGTTGCTTACTTCGTATGTGTCCCGCAAGAACTTTATAATTTTCCGGGATATAAAGTATGTTAATCGGGAATAGATAACTTTTTCTATTACAATTCGATTTGTATTCATATGTTTTTTTTTAATCTGTTTAGTAGAGCAAGCAGTATTAGTATTAATTATCATCATATTGCTAGTTACTAAGTAATTGGTGTCCGCAATTTTAAACTATGTTTCGATTTTTTATCGCGGAGTAACTTTTCATTGTGACGGGATAGCAAGTACCTAAATCTTAATTTCACATGGTTTATTTACATGCCAACATGTGGCTAAAACTCATCAAATCATCGTGATTGATTTAATAACTTTATTTAAAGATTTATTATAGGTATTGATGGAACAATATTTTGAGGCGAATTCGAACCTTATCTATACGATGCTCATACTTAAATCCTTTACCAAAAGACGTCTACTAACTTGTAAAGCTATAAGCATATACCTACCTACTTAGAAATCCTGCAGTGATACTTAT
Organism: Archips xylosteana; assembly: GCA_947563465.1. Lineage (NCBI taxonomy): Eukaryota > Metazoa > Arthropoda > Insecta > Lepidoptera > Tortricidae > Archips > Archips xylosteana. Next base: position 15,118,315 of record OX387347.1, on the reverse strand, counting down.
ATAGGCTGGGCTGATGATGATAATGAAGTAAAAATAGCTTTAATTAAGTATGCAATTAAAAATCGGTAAAGAATTTTGAATTCTTGAATATAAGTCCCATACCTATCTACTCGTAAATATAATATAGCGAGCTTTGTAAATGTAAGTTGGTATATGCATATAGCTGTGTAATCAAAAGTACATATATTTTCTTGACAATTGGCATAAATTACAGTGTGGACCTCCCAGCCGGGCGCGCTCCCGCAAGTTATCATTGTGATCCAACAATTGTAAGCAGTATCTATTTCCGATACAAAAAATGTGTCACCTACTTTACGTTGACGGCCTTCAAATGTTATTTTTTATTATTTTACGATAACTCAATCTTAAGCATAATAATTTCCACGCGTAATTATAATAAATTTATTAAAACTATCGCACTATAATATTATCACGGGTGAATTATTAAGTACATTTAGTTCGTACATAATTTTGAATTAAAATTAGTTTTGGCTTATGCAAATTTAACTGATTACCAGATGAACTGTGATTTAGTGTGAAATTCTATCCAAACAATCACATATTAATTAAAATTATTAATTATAACAAATTAAGTAGTTGTAGCTGAATCAAAAATAATTAAAATGCCAACCAAGATAAAAGTCACTCGTTCACACGACGCGACATTCTTTTTTTTTGGCAACGGATGTGTGCTCGGATGTTTTGAGCTTTGAAAATGAACTCGTAGACAGGTTGAAACGAATTATCATTTTGAATGATGTTTGTGATAGTTGGACCTGCGAGACATTTAAATGTACTATTTTATGTGGAAGATGAAGAGGGTGGGTTCTTTATGTTAACTTAAATTATAATATGTATCGCACAGGCATTGCTGAGACGCTTGGTTTGTAGCGGAGAAGCAAAGCAAAAGGGTTGCTATATCCATTTTATGTAAATCCGTAGGCCCAGGCGAAAAAATCCGTAGAATTCCGTAAATCACCTGAAGAAAAATCCGTAGTTCTACGGATTTTTCTAAGTTAGATATATTTGACTACACCTAAACCTTTAAATGCTATTCAAAATTAGATTTGTGTCTAGCCAACGTAAGTTGGCAATAGAAAATCGGCACAATATTTAAAAAAAAAATGGTAATCCATTCTGACAAGAAAGAAATTCATTCCGTTCCGTTTTGTTCATTTTTGCTAGTCATCAGTGAAACTAGTAGGCGAATTTAAGAATGAGGTTAGTTTGAAATTCCGTAGACTAGCCAAGCATTTCCGTAGGTCTGGGCACATGGCCTAAAATCCGTAGATCTACGGATTTTTCCGTAGATCTGGCAACGCAAAAATATTACAGTGCTTTATAGTTTTAAACTTTCGTTGTATGGTCCATGTTATGTTTTTAGTATCCAGTATTATTATTAGAAAATTTTAAGGTCATTATTTTTGCTCCCATTAAGCAAAATACGTCAGTAAGTGGGTACTTTAATCAACTTCCCCTTTAAAATTAAATTAAAGCCATTTTTGAAGCGTTTTCTTAACAAGAAATTTGATAACATTTAAAACATCTTAAAAATTTAGAGTACTACTGTCGGCAATAATCTTAATCACTCATCTCAATGAGTAATTAGCGTGACTTGTAGGACGTGATAAAAGTTGCCTAAACAACAGTTAAATTACAGTCTAAATGCCTATTGTAGAGAAGAGAAAGAATTGCTTACGTAAATATTTAAATAAAAATGTCTACGCACAATATTGAAAATATTTTGAGCAGGTTAGAGTATTGTTGGGATAATTGAGTTAGTAATTATAATTATTTATCTTTTATGTACCTATATGGCATTGAAAAAATGAATTAACACGTTGAGTGCGGTACAAGTCATTTTTGACTTGCATTAGACATTTGTTTGGTGCGGCGTTGAAAATAGGCGATCTCTGTCTGGTGCGGCGGTGATTTGACATTGAAATCCCTTGATTCAGAAAGAGACAAGTATACATTTAGGTTTGTTACTTCAAATTATATCCAATAGGTAGGTTCAAAGTATACAAGACAAATTCGACTTGTACCGCACCAGACGATAAAAAATTGTAATTGGTGCGGTACCAGCCAAAACTGTCTTGTAAAGTACCGCCTTGTATCGCACCATGGGAACTGGCCAGTGCAGGCTAGTGTTGTGATTAATAACGACTTTTTTGTACGTAGTTTCGTTCTCAATGAATGCACCGAGAAATAGGCCGTAGAAAACATTATTAAAAGTGTTTGAACTCACAGAAAAAAGTGACCAAAGTAGCTTTGCGAAAACTACAATACGATAATGATGGATTTATTGCCGCAAAAAAGGAAGTCAACAAGTTTCAAAAAGGTACCAGAAGTAAAATGTGCGTTGACTGTTATAAAAAAAAATAAGAAAAACAATAATGCTACAAAAAATCGTATTTGAACATTTAGTTTTGTAATTTTTATTAAATAATTGTGAACATCGATAGCGATATTTTGTTTCATTATATTTCCCTTCTCTATAAAATTATCGACATAACAAACCTTGCCCTACCCCGTGATGCGGTACAAGTCGAATTCGTCTTGTTATTTAAATGTCTTATAACTTCCAAATTAAAGTCTGTATTCTGTGGCGACAGCAAACTTATCTAATTAAACATGTCAACTTGCTATTGCAATCATAAAATTATATTTTTTTATAAAAAACAAAGAAATATTGGGAAAAACTTAATCTTCTGCTTACAAGTCACTATCGTCTTGTACCGCACTATTAGAAAAAATGTTACAAGTCAAAAATGGTATGTATAGCACTGAACGCCAGAAGTAGTAAAAAAGTCCCGCATTCAACGTGTTAAACAAAATACATATGTACACAGTGTGATAATGTTGAGATGCCAACTTGTTTGAGAGTGAGCCGCTACTTGATAATTATTTATAATAGGAAAATAAAATTACTGACTTATTTGTCATAGATATTCTAGTGTTTTTTTCTTTTTGCTTTTGATTATGGTGAACATCTATTCTTCTATCATAATTATTAGTGTATATTTCTTGATCATACATTTGTAGTAATAAGTAATTTTTAATTTCGGTTACCAAATATAGGTAGTTAGCACTAATCCAGAATAGCAGTATTAAAATGAGAGAATTATAATTTGGCTGAAATTCATACATAGATAGCTTTCTGTGAAGCAAAAATGATTAGGTACTCATTAAAATATGTGTATCTTGTATGAACATATCACAGTAACTACTTTACGTAATTCAGAAAACAATAGAACGTCGTGCTCACTGATGATGTTAAATATTTCTCTAACAAACAAACAACACGGCTTATAGCCGGGATGTTTTGCCGGAGTGCCGACTGGGCCCTGTCTCCCCAGATTGCTTGTTATGACTCTGCCTCCGCCACATCGGCGCCATCGAACAAGTGATGATTCATAGTTTTCGGATAAACGAGATCACTGAGGTAATTTTATAAAAAAGTAGAACACTCACGCGGTTTAACTAATTTCAATTTTCTGCAGAAACAATTGTGCGTAACGCACAAATTAATTTAAGAAATGTCAGCGTTTAAAAAATATTTCCGGCTATAAATTTTATAAATATATAATTAGTTTACCAATTAGTTCAAAACACATTATACTGTCATAAAAGTAATAGCGATAACCATTATATCTACATCACATCCAAATGAAAGCTAACAGTCATGACGACTTAACAGTCCAAAATTACGTAACACAAGGCCGAAAATTCGCTAACAACTGATCCATGTCAAGGAGTAAGTAATCGAGGATAACTAAACAGTAAGCGAACGCACCTGTCCACTGACGTCGCATCGTGCGCAAGTCTGTTTGCAGCGAGATCGACGACCCAATTCACCTGGAAACAGATCATGGTAAAACCTATTCAGAATTTCACTATTGTTATTTTTTCAATAAGGTCATCAGTTATTATTTTCACTTTTCACTGCTTTTGTTCTGTTGCTTTTCAAGGTGCTTCTTTTACGTTTTTTTTATTGTTGTCATTGACACCTTTTTCATATTTCAGTCAATATTCATCCATTATCAAAATTAGGTAGGTATGTATATAATTTGTAAGAGCAATAAAAACTGGTCGAAATTTAACACAATAAATAAATAAATAATCATAGAATACGTTTATGGCGTTTCGCAAATACCCATTGTTACGAAAATATTATTCTTATCGGTTTAAATTTATTCATACCTACAATTAGATAGTTTATGCGTACCGATACATGTAGTGTTAATTTGTCTACACAACTGAATTCTTTCAAAAGTATACGTTTTTCACTTCCGCAGTTTACAAACATGATTATGAACTAAAACCCAAAACTAATTCTAATCTTTGTTTTCAATTTAAGTCGCTCCGGAATATCCCTAAAATCCGGTGGAAAAGCTGCTGGGATTAAAAAACCCGTTAATACATTAAGTAGCAAGATTTATCAGGAGCCATTTCGGGCTCTATTATTTGACTACCTACTTCATTAGCTTAATTAAGCAAGGTACTAGATAGATAGAATACAGTGCAGATTCTTTGGTGTTATAGACTCAAACTGGACGATCAAATGAAGAACCTAAGCGTTTTTTCGCAAATGCTTAATCAAAGTAGTAATTTTTAAATAAGATTGTTTGCAAGTTTTCTTGCTCTGTAAAATCATGGTACTGTGCCAACGTATTTCGAAGAGCTTAAACACGGTTGGAGGTTGAATGCGTAGAACTTAGCCCAAGGCTCGACAAGAGTCGTCGACCCGTCACCTTGCCTCGCGCCAACTTACGAATTACGCAATTAGTAAATTTTATCTTCTGCGTGGACACGTATCTGGCCTTGCCAGTCTCTCGCTGAAATTCGATGTGTACTCAAGTATTTGATACTACGAATAAAAATCTTGTGGATCCACATTTATAAGCAAAAGAACTGAAAGGTAGGCACCAAACCCGAGTTGGTACAAGTTTGACTACCCATGAATTAGTCCCTACGATTGGAACGTCTTTTTTTCTCCTTTATAACCGCTATTTTAACAATAATTTATTTTCTTTTCCAGAAACGTGCAATGAGATTTCTGCAAGACCCCTTTGTGCTCGCACCATTGATTAGGTAACTGCTTTCATATGGACGCGAATTTTTGGATAGAATAAATCCATTTCGCATTGCGTGGAAAATGTGATCGAAGCATTGATCAACTGCCTTCATATGGATACGAATTATCGGACGGGAAAAAATAACATCTCAATGCGTTGAAAATTTAATAGGTTTTAGTTCTATTCGTAACGGTCTTATATATTTGCAAAGATTTTTATAATCAAGGGCATTCATATGAAAGAGACAAAAAATCGAACAAAATTATTGGTTTATTAAAAAATACGTTTTTGGAAAATGTGTAACGTATAATTAATTTAGTTACCTACCTATTTATACTCATGTTTGAGATAATCAAAGAAAATTAAAGTGTGCACGGTAAACGACGACGACGGAAATAATTTTTCAGAATTTTTGGAAAAGGCAAAATTGAACTGAACTGATGCGGGTAATCAAGGCACACTGATTACATAGTTCAAAGGTAACCCACTCATATTGTTTCTGGTTTTATCAATCAATTGCTCTCACTGAAAATGTTCTCTGTTCGGTTGTCATAGAGCTTGCTGAGCTATAAAGTAGGTATATGTCTCGATAGCTGGATAAAAAAACTTTGATATTGTTGGTGGTCGATCGTATAGAGCTTCGTCCAAGGCCCGGGCCGAGTCGTCGACCGTTACCTTGCCTGACGCCAAAGTTACGCAATTGTTTAATTTGATCCTCCGCATTTATACCTGACCGGCCTCGACTGCCTTTTGCTAAAATTTGGCGTCTGCTCATGTACCTACGTCTACATGCAAATGTTCTAAAAGGCCGCCATCAAACTGTGTTTCAGGGAGTCCGGGCGATCAATATTTTTCACCGAGTTAATTATTGTATTAACGAGCATTTTTATTAATTTAACTCTGAAATAATTCATATAAAATCAATCATACAAACGTGAAACATGTCAGCATTTTGTGTGATGTTAGTGACAGGCGGGATTGTGAGACTTATGTTGAAAACTTATGTTAAAAATAGTCTGTAATTAATACATACATTAGTAATCCTGTATTAATAGTCCTATAACATAAAAATGTTGAATTTCCAAATTTTGTTAGTAATATTGAAATAAGTAGATAATTTACATATAACTAGGTAGCTGCCAGCTAAGTCTAAGAACGAATTAGCAACGCCATTTGATGTAAAAACGCCTGCTAGCCTTGTGAACATATCAGGCCTGATTTAGATTTTTTTTTATTTTAGTCTACTTTGGTCCATCAATATAACAAAAAAAAACAATTTCATTATCATTTTGGGCACTTATTTGGCTAATTTTTTTTTGTTGTGTTTGTAAAATGTCAGGGTAAGGTTTGAATGAGAAAATGTACCTATGCGAAAAACTAAAAAAAATAGTTGCACCCGTGGGATTTCGGGAGGAACAAGTAGCTTTGTATAAAAGTTAGAGTTATGTTGTCTGTTGAAATAGGTATTGGCGTGTTTTGGGCACCTTTGCGCCTGGTATGACTCAGGGCGGTTTATTTGACTGAATGTATTTTTGAATTGCATATTTGATATTGTATAATAATATTTTCATTTATTTGTTATTGTAAAAAATAAAAATACGGTGCGGCGAAAATAAATTGAATAGAATGTATAAAAAGTTTACGCAACTAAAATTGAAAAATGAAAGCAACACGTACGTTTTAACAGCTAATGGTGTGTTGATGGTGCTACGAGTGGCGTAGCACTAGGCGCCGCACGCGCAGAGAGAGGGGCGCTGGTGGGACGATCCTGCGCAGCGTAGCTACCCACCCCGCGCGTACCTATTTATCGCAAGGCCACGATAGCGGCGCCTCAGTACGCACGCAGACATCGGTTCGCGTTGTGCCTGCTAAGACTGTGATCGACAACGCGCAATCGCATTTACGTTCGCGTGCAAATATTATGACTGACTGAACAGAACATTTATTTTCGTTTTCTTACAATTTCAATCAAAGGACTAAAAATGCTTTCGATTCTTGCGAACTCGAGGCTTCTGTGCGGACTTTTGCAAGTGTTGAACTACTGTGCGGCGCGGACTTCGCTGCCGCTGCTGGTGGCAGTGGCATCGGCGCTGTTGGTAGCACGGCTGGTGCAGCTGGTGCGGGAGGCGCGGAAGCTGCCGCCGGGCCCGTGGGGGCCACCCGTCGTCGGCTACCTACCCTTCCTCGGCGTCCGTCACAAGACCTTCCTGGAACTCGCGCGCAACTACGGCGCGCTGTTCTCCGCACGTCTCGGCAACCAACTCACGGTCGTGCTCAGCGACTACCGGCTCATCCGCGAAGCCTTCCGCCGCGAAGAGTTCACCGGCCGCCCCAGCACGCCGCTCATGCACACTTTAGATGGTCTCGGTAAGTACCTTCTCCTATCGTTAATTGAGTTTATCAACTTTATCATTTTTGTGCAGTTCTTAGTATTTACCTGATATCAAAATATCTACTTAATTTGTTTTTGTTATCGCTGCCCAATCTTATATTTTGTTTCAACTAAATTTGTTCCTAACAACAATGATGTGTTAAAACTGAAGCACATAGTGCACATGGCATGCGCGCTAGTGGGCGGTGCCTGCGCCTCCCGCTCCCGGCCGCTGCGCACGCGCCGCCCACACGCGACCCCTCGCCGCCGTCTAACCGCCTCCTTCTCTGTTGCGCAGGTATCATCAACAGCGAGGGCCGACTATGGAAAAGCCAGCGCCGTTTCCTCCACGAAAAACTTCGCGAATTCGGAATGACCTACATGGGAAACGGCAAAAAAATCATGGAAACCAGAATAAAGGTACGTTTTAGTTTCAGATCAGTTTTAAAATTGTTTGTATGATAACAATTTACTGTAGGTATATTAACAGCATTGCATCTTGAGAACATTTTCTAATAAGAACTTTCTTTAACAGAGTGAAGTCAATGACCTTATCACTAACCTGCACAACGCCGAAGGCGCACCTATAGATGCCAACCCTCTGCTCGCCCTCGGCGTGTCCAATGTTATTTGTGGCATCACCATGTCGGTTCGGTTCAGTCTTGGAGACGCGCGGTTCACCAGGCTAAACAACTTAATCGAAGAAGGCATGAGGCTTTTTGGAGAGATCCACTACGGCGAATACATTCCCCTCTACAACGTAAGTTACAATTACAACTGAATCTCAAAAAAGCTTATAAAATATTACGAAGGAAAATACAAAGAATTTTGTTTAGGGTAATCATGAAAATTAATTCTTAATTTTTTTTTCAGTATCTTCCCGGAAAAGCCCGTGCGCAAATCAAAGTCATGAAGAACAGAGATGAAATGTTCTGTTTCTATCAGACACTCATTGACGAGCACCGTGAAACCCTGGATCTGGAGAATGCCAGGGACCTCATCGATGTTTATCTAATTGAAATCGAAAAGGCCAAGCTTGAAGGAAAAGCCGGGGAATTGTTCGAGGGAAGAGATCATGGTAAGTTACTTTAAATTGGTTATTGGTTATCTATTATGTTATGCTACTTTAACTACCTAAAAATAAAAATAAAAACAATTTGTTGGATAAATCTATCTTCCTCTTCTTCTATATAAATAACAATGAATCACCGAAATGTATGTACGCGCATAACTTCCGATCGACTGCACCAAATTGGATAATTATTTTTTTGTTGCGTTCCTATGAAAGAAATATTAGAAAAAATACAACGGGGGCGAAGCCGCGGGCATCAGCTAGTTATTAATAAACTTGTTTTGTTTTAGAACTGCAACTGAAACAGATTCTCGGTGACTTATTCTCGGCGGGCATGGAAACCATCAAGTCATCGTTGCTGTGGATGCTGGTTTTCATGCTTCGCAACCCCGACGCCAAGCGCCGTGTGCAAGAGGAACTCGATGCCGTGGTGGGTCGCGAGCGGCTCCCGACCATCGAGGACATGCCTCTGCTGCCATACACTGAAACCACCATTTTGGAGACACTGAGAATGTCAAGCATTGTTCCCCTCGCCACCACTCACTCACCAACCAAGTAAGTATCCAATATGCATACTCGTATTACGCCTACTTAACTTATTTCAAAGTTATGTCATAATTTTAAAACTTGAATAATTTCATTGTTTTTTTCTTAAGTTTTATCTTCACTTTTTGATAAAATAAATATTATTTTAACTAACAATCGATTTTCTTCACCAGGGACGTGCAACTAAATGGATACAGGATCCCGGCCGGCTCGCAAGTCGTCCCTCTCATCAATTGCATTCATATGGATCCCAATCTTTGGGATCAACCGGAGAAGTTCAATCCGGATAGATTCATTGATCAGGATGGGAAGATACGACGGCCAGAATTCTTTATGCCATTCGGAGTGGGAAGACGGATGTGTCTCGGCGATGTGCTCGCGCGGATGGAGATGTTCATGTTCTTCGCGAGTATGATGCACCAGTTCGATGTGCAGCTGGCGGAGGGTGCGTCATCGCCTTCGTTAGAGGGCACGGTGGGCGCCACGATCGCGCCGCAAGCGTTCCGGCTCAAGTTCATCCCCCGAACGCCGCCCGCGCCTGCGCCCGCGCCGGACCACCCGCATCTGCGTCATGTCGGCGCGCATTAAATGCCATGCTGACTGCGCACATTTTACCCACCAGTATTCTCTGATCACTCGTTTTAGAGCGCATCGACGACCATTTATTTAAGTTTATAATTTAGTTGACGACATCGCTTAAGCGACGGTCGAGGCTGTGCATAAAGTGTTCAATTTAGTAGTAATCAGAACTTTAGAGGTATTGAAAATTCCCATCGCTGAGATTATAAAATGTTATTCGTAAGTGTATGCAGTATTAAATGATGAGATGATTTCTTTAAATTTTTGACTTGCAAAGTCGCTAAAAGTTACAGCATACGAAGTACATTTTTGTAAAATTATTGTTGGAGATAAGCGCTAGTTAAGTTCTAGTATACCAAAATTGAATGTTCATTCTAGGTCATTATTTATTAAGATCACTAAGAAGAGTGTCTGTTGAGTGTGATCTCATGAAGTCATGATTGTTCCGTTGCATAACTTCGGTTAGTTAGTATTCGCAAGTGTTCATTTGTAACTTCTCTAGTTAACATGATTTTATATTGTACCTTTTGAGACTTTAAGTTAACATTCCATCTTAGCATAGGTTCAACCAGTAACTAGTCTTCAAAATATTGAATAAGTGATGTATACTATTATTGGTTTAAAACAAGTGTCTAACATTTCATTTTGCAACCAAGTTGCTATGTACTGAGTTATTTATATACTTTTAGCTCACCGCTAGATAGTATACTACCAATATATTTGCCTTGTAAACAAAGCTATTTAAAAAAGAATACAAATTCGTATTTGTAAAATAAAACGATGAAAACATTTATAAACTTTATTTTATTTTACCTCACACTTTCACTGAGACCATAAGAATATAATAGGTGCCATTTTCATCAAAACAAGTTTTTCTGAATACGCGGAAATATTGTTATTCATTGAAGTTAAATGCAAAAAAAAATCTAATTTCTATAAAGGGTCGCAATAATACAGCACTGGTGGAGGTGTTAAAGTAAGGCCAACCTTTCCTCTCAGTTCTTCTTGAGAAGGAGGATTTGAAGCCAGTCTTATTCTTTTGCGGCGTAGAAGTCTCGCGACCAAGCCGCACGATATCATACGAGAAAGCTCGTCACCAGGACACATACGTTTACCTAAAAAATAAAGAATTCATTTCAGCAACTTATACGTAAAGTAAGTAAAGATCTAATAAAACTTAAGGGTTTTTCGGAATTTATGTGCGAAATTTTATTTGAAATTTATCATGAGCTTTACAGTGAACTAAAACATCGTGAGGAAACCTGTACACCCCTGAGAAGAAATTCAATGGTGTGTGTGTGAAGTTCCCAATCCGTACTGGGCCCGCGTGGGAACTACAGCCCAAGCCTTTTTATTCTGAGAGAAGGCCTGTGCCCTACAGTGGGACGGAAGTATATAGGCGGGATGATGATGATGAAATCTTAGAGTTGAGTATTAGAAGAGAACTTAAAAATTGTCACCAACCAGTTTGAAAAGGTATGAACTCCTGTGGTTTGAGAAGAGTACCATCAGAAGATAAAAAGCGGCTGGGCTTAAAGTCTTCAGGGACTTCCCATACGTTAGGATCCAAATGAATTGCCCATTGAAGTGGAATCACCATGGCACCTTTTGGTACCACGTAATTTCCTAACATAGTATCCTGCAAAGATTATTTTTTAATTAAAATCTCTTTCTGAATTAAAAAAATAAAAACGTCAAGTATGGTCTGAGGTACCTTCAAACACCCATGAGGAATTCCAATTGGCACAATGGAGCGAATGCGTTGAGTTTCGCATATAGCGGCCATAAGATGTGGTAGACTGCTGCCGTCCACTTGGTCTTCTTCGGGATATACACTCAGAATCTCTTTACGTAATAGTTCCTACGAAAAAAACCAGAATAAGAATTAAAAATTAAGTGTAAGTTCACCGTCTTGCCGGATGAAGTCTTATCAAAGATAATTGACTCCTTCAAAAAATTTACTTAATTGATGCAAAATAATATTATTGCCGATATGTGTATACTGCCTATCCTAACCTACGGAGCCCAGACTTGGTCTTTAACCGAGGCCCAGAAGTCCAAGCTCAAAATTTGCCAGCGAGCCATGGAGCGCAGCATTCTAGGTGTTCGGAGAACTGATAGAATCAGAAACACCGACCTGCGTTCCAGAACTCAGATTGTCAATGTGGGGACAAAGACCGCCAAACTCAAATAGGACTGGGCGGGACATGTCTGCCGAATGCATCCGGATCGCTGGGCAAAAGTCGTCACCGATTGGGTTCCAAGCGACGGGTACCGGAGCAGGGGCAGACCAAAACGGAGATGGCAGGATGACTTGGACCGTTTTGACCCATTTTGGCGGGATTTTGCGAGGAAAAGAGACGGGTGGAAAGCAAAAGGGGAGGCCTTTGCTCAGCAGTGGGACATGCATTAGGCTAATTAAAAAAAAAAATATATATATATATATATATTTATATATATATATATATATATATTATTATTATATATATATATTATTGCCAAAGAGCCTGTAGGAAAATAGTGGTTGAAATGCTCATTACATCATATCGTATACCTGTTCTTCTGGATAGAGAGCCATATATAGCAAGAACCAGGCAAGCGTAACTGACGTGGTGTCAAGGCCTGCTCCGAACATATCAGCTAAAAGGAAATGCAATTGTTCGTCTGTAACAAAACAAGCTGAGTCTTCTCCTTCATCGAATCTTTTTTTCTGTTCTTCAAGAAAACTGTCCAAAATGCATTCTCCTTCTGTTGGTATTAATGTTGCAGGATCAAAAAAATGTTCTTCGGCTTTGTCCGTTTGTTTGCTGTACTTGATGCATTTCATATGTCCTTCTGGGTGTTCGTCAAATAGATCGAAGTGAGGTGGATATTCAGCCCCGGCCGGTTTATCCAGCCCCAACATTTTCCGCCGTCTGGCTATGATACTGGCATAAAGCCTATGAGTTTGTGCTTGACCTCGCGTAAGCACATGCATGGTCTTCTGAATAGAAGATGAGAAAAACCTAAAAAAAATTTGTGAAAGTTGTGGATTAGGTACAACATAACAAAAATCTTGGGGCTTCTTTAAAACACTAACCTCATGAAAGGCAAAAAATTGACGACTCCCGCTACGCCCATCTCGTGGCACCCTTCTTCTTGTATTTGACGTAACCATTGCCAAGTTTTGTCGTCAGGAGGGAATTTAAAACCAAATATAATTTCATTTACGACATTACCTAGAGAATTAGCTAGCATATGCGTTAAATCCAACGCCGCACCGGACGATTGTTCCACGTTCTGGAATATTCATAATAATTAAAAAACTTAAAATATGTAGGAAAATAAAGAGTTATTAGAAGTTTTGCTATCTACGAATACCTACAAATAGCAAATGTGACAATATGATGGTGATATTAGGATTTCAGTGCCTATTTATTAAAATCGAGCAAAAAATGTGCACAAAAATCATTATTTTTAATGGTCGGTACGTGGATCACAAAAAATGAAGCTAAATAAAACCGTTTACAAACATGAATACACTGTGGTTTTTGTTGCTCAAATCTCAGAACATTTTGTCTTTGACATCAAAAGGTCACATTCAAGATACACTTATACTTAAATGTTTTTGCTCGGCAGGTAACAAGAAGTCGGGAATTAAATTCGTCGGGCACCTTCACACTTTATTATAGTCCCAGTTTAATGACTATCCTATGCAAATGGAACATCATTGCGGAATTATAATGCACATTTTATAGCTCGCTATTTTATTTGGCCCCAACAATAGTGTTACCTCGAGCAGCTCGTACACTCCTGATGCAATTCGCTTCTCCAACTTGTCTCTAGATACACTGTGTTTGCTCATGCCATAACTTTTAAGCCAAGTTGTTACTAATCTTCTTTGGTCCTTCCACAAAGGACCTTCAGCGCATATAATTCCTACAAGCAATAATATCTCAATGAAATGGTAGCAAAGACAACCCGTAAAAGCAATAAAATTTAGAAAATGAGTTTCGGCTTACCATTTCCATGCATTATCCCGTGAGTCAAAAATAATGGAGCTCTACCCGAAAACGTATCCTTCGCAAAAGCCTCTCTGATTAACTTATGGTCAGACAGCACCACGGCGTAAATACTGCCCATTCCAATCCCATAAATCGGCCCGAACTGCCTGGCTAATTTCGTTAATGTCAGATGTGGATGTTCGCGGTCAATGAACGGCAGATAGCCAAACACAGGAAGACCCCAAGGACCGGGTGGTAAATTCTTCCATTCCTTAATTTTTTTTAAAATCCAAAACCCCAAGACGAATGTAACGATCCACAGTAAAAAAAAATCCATGGCTTGCTGGAAACAAGATAACATAAGAGGATAAAATTAGTACTTCGTGTTTTTTTTATTATAAAATAAGTCCAAAAAAATGTTATGGCTATCAAGAAATTAAAATTATTTCTTAAATTTAGTCATAAAGGTACGCATTATGTTGATGGCATTCTTATGGAAATTCTAAAGAAGGAGTAACGTCATCGTCGAAGCTTGTGGATTGCCTAACGAGCTGAGGTTTGTTAACTAGCCTTTTGCTCCGGGGTTTGTCTGGAGAATCGAATTTTTGCAAGCTCTTGCTACTTTGCAATATTTTTTATTCATTGAAATGGACTCAAAGTTTGAGCCTAACACTGAACTGTCTTTGTCATGCATATTTCGTTTCGCATTTCTCGCGTCTCGAATATCTAGTGAGTATTCAATTTACAAAGAATGGTCGCTTGACCTTTGTTAGATGGCGTTTTTAAAGAGTACGTTGATATTTGAAACAAACCCAGTAATTGCAAGGTGTTTTATAAGAAACAAGAATCTAAAATATTTCGTTCGAACTATGATGTCACGAGAGCAATTTACTCACTAAGAAATCGCGCATTCTGTCGTTCAATTACACGCAAAGCTCTAAAGCTACCTAAGTACCCCTAAAAGTGAGTTAGAATTCAACCAACATTGTTCAGTACGAACTCTGGACTTTGGCCAAAGATCAGTTGACACTCATAGGCGCTTTTCTTTTTTATGCGAGGCTGCCTGAAAAAGACGTACCTAATACCTAAGCAAGAAAGTGAGTCGCTGCTTTGCTGTCACTCATGCTAACCATCTAGAGAGCAGTGTTCCGCAAACTTTTTGTATTCAAGGTATATCTAGAAAAACGAAAATTTTTGGAGGTACACCATAAATGAAAAATCATGTGAATCGGCGTGATTTACATCTGTATAAGTATTTAGGCATTACCAACTAATGACTACGGGACACCGTGTGCCGCGGCACACACTTTGCGGAGCCCTGGTCTAGAGTATGCAGCGTGATTTTTGTCGTAACAAATAAACAGTACACGTTTAACTAGGATCAAAATACTCCATCTATCTTATTTGCTTTCCAATAAGCTTAATTAAGTACCTTATGTTTCACTTTCAAGCAAGCACCCAAAAGCACTTGTTACACATCACGCCTTTTCTTCGGCATGATAGAGTATGGAGCCATCACCCCAAATAAATGTCGAGTAAAATAAATAAACTTGGTTTTAAACAATTGTGTGTATAAAGCAAAATAAAAAATACAGAAGGGTCCCAATAATGTTTTCCATCATCGACTATTTATCGACAATGATGTAGTTAAGTTGCCAAAAGATGAATATTATAACAATAATATTGGGATATTCATATTCATAATGCACCTCATAAGTCCTTAAATAAAAATAATTTCAAAGTATGAAAAACTCTAACTCTACTTATTGGATACAATAATTGATGACACTCGCGACCTCTATGGATCCACTATACAACTAGGCCATTTATCTTCAAACTTATATCATCTCTTAGTGGTGCCATCTAGTAGCATGTATCTGTTTTTCCATTCAGTGTCCAGCATGAAATCGGACAGTATAATTATCACCGTTTGAGGGCAAACATCAAATCTTACGCTCATTTTTTATTACGATGACGAATCAAATAAACAAAATTGACGAATAACAGTGACTCCATGCGTGACAGTGAATAGGCTATTTATATGCCCAATGCTACCAACATCAATTTAAAAGCACGTGAGGCCAAATAGGGGTATTGAAATAGGCACTAGCAATTCAAAGGAATGTTTTAATGTAATACTCACCGAAATAAAAATTAAATATTCCCGTTTATAACAGCACACTTCTAGTTCTACCTGATGCTTAATGAGGCGATTTGATAAGTTATTATCACTTTTAAATAGCACAATGCTGATATCCGAGGCGCCGACTACGCCATCATCGGAGCGTACGTACTAGTCACGTGGGTCAGTTCACATCGACTGAACAGCGCAACGAACAAAGCTTTAATTCAAACTTCAGATCTGTTATTCTAAATCAGAATCTCATTTTTAAATCATATAAATTTATGCGGGATCTTTCCAGAACAGTATGGGGCCGTTTTGCATTTGCGCACGCAGGTAAAAAAATTTGAATCAAATCACCAGGATTTTAAAGTTTGATTTCAAAGATGGTTCCGTTTTGCTGTGTCTTCTAGGGATCCGCTTGTGAACAGTCAGGTAATCTTCACACAACAACTGATAAATAATTCGTGAATATGATACCGTATCGTCCACAAAAGTAGAGTAGTAGTACGTCAAGTAGTCTAAAAATAAAGAGGGGATTAAAAAGCTAGGAATAACAAACACAATTTTAATTAGAATAAGTATTTGCATTAATTTAATCGTACCCCCTGCTGCAATAACCTTACCTACCAGAAATAAACAGCCCTTTTTTACATGTATTCCAGATTTTTAAAACGGTATTCTAAAGTAATGCATAGGAAATAAGAGCTCTGTCAAATTTATATTCCAAAATATACAATACATTACGATTCATAGATTTAATTTCCTTATTTCTCGTATTGTAGTTTTAATGCATGTGATAATCATGACTTTATTTGACTTTACTAAATGTACTTAAATGTTCAATTATGTATGTAATCCGAGCTACCTTTCAGTCGGAAATATTTACCTACAACCAAACAACTAACTACATTCAGTACGCACAGAAAATAATAATAGTACTAACGTACAGAATGGCCACGCTCCGCTCCGCACCGATTCGAGTTACCCCACCCCTCAAGGCGCAGATTGCCGGGAACCGCCAGAAACCAGTCGGGTGCGCGACGCGATGTATGTAGGCCGCACGGCACTAAACTTTTGCGAAATGGTAACATACTGAGCATTGTATGGGTGTTTGGCAACAGCCAAAGATAAGGAAAGGAGATTTTCATCTCTCATACTCGGAAAGTGAGGCAAATCATATCTGACATACGGGAGGATAGGATAACTATTATTTTCTTCCCTAGGATAGATATGAATTAAAAAAATAAAGGCATTGGCTGTCAATGGAACACATACGCATTCAGCCAAGCATTACGGCATATAAAGTATTGAGTTTTTTTTTTTTTAATTACAAATTTTATAATGTCAGTGAAATATTATTAAATTAAATTATTAATTTACATTACTTTCTTATTTAGTGACTTAAACCAGAAAAGTTGGAATTTGTTAAGAAAAAAACATGGTAAACGACAATTTTATTGTCCACACAGCCTATCTCTATACAGCTAAACTCCTTGGTTCAAATTGGTTGCTTACATATTTTTATAAATAAATTTACTAAATGTAATGTATTTACTAAATTGTTTTCATTGATTATTATATTGAACATTCTAAATTTTGTTAAATTAATTTGTCTTTAACAATAAACTCCATTGAAATATTTTACAACGATTATATTGACCAGTTTAGACATTTTTAGTTATTTATACTTTCCTTGTAGTCGAAATGAAAAGCAGAGTGTTTAACTCGGGAAAAACACCAATATCACCCTCGGAATATTGGCACCCTCGCTGTGCTCGGGTGCCAAGTAACCTCGTGTGAAGTATAACCAATAGGTTATTTTCCTCCCTTGTTGAACAATCTACTATTTTCGATTTCCGAAGGACGAAAGAAGGTAGATAACCAACTTTAATTAGCAACATGTACAGAGTAGTGTAGGTAACTAGGGAAAGAACCACTAGGTTTAAAAGTTTGTTACCTATAATGTACTTATAAATAGACGTCTTATATTAGTAGGTATTTGTAAAATTGATTTGTTAATTATTTCTTATCAATAGATCAATATCTATAATTACATTTTCTAATTGTCTTTACAAAATAAATGAGGTATTATTTTTCAAAAATATTGCATAATAGTACATTACTGCAGAGGCCGGGACTTAAGGGGCATGATACGAGGCCGGCAATCCCTGTTCCGGCCGAGGCTTGTATAGTGCTTTTCTCAAACATGCACCATCACCATCATCATCATCATCGTTGTCGTCGTCATCATGATGATGATGGTGAGGATGATGATGATGATGATGATGATGATGATGGTGGTGGTGATGATGATGGTGGTGATGGTGATGGTGATGATGATGATGGTGATGATGATGATAATGATGATGATGGTGGTGGTGATGATGATGATAGTGATTGATGATGATGGTGATGATGATGGTGGTGGTGATGATGATGATGATGGTGATGAATGATGATGATGATGATGGTGATGATGATGATGATGATGATGATGATGATGTTGATGGTGAAATATTTCTCTAGGCAGATCACCATTACCATCACCATAACCATCTTACCTTACCTTAAATAAGCGTAGTGACAGAATGTCATAATGAACCAAAACGCAAATATTGCTTATAGTTTTTTTTAAATTGCTGAATGCTATGATGCCATAGGCCTATAAACATCAAGGTGCTGTGTGACATGAAACAATAGACGATCGCATTGCCGGCCTAGGCCTGCAACGGTGTATTTTGAAGCCTGTTTTAAGGAACACAACGTACACATTACATAGCATGTTTGAGAAGTAATACATTTGCAGTGATATGAAATATCTGTAGTCTTATTGTTTTGCCTTCAAAGCATCTGGCTATATTTCAGCACCATCTAGATTTAATAGTCGAACTACAAAAACCGCGGTTGATCCGTACTATGGCGACTGCCAATCCAGTCTATATCATCTTTGCTGCAATTGCTGAATGCTATGATGCCATAGGCCTATAAACATCAAGGTGCTGTGTGACATGAAACAATAGACGATCGCATTGCCGGCCTAGGCCTGCAACGGTGTATTTTGAAGCCTGTTTTAAGGAACACAACGTACACATTACATAGCATGTTTGAGAAGTAATACATTTGCAGTGATATGAAATATCTGTAGTCTTATTGTTTTGCCTTCAAAGCATCTGGCTATATTTCAGCACCATCTAGATTTAATAGTCGAACTACAAAAACCGCGGTTGATCCGTACTATGGCGACTGCCAATCCAGTCTATATCATCTTTGATAATGTGTACATAATGTTTAAAATAAAACAATATAATATACTGTATATTGTAAATAATCAAAATGACGTGAGTGCCCTCCTATCTATAGACGGGGACCACTGGGACCACATGTTTAATTTTATTTTAAAAACTAGTCATTTACGGTGCTTACGCCCTTATTCAATTTTTGATTAAGAAGTCAAAACCTACATTAGTCAAAAATTTCAGTAAATTTGACTGAACACCATTTTTTCATACATTCGCTGCGGGTCCTCTGACTGTACATGATGATGATGATGATGATGATCCGACCGATTTCGCCGACCACTTCGACTCACGTAACAGACAAACAAACTAAGATACAAATAAAATAAGATAAGATATAAAATTGTATTATCCCAATAAAGTCTCTTACTCTACTTTTTTAGGGTTCCGTTTCCGTAGTCAACTTATTTTTATTATTGTATTGTCAAGACTGTTTTTTAGGGTTCCGTAGCCAAATGGCAAAAAACGGAACCTTTATGGATTTGTCATGTCTGTTTGTCCGTCCGTATGTCACAGCCACTTTTTTCCGAAAGTATAAGAACTATGCTGTTGAAACTTGGTAAGTAGATGTATTCTGTGAACTGCATTAAGATAAAAAATAAAAAAACTTTGGGGTTCCCCATACTTAGAACTGAAACTCACAAATTTTTTTTTTTCATCAAACCCATACGTGTGGGGTATCTATGGTTAGGTCTTTAAAAGTGATATTGAGGTTTCTAATATAATTTTTTTCTAAACTGAATAGTTTGCGCGAGAGACACTTCCAAAGTGGTAAAATGTGTGTCCCCGCTGTAACTTCTAAAATTAGAGAATGATAAAACTAAAAAAAAATATATGATGTACATTATACCATGTAAACTTCCACTGAAAATTGGTTTTAACGAGATCTAGTAAGTAGTTTTTTTTTAATACGTCATAAATCGTAAACCGCAATTTTTTATAGATAATGGTACGGAACCCTTCGTGCGCGTGTCCGATTCGCACTTGGTCGGTTTTTTTTTGTTTTGTTGAGTAGGTATGTTAATGTTTTGATTTGTGTTGTTGTTAAAGAATATTTGTAATGTATCGCATGTAGAGTCTTAAGTAAGTCCTTTCGTCATTAAATAATTCATCATCATCATCATCATTTCAGCCGAAAGACATCCAGTGCTGAACATAGGCCTCCCCCAAGGCTCGCCAAACAGATCGGTCTCGTACTTTCCGCATCCAACGCGTAAGAAAACCGCGCGCGATTAAATAATTAATCATCATCATCATCCCAGCCTATATACGTCCCACTACAGGGCACAGGCCTTCTCTCAGAATGAGAGGGTATGGGCCGTAGTTCCCACGCGGGCCTAGTGCGGATTGATAACTTCACACACACCATTGAATTTCTTCGCAGGTGTATGCAGGTTTCCTCATGATGTTTCCTTCACCGTAAAGTTCATGGTAAATTTAAAATGTAAATTAATCATTAAATTATAAAGCCTTTGAGGCGTGGTTTTCCCTGCGATCGCATATTTTATTAACGGGGATTATGTGCACTTCGATTGTAACCTATCATGATTTCAATGAGAAATTGCTCGTTTTTATCCTTTCCTTCTTTCTTTCTTTTTACCTTCATTTTGTATAAAAAAATGTAAAGCAGCTTTGCATGTGCGAAGTTGATCAATTTTGAATGGACTCCTTTATTAAAAGATAGCATAGGTCATCCATCCTTAGTAAAAAATCAGTAAGATTGCTTTATCACCTACTTGCTTTTGGTATAATTGATATTATGTTGAACGAAAATGGTAGATTAAGAGTCGTGAGTCGCGGACGAGGTCGGGCAGTCGCGGGCGCAGGCGCGGCGGAGTGAAGGCCGGTCATCGTCCGCGCAGCTCTTATCGAACCGATCATAACCAGATCCTAACACCGATTAACACGTACTGTGTCTAACCACGTGTCACCACCGATTAACCATCGATCTCAATCGGAGATGCAATTTGTCCGCATTCGTGAGGCTTTTGAGGGCGGAATTTATTCATCTAAACAATACAGCGGTTGTACTAACACCTTTTTAAGAGTGAGAGGGCTTGCCAAAAAAAACCTAGAATGTAGTATTTATAAGCGCCGAAGTATTTTAAATTGCCCTGTCTGAGACTGTATTAAAAACTACAGTCCTAATTATTTTCAATTTAATCTTTCACACATTTTTTTCAGACTAAATTTGGAACGATAGAAATTCCGTTCCGAGACGGATTATATTATTTATATTTTATTTATTTATTTATTTATTTATGGAGAACCAACAGCTTATACATATATCTTAAACATTACAGTAAATACAGCAAGCCAATTACAGGTTCTCGCCGACAAAAAATAATTTGATTCGTTTTTAAATCTATAATAATATTTACAAACATCGAACCTTTATTTCAAACTTGTTGTTGTCCGCGATTTCGTCTGCGGAAAAATTCGTTTATCGCTATCCCGCGGGAACTATGCAACTTTCCGGGATTTATATGTTAATCCAGATTATAAACTAGGTAGGTATATATGTGCCAAATTTTCTAGAATCTATATAAAATTCGTCAAACCGTTTTAGCATGAAAGAGTAGCAAACATCCATCCATCTATATTATACACTATCGCGTTTATAATAAAGTCGATTATTTGCTCGATTCATTCTTTTTACTCAGCAAAATCCAATAAATATCGATTCAATGAGTAGTATTTTTGACAGTCGGTGTTCGGTTCTTTTTTTAAACATTACCAATAATATATTTTCTAATTTAAAGCTACTTTCAAGGTGGTCCGTTTATGATTTGACAGTGAAAGCTAAATTAAAAATATCGACAATTACGAGATATTCGAAAGGAAAAATAAGCGCAGACGGGTTAAGTAAGTACCTAGCATCTAAATTAAATAAACGTACAACAACACAAATCGATACGTGTACCACAAAGCGATGCGTGTGAATGATTTTAATCTACTTTACGTGTCAATTAACCGAGTGATCGCTGACATTACAGTTTGATTGATCGCGATGAAGGCAACATTGTAGGTTTATTAGTTTGCTGATCACGGAAACCAGCACAGTTTTACTGCAGCTTTATGGTCCGCAGGTTTATTAAAACATAAATAAAACACATGATTAAAAAACCTTTTTGATCAGGCACTGTAATAAAATTGTATCTGAACGAATGTAACAAAATGTTTTTAAGTTGTACATTACTTTAATTAAAAAAATGATTTAAAATAAACCCCAAGAATACCTTGCCCGGAAAATAAGAATAAGTTGGTAAATGCTTGGCATAAACGCTTACGATATATCTTGACATTTTGTTCCTTCAATGCGTCCCAGACGTCATTTAACAAGTTTAACTGTGCAGCAGTAATAATCATAAAGCCTTCATTTATATCAAGAATTGAACCTAGAGTCTAGAGTCTTATCTGGACATGATCTTAAGGTCAATTACCGGTAACGTGTGGAGCGAAAAGTTTGCTCGATTCATTCTTTTTACTCAGCAAAATCCAATGAATATCAATGCAATGAATAGTATTTCTGACAGCCGGTGTTTGGTTCTTTTTTTAAACATTATCAATAATATATTTTTAATTTAAAGCTACTTCCAAGGTGGTATGTTTAGGATTTGACAGTGAAAGCTAAATTAAAAATCAATCAACAATTCTGAGCGCAAAGTCATTTTTAACGAGATGTCTAGGAAAGTAAAGTTAAGGTAAACTCGTATACTGCAATGGTCTATATTTACACGATATAATTATGTTTTAGAGACAGTAGTCTACAAAAACTATTTAATACTTTTGCTGGTTATTAAGAGTAGTTGCTGCAGCTTTTAGTTACTCGGGCACTTAAGTATCATGTCTGCAGGTGCAGACAAATTAACTTCGAATGTAGCCAATAGTGGTTGGTGCACTTCCATATTTTTCTCCCATGTTAAGCCTCCTCATTACGCTATGTTGTGTTTTAAAGGGTGGTACTCATAGGCCATTATGTGAGCCCCGCGCACGATTCTCATTCAACCACCGTACAGTTATCCCTACCAGTGTTTCTGACACACCGCAAGGTTGCTTCGCTCCGAGGTGGATGCCCGCGCCGGCTGCGTAATACTTAAAAGGACACGAGTGGAGCCAAATGGACCAAACTGGCCTTTGCATTATACAAACAAGACGTTGATCGATTACTATTCAAATCTCTACATCCAAATTGAATGCCAAATATGATGTTAGATCAAGGATTCGGCCTCATTAAAGTGATTGAAGGGCATGATTGTAAGATATTCACATTCCATACCAAATAACAATAGATTTATGCATGAATTTCTGATTTAAAACATCAGCATCATAGGTATATATCAGTACCAGGCGAGAGGTCAGTCTGCAAAAAAATAAGAAAAAATCCATTTTAAGTGATAATAGTCAGTAGTCACATAAAATAACGCTTTTTGTATTAGACATTTTTGAATAAAAGTCTATTATCACTTTAAAAGTCATCTGGATTTTTTCTTATTTTTTGGGAAGACGGGGCGAGCCAGGCGGGACGATTTGGACGTGTATGCAAAGGACTGGCCTGATATTGCGTCAAATCGAGACGCCTTTGCCCAGCATTGGAACAATGTCAGGCTAAATAAAATAAAATATAATTTATCCAAAACTATTACAGCTTGGCCTCTCTCCCGGTACTTGGTACTCATTGAGTTTTGGGAACCCTGTATTAGTAGAGTTTGCATTATTAACCCAAAAATATATCTTAATACCTACATAGACCTAATAATGATAAACCTCAGCGGTAAGAAACTAACTCTTAAACACATAAATACAAATCACGTGGCAAATATTATACTTAAAATTAAAACTATGCTACCGTTACTTAACAAAAATATAAAATTCTTATTTTTATACATCTAAATTATCATCTAGTTACTGCATATCATGGCGGCAGAACAGAGTAAAAGGATCATACACATTTTTTTTGTTTGCGTCTCCCGTTGACGTGGAAAAATTCAAGGGTCTCTAGCCAATATTTATTAGTCAAATCTACATCAACGTGCTGGGCGCATGCCCAACATTCGGCCCATTTAAATAAATCCTAAGTTTGCTGACTCGGAGTCGCTAATTTTATGTCCCCAGGAGAGAGACATCTTTTGTTTCAGTGCAGTTTGGTGAGTATGGGCCAAAAGTCATAATGCTACAAACATTGAACATCATAATACTAGCACTGTACATATGTTGAATGTTGATAATAATAGCTGTTGATTTCAGGTCACAATTAACATGCAATGTCAATCGTGTCAGTGGTTCACTAATCTCCACGCTTGTCAATGACTGCATGAATAATCCAGTGACTTCATGTGGATTCGATCGCCAAGCAAGTCCAATATATTTAAAAAATATGTCATAAAATTCGGTTGTCTAGATTTTAAAACGCTTTATTTTTATAGCTTGGTTACTGGTGGTGTTAATGTTCCAATAGTTATGTCTCTGTACTTACCTACTTTTTTTTCTTATGAATAAAAGTAATTTTTCGAAATACTCGAAATTTTCGTCATCAAGCTCAAAAGATATTTTCACAATCGGTGACATAGGAAGATGTGTAATATGAACAAATATGTATATGTTATAAAATATTCATATTTTATGCGGACACGTAAACGCGCATAATATCAGTACCCTCCTTTGCTTGTTCACTTGGGTAAAAAGTCGGCGCCCGCCGCGTCCGGTCGTCCACTCCGGGCACTGAACGGGTTAGATTCTTTTTGATCTTTTACTCTGGCAGCTACTCGTAGAGTCTAGAATGCCTGCGAACGTCTTCCCACTTTTATTTTTAGTTTGCGCGAAAAAGGTGGTCGACCACTTGTAGCGTTGGGTCAACGTATTCGAGGCTTTTACCCTTTGCTGCCCCATTGCAGCTGTTGCACAATAGTCTAGCTAGAAGATTCCAGGAATAATAAACCGGCACGTAATGATTGAGCTATAAATAAATTTAATACTTTTAGATTTAGAATGGATATTTTTAGTTCAAAATGCATTTGCACACACAGCAACAGGAATAAAGCCTTTTTAGGAAGTGGACTTGCTTCGAGCAGGCCTTATAGGTTTATCTGCCTGCAAAGTGTTCTCGGTATATTTAAAAGACGGTTTTCCCCTGAGTCACTACAGGGAGGTGTTCTCTTTTTGCCATTTTACGCTGACGAGCAAAAATAAACGGGTAAGTCTTTTTACAATATTGTATGAAAAATCAATTGTTATTTGTCTCGTGAGCTTTTTTTTAACGTGCAGCCAGTTACAAGATTTTAAAACGAATGCCGATTATTAATGCATTGTGTTAATGTGTCTCTAGCTACCGAGTCTCAATCTTAAACAAAACTTCGCAACGAACTACAAATCGAGATATTAAAGGTTGTTGACTTTCGTTATGCATTTTGAGGATGGCCCAGTGTTAAAAAGGTGATTTCGAAATGTGAACGGGTATTGGGAGGCAAACAGTCGCGCAACGGCGTCCGGCGCCCGCGCAGACAGGCTCGCGGCTCTGCCACCAGCGGCCATCGTTGTCCTTGCATTCTTCGAGGGAACAGCAGAGCGGTGCCGGTTCAACGACCCTACTCAATGTGAAGGGATTTACATATAATACAGCCTTAATAGACACGTTTTCTTCACGTAACAAAGCAGAGCGAACCGCTTGACGGTCACTGTGACCTAGCCTTTACACGTCTCAGCCATTACCAACGAATGCTGCAACTATTCATTTATATAAGTAGATAGATATATTTACCTGTTAGCGACTCGTTTTAATATATTGAACGATACATGTATTAGTGCGTTAAGAGAATAAATATTCTAGCATTGAGGTCAGATCTCGTGTAGTGTTTGTTTATTTATGCGCGAGGTACCGCGGCGGTAAAACAATGAGCTGTAATATTTGGGCGGAGATATACCTACCTACTTGTAAATATTTTATGAGGCTCTACCCTTTGTCAATATTACAATATGTTGATTCGAAGTATGGTCATGCTGGTAAAGTGAAAGTTAACAATAAAAAGATCAATAAAACACGACTTTCAAGTTACATACGTAAAAATATTTATGACGATGGGAAGTAAAAAATTAAGTTAAAATCTAGTTCAAGAGAACTTTACACTTCTCACCTACAGATTCAGTCATATCAGAATCTAACGAATGTACTAATTTTTGTTGAAAAAACCTTGGCAACCTTTTGCGCTGTCAGCATTTTTCAGTATTTTTTTTTCAAGTAAATCCAACCACTGAAAGTGGGCGTAATTTGACCTGCTACTTTTGCGAGATTTGTCCCAAACGTTTAACATTGTGCTATTTGAAGTTAATATTTTGTAGTAAATTAAGTAAAAATTAAATTACTAAAATATTTCTATTCCCAGCAAAAGGTACGCCACGCCGGTCCAATCCCCGCGCCTCACTGCGTGCCACCGTTGCCGCGTAGCAGTGACTGTGCGCTACGAACCGTTGGTTCGAGTGGGCTACGCAGCGCCCGAAGTCAAAATATTTAATATTTTTACCACAAGCTTGCAAATACATAATAGTAACGAAAACCTGTGTAAAAAGCTACAACTTAATAATTTAGTCGTCGATTTTTTATATTGGTAAGTTTTGCTGCTTTTATTCCGTATAATAAGCTAACACATAATTGACAACCTTTCATTTTTTTAACACCTGAAAATTACTGTAGGAATCTAAAGAGTTTCGCCTCCTGAACGCGGAAAAATATTTATTATAATTTATTTCTCCATATTTAAAAAAATACAACAAATTTAAAAACATATATGTACTTACAAATACATCCACAGAATAGATATGTTTCCTTTACTCTTTTCACTAGAAAAAAGAGCTGTCATAATTTTAAATTAGATAACAACAATAACGTCAAATTTACGTCATCATTTTTTTTAATAGAGACTAGACAAAAGTAATAGATCTCTTCTATCGTTGCGCTCTTTTAGAATAAGCACATCTTTAAAAATTGTAACAAATTAATTAATAATCCTAGTGAAAATTTAAAACTATCAGCGTCTTTCTCTTTCCAAACAGAATACACAGAACGAATTAAATTATAGTCTTAGAAATATGAAATGTTGTCAATTCAAATGAATCACACAAGTATTACTTCTTGTGTAATTTATTGATGACATTAATGTGCCTAGGATATAATACAATTATAATTTTTCTTTTTTCGTCAATTTCATGTTTATCAGAGCCTCTGTCTGCTCTGGTTTTGCTGATTAATTTTGAGTAGTTTTAAATCTAAACACTTTGTTGTACAAAAACAAAGAAACAAACAATCGCAATCAACAAAGAATAAAATACGATATTATAATATAAAAACCTCTAGGTATTAGGTCAACTGTTGAGCAAGTGAAAGCAGCTTTTATCTTTTATATTTTTTACCCCCTTATTTATACGGCATTCTATCGTAATAATTTCTTAAGCTAACTCCAATCTTATTTTTAATTACATATAAGCAAATTAATTTAAATTATGATTCGATTAAATAATATTACCAAGTAACCAATTACAAAGATTATTACGTACAATTTAGAAAAAAAATTGTGTCACGTAGATTCCATCAGTCAAGCCGAAAAACAACTGCATAGTTCAAAGACGCAACTTAGAATTTGCGCATACGTCGAGTTCGGCAAGCGATTAGGGCCTCGTCGGCGCCATGTTTACAAACAAAGAGATCAACGCTCGCCAAGTAGGTTAACGCAGCCGCTGCGCGCTTGTTGCGCTGGTCGCGGTCGGACCTGGCCCGCGGCTAACTGACCATCCGCCGAAATGAGAAATCAGCTGATTTAAATAGGTATTATTTTTAAAAAAGTAAGATTGAAGATTGTTGCCATAGATGTACGTGAATGACAAAAAAATAGAATGGTAGCCAAATTAATAGCTCACATTTTTTTGTCAGTCTTACCTTCATAGTGAGAACTTTTGTCATTAATACTATAAATATTTTTTAAATTCGTACAGTTTTAACTTTAATAAAATAAATTATGTTATTTTACTTTCGTTACAGTATTGCATTGTTGAATATAAATTCAACATGAAGTGCCAAATGTGGTCAATGAAATTATCCATACAGTAATTCAGTCCTTTATAAAGAAGATGAAAATGTGTACAGAAAAATTGAGGTGAATAGTTATATGATGAGTTTTAGGTCTTCTGTGGTTAAAAACTGTGATAGAGCTGCCGTGTCATGACAAAACACTGTATCTAAAAAACACCTATTTTTCAGAAATCGCAAAAAACTTTTGCTTTCTTTAATTGGCTACAGAACAGTGAATATTGATCTGATTGCAATAAAATTTGGACAAATCACGGATAATATGCTACTAGTAGTGGACAAAGAAAAATAATATTAAAATTTTTACTTTTTTCATGAATGTTCAAGCAAAAACGTGTTATGTCATAATGTCCTTTATCAATAATATATGAGAGTCGCTATTACAAAACACTGTAACGTGATACTTAATGACATTATACTCATATGAAAATGCTACTTTAAATGTAATTTAGTAATATATTGCTAATATATATTTTAGTCTTTAGAAAGGATGATTACCTTGAAGAAGTCTCGACTTTATAATAAACAAGGACTTGGACTAATTTCTCGTGTGATTGTTGCGACAAAACACTGTAACTCTTGATACTATACTAAGAAAATGTGAGTTTGTTTTGGCAAGACACGGTATCTGGAGATAATACAGTGTTTAGAAGAATCAAGACCTTACGTTTTAAGAGTTACAGTATAAATTGCAATGACGTTTTTCAATGTTTTTGATAGAAAATCAGTTACTCTAAGCATGCATATATAGATTAGGGTCCGAATAGTTAATTTAACGGTGTTAGCACAAAACACTGTAACTCGAGTTACAGTGTTTTGTCATGACACGGTAGAGAGACGTTACCTTTCCAGTACGACTATTATAAATAAGTAAAAGTATGCATGCATTTACTTGGAATTTCCTCCTTAAGAGAAATTATTTTCAAATATCAGGTTGCAATTGAAACTCATAAACACCATACATCTCATTTAAATATTATCATGGGCATCGTCTTTAGCGTGTTTTTTCTTAAAATGTTCATTCATTCTTTGTTTACCTAAGTTTCTCTTCATTTCATCGCATCTCATTAAGGATTATATTTTATTTTGAAAACGGGAGCATTTCAGCATAGGTATCAAATGCAGCGACGGAGAAATCGAAACAATAGCGGCTTACAACAGCACCGGAAGAAAGTTCCTACGTATTTGCATAGAGCGCGCGGCGCGGCCACGAGCGACCGGCGGAGAGCGGTTGCGATGTCCCACATAGACATGCCTTATAGTTTATTGTCACGGACCCATTTCCGTGGGTGCACGACCACCTCCGGGCCTGTGTCGTGACACACTTCTCTTACTCCGTAAATTTCTCCGAGAGAAACTTACAATATCTAATGCCGCCGACATCCGTCTAAGTATGCAGATTTCCAGAGCAAATCTCCGTGACCTAAATAAAAACATTACAAAGCAAATAACAAACGGAGAGAGGCTGGCTATTATGCAAATCTGCAGCATCTATCGCGCTTTGTATGCATCTAGCAATGCCATCGGTGTCATTTAATAAAAAGCAACAATGAACGCAAAATTAAGTGCCAATGACGATATCAACTCGATTTCATTACAAACGGGAGGCGCGAAGAAAAACTTGCCCCAGTGTTACGTTAGAAAGCGTAGACATTTCACCATAATGCCTAGAAAGTGTACATAAGAAGAAAGTGAAGAAGTAGGGGAAAAATGTGCAATGCAAGTGCATCGAGTGGCGGGAGTGAGTAACAATACTCTGAATCTCGGCGGTTTCCAGATCGTTCGCAATCACTTTTAACTTTTTCTCCCTAGATGAAACCGCGGAGGCGAGGCGAGCGCGGCGAGCGCGTTTCTCGCCACCACGTGTTTGCCTAGTTCATATATCGATGCACTCATTTTTACTTTCTTTTCCATTCGCTCTTATTTGTTTGTTACTCGTCGCGCTTCTACTCTGCGACTAGATCTAGAGGTAGTACCCCTGCCGCACGGAGGGAATGAAAAGTAAACTCATTGAGTTAATCTTTCGCAAATGTATAAAATTCGTATCAGACAAATTAGAAATTAAGAGTTAGATTTATACAAAATATATAATTTAATATTTTACTTTTTTATTTTTCAAAATTAGCCGTGACCATAGGGCTGGTGCATTTCTCGCCCAACGTATTGGCATCACAATCCAGCGCTGAAATACTGTCAGCCTTATGGGCACTCTTCCGCAGGGACAGGACTTAAGCAAACTTACATACATTAGTTAGGCCATTTTATAGTTGGATAGCTGTGGACTGAAGCATACTTATTTGATTATTATTTGATTTTACCGGTGAAATGTACTTACATAATCTTTTTTTTTCTATTTCTTTATGAAAGCGGTGCACAAAAATACGTAAGTACATATATTACTATATTAACAAACTAACAGGAAATATCCGAAACTTTTAGCCTACTTGTGCATTTTTGCTACGAATTTTAAACAATCAAAGACTGTCTCAGGTGTCCGTTTGCCAGAAAGTGAAAATCACATGCCTAACTAATAAACGAAGATCACGCACCGAGACGCGTGCGTGCAAGCGGCGCGAGAGATGATTCTGTGTGACAAAACTATTAAAAGAGAGCAACATTCTCTTATTATTTGATATATGGATTTTAATGACAGTTTCTTGTGTCAGTTCCGTTGAATAGTTCGGATGGTCACATGCAAGCGGAATGCATGTACGAGAGAAAATGCAAACACTACGCTCCAACACGATACTACGCTTTATTATGGACAACAGTTAACATGATATCAATTTTTCAGGATGGTACCGGTGTAATGACTTAAGTACACACACAACATAATTTAATATATATAACGCGTATATGCAGTGTAAAGTGTATTTAAGTTAGCTGAGAGCGCATGGGAAAGCTGTGACTCTGTCTCAAACGCCGAGAGAAACACAGTGGAGGAGAGATGGGCATTTCACCGCGTGGGGTCAACGCGCTCGCTATACTGTCGCTGATTATGGCCCAATTGGACTATGTAGGTCTAGGCCGGGTAGGTCGTCGACCCGCGTACGTGACACACTTACGGCGCGAGCGCACGACACCGGTGCTTTCACGCGGTTCACGCCCCAAGCAGGGGGTGGGAGGCGCGAGCGTACTGCAGCCGCATCTTTCACGGAAAGCTGAGAAAAGACGCACCGGTACAGTAAATAAACACTTTCACGGCAAAATTATAATCAATATTGAATTATCAATATTCATTAGTAGAGAATGACGCGTTGTTTTTGCAACGGAAATCTGAAATCTCAGTGAGCAGCGTCTTTATAAAAAGAAAGATTTATTGGTCCAAAACGAACGAGTTTGGTTTGATCGAGAGGTTTCTACATGAAGAAATACCACTTTATTATACATTTACTGGATTCGGAAATAAGTTTATGATTTTTTATCTCAATTTCAGCGTTTAAGGCTTAAAGTTTAAACAGAAATAAGAAAATACCAACTAGCTTGAGCCCCAGCTCCCATTGTAGTATTAGCTGATAAGGCAGAAAATTTAAGTGGTTGCAGGTTACCAGAATTCTAAGTATGAGTCCCTGACTAGATAAACTGGGTAGCTATTGGAGCGAGCAACGACCACAATGTTTGTTTCTGGTAGAAAGTTTTGGAGAAGCATGTTATCATTAGTGAATGCCATCGTGAGCGCTTGTTGATCAAGATTTTGTTTGAACTTTATCAGCTCATGCGAAATTCATAATATTTTTTTTTGCGTATTTACAAGTTGAAGTGACTTTTGCTTCTACTTAGTATAAAACTATCAGTGGACTTTTGCAAAGCATTGCTCAAATAGGTATGTCCTTTAACATTGTCGAGGAGCTATCCGTACTATCCATACTAATATTATTGAAAGTGTGTTTGTTTGTTTTTTTGTTTGTTCGTCTTTCTTTCACGTCAAAACCGAGCGAAGTATTGGCGTATTTTTTGTATGGACGTAGTTGATGGGCTGGAGAGTGATTTAGACTACTTTTTAACACGGGATAATATCACATTCACACGAGAAAACACGTTTTAATTTACTTCAGTGTGGGCGAAGCCACGGGCATTAGCTAGTAACCTATAATTACGATATGTTCCCAATTGATTAAAATAAAATGGAAAGTCAAGTGAAGTAAAATATTGAGTAAGGGTATAAAATACTAGAAAGATATGAAAATATTCATCTTTGATGAAATGCGGAATATTTCATTAAACTAAATATGAAATTTCATTCAAGGAGCTATTTCGAAAAGAATTTATCATTGCATAGAGCAGCAGCATAGTTTTAGAGTAGGTATTTAATTAAGTTGAGTGCATTAAATGTTGGGAGGCCTTTTATAACAATCATCAAAAAAACTTACTGAAATTATAATCTCAATGAAATCTGAGTAATATAATGTTTTGCTTGCATCATGCTTATGTCACGCTGCATCCACTTTCAACCGTTCTGATAAGATATAAATGTAAATGGGGTTTTAACTTACTGCAGCGCAGATTGGGTACAGAAGTTATTAAGGTATTGCATTTTTCTCACAATCGAGATGTCTATTATTTACATAATCGTATACGGTTGGTTAGTCTGTAGCATCACGGATAAGCATTAGTAGTTCGTTAGATTGACAGAGACCAAGGCTGCTGGCAGAGGGATCTAGAGCAAGGTCAAAGCGGTCGAAGTCTTTGAGTGATAGTGTGACCTCCCTCTGCGTTCATTATCGGCAACAAATCACAAAACATTAACTCTAGATAGAAGTGCCTTGGTGTCGACTCTGTAATATACCTACTGCTATAAAAGCAAGTAATTATTTGAATAAATTTCATTTAATTAATGTTAACTGGTCATTAATCTTGTTACGAACAAGAGCATAAGTTTAAAATGTTAACATTAACGTAGCTAAGTTTATTAATACTAACTTAAATATTCACAGGCGTATAAAAATAGTGGATTTCTGTCATAGGAAAATAACTGCCGGAAAGAAATTCCGTTAATGTACTTTTTCGTGCGAGCTCACTGGATGTAAAAACAAAATTTAAATCCATTTAGGTTCGTATTATTATTACAAAATAGAAGTCGAGCACAAACATTCTTGCAGTTTATTCGTAGATAAATATATCAAACACTGTTTTAGCTGTATCATCTTATCATTTGTCTTCCATATTTTATTAATTTCATTAACTATTATATTATGTACTTACTTGCATCAAGTTTAACGCATACCTATCTATAGCCTACTTTGTGTTAACTCATTCAATATAAGTATTTTACAGTAAGTGATTTTATAGCAAGTGGGAGTCTTATTTACACTTGGATCTTATTGCTAGTCCTTTGGCTTAACAGAAGCTTGTATTTTAGTTTATGTTAGTTAATGTTAGTTATTTTATATTGTAAATAAATTTATTTTTACCGACTAGCAACAAGGTATTAATAGAGCACTATCATTAATCACAACCAACAACCCGAGTGCGAACAAAAAGAGGACTGTCGCTGTAATTGATGGCCGCATTTGCTACACGGTCACAGTTAAATGGAGGTCCAAATAAGAGCAGGTGCGCAAAAAAAGACACGGTTCGTGGAACCGACAGAGCATTCTAAGAACCTGTTGTCAGTGTCTGTAGACACCCAAGTGCATCTTGCGCATAGTCGAGTGACGCTGTTCAGGATATCGAAATGGAATGCCGAGGGGCCGTTCCTGCGAGTTAAAAATAAAACAAAACACGCGAGATACGTATCTCTTCTACATTTTCCTGTTCCTTTAGCTTTAGGCTCATTGTTCGCCCGGGGAACGGACGAGTGTGATACGTAATTGCATGGCAACAAAGTGGTTAGATATTGTGTGTTCATGCTTAATAATGAAGTAGTTAATCGGAGATAAATAAAAGAAACAGAACTGAATTTATTTTTTTCGCTTGCATCCCATTGAGGCTCGTGCATGTCGTTACATGTACGTTTGTCGTATGTATGAAGTCGTTTTTCGTAGGCCAGAGGCATCGTCTGTATTTTAAAACCTACTTCGCAATGTTTTAATATTGTCATCTTGATTTGATTTAATTAAGTGAATAAGGATTTATTAAATGTACAGAACATGTTAAGTTTATACCTATGGACTGCGGTTTTATTTGCTCCTTAAACACAAATGCAGCTCAAGACGAACAAAAAGAAGCGATTCTTCTTAAACTGATGAGTAAATACAACGTGTTCTGCTTAGCTTTATGTCAACAAAAACAAAACCTTACGATAAATGACAGAATTATCTTTCATTCAACCCCTGGAAATGCAGCTACGTCAACGACTAGGAATGCATGAGTCAAATTTATTTATAGCGAGGTATACTGGCCAGCCCCGCGTAGCAACAACTGACGTTTATTGTATCTTTTCCTGTACCTACATACACTATTGCCATTCAACTGTAGGTATGTAATTTTTTCACAGACTTTCTGAGCTAAACTTACTTATATGATTGAAATGACAGTTTTTATATGGCTGTGACAGCTGGTTGTTTCCGATACCAATTGTCAGCCGATACAAGAACTGTCAAAATGAACGCGATGGCGATTGCGAGGGAGTTAGACAATTAGCCGATTCGATTTGTAGCATTCGAATATGGCGGATGTAGACAGTATCTAATTTTGGTATTTCTGTTTCTTTGGCTAGTTGAAGTATAACTTTGATAGTGTTTTGTTTGTATATTTTTCAGATTCGTACATATTTAGGCTTGTTAGAGTTTTTTATTTATTTATTATTTATTTATTTATTTAAGGTTTACTAACAATTGTTATCACTAGATACATCAGAAATTGCTGCATATATAAACATGTTGAGCTGAGTGTCACAATCACTTATAAGTAAACACCGCATGCAAAACAAAAAGTGAAGCATTTAATAAACATTAAATTTACATAACAGTAAATTTTGCTCTCAAGAATTACAATCTAATATATTTTTATTAATTATGAATTATTAATTAAAATAAATTATTAATTATTATTATTAAATTAGACAGAAAACAAACTTGGGCAGGAGGTTTAAATTATCGCGAAATTACTGCCTATCTAAACCGCTCAATTGGTATTGTACCACTGAAAACTTAAAAATGTGGCAAAATAAATAATCGCACCCAAAATCTAATATAGGTATAAAAATCTCGTGTCACTGTTTGTTATCAAACTCCTCCGAAACGGCGTGACTGATTTTTATGAAACTTTTTTCTCTATATTCGGTAGATCTGAGAATAGGTCGTAGGCTATTTTTTATACCCCTATTCTTCACTAGTATAATTATAAAAAATGGGCCAAGTTCTCCTGTGACACAAAAGTAATGGTAAGTATCTGAAACTGTGCCAAGTTTGGCATTGGATGTTACAAGTCAAATCAATCACACTAAAACGTTTTATGTATATTCACTCTTAAAAACCGCCCAAGTGCGTACCAGGCCATGTGCAGTGTCGGCTTCCGTACTAATAAAGTTGTGTTCGACCATAGCTCGTTTACTTGTAACGTTCACCTACTCAGCTGTGATGGTTTTCCTTTTAAATTTGTTATATTTATTACTGCCTGTATAGTTTTTCACCTATCCAAAAATAACAGGTAAGTAATATGAGATATAAGAACGTATGATATAATAGTCATAATATATACGCTCACTTTGTATAACGTTCGTTTAGTATAACGTTCACTGGATATAATCAACGAAAGATACCTATATACATAATTTCAAAATATCTAATTTTGCAAGGTATAATAGTAGATTGTTCAACAAGGGACTAAAACAAGCCATAATGACACGAGATATTTAGCCACCCGAGCGACAGCGAGGGAGGCTATAATTCGAGTTGTCATTATGGTAGTTTAGTCCCGCGTTAAACACTCTACTTTTCACTTTGAATGCGAGGAAAAAAACGACGTACAAAATTACTTTTTTACAACGTATGCTCAATACGAGCAATGGACATCTGTTCAAAATTCAAATAGCAAAAAAAATACCGCTGTCTTTTCTTTTCTTTTATATTTTTTTGTATAGTGACGCTTTAAATGCTTGCATAATTAGCCAACAGATTCTAACTTAAAGACTATGTTAAAACTAATTGGACTATGCATGTAAGAATGATAATTGTTCATTCATTAGAATCGGCAAATAAATTAACCTAATTGATCTAAGTTCACACACAAAATATATTGTTAACTGAAACACTTGCCCGTGAATAAAGAAACGACTTTTTAAGTTTATTTTCTATATGCCAATTCTTTGTTAAATTATATCTAATTATACTTTCTATTTACTATTAAATGCAACTGACATCGCATTATTTTGAAGTCACGCCATATTAACTTTCAAACGTAACTGCTCTATCTACCGTACACTCCAGCACTGCTTTGCCGACAGTGCGGATTGCTATTTTATCGACAGAGCAGGAAACTGCTTTGCCGACAGCGTTTTTAAAAAAAAAAACAAATTACACCTAAGCTAAAGGAAATCTTTCTTTACGTGCAAAATAAAATGAATTCATCTTTAATATTTTATAATTAAATAGATTAATATTCGTAATTATTCAATGTGTTTCACGAAATTATTATTTTTTAAATATTTTTTATACAGTTGTCATTTGTCACAATGCAATTGGGACAATATAATTCTTTGGTTTTGTTTTTGGACTTAATTACCGATATCCTAACGAAGTTAGTTCGATTCAATGCAACGAGCCTTTCCCCGTGAGCACTAGATGGCGCTATTATCAAACTTTCCGCTGCTATGATTTTTGGGCGTATTTATTTAATATAATTAATTAAATACGGACAAAATCTGAGCCTTGTCTGTCCTAAATATTTAATTAATTAAATAATGACTCTGCCCGTTTATTGGGCAACCAAGTCGGGGTTAAACCGCCCGAACGATACTGCAGTCTCCGCCTCTTGGCACTACACCACCAGCACACTCCGAGCCCTGAAGCACCCTGGCCTCAGCTCTGCAACACAGCAAACTTCCTTGAAGATCCACCTGCGACGCCCGCAGCGCGTCCTACGGTCTCCTGAATCCAGGGCAGTGTCTGTCCGGGGAAAGCGTATCCCACACAAGTGCTTAAAACCTACGACCCTCTAGTCTCTTGCTTGCTCACAGTTTTAGCGTTCCTAATAAACGTCTAGACTTGTTTTTTTATGGTTTGATTCCTCTCCTCAAGACCTAAACCTAAACTGTGACAAGTAAGAGACTAGAGGGTCGTAGGTTTTAAGCACTTGTGTGGGATACGCTTTCCCCGGACAGACACTGCCCTGGATTCAGGAGACCGTAGGACGCGCTGCGGGCGTCGCAGGTGGATCTTCAAGGAAGTTTGTTGCTGTGTTGCAGAGCTGAGGCAAGGGTGCTTCAGGGCTCGGAGTGTGCTGGTGGTGTAGTGCCAAGAGGCGGAGACTGCAGTATCGTTCGGGCGGTTTAACCCCGACTTGGTTGCCCAATAAACGGGCAGAGTCATTATTTAATTAATTAAATATTTAGGACAGACAAGGCTCAGATTTTGTCCGTATTTACTTAATTATATTAAATAAATACGCCCAAAAATCATAGCAGCGGAAAGTTTGATAATAGCGCCATCTAGTGCTCACGGGGAAAGGCTCGTTGCATTGAATCGAACTAACTTCGTTAGGATATCGGTAATTAAGTCCAAAAACAAAACCAAAGAATTATATTGTCCCAATTGCATTGTGACACATTTTGAGGTTATTTCCACGCCCTAAAGGCTTCCACAGACCGAAGCGCAGGGCGCTACAGTGCGTCCGCAGCGCGCATCGGTCTGTGGAAAGCTTTAAAATTGTCTATACCCAGTTACTGAAAATGGCGATAATCCTCCATTCACAAACACCGTGATTGGCAGTTTAGGGGTTTCCATAGTCAATTAAAAAAATTTTGCTTTAATCCCTTGAGATCAAAAAAGAGCTTTAGTCTCGATATGCAGAGACTAAAGTAACATTTTAAGAGCATGAGAAGTGAAAAATATTTTGTTGTTACATTTCGTGAGACGCACCCGTTTGTTTTGTGTAGGGATTGCAGTTCTAACCTAACCTAACTTACTTTCCTGGCATTATAAAAACCATTATTATATGTATATCCACCATTAAGTATATAAAATGAACTTTATGTTAATTGACCGTTCGTTATTCCTTATAAAAATATTGATTTTATGTTATATCTAACGTTAATTATATATTTCGTTGCTATATCTCGTGAGACGCTCCCTTT
Source organism: Archips xylosteana (assembly GCA_947563465.1). Taxonomy (NCBI): domain Eukaryota; kingdom Metazoa; phylum Arthropoda; class Insecta; order Lepidoptera; family Tortricidae; genus Archips; species Archips xylosteana. The sequence goes on along the minus strand of OX387347.1, from coordinate 15,079,955 downwards.
TTGAACGTTGGCTATCCAGCCAATTGGGTATCCACACTGCAGTGTGTGTGTCTTGGTGGATTAAATCAAATAAATTGTAAAATTCAAACAGGTTCAATTTATTGTCATTAAAGGAAGTAGTGTTAAGAAATTTCTTTTTAAGATTGTTGTGGTTGAGTGGTGATGGGGGAGATGGGAATGGAGTCAGCAACTTCAGCTTCGGGGATCACGACGGGGGAGATCGGAACGGACTCGGGTTCGGGTTCAGGTTCGGGAATGACCACGGGGGAGATGGGCACGGACTCAGGGGCCTCTGGCTCCGGCTCCGGAATCTCAATTGGCTCGGGCACTACCACGGGGAGCTCAGGCTCGGGGAGTACAATGGGCTCAGGGATAACAACGGGCAATTCAGGTTCAGGCAGCACGACGGGATCGGGGATAATAACAGGAGGAAGAGGCAGGGGGTCGTATGAAGCTTCTTCAGGGACGAAGTCGATGATAGGCATGTCAATAGAAGCGGGGCTGCCTTCGATGCCCTCTATGGCAACGGGGTTGCCAGCGATGGGTCCCTTGGGCGCATCCACGTTCACGATGATCTGCACCAGCGGAAGGGGGTTGGCCACGGCCACGGCCACGAGGGCGAACAAAGCAATGAAGGTTTTCATCGTTAATAGCTGGAATAAAATGAAAAAAAAACTATGTAATGTAATCTACGTTCTCCGGTGAACCTACTTATTAATACGTGAAGTTCAATTGATGTTAGTCACAAAAAACTTGAGAGTTGATAAACACGTGACGGTATGTCACCGCCTTTGAAAAGGACGATTAACCTCGAATTCACTGGACTAACCAGATTAACACAAGTGAACATTTCATAAATGAATTAAACTTGTTTTGGATTCTTCTGTACAAAAATATATTAAACGATTGATAAATGCTACATTTGTGCCAACAATATTTTACCTTCGGCTAGTAGCAAGAAGTCAATTATTGCTACAAGCTGCTTGCAATGAATTTTGTTCCGTATACCTTACTTTACCTAGGTAGCGTGAAAACTTCAGTTAACAAATTATATCAATTAATGCATTTTTGCACTAAACCGACGATTCAGAAATCACAATTACATTGTTTTACTGTGTATGTAACAATACTATCACGTTTTTGACGACAATTAACCCAAAAGCGGATATTACGCATTCGTTGCCTACATAGTAACCAGAGTTTCAATTGTCTTTCCTTGAAATTGCAATTTTTACTAAAAACGCATTCAAAGTCAAAGTCAAAATTCTTTATTCAATTTAGGCATCAATTGATGCTCCTATGAACGTTGAAGAATCTACCACTGGTTCGGAAAAACCCTGTTGAGAAGAAACCGGCAAGAAACTCAACAAGGTATATTTTTTTCAAAGAGTTCATTGTTATTAAATTACATATATCTAAATTATTTAATACAATTACATTAACGCGCTAATCACCTATTTTCTTGACAAGTTACGCAAGTTTTAGTGAAAGCAGTTAAAACTATAACAACCGGGTCTTGAAGGATCGAGAAGGTTTTTATACTATGGAGGGTCTCTACCCTCTGTTAAAAGAGAATAATCTCAAGTGGGTAAACAGTCGCAAAATGTCCAGCTTTAAGAGAATAAAAGTTCTAAGAATGACATTGTAAATGTCTGAAATTAATGTAGTTAACACTTTTGCACACACAGAGAGTGTTCTTTTTTTTAACTTCTGCCCTCCATACTTTATTTCTTACAGCAGTTAAACATCTCAGCTATGCATTATCAAAAATGCAAAACTTTTATTTTATTTACTTATATTAAAGACTATTTATACATGGACATGTGGTAAAACACGATTAAATACATAACAGAAAAAGAAATTTAGTACATTTAGTTAGACTCTTGAAATAAAACAAAATAAGTTACTCTTAATGGCTAATGTTTTAGGTAGTTTTAGGAATTCTTGACCACAATATGTACCTATGCGCCATCATACCGACTTAAACACTGAATACGCAATAAACTAAGCCCACATGGTTAGTGAACTAGTCGGTAGCTTTGTGGGAAAAAAATTGCGGATCATATCCATGCGAGTTCAAGGCTGTGAATATGTATAAACTAATGTGATGAGCAATAATAACAGGTTACTTTCTATATGAAGTTGAATGAAAAAATGGTTGTAATGGCTCTTCAGTTTAGTACTAATGAGTACGTTAAAAACAGTTTCCGTCTTACCTTATCCACGCCAGTTCCAAAGAAACTATAACTCGACAAATTTCGGGCCTGAATTTATATTCTTTTTTAGATTTTACAGCCTTATAATAAATACATAACTAATACAAGATAAAAGTATGTGATAATTTTATTTGACATATCTGACTTTAATCTTATTGTAGTAAATTTTATAACAGTATGATACATTCAGAAATAGAAGTATCTTTATCCGGAATTTAAATCGGGGTTCCACATGCGTCATCTTTACTACTTAACGTTCTTTATTGTCCACTGTATAGAAAAAATATGTTTCCTTTATTGAATCCTCTGAGACCACCAATGAGGTGGAAGGACGACATCTGCCGACAGGCGGGTGGAGGATGAATGCATATGGCTGTCGATCGCCAGGCGTGGAGAAATGGAGAGGAGGCCTATGTCCGAAGACGGACGAACTAAGGGCTGCTATGGATGGATGGATGGATGGATGGAATCCTCTTTAACTTTAAGTTTAGGTACTTTTAACTATGCTTTCTGATCACAGTGTTTTAGTAGTGGTAGAGCCATTGCTCGTTTGCCTCTGATAAAAACGCTTCAGGTATATGTGACACAGGGAGATGTGCCAACGCTGTAAATAATGTCATAAATTTTCTGTTTCTTTGCCTTTCGCCGAAGGGCTTGTGCGAAAGGAAAAAAGCATCCCCTGATATCGGCAATTGGATATACAGACACAAGCGCATTCATGGCTGCAATCTCATAATCTGACTGGGAAATTAATGGTGTCATCTCCGGCAAATGTTGCTAAGCTAGCTGAAAAAACCGGGTACATACTTATATGTAGTTTGTTGTTTATCTGGCAGCAAGGCAAAAATAAGAGAATCTTAGTACAGTTATCATCACTACGGATATCCCCGTGAATGGTACTTAAAGCTGGCTAAAAGGTTTGCACAGCTTTGAATGTGCCATCTCCAAAATCATGAGAAATATTTTTTATAGGTTTCCGTGCTTCTTTACTGCAAAAAGCAATGATTTTATCGGAAGCTCCGTCCATGAAAAGCAAAAAATCCTCACTACGTAGCCTTTGTGGTACAATAACATCTTCACGTTGTTTAAATGTTCAACGGTGAACTCTAAAATGATTTTTTCTAATGCGATACAATATATGTATGTCCATTGGCTGTCACGACTGGATGACTCTGGCCGTGAAGAAGTTAATGAAAGAGGCAGGCAAACGAACGGTGGGTCACTTGATGGTAAGTAAACACCGCCGCCCGTAGACACCCACAATTTCACGAGGAGTGCGGGTGTGTTGCCTGCCTAGAAGACTAAGTTGGAACACCTCAATTGTGCCAGTGATTTACCGTAACTGACTGTACAATAGTAGCTATTATGAGAGTGTTACTAAAATGTGCTAGAATAGTCACAAAACTGCTAATGGATCCAAAATACGCACATAAAGTGTATAACTTGCGAATAAAAACGGGCTGCTTAAAATTTTATTTAATTTGCTATGTATGAAATGTTTTTATAAGTATAAAAACTGCGAAAGTATATAAAATACTAATAAATCAATTGATGATTTTACCTTGTTAACTCGTTTTGCTTACTTAGTCATTGACATGTCTACAATTGCATGTAATTAAATGTTTACATGAAGAAATCCTCCATAACATTATCTGGAAACTCTCTGCATAGGTACTTAATCTCGTTTGGAGTGGATCGCCTACATTCGACTACCCACACATTGGAAAAGTCGGAAAAGGCTATCCATCCGGTGCGTACCAAGTATAACCCATAAATTACTTTAATCCTGTATGTTTCCCCGTCGGACAAGTATAGCCACTCGTTAAATTTGTGGTGTGCGTTGGAAAGCACAGTGACAGGCGCCGGGCGCTTCTACCTCGCGTCGTGGAAACTGTGCCACGTCGCGCCCTCTCTCAGTAAAAGTACTTTCTTCGGGCCGCTTTCGGAAACTCGTCTAGAACGAATGAGTTTCCTCGCTATACTAACCTTGTACGACGTGACATAAGGTTCTCGACAGCACACACTCTATAATTAGAAGTGCCGATGCTCGGGAACCAGTGATTGTTGCAGGGCAAGAAATTGCTATTGCAATTCACTGCGTAGGAATATAGCAACTGGCCACTGACTTACCCATCTCACTTATTTCTTAGTAAAAACAAAGCCAAAGGTGTTGTTTACTTGTTCAGTAACAACCGATTTACCTACTATAGTTTTAAAGGATTCAAGACGACTGTCAAAAAAATGTGAGTTCAACGCTAGACTGACGTACAAAAAACCCCTAATGCGAAAACATTGAAGTTTTATGGAGTCTTTGGTAGAACTTAAATTAAGATTCATGCTCTGTATTTCACTAATTTAATGTGTCTTTTTGGTTTAACCAGCATAAGATAGTTATAATACCTGAAATAAATTTACATGAGGAGAAGGGCTCGTTACTTTGCCTTAAAAAAAGTAGGCTATGTCACTACCATTTTTAAAAGCATCATGAGTGACAAGGCCCATAAAGCGTGTCAAAGAAATATAGATATATACATAAATACATACATATATATACACCCGGATAACCAGGATTCTGGTGCAGTCAGTATTAACTACTAAATTCAGTAAAGTTTATAGCAAAAATGTAGAATTAGGACTCGAATGTGTTACGTAGTTTATGACTCGGACGATTTACTTAAAAACCAATTTCGATAAGATAGCTACTACCGCTGGGAAATTCGTTTTTATTAATATAACTTTATTATCATAATCAGATTCCAAAACTCCTAACTGTATGTGTACCTAATGCACATATGAATTATATGACTGCAATTTCCGTTTCTTATTGGAAATCAATAAAGCTGTAAAGATATAGAGAGTTTTATTGAATGATAAAACTACTGGCATGCAAAAATACACTGACAAAGACAATTTATTAGAAAATTTATAATAGTGACATTCTGAAGTCTAAATTTATTTCAATTAAAGTTAAGTAATGATATTTCATGTAAGAATGACATACCTACATTATAAATTTCAGTAGTACTTTAAATTTAGTGTTAAGAGTATTCCAGAAGACATTGCAGTCACCTTTCGGGATATGTTAAAAAATTCTATTAAGTATTTCTATTATTTTTATGTATTATTCAGTACGCGGTATAGTCGACTAAATAAATGGTATACCATTTTTTATGACAGTTTCTACATCAGAATAGAAACAATAAGGCTGACTGTCATAATGAGCTGTACCTAAGTTAAATTGGCTTTGACGTTTTAACCCATGCATTTCACATTGAACCTTAGGATGGTAAAGCAATTTCTTGGTTGACTATACCACTACATTTCCGGAATATAAGTAATTTATGTATATTTTTAATTTAAATAAATTCGTTTTATTAAGTATGTATCCCATTAGATACTACTAGTTATTATGGATGATATTGTGAAATAAAAGTTTTTGAAATCAAACTTTATCATTTATAACCCTATAATACATAATTGTCAACAAAAAGGAATATACATCTGGCAGAATAGCAGTGAAACAATCAGAGATAGCATTCACATTTTGCTGACAATAGACACAGTCAGAGTTCTACTTAAACAAACATTATCTAAATTGATGATCGTGTACTTGCATTATTTATTTTATCTTACGCATCAGCAAAGGTTTCTCAATAGGAAATATTTACAGCTACCTACGCTACACCTAGCTATAACGCTCAAACTTTTACATTTGAGATATGTAGAGTGAATAGGCCGTTACTGAAGCAATCAGCTACTTCTTCGGCCTCATTCGCACTTGCCATCAAATAAGATAGGTCAATAGTTGATCAATTTAAAAAGATGGATGTTGTTTGTGTTGTGTCATTATACTCAACTACAAACTGCAAAAAAAAATACACATTGAAGTTCTGTCATTAAAGCCGTAAAAACATACTAATGATTCTGCTTAAATTGAGGTACATAAAAATTGTACCAATTATTCAAAAGACACTCGTCAAAATACCATTCTAAATAATACAACTATAAAAATGTATGTATTGTCTCTTTATTGTAAATAAAACACATGAAATTAATAGATAACGAGAGAAATATGTGTGCAAAAGCGAACTTATCTAACTAATCTCTTCCAGTTAACCTTAAAGAGTTTAAAGTTAAATAAAAAATGTTATTGCTTCAGAATAACCACATGGATTGAATTTAAAATTAATTAGAGGAGTATCTTTCAAATACTCTACACGTATTTCAAATTCAACTCAAAACTTCCCCTATTTCGAATGTTTTCACAGGCCAGTTGTCAAAAGTCGGCCCATTAGCTCAGCCTTATTTTACTGCACTCACGTAGTTTCAAACATTATTCCGAGGCAACAATTGGAATATTTCAGCACATTTTACCAAGGAATCTGTAGTCTGGTAAGACGAATTGCTCAGACCATGCCAAGCTCTTTGTCTTGCCCAAGAACGAATACTCGCGTAAAAGAACCGTTACCTACCAAAAGAAGCAAAATAAAGGGTGGTCTCAAAATTTCTCGACGTTTTATGTGTCTGGAGCCGGGAACAAAGAGTCGTTTAACTGTTTCGAAGGACAATAAATATTTTAGAACAGTTTTTAGCATGAGTTAAGCTGCGCTGCACACGTGTCCATTTAGGTCACGAAAGATTTTCTATCGAACGAGGAGCATAAATCGTCTGGGCTTTGTTCCATCTTAAGGTCAAATTTTTGACTCGAAGGTAAAACAACGACAGTTCTAGACAAAGGTTGATCAATGCAGCCTGATTTTTCTGCCTCTACTATGTCTAGACGACTACTCTATCTATATTGGAGATCGTTTTATAATTATGTCCAGAGTTTATTCTTTGTCCTTTTGCTGCAGATATTTAATTCTGAAATACCTAGCTAACTATCACTATACTATTGGATTGATTATGTGAAACAATAAAAGCTGGTAAAGATACTGTTGAACTATAGTATTTAATTATTACGTAATTTTTACGAAATAAACTCTTGTCTTATATTATTAATGGTCATCATAGATTCTAATAAAATAATGCAAAGCTTCCATAGCAACGGCACAGGAAACGCAACATGCGCACGCGCCGTTTAGCACGTCGCTATGGCGATGGCGTTGCCGGCGCGGCGGTTGCGCGCAGTCTCTCTACTCCGCAGCGAATTTCGCCGCTCTCGCCCACTGATCTACATTTCACTTCCAATATGGGTCAATAACTGCCCACGCTCAGCCCCTCTGAGCTCGGCCATTCACCTCGCCACTCCGAATCATTGTTCGCCAAATGTAAAGCGTTGCTTGAGGTCAACGACCGACGATGGTGTGTTTGCTGTCAGCGCAAGAGTCTTCTTCGAATGCTACTCGACACGCTGTCATCAGCGCAAGTACAAACATCCTCTTGTCATTCATTATGTCGGTACTATTTTGTTTGTGTATTTTATGGATTGATTTTTTTATAACCGGCGGGATTACATTTATGTGGCGAGAATAAAAAAGTAATTGGTAGAATTTTACAGTAAGAAATGATCAACCTAAAGTCAGAAAGTTTTTGATTTTGCAAATACCTACAAACCTGTTTCAACGACTACTCGGAGGGAATATTTTGTTAACCAACTTGGCATTTCACTGAAATTGGTTTTAATAAAGTTATTTTAATATAGGTTAGTGTGAAAGGAAAAAAAAAACTTTGGTAATTTAAATCCAGTGGCATTCTGAAGGAACAACAGAACAAAAGTTCGAACGAATTATAAGTAGCTACTAAGGTACTAAATTATTATTACATACGTATTTACCAAATGGTAGAAAAATAATCAATTTGATGGTTTTCTCAATAAATTTATAACATTTTAGGGTACATATTATGAGTATAAATGTTGGTAAAATTTAAATTTTTAACATAATCTGTAACAATAACTAACCGAACTTGTCATCACTTATTTGTGACGTAGGTACAATTCACATATTTAGCTAGTTACGTGAATTACCTAGATTCCTAAAGTCGCCAGCAGTAACGAAAGCAGCGGGAAAGAGTATAAATATTTTTTTGGTATCGAATATTATTCTTTCAAAACTTATATTTTTTTTGACGTAAGTTATACGTAATTAATTATAGATAGAAAAAACGAGTTTTTTTTAAATCTATAGGAAAAATCTTCAGGCTTCTATATATATGTACGTACCTACTTCTGCGAAAACTATACTTTTATCAGATACTTCTGCTCCTGAATACCTACAGTAGGTATCGCCACTCTTCATTCGATACCATGTCCCTAGTCGCAAGGAAAGTGGCGCGCAGAACGGCGCTCGACGTATCGTCCAAAGTGTCACGTTGAACTCTTACATAAGCATTTGGTGTGCTTTCGAAAATACTGAATGGCCATTTTTACCATGTCTCATGCGAACAATGGTTTTGCGACCTGTCAAAACGAGAAGGGCTCGAGAAAGTCGCTTGAGATCATGTCGTTGTACCTACGTGAACTTGGTCTACATAGCATAAGAAAGCTGTGTAGGTATGAAAGAGAAAAATAATGCAGATATTTAGTTCTATACTTAACACTTAATTTCTGTGTTTTTTCCTAATAGATGAAACTTACTTCGGCGAGTCAAGAGAAAATTGGCAAGTATGTATTTATTTATTTAGATTTTCTGTCTTTGTTGTGGATAATTATTAAAATGCGTGCTTATAAGCTTTAAGGATAAGCATTTACGATCCAATAAAACACCTAAAGACAATGCTTTTAGTGTGGGCCTGAAAGTCAGATTTTCGAAAAATCCGATTACAAACACGTCGTGTATATTCGACAGACGTAAGACAGAAGTAAGAATATATTTTGGGTTCACTGAACCTTGACTTAACAAAAGTTTCATGTATACATTCTCTACATATAGTGGGAACGGAAATGTAACCGACATTCAAATTCAGTAGGTATCTATGAGCGAGCTAATAACAGGAGCCGGTACTCGTTGTTGCTAAGTGTGTTTAAACTACAGATGCTCAAACTGCAAACCAGCTATGTATTTTGGCCCGGGGCAGTTATGGCACATTGCGGACAGGTTGTGCTGGCCCAAGGAGAAACACTCGGCGTGCTCCACATTCAAGTTCGGAGCCGATGACTCCTCGTGACCGCGTCCTCCTTAGCGAGTGCTGCTTTATCTCGCCGAATTTCTCTCTACTGTTCCGCATCATCATGAACAAAAAGTCGAGACCCGTTTGGTGGAACCGCGGCCTAGTTGCGACTCTGACCTGCCCACATAGCACTCGTACTATGCTCAATAACAAGCACAAGACAATTTTGTACCAACAAAGGTGCTAATTGTGTTGAAAGGAGACAGAAATAGTTTCTGTTATTTGGTATAGCACGCGCCTAAGATAATGACCGCGAAGGTAACATTTGTTTAAACACTTTAAGATGGCTCTTGAGAAAGAGGCTGTTATCATATGCGTGCGTTTAATGACCTGCTGTAAGTTGCGGTCAATGGAAGATTTGACTCTTTTATTTGCTAAACGGTATGGATTGTTAAAAGCTACGGTGAAGGCTTTCTCGAATAAACTGTTAAAACAAACTTACCTTTTTCTTTTGGGAGCAATATCCAAGTATTCTTAGTAGGTTATAACTTTGATGTAATTTAAGGTCTTTAGTTTACAAAGTGCTCTAATACTAATAGTCGCTCTAGATCTTAAACGTGACTGTGCTTGTATTACAAGATCCTTTTCAACCTCGTGAGCATGATATAAACAGATTCCAGAAAGTAGGTAAACAGCCGTAACTTAAAGATGCAAAAAATATTCAGTTATATTAACAGTTACCTACTCATCGCAATTACATAATTTGTGAATTCTGCGCGTGAGCATGTTTCTCTGAAACACTAACCGGCACGACGACGCGAGCACAACCTGCTCGATCTCCAAATAAGCGGTTTCGTAGCTACCGTAAGACGAACACCTACTGACCGACTGAGCGAGCACCATCATTACTCATTCTTTTTTCACTTTTTGGTAATTTAATTTAAAAAATGCGGCAAAGCATAGATTAATTGATGTTGCACTGCTTTGTTTTGGCAACTTGCCGATGTGTTCAAGTTGAGCTTTGTTTTAAAAGGTTATTTTAATATTTACTGCTTAGTAGTTAGTTAGCCTTGTTTATAAACGCTTGTTAAGCTTCTCTTAATTTAAAATTTTGTTTCTTTTATCTTTATCTGTCAAATTGTCACTTTGACTATTTACCTTCGCCTGACTCAGACGAAACATACAATTTGCTATTTCCGGTGCTTACTTATTTAGTCCAGCGCATATATCTAGCGATACAACGGGGTAATGCGACAAGTGTTCTTGGGACGTTTGGCCCAGGGTTGAATCGACTTGGACTTGGAGGGTGGGCTGTTTTGGTTTACATGACGAAGCTTGTAGCGGATTTTATATTTTTGTTTAGCTGACGAAGCCTGTTTGCGGATTCCAATCTGTTGTTATGTTATGACGAAGCTTGTTGCGGATAACAATAATGTTTGCCTGGCGAAGCCTGCGCTGCGGATCTAATTTTCTTGTATCCTTTTGGCTTAAAATAAACTTTTTTTTAATAAAAATAAAAAAGATTTGCTACAAGAAGTTTGCAACTTACTTATTACAAATAAGATTCACCGTTTTGCCTGATTTTTTTGCATGAATTCAGTCGTGTATGCTAAGTCCGAGGAGTTGCATTCGAAGATATACCTCTAACTCACGCTTTTCTCACGTTCCGGGTTGCCTAACGAAAATATTCACCCCAAGCTACAGGTACTTACGCAATATATTCTTTAGTTTATAAATCAAACGCAATATTACTTACATTGTAGTCAGTTTGACATGGCACAACATCGCCGTTAGCATTCCAAATTATCAGAAACGTGGCTTAATAATGCTCTATCCATTACATTAATCTCAACGGCAGTAAAATTTACCTCTCATTAAATTAAAATCCGCCAATTAATTTATTCGGATATTAAGCAATTGCGACCATTTCGAAAATTGACCATAAATCTCTACCAGTTACAACATTATTCGGTAAATGTTAACGTCCAGATAATGTAAACACATTTGAACGCCGGATCTGCATAATCGTAATGCTTAAAACTATTCCCCGCGGTTACATGCATATTTATACCTACTAGGGGTTTACCTCAATGTAATTGACTACAAATTGAGCATGCTTGCTTATCATGCAAATAATTAAGTACCTATTTGTAATTGTTAATCTTCGCAGTCGCATTAAATTGGGCTAGATACAAGCACCTATGAAATTTCCACCACCACCAAATAACCACAGCATGGAGAAATTTTAGTTGTATGATAACTTTCGATTATTCGTTCCTATGAAATTCATAAATTCTACTTACTTGGCGTACTTAACTGAAATTTAGCTATTTTATATTTTTTAGTCAAAGTCAAATGTTTGGTTATCATCGTATGTATACAGAGTGCAAAAAATCGATGAGTTCTGGAGGAAAACTACCTTGAATCCTTTAGTTAGTAACCTACTTAAAGGAAGCATTCTTTTATTATAAATGGGAAACAAAACTGCATTCAAATATTTTCTAAAATTCGCTTGCCTCACTCGGGAATCGAACCAGCTAAAGTTAAAAAAATAAAAATATTCGCCAGTTTATTTCATTAGTCGATGGTCAATGTTAATTATAAAATTTCTTCAACACACATTAAGTCTGTCATACAAGATATCCGTGAGATCAAATTTTTAATATACAAGTTCTTTAATTAACATTATCTAGTATTTCAACTGTTTACTTTGAACATCCTTCTTTTTAGGGTTCCGTAGTCAACTAGGGACCCTTATAGTTTCGCCATGTCTGTCTGTTTGTCTGTCTGTCCGTCCGCGGCTAAGCTCAGAAACTGTTAGTACTAGAAAGCCATAATTTGACATGAATATATATATACAGGGTGGGCCCTGTAAGTGAAGCAAAAAATTTAAATATAGACCCTTTAACTAATCAGTAATTAAGTCCAAATGGTTACAATTCATTAAAATGAAAAAATAATTTACTGTTATTTTCTAACAAAATTAATCGAGTCAGCAATGTACAGACTTATTATGTCCAGTCGGAACACTTGACATTGACATTTACGAGTGTTTTCAATAATAATAAAAATCCTACTAAATACATCAATATTACTTAAACGTATGCAGTCCTTCTGATTTAAATAAACAAATCTTTGAACACGACGTAACAGTTTTTTTTTATCAAGTATGTGGGGACGGACGAAATTAATAATACACTTGCTAGTAAAAGTTACGACTTTTAACTGTTTATTAAGCAGTTCAAACAAAAATAGTGCACTATGATAAAATCACTGTTAATAATTAGTTATGCCAATCTTACTGGGTAATCCTTTCACAGGGTAACTTGCATTTTCAACAGTTTGTGAAGATGTTTCTTTTTCACGACCATGACTACGATGATACGTCCAGTGCTTCGTTTGACGTCGTTCCGACACGACATGTGTAACACTAAGTGTAGTACTTTTCCAAATTAACGAATAATTTCAGTGCTGATCTGGCTGCACACCCGTGGTCACAATCAGAATCGCATTCGGCGACCCCGCATTCGTTGCTCTGAGTTGAAAATAACGCAGCTATTATCTAACCGGAGGGTACTCGTTCACAATATTTAACACTAAGCTCGATTTGGATTTAGCTCTTGTTTCGTCATAGCTGTTGTTTTCACGTGCATTGTAATTTAATTCATTAGTGCCATTTTGCATTACTTTGATTTGACAATTTGACGTTTATTGTCAATACAGAGTACCTTACTCTTTGCAATTGCGGGATTTATGGTCATTGGAGGTTTAAGATAATAAATATGAACTTTTTGAGTTTAAATTAAATTTCAAAGAAAAGGTCGGCAATGTGCAACAATGTCAACAAACTCTTACGTACTAACATAGTTCTAAATCGCGAAGGTATAAGGACTACTTTTGTTAGTTTTCATTTTAAAAAGAATTCACATTAATACATGTTAGATATTACTGTCAAAATTCCCGGTACCAAGACATCTTACGACCGTAAAGCGACAATGTCGCAATGTGAAAATTCATTGATTGTAACTCTTAACTTTAAATGACTATTTCTCCGAACTTGAGAACTTTGAAACATTAGGACCACTTTGTGATAACTTTAGGTACTTTAAGGAATCTCTATTTTAATTTTTATCCTTAGTTACAGGGCCCACTCTGTATATCAGTCACGCCGACAAAGTGGTAAAATAAAAAAAAACTAAAAGAAATTTTTTTAGGATACCTCCCATAGACGTATAGTGGGGGTGATTTTTTTTCTCGACTTACCCTATAGTGTGGGGTATCATTGGATAGCTATTTGAAAATAAATAGGGGTTTGCTAAAACTATTTTGTCATAAAGTTAACATTTTCGGAGATATTCACTCCGAAAGTTCAGAATAATGTGTCCCCCCCCCCCTCTAACTTTTGAACCGTACGTTTAAAAATATGAAAAAAAATCACATATATAAGTAATAAATAATCACGTAAGTTACACTTAATAAAAACTTTCTAGGAAAATTATTTTCAACTTCTAAACTAAGATCGTAATTTAACCGCTACTGCAAGCATTTCTTTTCTTTGAGTACTATAAGATCACGCTCACAGTATCTTCTTTCAAATAAAAAAAAAATTTAAATCGGTTCATTCATATAATAAAGAATTACATCTGAAAAACCATCAACATACATACTAGTTCTAGTAGACTGCAGATTAGATTAGTTACCCAATTCGCCGATAGATGGCGCTATACCACCGACGTTGAAATTCTAGGTACATCGCTTAACTCTAGCGCGCGGTTGGAGTTGGGACCAAAACAACCACATTAATAAAGTATGCAAAGATTTTTTCGTACCTGCTACGGAAACCTATCTTGGGCGTGTCCGACACGCTCTTGGTCGGTTTTTTATGTTAGAGAGGCCAGACAAACGAACTAGTAGGTCACCTATGTTAAATGATCACCGCTGTCCATAGACACCCGCAGCGCTTTACGCGATGCCAGTGCGTTGTCGGTCCTAAAAGGGAGAGGAAAAAGGAAAGGGAATAGAGGAGGGGGAGAGGTATTGGGTCCCCGGCGCTCCCACTGACCGTACGAAACGCAGCAGGAGTACTGCTGCTTCACGCCGGTGTTCTGTGAGAGGGTGGTACTGCCCCGGACGAGCCGGCCCATTCGCGATGCAGCGGCTAGCTACAACATAGCTCTACCACTACTAATTCTTCGTCTTTCTAACATCCAAAGACATTGTATGGAACAAGGGGCATCATTTTCAACAACTTATTAGTTAAAGTCTTAACCACCAAATTTTAATTCTGAATAAGTCGTTAAGTCTCAATATCTTGCTTGGTAGAAAAAATATTCTTTCATGTTTCATATTAGAATTGAGGATAAAATAAAATTAATCTTATATTGAACTTTTTTCGTCAAAGACCAAATGTTTATTACCTACTGAATTTTTTTCTTTGATATTGACCGTATCGACTAGTGGGCTAAAATAGCGAGTTATGATTTTTTGAATTTTTTTCTGGTACAATTCGCGAGTGAGACAAGAGAATTTTAGAAAATCTTTAAATGCACTTTGTTCTCTTTCAACAAAATAATTTTATTATGAAGTAAAATGAGCTAACTAGAGGATTTAAGGTAGTTCCCCTCCAGGGTACCCATAATTTTTTTCCACCCTGTAGGTATATTTAACGAGAGATTTGCGAACAAAATGCTATTGAGGAAGCCTTCGAGCTCTATCTCTCCTACCTACCTACCTCTAACTCAAAAATATCCAAATATGCAATTACGCGACTAACAATGCGGTAGTGTTCAGATATTTTTGTGCGCCTAGACATCTCTGATGTTGGTGATGGCGTCTGTACTGTACCTTCCGGGAGGCACATAAGGCTTCTGGTATACTTCGGTACCTATTTTGATCGTTTTATACAATAGTTGCGATCTATTGGTTCAATGAACTGAATCAGTATGCCACTGTTTATCGATATTGACCAGTCTATCATTTCTCCAAGGCCTACAAATTGACTGTTGAATTTTATTTTATTATTATTTCGAGTAGAGTCTAAATAGATAAATTTAATATCTTCTGTGTCTCCATTTAGATTGAGTTGAATCAAGTCGATATTTAATATTTAGCATTTAAAGGCTAGAAGTTTTGATTGATTGATAAGTCATCAGAGGTATGTTTCGGCAACAAGCTTGACGCGTTAAATGCACATTAGAGGTGCGGCGGGCAATACCGGAGGACGCGGGCGCGTCCACCAGCTCGCGGCTGGCTATCGCAGGTAAATGTCGCGCGTGCGGCCTCCGCACTCACAAACGGCCTTTGCAGTTCGGTGCGGTCGACGACCCGACCAGGTTGTTGACCGGACCCGCATGTAGTTTTCACTTTCGTCCACAAAGGATAACTGTACCACATAAGTCACGTGCACAACCATGATTCAGTCAGCGGCGATTCCGCATCGCGGTTCCTTAATCCTGATAAGAATACGTTAACAATTGTTTCACATAAGGAGACAACAGCCATGGATTTCGCATCTTAAAGTCGAGGCATATAAATCACACGATAAATAAGCGAAGGTAGCTTGAGTTGCGTTTTTGCATTTAATATAATTAAAATAATTTTTGGCTTAAATTTGTTTTGCATATTAAATGTCAATCGAAAGGACGTAGTGGCCCCAACTGCGCAGTTTGGATCTAGGAGGTTGTTGCACTGATGATAGTCGATAGATGTCGTAAGTCGGGCGATGGACCGGTGTCCTTTACAATATTTGGGCACAATTAGGTAATTCGTGGTGTGGACAGTGGTAGAGGGGAGCGATGCGTGGGGTTGTGGGCTCGACGGTGGTTGCGCAACCGGTCGTCGACTCGGTTATGTCAGCGGCTTACGTAAGCTCCCTCGCAGCGCGGGGCGGCGCGGGCGCCAATTGTGCCCGCGACCGTTTCGCACTTCTCGCGGACTATTTGCAGACGCCTGCGACTCGTTAGCAGCTTGCGTTCTGACTGCGAAACGCCCATTGTTTCGACCGATCTTACTGCAACTGAGATATGACTCCAAATGACTGCTTATAACATCGCCTTGTTCTGTGACTAAGGTGTCAAATACTTACCGATGATTAGCATTAATATGTTAACAAAATTTTGTAGAAAATAATAACTTACATTAAATCTCACGGGAACATCTAGTAAAATGTGGAAACACATCCGAAGATTAATTTTATTCAAACTTTATGCGCCTCTGTTGACCATATTTTTGCTAAGTATTTCGTGTTAGGTTAATGATGAAAAAATGCTAAGTGAACGGTCATGAACCTACACAACATTTTTAAAAGCACCAATTTGTACAGGCCTGTACAACATTGCGTAAACCACCATCCCATTAAGTTTAACCTTTTAATAATCGATTAGAGCTAATATCAATTGTGGCCGTTGAGAACAAAATGTGCCCTAAAGGAGTAATTAAGATTATGGTCGGGTTGCATTTTGTGGTGGAGAAGGGGCTGGAGCGGTTGCGTCAGCGCAGCCGGAGAGCGGACGGACTCAACGCACAAGGTTGCAGGGGTTCAATGCTCTAGAAACACGACACCCGAGTTCACCCGACCCCGCGCGACCGCACTGGGCGCCTGCGCCGCCACTAGCGCGCCTCGTAGAGCCGCTGCGCTGCTACGCCGCGTAGACTACAGGACTACACTTACCACATAAGACGTGCCTGCTGGAACGGTATACAAAAACGAAACAAATATTGTTTTATTTCAATAAATCCTCAGCTTTTGCTGAAAATGTTGTTCATAGCTAATAATTTTCGGGACCCGTAACCATGGCCCCTGAAATGTGATTGAAACAACAAGGTAATATTAGTAATAAATAGTTAATTCCCGAAAGATATTAGCTATGAGTGGGAATAGCGATAGTTTTAAATAGAAAATGTGGTTTTTTTTGCGACAAAATCAGAACGTAAAAAGTGATATCTCTTACGGGATGTAGACCGTGATTGGAACTCTGCAGCGTTTCAACCGCCGTATCCCGATGTTAAGAAAAACGACTAATAAATTTGACAGACAATTATTAATAAAAAAAATCCCAATGACTACCACCAGGAGTGGTGTAGCAAGTGGTCGCAAAATCGCAACTGGTTTTAATACGAATAAGGTTGTTGAAATGCTCGGAACTCCATCCGATTACTTTAATAAGCTCCCGACATTGTTGATTTAAATCAACCACAAAATACTAAAAACTGTTAAACAAAGTTTTGTACAGGTATACTTATTCACGACAAACATGCTTGTTCCACCTTGATCGCTAATAGTGTCGATTATTTAATTGAACAGCATAGAATTTTTATAAGACAAGATCGATTGATTAATGCTCGTATTTTAAATCATTTGGGCTTCTTGCCAGTTTGCGTCGGACATTCGATATTTCAGCACTAATCGACTCTTATGTTTTGACAACGAATTGAAGTAACATATCTGTCCATTTCATGTAACTATATGAAATGATTTATGTCATTATGTCAAATCAGATAATACGTTTAACTGTAAAAATTGCTATAAGAATTTGTGGGTATTAATTGAACTAGGTCAGTCAATAAATTAATTTAGCAAAATAGCTCCTTGCGTGTAGTGCTATAAACTGACAATGGGCTTTTGTTCTGGATCCATACAAGTGGTTTGAGGGCAGTTTTGTTTTAACGGTAATCAGAGTGCAACCTTCAGAAGAGACCGTCGACCGAGCACGTCCAATGTGCCAACCCGGTTAACGTTAGCGTTTCGCAATTTTATAAATAATTTGCCTCTGACCTTTGTGCGCCGCCGAATTTAACTCGATTGGTATTCTTATGGCGGTGATGTGTGTTTTTCGTAACATGTGTTTCGGCGCAAACGCACGGCACAACCGTGACCAACATATCTACAGTACCAACGTGCCATGTGGGGTACAAATCATTTTCGTCACTTTGGAAGTTGTACGCCACTTTGTTATAAACTATTGTTGTGCGTGAAAGTTTTCCAAGACAAAAATATCCTTGTACGAAACAATACGTATAAATTACATTGTCGTTGGGACGAGCCGCAAGTGTTTTTATAGAGCCGAGAGCTCAATATGTAGGACTTCAATTTATTTTTAGGACATCGTTCTGTGGCTTAATCTACGGGTATCGTACGTTGTTTGTCCGATGTTTTCTTTGTGATTTTGACTAGCTTAAAATATTTAAAACAAAGTTCAATCGCCTCTGGCCATCAAGAGTAACACCCGATAACATTGATTTAAGATTATACAAAACTATATTTTTATATTTTAAGGTCTGCAGTTAGATAACAAACCTTATCACACATTGAACTCGCAAATGCAATATCAAACTAAATAAGTGCATGATGTCAATTCACTACCTAAGATCATAACTCAGACCAAAACCTTTTAGGTAATGCCTACATACGGGGAAACCCCTAGTTGATTTATTATTTATTTATTTATGCCTAATGTTATACAAAGTATCAAGTACCTACTTCTCTATTCATACCAAGGATACCTAAATAAGCTTGATGAATGCATAATGCCTCTAAGTATCATTGTAAGTAAATAGTAAATAATTTTACTCAACCCTCGCACGTCGTAAAACATACAAATTTGTTGATTTATTTTAACAAAATGTTGAAACGTTGACAATTTCTCCGCTCACTTCTTTGCTTATTCTGATTTTTTGCAAGAAACCGTAGAAAGCGTCACTGCTTATACAACTCTTTAACACCGCACGCAAACAGCGACTTCAGGGTTCGAGAACACCAAAAATT
Source organism: Archips xylosteana (assembly GCA_947563465.1). Taxonomy (NCBI): domain Eukaryota; kingdom Metazoa; phylum Arthropoda; class Insecta; order Lepidoptera; family Tortricidae; genus Archips; species Archips xylosteana. The sequence goes on along the minus strand of OX387347.1, from coordinate 15,060,926 downwards.
GACTCGATAGCAACTGCTTTGGCCGGGGGTCACTGACCCTCTTGGCCCGCTCTACTAAGACCAGCGTTTCACCGCAATAATATCGGCAATATCTAAACGTTACGCCCATAGGCTGAAAACGCGGAATTTAATTAAAGTTAGATAATACCTGCCGCCGTAATTTCGAAATAACCACAAACTGATTATTTGTATTGTTGTCACTACATTTGCATTTTAGGGTTCCGTACCCGAAGAATGACAAATAGAACCCTATTACTGTTACAACGTTGTCCGTCTATCTGTCTGTCTTCCAAATAGCTGTATCTCGAGAAACGTAATAGATAGACAGTTGAAATTTATACATAATGTGGTTTTTTATTGCCGCTACAACAATAAATAATAAAAAGTAGGTAAAAAAATTAAGAAAAATTAACGGAGGTCTCCAAATAAGAAAATTATTATTAACATACAAACCTCAAGCTCTAATAAGTAGAGATAAATGTACCTACTGCATATCAACAAATAAAAAAAAATCCGTCAAGCGGGAGTCTGTCTTAGGGATATAGTTAAAACTTTCTAATTTGTCTGTCAGCGGCTGCGATTTTTCAGAGATGTACGGAACCCTCGGTATGCGAATCTGACTCGTACTTGACCAGGTTTTTTTATTATTTTTATCGAAATACCTGGTGGTAGCTAGTACTTCCACTATAGGTACTCTACTACACTAAGTACTATTCGTATTTTGTAAGAATAAAGTGAACCAAAATTTTTACAAAAGTCCTAATCAGCTGATTGTGGCGAATAAAAAATAATACCTAGTTACTGAAATATGTGACTGGGTGAAGACGATTTTAACTAGACAACAATAATAATGCTCGAGGCTCTGAACAATAAGTAGTTACAGGCAACAATGTAACAGAATGAAGCGACGAGTTAGACGAGCAACAATCAGCAATGATCTATGACAAGTTGAACAAGGTCTACATTAGACAATGGTGATGACTGATGATTAAACCGACTCGATAAAACTTAATAATGTTTCGTGCAAATTATGAATCTGCCTTCGATCATTAACCGCCCTCGTTTGTTGTTTATCACGCAATTGTAAGCTGAGTAAGATGAAGACCTGGAAGTTTATAAAGCACAATAGACTAAGTAATTTCATCTCTCAGTTCGGTCATAACATATGATCGGACCGATGAACGGATCTTCTATAGCTATAAAAGAGTGACGCACGTGACTGATTAGAAGACTTACAGATAACTCACATTATAAACCTAACTACTAGAGCTAGTCTTGAACTTTGGCTGAAATATACCTTGAGTAAGATAGAGACGTCAGAAGGATTTTTGGAAATACCCACAGGACAGGAACTAACTTCATATTTGTATTCTTCCAAAGGAGCGACCCCGCAGGCTTAAGGTAATTAATGGATTTACATAATAAAACTGGTCCTTATGAAATTTTATTGCTGAAACTGCTTTCCGAATTGTGCTTAAATCATGGTAGCGCATTAATTCAACGGGTCCATTGATGTTATGCAAGTATGCAACATAGTTGGAGTGAGCAGATTGTCAGGAAGCCAGTGCGCCGAGGTTCGGGCAGCCAACGTTACCGGAACGGCTAGGTACCTACGCAGCCTTTCACGCACTTAATTTGGCAGGACCCCCTTCATGCCGCGCCTACCTCGCACCTCGCCTCAACATCGAGAGAAAGTAGCTAGCCTACGCAATTCTAGGGTCGACGACCTAACACAAAAATTCTTACTTCTGACGAAAAGTGACACACTACCTGCGTGCATTTTATATTCAGTATGTGTGGTCAGTTTCTTGCACGACCGATGAATGGGCAATGTGATTAGGTCAGGCTGTGTTAGCACTGCCTATTGTCCCGGAGTGTCGGTGAGCACGTATTAACTCACCCACGCCCGCTCTGTCCCACGAAATACCTGCTCATATGCTTATCGGACCATAATAATAATCATTCCGTTCGAGTGGCATGCTTTTACACTGCGTTTAACAACAAGCATATTGTAAACAATACGACAAGTACACACAAAAGCACTTGACAGCAATTCCTTTTTTTTGTTATCCTGACCTTATTACATAGCTGCCAGCAAACTAGGAAGTGTACAATTGGTTTTACTTATTAATAAAACGTAGGTAGGTATTTCACAGAGACGTATGTACATAACAAGTAGGTACCTAAGTTACGTTAAATGTAACATAACCTACTGAGACTCGGAAAAAATATTCTGTAGTTGAATTAGGAACCCTTTTGTTAGTTAGTTAAAATTCAAAGTCAATTTTGAAATATGTACCTACGCGGGGTCTTGACATCAAATAATTAGAATGATCCCCAAAAAACTATTCCGAAAAAAGCTGTCTAAAATTATAAGAGTAGGTATCAGTTATGCAGCTTTCAAATACTTACCGAATTTATTAAAAAGAATAGCAATCTCATTAAATGAACACTAAATCTATTAAGCGAGCACCAAATCTCAGCGTGTGAACTAATGCGCGTTGCATTGCGTTGGAATCCTACCTATTGTGATGGGTTAGGTTAGGTTAGATTTGCATCAAGACGCGAAGTGCCTGAACTATCCAGAATAGGAGTCTGTCGATTTGGTCGATTAAATTTGAACGTTTTGTTAAAAATAAAAATAGAATTATTTGGTGATCATTTTAAAATAAAAGAAAATGGTTAACAATAAATAGTTTGATATTATTTCAATACCATGCCATGGGGTCTGTTTTTAGTGATCATTTACTATTTTTGGTAGCAATGAATATTTTTTGATGTAAAATTTTATTATACTTCAAATTTTACTTTATTAATCTTAAAAAATTGTGAACCACCATAATCTAAGGCTCTAAAGCACTAAAATGTACTACCTATCTATTATTTTACTGTGGTAGAGGAGGATACTCCCATAGGTAGGTATGTATCAATTAAGATTAATAAAAAACCGGTCAAGTGAGAGTCGGACTAGTGCATGGAGAGTTCCGTAACTCCGTACAATGTTTTAAAAACAATTCAGTAAAAAATCGCTCGTTGCCTAGCAACTGTAAGCTGTCGCCTAGCAGTCAGCACCGCAATTAAAAACGCTGAAAAAGGCACGTTTCTTGCATGACGACCCCCTTTAATTTTAACTTTATTTTATTTTGAGTATTTGTTGTTATAGCGGCCACAGTTTATTACAGTTCAAGTGATAGAGCCCTGTGACAGACGGACGGACAGACAGAAAGACGAACAGTGGAGTCTCAGTAATAGGGTCCCGTTGGCACCCTTTGCGTACTGAACGCTAAAAACTACATATCAAAAACTGGCTTTGCACATTGAATAAGTAGGTATCGATATAAATAAATGTTTGCATTAACTCCAGTTAGCGAAGAAACGTTAATGATTCTTCCAGTCTTCTTAAGTGGAACGGAACAGTTGTTACTAACTGCTTGTTAAAAGAAATGCCAAATGTATATGCCATTTACAGATAGGTATAAGAAAACCCAAAATTATGATTAAACAGAGGGTATTTGTCAATAATTTTAAAAGCTTTGTCAAATGTTACATATTTATGACAACTTAATCGCATGTTGAAGTTGTTTTGGCGCGCAATTTTTCAATTCGCGCATTAATAAAAACAATCTGTTTTGATTATGAAACTAAAGTTATGCAAGCAAAACACGAAGTCGCAGATTTTTGCATAATGGTCATATTATCATAATAGAAAAACAGCCTTATTGATAAACATAATGATCATTATCTAGAATCTTAGTCTATCTTACCAGTAAGTACAAACATCAGTACATTTAAGCCACCATTGAAGGAAGTAAAAAGGTACTGGCTTGCAGATGTTAATGACGCTGACTGTATCTAGATGGCAAAATTACGTTCACGGATAACAATGCATCTAAATTGTTTCCACCTAGTTTTCATAGTTGAAGTTATCGAAACTAAGTTCTCACAGTCTAAAATTTAAAATGTGATTTTTTTTTGAACTGGCAGGATCACAGGAGTGGTCACTACATGCACTACATGGCAGCTGTCTTACTGCCGACGAGTTATTGAACTGGCCATCGATTATTTACGTACTCAAGGAACGTACAATAGGCGTACCTAAACACGAACTCCCGTGTTGAACAAATAAATAGATACTTGATGTTTTACTGTACGCACTGCGTAAAGGTATGGCAGGGTTTCTAATTTCCAGCTGTACTCGCTCAACTCTTACAATCGGCAGTGGAACAACTACGTAAAAATCTGAAATCCCGAATGTTTCGCCAATTCATTATACCTACTAAATCAAAATTGTTACACATACATCGAGTGTTCAAAAGTTCCACACGGGCTTAAAATCATTGGCTGTATTACAAGTAGGTACTTACTATTACAGAAACCAAGCATAAGCTTAGTAAGAAAAAAAACACTTTTCAAAACAATAAAAATCCCAAATGTAAAAGTCGGCCAAATTTGACTCCGCACAGACATCGCACCAACATAAAAACAAATTGTGGTTCCAAAAGGGCTGGGAAAGTCACGATTCGTGAATGATTAGCGACGTAAAAAATAACCGTATTAAAACATAACAGAATTTTGCTCCACTTGTCTACTAAGCGCATGGCAACGAGAGCAAGCCTGAGGCTGTATTAAATTGAAACGCATATTTTTATCGGCATGCGTATCGCTGTCCGGCCGACTTGTATTGTGAGTTTTGCCCTTTGGGAATTGACCTTGTTTTGTATTTAATCCTCTGTTTTTCACACCATTCTTAACTCATTGTGTTACTCATCGGGAACAGACCTTGTCTTTTATCTCGACGAAGATCTATACTAACTCGCAAAAAGGAAATACCTAACTAATTAAAACTTTTTTCACTCGTCAAGATATATTTTCTGTATTTTCCGCATGTTGGTAAGACAGTTTTATTGCAATGTTAAGTACCTCCTAGCTTTTCATCTCGCTCTACAAGATATTACCTGATATTACTTAGTGGGGTCATACTTTTGAGTTTTAATTAACATTCAAATATAATTATTAATTATCTACACCTGACACATTTTGTAAACATTAGAAAAAGTAACTATTTATTCGTAGCTAATATTTTGAAAACGGGTTTTGTTAGTAACTTTTACAGCACTTTTGGTACATAGCTTTATTTACATACCTATTAGTAAGCACGAGTATAATTCCTACCCACCCACATCTATAAATATTAACTTAATAGGTGTAAGAAATTATTTTACTACCAGTAAACTAATAAAGGACGAATAAATACCTACCTACCCAGCAAATTCTTTCAATGCGCGTTCATAGATAAGTACTCGAACCATTATTTCTCGTGAACATACTAGACCAAAGTCGAAGGTACTCGATACCACATTTACATTATTCAAAGTAAGTGATCTAAGCAATCATGGTCATGGTACATAGATAGTGTGGTGGCTGGTTAATCAGTACGTTGGATCACTGAATAGGTATGCATCTGCGCAGTTGTCCATCTAGCCGTATCTAATCAAGTGATAATTTGTTATATTAGCTAACTTGCATGTATGTGATGTTAGACGAATGCGAACGCGGGAGTAGCCGCGCACGTGCTTAGCGCTGTCATGGAAAATCACAGAAAACAAGGACACAATGCAATGGTTCATTCAACCGGACGTTATTATTCAACGAGCGCAGTGTGATGAAACTATACAGATCTTCATTATTATTAACAAAGCCCAGCGTTTCGACATATTGGAACACGTAACGACGTGACCGCAGCGTTCCTAGGGCACGTACAAGGTTATGCTATAGTTGAAATTTTACGCCCTTCGGAAAGCCATGCTGAACGTGACTATTAACAGGAAGGTAGGTACTTAAATAATTACCCCATTTTACTTAAACACGAGTCAATAGACCACACCAAGATCTAAAAAAATCACACTGTAATTAATAAACAAAGTATAAAATTACTTAGTACGGTCAAGTGCAAAAATATGCATCGATTTAATCCTCTCCTAACTATGTACCGATACCTTAATTCGACGACATAAGAGCTATGGGAATGGGACATATTTATGACCAATTAGTGATATAAGTAGGTAAAGTAATATGGGTGCAATTTTTACACTTGACTGCATGTACAATGTAAAATTATGCTAAGAGAAAAATCTTAGATCGCAATATTGATAGCAACTAGATTAACTGGGTTACCTAATGATTCGCCGACAATTTTTACGCAGATTTTGATTGGTAGACAAAACATTTCACCGAGAAATGGTACGCCGATGGATTTGTTCGTAGATGTTGTTTCGCAGACTAAAGTTTCGTAACTCAACCTTTAGCAGCTTATAATATTATAATGATAATAATGGTTGTATTTAATGCCAGAAAAGTAGGTTAGGTTAGGTTAGAACTTCAACCCCCTACACAAAACAAATGGTTGCGTCTCACGAGATGTAACAACAAAATATATAATAACGTTATACCATATAAAATTATATGTTTTAAAATTATACCAAACGTTTATTATATCAAATGAGTGATTATACCATTTGAAAATATATCAAATGTTGTTATATCGATCATTACACACCCGTCAATCCGAACTGTTGACATAAGAATAAATAATAATCTAAGGCATAAGAATAAATATAAATCTCTGTTATTATTTATTCTTATGCTGTTGGGAAGCCTTTAGTTGCAGTTCGGTTGATTGTCCGGGACCGAACTGCTGCAACAATTTTTGTCTCAGTAGTTCGGTTATGACGTCAAACCGAACTGTTGGGAAGCCTTTAGTTGCAGTAGTTCGGTTGATTGTCCGAGACCGAACTACTGCCACACTTTTAGTCTCATTAGTTCGGTTATGATGTCAAACCGAACTGTTGGGAAGCCTTTAGTTGCAGTAGTTCGGTTGATTGTCCGAGACCGAACTACTGCCACACTTTTAGTCTCATTAGTTCGGTTATGATGTCAAACCGAACTGTTGGGAAGCCTTTTAGTTGCAGTAGTTCGGTTGATTGTCCGGGACCGAACTATCGACACATTTTTAGTCTCATTAGTTTGGTATCTCTCCTAAAAAAATTTTTTTTCCTTTTTACCACTTTGTCCGCATGACTAATATACATACCCAAGCAAATAACAACTAGCATTAACAGTGTCTAAGTTAAGCTAAAGCCACAGACGGACGGAGAGACAGACAGGCGGACACGGCAAAACTATAAGGATTCCTTGTAGGACTAAAGAACCGTAAAAATTACATAAAGGTAATTTATTAACATTTAGATATTAATTTTTATTTTCTTGTAACGTATTTTTCAAATTTATTTAGTTTTATTAATAAACTAGCTGTTGCCTGAATTTCTGTCTGCGAATAATTCATTTATCCCTATCATGCGGGAACTATGTAATGTTCTGGGATATAATCTATCCTATGTCCATCCCGGGGTCTAAAAAAAATTTCCATACCATATTTTATCTAAATCAGTTCAGTTGTTGAAGCGTGAAAATGTAATAGACAGACAGACAGAGTTACTTTCGCATTTAAACATATTAGTAAGGATTTAATCCCACATAATTTAATTTACTTGAGTCCATTTTGGACCGTACGACGTCATGTAGGTACGCGACTCAAAGCTCATCGGTCACCAGTTTTTGTTTATCATAAAATTCCACCACACTGTTTGTGTATTAGTTTTCTCGCGTAATGCATTGTAAAACGTTTGTAACACATTTGTGGAATGAAGACAATTTCCGACTCTTATAAGTACAAAACACTCGCTTCGCTCGTGTTTCAAGATCACTGACACTCGTTGGAAAATGCCTAAGTTCCGCCCTATTATCATAAATTTTATAAGACCCTCGCCAGGCTAGGAACTGCCTGACACAAGTGGCAGTGGGCAGGGCACAATCACTCGTAGAATTGACGGCCGACGGGACCGAAAGGTTCTCGATACGCGTCCACGGTCCGGAAGACGCAGTGCAGATAGGCCTCCAACAAGATGGTGCGACGACTAGGTTAAGGTTGCAGGAACGTGTTGGATGCGGCTGGCGCAGGGTGGCTGTTTGGCGAGCCTTGGGGGAGGCCTATGTTCTGCAGTGGACGTTTTCGGCTGAAATGATGATGATGATGATCACCATAAATAATTATTTTTATCCAATACTCAAATTAGGTGGATAGATGGACGTCATATAAGACAGATATGATTATTCACTATACTCTTGAACTAATTCAATATTAATAAATAGCTCTATAAATGTTCCATTGAACCTCCGAGCGTCGTGGAGAAATCTCAACATTACAACCCTAAATAACCTAACAATCCTAACATTTGTATGCATGCCGGAGAGTCAAGCGCAGCCAAAACCGACTGCGTGATGGTGTAACCGCGTGAGTGCGGTAGTAATGGGCCGGGTTCGTTCGCCCATAAAAGCGAAAGTGCGTTCACTGGGACATCGACCGGCTCCTGCGCCAGCGCACCCTGCCCGCAGGCCCCGCTCCCGAGTGCGAGAGCACTCGGCATCGAGGACCGCGAGGGCCGAGTCCACTAAATTCGAGATATTCAAGCTGGGAAAAATAAATAATATATCTTGATTTTTAATATCAACGCCTAACCCCAAAGCAGGTCACTAAAGTTCATTGCTGCAGCCAAAAATTCAATATGAAAGAAAGAAAAACATTTATCCATGACATGCTTTGTCTGAAAGGAAAAAACTGAAACCGAGATAAATTGTCACGAAATGGATCCAACTCAGCATGATGTCGGCCTTGCAGCCGACGCTGGTCTTCCGTTGGAACCATTTTACCCATAATTTAACTACGAATATGCACAACAGCGTCTGCGTAGACCGATTGCCTTTGCCACTTAAAAGGTCAAAAAGAAAACATAGAAACATTAGAAAGAATCACAATGAATGATTAATACTTATGTTATTCAATGAAAAATATCTTCACGTTCTTTTATCGATACGATAACTACCTACCGAATCAGACCACATCAAAATTTGAAAGATGACTGAAAAAAATAGCACATACGTTACGACTCTACATAAGTAATTGTACCTTTTTAGTACAAGAATGTTATCAATTTATCGATTTGTAGCACGTGTAATTTTTATGACACAGGGGGCAGGTACAATAATACAGGGTTATTTGTAATTCACTAGCATCCTTTTAACCCTAAACTCCTACCACTTATACAAACGTTTTAGCGACCGCTTTAGCCTTGTTGGTAGTGACCCTGCCTACGAAGCAAGAGGTCCTGGGTTCAAATCCCGGTAAGGGCATTTATTTGTGTGATGAGCACGAATATTTGTTCCTGAGTTATGGATGTTTTCTATGTATTTAAGTATTTATTTATCTATATAAGTATGTTTATCGTCGTCTAGTACCCATAGTACAAGCTTTGCTTAGTTTGGGACTAGGTCGATTTGTGTAAGACTGTCCCCTAATATTTATTTTTATTTTTTTTTTATTTTTTGTTTTACGGCTTTTGTCATAACTTAATATTTTTGGTGTAATAACGTTTTGAAAATTTGAGATTTCCTCTTATTTTTACGATACTCTGTGTATTTGTATGGGAAAAAAGTGCTTCATTTTAAAAAGTCGTAGAACAAAAAACATTTGTTTGAGTGATAGGAATTCAGGGTTAAGAGGATGTCAGTGAATTACAAATAACCCTGTATAATTAAAACAAAAACAATCAAAACATAAAGAAACAGTGGTTACCTACACAACGTTACGTGGCATTTTGGCTACAATTGCTAAACGGTGCGTTTGCTAGCGATAAGCCATGGGCTCGTTAACGATATCTATACTTTTATGAACTTTTTAGCTGCCGTAAAAACATACAAGTGTTGCGGGAGTTTATCGCACAAAGAAAATAATGAAAACCAAGTATTTATTACATAAAAATTGTGTTAAGTAGTTCGAATATTAGACATACGACGTAATTTACATAACTAATCGGATCGAGGAGCATATAGTAGCTGGGAAAACCCGACATGTGTTAGTCAGTAGGTAAGGGGGGGGGGTGCAACAAACCACATTTGAATATGAAAAGATTTTCACATTATTATTCCCGCATAGCAAATATCACGCCAGTTGCAGAAGTGTATAAATCACCTATCGATGTTTTCCTTCACCGAAATACGAGGTGCGAGGTTCGAACACACGATCCTCTACTTGAGCGGCAAGTGTGAGTAGGTAGTCCCCTAAATTTGTCTACTACTACTAGCGATATAGATCCAGTTATAACCCTTATCTATAGCACATAAAATAACGACATTGATAATAGGAAAGAGTTTAGTATTAACTGGCACATATTACGGTATCCATACCAATATAATAAATACGAAGTGTTAGATGAAATTTGGTTAGTATGGAGATAGTTTAAGACTCTGGGGAGTACCTACTACATAGGGTAATTTAATCCCGGAAAATTGCATAGTTCCCGCGAGATAGCGATAAACGAACTCTAAAAAAAAAAATTAATTAGGTATATTATTTTTGTAAGTACTATATTGTATGTAATTATGGTTAGTTTTATGCATTTTTGTGATTGCTCTCACTATCTGTAAATTACACCACCAACTGCAATCTATTCCTTACTTTTTTCTGTTCTAAAAGGATGCCTGAAGCGGTAAGGCCGACAATTACTTGTAATTTTTTTCATAAACATTTACAGTTACAAACTTTTTATAAGAAAAATATACTTACCTACCTATGTTTCGTTTGTGTCTAGTCTCATCATCATCATTAATTTAAGAGCTTATCTCTTGTCGGTGGAGTAATTTTTCATAAACATTTACAGTTACAAACTTTTTATAAGAAAAATATACTTACCTACCTATGTTTCGTTTGTGTCTAGTCTCATCATCATCATTAATTTAAGAGCTTATCTCTTGTCGGTGGAGTAATCGCCACTCTTTTCGGTTCTCTGCCAGCGTTTTCAGCTCCTGATACGACATGACATTGACTTTTTCCTTGGCTTGGTCTATAAATGACCGTCTCGGTCTTCCCCTGCCTCGCCTGCCTTCTATTTGCCCTTCCAAAATAGTTTTTATGTAACTGTCATGTCGTATCAGATGCCCCAGCATATTCCCTCTCCTATTTTCAATCGTCCTTAACAGCCGCCTTTCCTCTTCCACCACCTCTAAAACCTCCTCATTAGTTCTCCTTTCAGTCCAGCTAATCCCCTCCATTCTCCGCCAGCACCACATCTCAAACGCACTCAATCTGTCTCGGTCCCGCTGAGTCAATGTAGCAAAGTAAAATGTCCAAGTAACAGGGTAAAGACCGACGCATGGCACATTAGCAAAAATTTAATAACCGTTTATGAACATGGAGGCGATTAAATAGGTTTTTCTCAAACATGCTTTGAAATGTATGCGTTAATGTCACGAAATGAAGCCATGAAGTTTGTTGTTTATGGTTCCCTACATTACTTCTTGGCCTAGGCCATAAAAGTAAGTATGAAAAACCATTATTGTCCGCTGCTGTAACTTTTTAAATTTGCTTACTAACACTAAACTGACAAAGGAAAAATTACATACAGCCAACTTACGACATTAAAAAAAATCTATCTTCTTTTATTTCTATAAAACCGCCTAAACTACTGGTGATGGATGGATGGATGTATGGATGTATGGATGGATGTATGGATGTACGGATGGATGTATGGATGTATGGATGGATGTATGGATGGATGGATGGATGGATGTATGGATGGATGGATGGATGGATGTATGGATGGATGGATGTATGGATGTATGGATGGATGTATGGATGTATGGATGGATGTATGGATGGATGGATGTATGGATGGATGTATAGATGTATGGATGGATGTATGGATGGATGGATGGACGTATGGATGGATGTATGGATGGATGTATGGATGGATGGATGGATGGATGTATGGATGGATGGATGTATGGATGTATGGATGGATGGATGTATGGATAGATGTATAGATGTATGGATGGATGTATGGATGGATGGATGTATGGATGGATGTATGGATGGATGGATGTATGGATGGATGGATGTATGGATGGATGTATGGATGTATGGATAGATGGATGGATGGATGGATGGATGGATGGATGTATAGATGGATGTATGGGTGGATGTATGGATGGATGTATGGGTAGATGTATGGATAGATGTATGGATGGATGTATGGATGGATGTATGGATGGATGTATGGATGGATGTATGGGTGGATGTATGGATGGATGGATGGATGGACGGATGGATGGTTGGATGCATGGATGATGATGATGTTGATGATGATGATGATGATGCATGTTTGAGAAAAGCTCTATACAATCCTCGGCCGGAAGAGGGATTGCTGGACTCGTTTTATCCGGCCTCGTCTACGACTCGGCCGTATACCCCAAATCTCGTCCATCAATCCCTTACTTCACGGCCTCTGCAGTAATGTACTATTATCTCAAAAGTAGGTATCCGTAAAAGTTGGCATTATTTTTTAGGTTAGTGACGTGAAGTGCATAGTTTATGGTTTATTGTACTAGTACGTCAATGTTTTTGGTAGAAAAATACACCTGCAGTTTTTTTTTAATGAAAAAAGGCGGGAAATGGTTTAATGACAAGTTAATAAAAGTTTATTTTGTTTTTATCCTTCACCATTTTTGAGAAAAGCTTTATATTAGTCTCGGCTGGAATAGCAAATGCTGGCTTCGTATTAGTTAAACGGACTCGACAGTACGACAGGCCACGACAATAAAGTACTATTTTAGATATTTTTTTTTACAAAACAACGGCTTAATACACTAGACACGGCGAAATTTTCTCATTGCTGGACTGAGCAATATTTTTTAAAACAACGAAGTAACTAACGAACAAGGGGGCAAGTCCGAGTAAGTCGTTATTGGATTTATTTTTTTTATATTAGAACTGACATAGCTAGCATAACCTATTTCAAGAAGCCTAAAAAGTAAACTAAAGTACCTTGTGCTGCCATCTACGGCATCGGCGACGGACTTGAACCGCTTAGAGTTAAATTACAGTAACATACGCCTAGTTTACAATAACACTCACTCACTCACTCTACGTTTCATTGCCGTTATATAAATGGTAGGCGCTGTGATCGCAGAATACGAAAACCAATAGAATAGGACAGTCAAACAGTACACTAGAAATCGCAAAAATCGCAATTTTAGTGCGAATTCTGATTTTTGAATAGGTTATTAGGTTTATATTCAAGTTTGTAGCTGCTCTTCGAAAGACCTGCAAGACCTTCGAAAATAGGTATAAAAACTGCACAATCTATACATATAAAATGCTTTGTCCTGACTGACTGACTGACTGACGGATCAACGCACAGCCTAAACCACTGATCGTAGAGACCTGAAACTTGAAGGGTATGTTCTTTGTATGACATAGGCATCCGATAAGAAAGGATTTTCCGTAGTTCTACTCCTAAGGGGGTAAAAAAGGGGGGCAAAGTTTGTATGTGACAACATGATTCCTTAATCTAATCTACTTCAAATTTTGCATAAACATTCTTTAACAAAATTGATGGAAGACGTGTTTCGTATTTTATTGACATTGATCCCTTGACGGGGTCAAAAAGGAGTAGAAAGTTATTTTGGGGGTGATTTGCTTCGAAGTTGATATCAATACTCCTTAGTGCTTTTGATTATTTTATTTTGACACAGTGTAAACGAAACGAAACTTCAAATATTACAAACCATTTGTCTACGTTTGTCAACCACGTCTTGATCTGATCTCTGATAATAGCTAATAATATGTATAAGTAAGTACTTGCATTTCATCAAGCTTTTGCTTTTACAAGCGTAGCGTGGGACGTCCAACAACGAGATGGACGGACGTTTTGGTGAAGGCCGCAGGTTCAGGGTGGATGCAAGTCGCTTCCAACCGTAATGACTGGGCGTCAATGAGGGAGGCCTATGTCCAGCAGTGGACGTCCTACGGCTGAAATGATGATGATCATGATGAAGCTTTTATGCGAGTTCAACCTTTTTCGAATAAAATTGAATTGAGTATTCAAATATCATTGTTGAACTCGCATAAAAGCTTGGTGCAATGCAAATACACATAAAATGCTTTGTTCTAAAGTCGTAAATGACTGACTGGCGGATTAACGCACAGCCTAAACCGCTGTATGTAGAGACCTAAAACGTGGAGGGTGAGTTCTTTGTATGACGTAGCTTCGACGTAGCCATCCGATAAGAAAAGATTTTCCGGAATTCCCACGGGATAAGGAATAAACGGGATTTATATATTTCATCAAGAGTGACCCTATCCCCATAACAAAGATTAGGTACTAAACTGTACAAATTGGGCATGCAAGTAGACTATTAGAACATAAAGCTAATTTCAAGAATTTGAAAATTTCCACGGGATAAAGATAAATCAGGATTTATATAGGTACTCAAATCAACTGGACCCTATCTCCGTAACAACAATTAGGTACTAAACTTTTCAAATTCAGTATCAACGTAAATGGCCATAACAGCAAAAAAAACTTATTGCAGGATTTTTGGAAATTTCTGTGGGATAGATAATCTCTGAAACTTCCGAGCCGATTAAAATCGTTTGTGCAGAATAGTGCAACCTAACACCGATTGAAACCGAACGTGTATACCAATGAAATTAACATATTATTTTACCTTTTGGCTCCAAATACAAGAACAATACGGACTTATGCTATCTCGCTCTTAATATAAGTACATGTGAGGTTTTTCTAACGTGAGGCATCGAATTTATTGTATAAAATAGCACAATAAAATATCAATGGAATCTTTACCGAATTTACTCAATTTTTGTTATGACAGCATAAACAAGCTTGGTTGCTAACCACTAGAAAACCATAGATGACAGGGCAAATATGGCGCGTACGAAACAACCAATAGTGGACAGTCACGTGACGCACGTACACGACACGTGGTGTGCTATGATTGGCTGAAAATGTTTCGCTCCACATCAAAATAAGTTTTCTGCGCAGGTACATCGGCGTAACTTATAAACGTGGTACTACTGTACACTATCTTTTATTGATATAGGCTACTTTTTTTCCGGGAAAATGCAAAATTTCCAAGGTATAGAAAAAAGAAAATTCAACTTCGGAGCTCATTTTAAAATGTCTTTCACCAATAGAAAAGACACACTGTCCTTGGTTAACATAGGATGCTTTTTTCCGGATAAATGCAAAATTCCCGCGGTATAGAAAATAGTAAAATTGACTTCGGGGCTGAGTTTAAAAAAAAATCATCAATAGAAAGCTTCACTATCCTTTATTGGTATAGGCTACTACTACTATTTATTCGGTAAAATGCAAAATCCCCGTGGGATAGTAAGAAGTGAATTTCACTTCAGGGCTGATTTGAAAATTTCTTTCACCTATTGGTGAGTAGCTACATTAACCCTTATTTACATAGACTACTTTTCTCCGTGAAAAAGCAAAATTCCCACGGGAAAAAATAAGTGAATTCAACTACGCGGCTGATTTTAAAAGTTCTTTTACCGGTAGAAAGCTTTAAGGACATAGGCTACTTTTTCTCGGGGAAAATGCAAAATTCCCGCGGGATAAATTAAGTGCAATTTTGCATAGAATAAGGACAAATTTGTTGAAATTCCCACGGGATAGGGAATAAACGGGATTTATAATTTTCACTAACAGACACTGATGAAGTGATGATGATGAAATGATAATAATGATGGATGTTGTCGGTGCCGGATTTTTGCTTCATACAATGAAAGAGATGAAGAAGCTTTACCACAAATTGGAATTCTACGCAGACGAAGTCGCGGACAAAAGCTAGTGTTAAACAAAATTTGTTTCTGTTTTTTCCGCTACATTTCCGAAGCTTTACATTTTTGTCAAGAACTTAGTTATGTTTTTAAAGTAGATTATATTTTCTACAATTAGCAACTATAACCAGATCTATAGGGACGACATTCACCATAATACAGTCTTCTCAAAACAAGAACATTTTCCGTTCAAGTTAAGTTTGAATTGTTCAACTTTTGATCACGAAATCGGAGCAAACACTAAAATTTTAAAGCAGTAATAATTATAATAACGGAGTAGCTTTAAAACGAAAATGACTTGTATTAAATTTTTATTCCCTATCTCGTAAATCCCTTAGAGCAACTCTATAACCCTCAAGAAATATGTAGATAGGTAATTTTTAGAATACCTAGGTAATAAATTTCCAGTCTCTAGCTCCAGTGGTTTAGTTAAGTATATTGTATCAGGTTCGAGATCATCTCAACACTGACCTTAGAATCAGGCTCTGTGAATCCTTAATCTTGTCCAAGCTTAATTATGTTGACATTGTTATGAGTGGCTGCTTACTGGCACGTTCCAAGTCTCTTCTGCAACGTGTCCAGAATGCTTGTGCTCGATTTTGTTTTTCAATCCCTCCTAGGACGCACGTGTCACCTTACCTTGACCAAAGTAATTTACTTAGAATGGATGCCAGGCGCTCTCTTCACCTGGCTGGTCTACTCTTCGACGTTGTGAACTTCCAGCGGCCACGGTATTTGTTTGAGAGGCTCATCATTTCTCGGCGCGTGGTTAGGGCTGCCACGAGATTGATATTTCCTAAGCACTGTACGGCTGCTTTTCGTGGTAGCTTCCGTTATGCTACCACGAAATGTTGGAACAATATACCGCCGCCAATAAGGAATTCAAGTACGATTGGTTCTTTCAAATTTAAATTCAAGAAGTATTTGCTGGACGTGCAAAAAAATCACACTCAGTCAGTCCGTGCAGTGCTATATCCTTCTAATGATATGTAATAGTATTTATTGTTGTGTAGGTATGTATATATATGATGTAAAATTTATATTTTATTTTGCACCACACCTTTTGCTTGGCTCCCTTCACTTTATTTTATTACAAATGCTTAGGCCTTGTTTGTGTATAAGTATTTTAGTAACAGGTGGAGCTGTCGTGTAGCTCAAATCTGGGCTCTACAGAAAACCAGCGTTGCTACACTCTCTGTGCAGCAACACATGCTGAGTAGAGACCCTTTTTCGGTGACAATTGGTGTCACTACCTTAACAAACTTGTGTTATTAGTTGTTAATGTTGTTTTCTACTGTTTGGTGGTGGTACTCTTGAAACCTGAAATAAAATATTTTTCTTTCTTTCTTTCTTTCTTTAGTTTGTGCGTTGTCTCAGTCAGTTAGTAGGTATAAACATCCTCTTCATTCGTTATCCAGTTGGAATATAAAACAAAAACATGAAACTGTTTTTAGTTATCACAACTACCTACATATGTACCTTAGCCAAATTACAAGTCTCTAATTATTATAGTTACTTACTGAGCTAGAGCCACCTTGAATCAAAACATAAATGTCTCTTATATCCCGTCGGAATTTAACATTACTTAGTGCTTCTCTATGATCTTTAGAACATGTCTGCCAAATTTGAAGTCTTTGTTTACAGCAGTTTCAGCTGGGCGATGGATCTTATACAGCACAGCTTTCGAAGCTACAAATTTGAATATACACTAAGTACCTAGTGTAGTGAGTGATCAAAAAATCAGACCTAACATGTAGTTTACGATTTTAATGTGATTTTAATCGATGACCGGCTTAAAAATCAATGTGGCAGAACCTTGGCCAAAAAGATAAGGTTGTTCAATAGTTTTTACCCCTGAAAGCCAAGCTAAAAATATTTTTCGGTACTACTTACTTATGAAAGAAATAATCTTATATTTTTCGTTTTTACTAGCGAAACACTCGCTAAACGAAATACAAGATAAAAAAAAAACTATAAAATCTTTTATAATTTATTGAATCAGGCGTTACTTTGCGGAGGTCCATATTAATGAACTATAAAATCTTATATGTACTTAAATACTTAAAATCAATGTTAATTGAAATTGCGAACAATGTAAATAAACCATTTAATGAAATATCCATATTCTAGCTCTTGTTTATTGTTTTAATGGTTTAGGATAGTGTTGTGGTAAGTATTGATTAAATAACACACGGATTTAGCAGTATTTGATGAGGGAAAATGGAAATTAAAGACATTTTAAATACAAGGTTTGTTTACATTGTTTGCAATTTCAATTGACTGACAGTTTAAATCATTTTAAGCTTCCACGTCGGCTCACATCACAGCCGTGCAAGCAATGCTGCTTACCGGCAAAAAGGGCGATTAAAATAGTGAAAACTTTGTGGAAAAGCACAAGATCGATAGCACACGCAAACTTTATCAGCCCTCGGAATTCCGAAATGAAGTCCCGTGTTCGAAAGCTAGTGTTTTTATGCTACAAGTCAATAACGACGAAGACCGCAGTGCTCACAAAATGACCGTATTACCCTTTTACCTCGTAAACCTTATTGACTTAATAAAGGTTTATAGTCAAGCATTACGTAGGTAAATCAACAGAACGGGGTTTGGCCGTTTTTGTAAACCAACTACATTAACGTTCAATCACAAAGTATTACTTATATTTATAACCGGAATCAACTTCAAATCTATTTTGTCCATTTTTAATGTAGCGTCATTTTCCGCATTAATTATTCTTAGAAGTGGTTTCAGATTCTCAGTTTTTCATGTTTGTCAATATCAATTAAAAGTTTTTTACTTATTTCGTCTACTTACTTGCTTACGTATCTCGCCTGAATTATACTGTTAACCTAGTATTTCATATTACGAGTTATAGACTAGGTACTTAGATGATTTAGACAAACAACGGAAACATGTACTTAGATAAGACAATTGGTTCATCATTATATTCAGCCTACATTCGCGTAGGTATTCGTTTTGATACTAGTTAACTGGAAAAGACCAAGCCAGCATCTGCATGGAAAAAACAAAAACATACCAAGTATGAAT
The DNA here is from genome assembly GCA_947563465.1 of Archips xylosteana. Taxonomy (NCBI): domain Eukaryota; kingdom Metazoa; phylum Arthropoda; class Insecta; order Lepidoptera; family Tortricidae; genus Archips; species Archips xylosteana. Next base: position 15,042,118 of record OX387347.1, on the reverse strand, counting down.
GCACTCCGAAAACCATATTCGTATTACTACTTAGTTTAACATATTAACCTACAATTTAGGATCAAAATACTTGTAGTCTTAATTTCAACAGTTTTAATTTATGATTTTTTTTTTATTAAAATTTTGTGTATGTACACACTCGCATAAAAATAATAAATTGCTTTTCATCCACAATTAAATTTATGATTGACTTTGAATAAAAGTTATTAGGTAAGTACTAGATTGATGGTCATTATTTTATTTGTAGTAAGTTGTTGCCTACTTTTATAACTAAAAAAAACTAGCTAACTAGTTTGGCTCAGTGACCCAAAGTGAGTCTTGGCCTTTTATAAGTAGTTATAAAAAGAACAAACTTTTAAAAAATACCGGCCTGTTGGTGGGGAAAGGACTTATTAACTCTAATGATCTACTGGAGAATCACAAAAAATATGGTAGGTAATACTTATACATATTTTATACACAATACAATAAGTAAGTAGGAGGTACATTTATAGTACATTGTGCGTCTAGGGCCGTAAGTAGGGGATTACTAACGAGAGTCTATTAGAAGACCGACGCCGAAGGCGGAGGGCTTTTAATTACTCGAGTTTGTAATTCCCTTACTGCCCGTGATACACACAATGATTTTCATCACATTGCGAGAAAAAAAATCCAAAAATAAAATTATTTTGTCTCTAAACACTTAAATTGAATAAAATAATGGCTACCCGCCAATACAGATTGTCGCTTTTTTCAAGTCATCTACCATAGATAGTGTAAACTGTGTTTAGTTTAGAATTCGAAAAGTAATACAGCCAGATTCTGCCAACATGTTTAAAAAAGTATTTTTACTAAAATTATTGCAAAACTATTTGATATATAAATAAACAAATAAATAAATATAAGGGGACAATCTTACACAAATCGACCTAATCCCAAACTAATCAAAGCTTGTACTATGGGTACTAGACGACGATAAGCATACTTATATAGATAAATAAATACTTAAATACATAGAAAACATCCATAACTCGGGAACAAATATTCGTGCTCATCACACAAATAAATGCCCTTACCGGGATTCGAACCCAGGACCTCTTGCTTCGTAGGCAGGGTCACTACCAACTAGGCTAAAGCGGTCGTTAAAAATAATATAAATTAAATATATTAAAATGACGAATTTTCATGAAGCGTAGATAAGTTTTGTGTTATAAAATTTGGGTTATAGCTAAGTTTTAACGATAATAAAAAAAACGTTGGCTGACATGAAACCTGCTTAGTCTGAAATGACTTGTTTGCAAATTTTAAAACTAAAGTTAGAACTCCCTTGGGTAGAAAAACTGTACGTAAATCCATAACTCCCTTAAGAACAATTTAGGCCATTGTCATTTAGTATACAGGCATGGAATAAGACCATTGACGAGCAAGTGTGATGAAAAATTCTTCATTGAACACCACAAAGCAGTACAAAAAGGCAGGGTAAACAAAAGGCGGTATTAACGCTTAAAAGCGATCTCTTCCAGACAACCATTTGGTTATAGCAACTAAAACAAATACGTTAAAGTAAATAAGTGGCGAGAACGAATATATTAAGTACGTATTTAACGAGAAACAAAAATACTAAAATAAATAGGTACTAGGTAGGTATAGGTAAATAGATAAATACAAACAATAAGTATTACACTCTTACCATAATTATATACACATACAATACAAAATATCAGTGAAAAATGCAAAAAAGCCGTAATGTGAGAAAAAAGGTACTTAGGTAGGTATTTAAATTGCGGAAATAAACAAAATGAAAAAGAACAGAGAAGTAATAAGTGACAAATACATAGTGAGCCATGAATGAGGTTTGTAAAAATAGGAACAAGTAATTTCGCTTTTCGGATTCTGACAACCAAAGGTAGAGAATTCAAGAAACAATTTAATTATTTATTAGTAGAGGAGTTATGATAGAATTTAGATTAACACGAAGGAACATAATTAATATGACTAAAATATTAGAGTAACTTATTTTAAATTTATTATTATACTTAGTTATTTTTACAAGTTGTCAACACTTAAAATACAATAAAATAAAAATAAAAAGTCAGTCAAATAAACCGCCCCGGATCGTACCAGGCGCAAAGATGCCCAACACACTAGTCGCATTGCCCCGTTGAACCGCGTTGGGCAACCTTTGCACCAGAAACGACCCAGAGCGATGGTCAAGACCTCTCTTACGAAGACGGCGCCCACTTCTTTCAATAAAAGTATTTCCTCGGAACTATAACTACTATTTGGAATATCGTAACGAGTTAACTACTACCTACTTACTACTAGACTGAAATTTAGTAAACGGATGTGGAGTGAAACTAAGTTAAAGATATACCAGTTTCATCAAGTAGATAAACTGTCAGACGCTAAAGAAAGCGCAGGCAAAAAATGAATAAAACTTAGTATGTAATTGTGATCGATGAAGTGTTAACGATGGCGACCGAAATGTGATACCCGTAATCTGCCTTGTCGACGATAGTTATTTCCTACTAGACAACAGTAATGGCAATAACCTAGTACTTATGTTAGTCTTGTCTAGACACAATACTTAAGGCTGCTCTAAAAGGGGAATCTCACAGACGAGAAACGAAAGCGCCTTTTGATAAATTACATTGTTGCAGTTGCGTTTGTTTTGTTGCATCGTTCAAATTTCCCACTTGGTGTCGGAGACAGCCAGTCGCGTACCTGTCTGGTGGGCAGCAATCGTTACCGCGCGGCGCGGCGGCGGTCTGCATCAGCGGGCATGCGCATAGCGACCGTGTGAGCATTCAGAGTAGGAAGTGAGGAGGAACGGAGGCGCGTACTCGCGAAGCGAGGAACCCGCGCGCCGCCGCGCCACCCGCACCCGCACTCCGCAGTCCTCTCGCCGCGCCGGCTCCGCGCGCTACACGCTAACCGCATCATGGTGAGTCACTGCTATTACGTGCGAAAAGTATTCCATTTGCGGCGACCTTTCAAGTGTAACTAGCGAGACAAAGCGGTTTTTATAATCAACGCGATCTGCTTACTGTGTACACACAAGATTCATCATCTTTACGATGTTTGAGTTCAGCTAACGAGCTTGATGTTTAAACCAATTAAGAACTGAAGAACCCAACTGCAAGCGAAAAAAGAAGTACTTTATGTTGTGATTTCAATTAAACTTTGATTAAAATCCATTTCAGGTAATGGACAACCGAATAAATGAAGAGAACAAAAATGAAAACAACTCGTCCATATTCATAATAAACTTCCAATATGGGGAGAGTGTTAACTATTCCCTAGTTTTGATCAAAGGTATTATAACAAGAGGCAATGCTAATAACCACGATAAAATAATATGCACTGTTACAAATGGTGGAGTTAAACAAACATCAGAATGGATAATTTACAATGGAGAATTCAAAGCCTTAATTGAATTGAGGAAAGGTGAAAACATAATTGACTTTGAATATACTGGACAGCAACGCAAAACTCTGCTGTTAGATTATACACCGCGAAGAACAAATTTAAGAGTAACTCCAGTTTACATAATATGTCAAGGTCATGATGGATTTTTCCAAAGTCCTCCTAATATTGACAATTCTGTAGAAAGTGCTTGTTCTCGTATAACGATCGGCGCTAAGCTTATTCAAAGCTTAACAGCTGAGAAACTCTTTGAAAGCGGTTTTGGAAGAAAAACTTTTCAATTAGAACATGAAGTCAACACAAAAAGCCCAGAATGTATAGTATTTCGAAGCAACCTAAACGTAAACAAAGCAAGAAAAATGAAACAAGCTGATTTGTGGGCACATTTTGGAAGAGAACTCATGCTGTCTGACTTGGGAAGTAATGAGAGGAAATTTTTAGCATTTATATCTTGTACGAGATTCAAGGGCACTGATGTTGATAAACCCATGACGCATGATGAGATTGTTTATTTGACTGAAGCCTACGCAGCTCTTGGTGGTGGAGGTCTTGCATTGTTTGGAACCGCATGCTTGTATACATGGCCGACATCAGTAGAAGAAATTATCTCGAAGTTCCAAGATACAGCGCCTGTTAATAGTCGTCGATTTATGGATGACAGTGGATACCGTGGCACATTAGCTGGATGTTTTGCAACAACGTTGGGGTCTGTTTTCCATGAGCTAGGGCACACTTTTGATCTCGGTCATACCAAAGATGGTATAATGGGCAGAGGTTTTGATCACATTGACAGAGTATTTATAGTTGGAGAAAAAAAATCTGCTATAGCTAATGACAATAGCAACAATTTCAACGGTAAACCCGTACAACATTCGACGGTTTCACTTCAGCGTAATATAAGTGTAACGATGAATGTAGCTGAACCACTTCGAGTATTAGGCCCAAGAAGTAAAACAACATTAGGAAACTTTGCTGCAATGTCAAAGTCGGATATCATCAGAAGAAGCCCAAATGTTACACCCATCACCAGGCCATCCAGTGTATATTCAAACATTTCAAATAGAATGTCAGACTCGCGAAAGAACATCAATCGAACAAATGGAAATGATAGCATTTATTGGACAAGAAATTGCGCTGTGCTTTTATCATATCACAGATGGTTTAATAACGAGTATGGCAGAGAGAGGCAAGCGATCACAAGATATTTAAAGTTTGATAAAAACAAGATGATGATTATATCAACTGCTGGAATAAGAATCGTCGAAGTAAGAGATGATTCAAATGGAATGGTATTAGATTCATATGAATTTACTGATCTCTTACCCGAAAAGAGATTTTTGGTGCCTTTTACCTTTTCACCTAAAAGCAAAGTTTTGACAATAGTGGTTGAAGATGATTTGGGAAACGTGCTGAAACAAACACTTTCATATTAAGTTTAAAGGGAGATTCGAAAAGTTATCAAGTTTGACAATAAGTGATGAAGATAATGATAAACCTAAAACATTCTTTAAAAGAATCCATTAATATTTAATGTTAATATTATTATTTAAATGATAAGCAATTGTATAAATTATGCGTCGGGTGTAATGCAACAAACCAATAGGTAGGTGTACTTAGTACATTTTTAAACTAAGCAAACCAAACACCCTAAACTATAGACACAGAATATATATTTGCATACGTTATCATTATAGACCAAATGTCTCAGTGAAAGTTTAAATTTTACCGTCGTAAACATAGATGGTGATGAGGTGAGATACCACGAAAACCATTTTAGATCCAAAAGAAACATATTTCAGACCGCGTCTACGCGCGTCTTTGAGTTTTCTAATTCTGTATTTTGTCAATACTTATTATATTACCTACTTACAAAAAGTTTTTGGAAACGGAAATTGTACATAAGCGGTGTAAAATTATTTATAAATAAATAAATAAATAAATAAATATTAGGGGACAATCTTACACAAATCGATCTAGTCCCAAACTAAGCAAAGCTTGTACTATGGGTACTAGACGACGATAGACATACTTAAATACATAGAAAACATCCATAGCTCAGGAACAAATATTCGTGCTCATCACACAAATAAATGCCCTTACCGGGATTTGAACCCAGGACCTCTTGCTTCGTAGGCAGGGTCACTACCAACTAGGCTAAGCGGTAGCGTTTAACGTTATTAAAATCAGTGTTAAACCCCTATATTGGGGTCCTACCACTACCTTTCGGCTCGCGCGCGAACCTCCCCGTTACCAGCCAAGCTGACGGCTCCTCGGCTCTTCATCTCTACGGCGTCTCCGAGATCCAGGGGAGTACTAGCGTGGTGGAAGCACAACCCCTTTTTATCCGGAGAGTAAAATCAGACCGGCGTTTCGAACCTACCCCTACGACCTTTTCGTGTGCTTGCGGCGTTCGGGAGAAATAAATGATTATTAACGTATTTACTTGTTTAATTTATTTTCTCCCGACCCTTAAACGTACGTTTAAGGGTCGGGAGAAGATAAATTAAACAATCTAATTAAGAAAATAATCATTTATTTCTCCCGAACGCCGCAAGCACACGAAAAGGTCATAGGGGTAGGTTATGAGTTAGGTAGTTAAGTTAGTTTTTTACAAAATGTGTTCAGGAGACAATTTTGTTAGTGTCTAGTGGTATTTTGCCGTTATTCGGTAAAAACAATTTTAGAAAACAAAATAAGTAGGTACTTATAAAAAAAAGAAATAATCAATTGTGGATGAACGATGACAGCCGCGGTATCAAAATAAAATCTATCTGTTTTTTAAAGTGTACCATCATCGGCGGTCTGCGAGTGTATAGTTGGAATTTTATAAGCTGGGGGTTAAGGACTGCAGACCTCATCTGGAAAAGATAACATTGTTCACGTTTGTTCTATTATGGACGCACTACAACGCCGACTATCCACACCTGAGTACCGCTTACAATGACGAAAGGCCTTTCTTAGTGAGTTAAGCTTTTGCAATTTCAACCTTGTAACTTAAAGGAGACGGTAGCTATTTGTTTGCATTTTTTGTTACTTGTTCTGATTTTTTATTAGCGGTAGGCTTCAACAAACGAGAACAATGTTATCTTTATTACCAGATGAGTTCTGCAGTCCTAAACCCCCAGCTTATAAAATTCCAACTATACCATGTCTATACCATACTATGTCTGAAAAAAAATGTCAAAGTCAAAAATAGTAGAATTCAGTGTAATCCATTTACCATTATTATCCTTATCTTTCAAACGTCAAACCAAACAAAAATTAGTCTGAATTTAACTAATACCGAATATTGAGATTAAATAGGTGATTGATAATATTCTTGGGAAACAGACATCCAGTTCATTATTTCAATATTAAAGAAGGAAATTACATATTTTATTTGTTTTTAGGTAAACAACTAAAGTAATTTTAACTTTTAATTGAGTAAGTTTGGATTGAATGAAAGTTGAAGATAGAACCGCTTTATTGTGAAAATGGCAAGCAGCACTACTTTTGACCACAAATACTCTTTTGAGAATCTAAAAGATTATCCACCAGTTATTAATGGTAGGATTAATGCAGTGAAATTTCTTGAAGCAACGGTTGAACTGCTACGAATTGTTGGTAAGTTTTATAACCTCCAAAATTATGTTTAACTTAATTTTCCTAACAACGCAAAAGAAACTGGTTAAGCAAACTTATACTGTATGCGTCCTTGATTTAAATGTTATCGTATTATCTAACTGGAAATAAAATGAAAATAATTTAATGAATTGTGTTTATTTACAGAAAGCCTTGGTAAATTGTTTGCTCCAGTAAGATATGATATGGAAGGAAATATCACTGTAAGCATACTGTTTTTTTTTTAAATCATGGTAAAGCAAAGAACAAAGAGTTCATCTTATTAATTGTTTTAGAAAATCAGGAAGCTGCAAGTGACAGACAAGTCTTGTTTACTAGAATTAATGCTTGATGAATGTTCAAAAGGAAAACCTGTGGCAACTGAAGGATTATTATGGCTTAACAGGTGAGATTATTGTTGCATATTTTTGAACCAAGTACCTAGTGCTTGTAATACTATAAAACAATGAAAAATACCTTATGCAAACACCTTATGAGTTGAAAACAAGTATATATACTCAGCGGCAAAACTAATCGCCCTCCTTTCTTAGAAACATGTAATGTAAAGTGGGCGGTTAGATTTGCCGTTGAATATATAATCTTTATTTTCAGAACACTGTGTTTCTTCGAGATTATGTTTCAAGAAATAGTATTGTGCCTAGAATCCAATAATGTTGATATCAGTATGAGAAAAATATACACTACTGCCTATGAAGGCTCTGTTCAGAAATACCACAATTGGGTCACTCAGCAAATATTTGCCGTAAGTTTCTTTATAAAAACTTTACTCTAATTAATTACAAGTTTACAATATCAACATGCTTGGTTGATCAGAACATAATTTTTTGACTAAGTAATAATTCATCTACATAATGATGTGTTGTTTACTGTTTGTGAAGCAGAGCCGTGGTGGCCTAGTGGTTTGACCTATGGTCTCTCAAGCAGTGTTGTCGGTTCAAATCCCAGCTTGCAACCTCTGAGTTTTCAGAATTTATGTGCGAAATTACATTTGAAATTTACCATGAGCTTTACGGTAAAGGAAAACATTGTGAGGAAACCTGCATACACTTGCAAAGAAATTCAATGGTGTGTGTGAAGTTCCCAATCCGCACTGGGCCTGTGTGGGAACTACGGCCCATGCCCTCTCATTCTGAGAGGAGGCCTGTGCCCTGCAGTGGGACGTATATAGGCTGGGATGATGATGATAAGAGTTGCTGCGTAGCCCTTTTTTTTTAATTTTTACTCTTGACTTTCAGCTTATCTGCAGATTGTCTCCTACGCTTCTCCAACTGCTAAAAGCCATGGAAGCAGATAATGCTATTGAAGCATTCTTATCAAGGCTAACCAGTTTTAATGTAACACTGCATTTGGTGAGATGTAAAATTGACGACTTTTACAAAGATAATGATTTATTTCCTGAGAAATAGAATTCACGAGTATTAGTCAAGAGCCTTTAGTCTCGAGTCTTGATATGCCATGTACAGTCAAGGAAACTGAATCACGTACCAGGGTAGTCAGGGTAGTCAGGGGAGTCCCTTTTCATTTCAAATGTCATGTGGACATTCCATACCTCTACCAAAGAAATCATCATGAAATTGGTTGTGAAAAGGTCCACCCTGGTACGCGTGGTTTTCTTGGTTTCTTGTTTTCTTTTATGTTTTGGGTGAATCAACTTTTTTTGCCACCTGTTGCTATGGTTACACATTTTTTTACAGTGCAGAGACAAAAAAAGAAAAAGAGAAATTTTTTCAGACAGTCATTACAGTGCAGAGACTCAAGACTCGAGAGTATAGTAGTAGAATTATGTTATTTGTTAATTCAAAATTATTTTGTACAAAAGCGTCTCTTAGAGGTTTCTAAAATATTCCTTTTTATTACCTAATGCCAAAATATTGCTATACCAAACAAAAGTAGTCATTATAGATTTATCATCACAAAATAAATTGAGTGCCTTGATCAGTATTTTGTACTATATAATTATGTAGAAGTCTGCATCAATGCACATTAATTTTGCACATCAACATCGCAATACTATGTCAAAAAAAATTAAATAAGATAAATATATTTTTTGTTTTTATCTATTTTCTATTGTATTAATGAGTGAAGAAATACAGTAAAATAATGTTCAAGGACCAGTCAATTCTGGAGCAGTGGGTCAGAAAAAATAAATTAATAAGCTCCACTGAGGCCAGTATGAAAATATTAACATTTTTTGTGCAAGTCAATGTAAGAAGATGCAAACTGTATTGTTACACTAAAGTGTTTTAAATTGAATGTATGTATGGTGCATGTTGTACAAAAAGTACCAAAAAAATGCCATCATGGCCTTGCAGAAACCGATAGGTACTTACACAGTTAAAATTCCAGAATTAGTTTTGTAGAGATTGATTAAATAAGAAGATAAATATATTGAGAAATGATAGTAGAAAGATAGAAGGTGCTGTGTGTGTATTTATAGAATGTATATGTAACATATTCACAAATATAGAGCTAGGGTGAGCAGGGATATGTATTACAATACCGAAGTACGATAGACCGAATGTATTAAAACATCGAATGGGTCAAAAGACCGACTCGTTTTTTTTCTGAAACCGTTAACTTTTTAAGATTGTTATAAAACAAACCTAACCTAACCTAATGGGTTCTGTGTGATGCCGTTTTAATAAATTCTAAGAAGTTTACGGTTTCAGAAAAAAATCGTGTTGGTCTTTTGACCCATTCAATGTTTTAATACATTCGGTCTATCGTACTTCGGTATTGTAATACATACCCGTGAGCAGGACTGTGACATATCTGCCAATCAATATTTCACTTTAGAACATTCTAATTTACTACAAATATTCAAGTGTCTGGTGTGTGAATATTGTGTAGTAGGAAGTTGATCTCCTGTTCAGGTTTAAACATATTCATATGTTGATTTTTATTTAGTTTTCACATATCCACCTCTCTAAAAGTTTACATGCCCTCCACAAACATACAAGCAATTCTTTCATTGCAGAGGCTGTATTTTTGTGACTCATGCAAATTATTTTATGGAATAATCTTCATTTAATAAACGTACCTAACAGCAATCAATGACACGCTTTGTTAAGATCAACCCAGATTGCTACTCAGCCTTACTACTGCCTCTAAGCACCAGTGCTAATACATGATAATAAGAGGCATTCTATCTTAGCTTTCATTGTTAACAACATATTTGCAAACCATGTGGTGTTATGAGTGACAATAGGTAATAAGATACCATCTGGTGTAATGCTGGCTTCTTTGTGTATGTCTATCATGTATAAAAATCATGAATCATATTTAAAACTTTTTACTGGTAGCAACGTGCCCACCAGGTTTCCGCGAGAGTCTAACCATGCATTCCTGAGGCCATGTGGAGTAATAAATGTTATCTGAACCTAGGTCAAAATATGCTTAGTTTTGAGATATTTCCATTTTTATGTTTAAATTTTACTATGAAAGTGGTGGAGGTGCTGGGATTGCGTATTTATTATGTATGAAAAAATAAAAAAGTTAAAAAGTAATTCGACCTAGGTTCACATAACATTTATTACTCCATATGGCCTCAGGAACCACGCATGTTTAGACTCTCACGGAAACCTGGTGGGCATGTTGTATACAGTAACTTTGTTAACCCTTTCAACGCCACGCCTCGACAAAACGTAAACCTGCTTTGAATCTTATGTCATTGTGTCAAGATCACTTTGACACTGTACTTTGTGACACCTATATGTGTCGTTGGCGTTGAAAAGGTTAAGGAGGGCCACGGATGAAACATCAAACTATTTTAGGCTAAATTATTGCTGTACCTACTGCCTAGCCTACTAATTAGGTTCATACATTTTGTTATGTATGTTGAAATGATTTTGGTTATATTTTAATTTCAGATTAAATCTGTATCAGCTTTTTTTATATGGCACAAGTCCTTGGTGGTTATAGTTGTAAGAAACAAGTCAAAATGAAGAAAACCAAAAATATGTATAATATAACACTTATTATTGCAACAATTTCAAAATTTTACTAGTAATTTAGTCCAAGAATACCTACTTTCAAAATTTATTTTGTATGAGCTGAGCTGTGAATGTTCCATGTAAGATAACAAATAAAATATTTAATTATTTCCGTTGTTATGACATTTATTACCACATATTTCACACTTAAAGAGGATTATAATTTTCAATAACAGTATGTAGATCTTATTTCTTGTCTTTAGTGCACATCAGGTAAATACTTTTGGCTAGTGATGACGCCTTTTTTAAAGCTATGAAGCTTAAAACAACTTCAGCTATAGTTAGCAAGAATAAGGTTGAATGAAGTACAAGTTCTGTGGGTGTACTGAGCAAGTAAGTATTAAAAAGAAAAAAACTAACAAGTGGCATCTGCATCAACACTGAGAGCATTAGAAACCCTGCTAGTTCTGGTACCTGAAAAAAGGTTCACAGTGTAAGAAAATTATTTATTCAATACCAATTAGTTTATAAAACAATGTGAAACTATTTGCAGCATACAATAAAATTGTTAGAAATTACTATTAATTCGGAGAGGAGGCCTGTGCCCTGCAGTGGGACGTATATAGGCTGGGATGATGGATGGCTATTAATTCCCAAGGCAAATGAGTATAAATCATGTAAGTAATTAGATTGGGGTGATAAGTAAATTTAAAATATGTATTGATTTGATAAAAAATCTACTGTAGAAGCTATTGCAGAGGAACTTACTCGGCATGATAAATTTCCGTAATGTCCTAGATATAATCTTGCGAATTCTATGACAACCAGTAAAGTGTAAACAGTTAAGGATAAATATCTGGTCAGATGTCCCAGTAAGTTAAGCTGAAAGTAAAAAAGTGAAAACTGTAGTATTTTCTATACAACAAGAGTACACAGTTAAAAACAATAACGAAATTATTCACCTTAACGTAAAGAAAGAAACCCACAACGAACACCCATACGAGAAAAAGATAAACATTGAGGAATAAACATTTTTGAAGATGAAGCATTATAATAAAGATGTTTTGCATTCCAACAAAACATGTATTATGTACTGAACAAACACATAACGTCTCTATATTGAAGATTACGTTTGCGCCAAGCCAAATAAACTGTAAAGCGTTACCTCTTAGTCCTTGGTTACCGTGTTTTTTCTCTGTGGTCCAGCAGGTGCACGCGCGCTCTTTGCCAAAGACGAGCTGTCACTTTTGACGTCTGACATAGTGTCTTCAACAGCAAGGCCCTTGCCGAGACGTTATGTGTTTGTTCAGTACATAATACATGTTTTGTTGGAATGCAAAACATCTTTATTATGTACCCTTCCAAACACATAACGTCTCTATATTGAAGACGTGTCTGATATCTGCTGTTTGAAAGAAAAAAAACACACAAACGCTATGTGAAATAAAATCAAATATAGTATTGTTAACTATATGCATACATGTACATAATACACAAGAAAAAGAATAATTATTCTGAAATCAATAATTGTAATTCTTAATTTGTTATCTTGCTAATGAGCACTTTAACAATAATTATCTGAGATCAAAGCCTCGAATTTGAGACAAATAATACTAAAAAAAAAAAAAAAACTTAAATTCACACACTTCTGTGTTGAACAAAACAACTAAATGCACTTAAAATTGCCATGCAACATGTCTGTGCTATGACTATTCTCAGACTTTTCCACAGGACGATAATAGTATTTTCTAAATGTTGCAAAACATTTCCAGTTGCCTCTCTCCAATATCTCATCTACTGGTCGGTTATCCAGCCAACCCTTGGTGGCTACAGCTGATCTTAAGCTTCCAGGAGAGGCATCAATTCCAGCATCTCTGAAAATTGTCCTTATCCATCCTGTAATATTAGTCCTTGTAGCCTGTTTTACTGGGCCCGTCACTGTAATAAATAGGCTATTTAAATTGTTTACTTTTGTCCGTCTTGATTTGGACATAGTGATGAGTAACTTAACATGCTCTACTGGGCATATTGTCTTCTCTGGGTGAGGTGTCAGACACCATCCTGACTGTCTTCTGGAAGCAGAGTCAGTCTTAGAGCCAAAAGTTGGCCAAAGAATTAACTTATTATCTGATTCTATAAGGCTGTCTTCAGAAACATCAAGTAAAGTCAGATCATGTATCCTTCGGCCCGAGGCCAGTAGTAAAATAACAGCTGTTCTCCTTGCAGTGTCAAACAAAGTATTATTTAATGGAGTTGTCACTAGCCAATCATACAGCACCTTAGTATCCCATATTGGAGGTTTCTGAGACATTGGTTTAGCATTTCCAATAGCCTTTAAAATTTGTTTTATAAGGAAATTGTTACCTATATTGATGGAATTAGCACAATAGGTTGAGACTGCTGATTTATGCACTAAGATTGTACTATAGGCCAAGTTTTGATCTAAATGTAAACTTGCTAAGAACTTAGCAACATCCCGTGCACATGGAGACTTGTCATCTACTTTATTTTGTCTACACCATGCAATCCATCTTTTTATTGCAGGTATGTAAGTGCTTAGGGTAGATGGCCTCCAGCTACTCTTTAACAATTCCTTTTCCCTGTCATTCCAGTCAACTACTTGATTACTCCACCCCCAATTCTCCAGGCTTGTAGCTCTAGTAATTCCACTTGAGGGGGATGGTAGCCCGTTGTCATATCTATGAGTACCTTCCGCAGGTTCATTATTGGAATGGGTTTCTCTATGGCACGTGCCTGAAGATCTGGTGTCCAATAACACTGACTCCACACTGGGGCAATCAGTATGTATGTTCCCCTCGACTCGTTCAGGTGACGGAGTACTTGGGGTAACAAATTGGGAGGTGGGAAAATCCATCCCAGCTCGAACTCCCAAGGTCGACTGAATGCGTTGCAAAACTCGGCTAAGCCATCTGTCGAGTCTAGAGTTACATACCTTTGAACTACTCTTGCGTTTGCAGATGCGAACAAGTCGACCTTTGGCACTCCCCATCTTGCGAATATGGCCTCCGTGGCCTCTGGGAGTAAGTGCCATTCCGGAAGCGGTTTGCCGCGTGATAGCCGGTCTGCTATGCCGTTGTACCTCCCCGGGAGGTAGCAAGCCGACAGTGACACAGTCAGCTGGTCGGAGAGCCTCAGCAGCCTGGTTGTGAGATTCAGCAGTTGTAAGGACCTGGTGCCCCCCTCCTTGTTGATGTAGGCCACCAAGGTGCGGTTGTCTGTCTGAACCAGAATGTGAGCATCGCCGAGATCTCTCTTCTGGTTCTTCATTGTGGCATAAACTGCATACATCTCCTTCATGTTGGAGTGCCATGTCCTCTGAGTTCTGGTCCATTTTCCTGACAAATGGAGTCCGTTCAAGTGGGCTCCCCATCCCGCATCCGATGCGTCTGTTGTCAGGAAATGTGTAATGTTCGGTTTGAATAGAGGTGATGATGCGTGGTGAAGAGCACCCTTCCACCAGCGAATTTCGGTTAGGACTTCTCGTGGTATCAATTTCTTTTCCCAACGGCTCTCCTGACTGAATTGTTTCAGGAATATTTGTATTTTCCGGCAATGTAATTGTCCTCTGCGGACTACTGAGTTGGCAAAGTTCATATGACCTAGTATAGTTTGAATTTGCACCAGGGAGCACTGGCTTTGAGATTCGAGTTGAATGAGCTTCTTTTCTATTCTTTTTACCTTTTGTTTTGGCAAATACCTCCTGTTGACTAGAGTGTTCCAACATAGGCCCAAATACTCCAAATCCTGTGTAGGTTCCAGGATTGATTTGGCATAGTTTATCTGCCACCCCATTTTTTCCAAAAGGCTCACGGTTTCCGCAACCTGAATCCTTAACTTGGAATTGTCCTGGTTTACCAGAAGGAAGTCGTCTAAGTAAACTAGCACTCGAAAACCTTTGGAACGAAGGACCTCCGCGGTCCAGTTTGAAAGAGCTGCAAAGGTTCGTGGGGCAGATGCCAGGCCAAATGGCAGTGCAGTTAGCTGTAATATCTCTCCATTGTACACTATTCTTAGAAACCTTCTGTGTGATTTGGCCATCGGAACATGGAAGTAGGCTTGAGATAAGTCTATCTTTATCATCCAATCTTGTGGCTGTAAGAATTCCGGAACGGTATTGTGAGACACCAGCTTGAAGTGTTTTGTTGAAACATGTAAATTGAGACCACGGAGGTCGAAAATAGGGCGTGTGCCACCATCTGACTTTTTCACCAAAAACATTTTGGATATGAAACCTGGATCCCTTTTTAATGGTCTTTCGAATATCCCTTGATCTTTTAATTTCTCTATAATTTCTGACATCTCTGGTGAAACTTTTGTCATGTATCTTCTTTGTTGGGTCATTGATGGGTATGTAAGAGGGGGTCTGGTCTTGAATGGGATTCGTGATCCAGTTATGGTTTTCAATATAAATTGGTTTGCACCCATCTGCTTCCATTTCTTTTGGTAAAAACGCAGACACCCCCCTTGGATCACTTGTCTTTGATTGTCACTTCTTATTAGAGGCATTGTTTGGCCGAAATGTTTTCTGGGGTTTAGTCCCTCGTTTCTTGTTAGTGAATTTCCTATCAGGTCTTGCATTAAAATCATTGGAGACTATTTGTGATTTTCTGTTTTTATCATACTGGGTTACCTGTCTCTCCGGTTGCTTAGTAGAATGTTGGCCTGCAGGAGCTCTCTTTTCCTTCAAATAAGTAGGTGTATTCAACCACATCTGAGTCCCGCCGAGGGACTGGATTAATGGAGCCAAGGCCTCCCTACTGAATAAATATTCATTACTTGGGGGAATACCTCTCAGGCTTTCCTTTATATTAACATTAGTTATCTCACTAAGTATATAGTTTCTCCGAATTTCTACACATTCAATTCTTTTGCCTGCTAAAATTTGCAATGTCAACTCAGAGTTCTTGTGGCTGGCAGAGCCCGAGCCAAACAATGAAGTAACTTTATCGCACAAGGAAACTGCATTCACTTCATTCTCACTGCTCCAATCAACTAATTGTTGGAGGCTTTCTTTTAAAATCTCTCTTTGCATAAGCACTGCATTAGTAAGACCCGCCATTACTTGTTCTGTCGAGGCTAAATAATCCTTGCCTTTTTTGAAATGCATTAATTCCCCATTAATTTTCAATTCAGTAAATCCCGGGGTTGCTAGGACAGATTTTAATGATTTCTTGTATCTAACAGCCTGCCAAGCTGGCGAGTTGAATTGGTGTAATTTGTTTAAGGCAGTCAACCTGCCTGGATCCGCCTGAGCTAAAAGATCATTGCTCTTAATTTCAGTATTTACTTCACCTAGATCTACTGTCTTGGGTTTTTGCTTTGGTCGAACTACAAATTCCTCTTGCTCACAGTCTGGCTGTTTGGACATCGAGCAACCCCCATTGCCACTTGCTTGCATGATAAAGTTCGTCAAGTAACCTACCTGTGACATGAGGGTATCGACACGTGGATCATAGGCGAACTGCGGGTAAGACTCGCCGTGAGCCTTGCGAGGACGCTTGTTTGGTGGTGAAGTGGTTTCTTCCTCCGAGGAAGACGATGACGAGCTGCCGGCCGACGGCGCTCGTCTATCGGAACCCGACTTCGAAACCGAACGGCGCCGTTCCGCAGATAATGTGCCAATTTCACGTCGTACGTCGGAGTCCGACTCCTCCTCGCGACTCATGGCGAAATTAATCACTTTTTTACACTTTTTTATCAGTTTTTTTCACGTTTTTTCGGCTCCGCGATCTTTTCGCGGTAAAAAAACACAAACGCTATGACAGACGTCAAAAGTGACAGCTCGTCTTTGGCAAAGAGCGCGCGTGCACCTGCTGGACCACAGAGAAAAAACACGGTAACCAAGGACTAAGAGGTAACGCTTTACAGTTTATTTGGCTTGGCGCAAACGTAATCTTCAATATAGAGACGTTATGTGTTTGGAAGGGTACATAATTAAGTAATAGCAAAGTAGATGACATAAATGTGCTTCTAAGTACGTTCAAAACAGAAACTCACAAAAACACCCCGTGCCCCGTTCAATTATTTTATTTCTTATTCGACGTCTCGTTTCCATTCGCAACGCTCATAAAGTAAATGAAAACAAACACTAAACGCGCCAAAAAGAATGTCATCCTGTCCTGTTGGATATTCAAATTGTTGCATTTGTATGTCGTCTTTAACATTGTCTTAAATAGCTTTCTAATTTGGGACAAGACATGGAAGTAATAAGTACTACGTACAACGGGCGGGAATGAGCTCTATCTGTGCATCTTGCAGCTAAAATAAAAAAAAAACCTTATGCTAAGGTCGTAAGAGTCTTGTTGAGTCTTGTTGTCTTGTTGAAACAGAGTGAGAGGGCAACCACTGAGCCATATCCTTAGGCCCATACTACACGGGCGGTTCTCCCGCCGCGGGAAACCGCTTCTGAACCGCACTAGACACAATTTTATATGGAAGTTGTATGCTGCATACTACACTGCGCGGTTTCCCGCCGCGGTTCACGGGCGGGAGAAATTCGACCGCCGCATGCAGCGTTAAACCGCCGCTGATAACCGCCGCTTCAAACTACACGGGCGGTTTCCCGCTATTGCGTCATTCTGCGCGGCGCGGGGCTTTGCGCGAGGGCGCTCGTTCGTCGTGCGTATTTCGTTTTTTTAGCATTAGAAATAAGGTAAACAATCTTGACGTGTCTTTTTTATAGAAAAACGCTTTTAACTAGGTATTTTATGAAACCAAAAGCGTACAAATTAACATGTTTCCTTTCAAATTGTTACATTATTAATTAAGCGCAGTTATCATTGGCGGATCCATGTTGAAATGAACAAAAGACAGCGGTAAACCGCGTTCCGTGTAGTTTGACGGTCTGCGGCAGCTCCGTCGAGCGGTTTCCCGCGGCGGGAAAACCGCCCGTGTAGTATGGGCCTTAGTCTAAGCCACTGAGCGCTGTGTCCCGTTCTAACAGTTACTTAGAGTTGCCAGAGTTAATAAAATGTTAGTTTAATTTCAATCCTTTCGTTTTTTGTCGAAAAATATGCATGGACCTACTACCTAAAACTGGACTAAGTACTGCGACAAAAAGTGTCTCCGAAAATAAAGAAAATAAAACCTTATGCTTAGGTCGTAAGAGTCTTGTTGCACGCAAAATAAAAATGAAGCCGTGTTTTGCGGAGTGAGAGGGCAACCAGGCCCTATACTACGAAGCACGAAATTCGAACTTCGTTTCATGCCGTTCCGCTCACGCTAATGGTATTTATAACGAGAGTGAGAGGGACCGCACGATCCGAACTTCGAACTTCGAATTTCGTAGTAACCCCCCAGTGACCGCTGTGTCCCGTTCTAACAGTGACCTAGAGTTGCCAGAGTTAAGTTTATTTCAATTCTTTCGAATTTTGTAGAACAATATGCGATTGGTGTAATGTAATGTAATGAAGTAAAAACATTTATTTCTAAAATGTTTCTAAATATAAATAATAATTTATTACCGACATGTTAAAGCAATATTATTTGTTGCTAAGTACGTGTAAAGCCTTATTAACGCAAAAATTTTGCGATTGTCGTATAGGTTTTCTTTTATTTGTATGAAATACGGACACCTGTAGCGTTGAAAAAGCCGGAAAAAATCAAATGTTTTTTTCGGAAGTTTTCGAAGTTTTCGTTTTTTTCCGATTTTTTCGGGTTTTTTAAGAAAAATAAGAAAAAATCATTAAATTTTATTTATTTTTTATTCACTGTCACTCTCATTTATTTCAATAATTTCTGCCTCCATGTCGTCGATGTAGTCCGTTTGTAGGTGTAAATTAGTCCGAATAAAAATTAATTTATTAATCGATTGTTTCCCAATGTTTTTTTCGGAAGTTTTCGAATGTTGACTAAGTGGGAATGTGGACGAAGTGGGAAAAGGACGAAATGGGAAAGTGGACGAAATGGGAATGTGGATGAAGTGGGAATGTGGACGAAATGAACCTAAACGTGTCAAAGTACCCGCTGGCACTAAGAAAAAAATTTAAAACCTTAAAAAAGTATTACTTACCAATTCTAATTAACAACATTCATATAGAAAACTTCATTCGTTTTTTTCCATTTCATTTTATTCGGTTTTAATCGTTTTTTTCGGAAGTGAGAGCGGAAAGTTTCGTGGTTTTTTCCATAAATATCCGAAAAAAACGGGAATTTTTCCGGACTTTTTCAACGCTACTGACAACCCCACATGAACCATCCAACCAATCAACCATCGCCAAAGAGGGATAAGAGGTACAGTTACTGAGCTCTCGTTCGGCTTCAATTTTGCGACAACAGTTCATTCCGGTTGTACGTAGTACTTATTACTTCTATGTACTGAAAGTGGTACTGACATTGACACAGAGGAAGATTCAATTTTTGTTGAAAACTGATTCATGAGTAACGACCGCTTTAGCCTAGTTGGTAGTGACCCTGCCTACGAAGCAAGAGGTCCTGGGTTCAAATCCCGGTAAGGGCATTTATTTGTGTGATGAGCACGAATATTTGTTCCTGAGTTATGGATGTTTTCTATGTATTTACATCCGCTCGGGTGTCGCCCGCTGCAACTACTGCATGCACAAGTGGGGCCGTATGGATTCGCCAGCGTGTGACTGCGGCGCTCCGCAGCAAACAGCCTACCACATCGTGGAGGAGTGCCCCAACCGACGCTTTGCTGGCAGCTTCAGGGGGCTTAACAGATGCTCTGGGGAGGCTATAGACTGGCTTAATAATTTAGATTTAGTTTTATAGGAAACGCAGGTATTTTATCCTTAAAGGCCGTATGATAATAATAATAATAATTTAAGTATTTATTTATCTACATAAGTATGTATATCGTCGTCTAGTAGTACAAGCTTTGCTTAGTTTGGGACTAGGTCGATTTGTGTAAGATTGTCCCCTAATATTTATTTATTTATTTAATTCGATTTGTTATTTTAGTAGAATGTAAGAAATTAGAAAACATACCTTAATAAAACAATTAATTTCCTATTGATTTTATTTCTGAAAAAAAAACCAAATTTAGAAAAAAAACAAGGCTACCAAGTTTTTTTTCATGTTTTTTTCAACATTGTGAAAAAAAACAAAGTCGTTTTTTTCATGTTACATCACTATTGGTGGTACCTGTAGAAGTCTGGTGGCAGTGAATGCGTTAAAATTCCTCATTTTTTTGAAGTCGGTTAAAAATTACACAGTATCAATACAGTTTAGTCAAATTTCCCCAGTATTGCCCTCTACAATTTTTTATTCCCCTATTTGCCAAGAGATTCTGGATTCTGGTACACCTATACCAGCATTTCAATTAAATTTGGTCTTTAACAAAAAATAAAGCAGTATGGACAAGGATTCCTTAGCTCTAGAAGAAGCTGATGGGGGGGATAAAAAAATCAAAACATTGACATTGACGTTTCTTTTGGTTCGGAAAGTGGGGTTATAGTTTTGTAATGTTTGGAAATTAATGAAACTTTTTTTTTGGCCTCGGAAGCGTTGCTTGCTACACGTGCCAAAAAATAACCTTGTTTTTCCTTCTTTAAAAAAAATACACCGGCGATCTCTGTGAAGTTGAACTAATATTTATCTTAGTGAGTGTTTGTTTTGTGATCGTTTTGTTGGTTTTGGTGGGAGATGGAAGGGAACGAACCCCCTGACGGGGGCAAAAGCGAAGGCAACCGGGTCTTATTGGCAACGCGTAAGCGTGTTGTGGAAACCCAAAGTGTTATCAAAGACATTATCGATAAACGAAACACGGATATACCAGCCGCGGCTTCTATACAGCACGCTTACACGGTCCCTGAATACGCCCCGGGTACCAAATTATTGTACGGCCCTAATGATAAAGCTCCGTTTATCGTACAGGTAGTTACGATAGTAGATGACCCAACCTCCGGCTATTCTATTCGCCCCCTCAAGTTCGCCAAGCTCATTCATCAGAATGGCGTCCGCGGTATAAAACAGGCTGGCATTAAACCCAGCGGTCGCAACCGAGTGACCGTGGAATTCACTGATGCTCAATCGGCAAATGAATTCATTGCCCACCCTATTCTCGCCGAACACCGCTATTCCGCGAGTATTCCTACATATAACGTCACGCGTATGGGACTGGTGCGTAACGTACCAGTTGAATGGACCCTTGAGGAGTTTGTCAGTTCAATTGAGTATACAAACGATGACTCTAAAGTCATAAAGGCACGCCGTTTGAACCGGAAGTCTACCGAGGATGGAAAGACAATCTGGATCCCAACTCAAACAGTGGCACTCACTTTTATAGGGCAAATCCTGCCTGAGAAAATTTTCTCTTTTTATACATCACTGCCCGTAGAGACTTACCAACTGCCCTCAATACAGTGCAACAAGTGCTGCCGCTTTGGCCATATTAAGGCTGCCTGCCGTTCAAAGCCCCGCTGTTATAAATGCGCACAGTCACACGAAGGAGAATCGTGCCCTGTACAGGAGGACAAGGCCACTTGCCTTTCCTGTAGTGGTCCCCACTTCGCCATCCACTCCTCTTGCCCTGAACATGCGAGACAGAAGGCAATCAAGCTGGTAATGTCAGAGGAAAATATCCCATATAACGAAGCTTCTCTCCGATTCCGACCTGTACGTCGGTCGTTCGCTGACACTGCCCGCATCCCTCAACGCTCTCCCTCTACTAGTGAGAACATGTATGACCCACCGTCCTTCCCCACTCCCCAGTCTCAACACCCTCAATCCCCCCGCTCATATAAGAAAACCGTCTTCACCACCCGTCGTCCGATCCCCCCACGTAGCCCAGGCTACAATAAAGCTGCCCATGACGAGATTACTCAAACACCTCAATCCTCACAGCCAAACGGCTGTGCTTATCTATACAGTGATACTGATGTATCACCAGCTTCCCCAAACGACAACCTCATTAAGCTGCTTATCAGCACACTAGTCAACCTCCTCTCGAAATTCTCCGATACTATACCGAACAACGTCATAGAAACGCTAAACCAATTGTCTACAACAATATCTCTCAATAATGGCCAATACAGCTTGCCAGACAGTGATGCAATGGAACGTTAGAAGTGTTAGGAACAAAAAACATGAGCTATCTTTTTTAATAAATGAACACAAACCTTTCCTGCTCGCCATTTCGGAGACATGGTTGAAGCCGAGTTCCCGATTCAGGGTCCCTGGCTTTTCATGTCTCCGCGATGACAGCACTGAGGGCTGGGATGGCTGTGCCATCCTTGTCAAACGTTCCCTTTCTTATTCCCTTTGTTCTGTTCCCCAACATTCCCCAGGTATTAACATTGTAGCTGTTAGGACCTTAGGTTCCACTTTTATATCTATATATATCCCATACCCTAATCCTTCTCTCATCTCTGAACTAGATCATATCTTGTCTTCCCTCCCCGGTCCTTTAGTAGTTATGGGAGACTTTAACTGCCATAATACTTTATGGGGATCTCTCTCTTGTGACTCCAATTCCACGCTTCTGTTAGATTTATTCGATAAGTCTAACTTATGCCTAATAAACAATGGCTCTCCCACTAGGAGAACATCCCCCTCCCAAAACCCTAGCGCAGTGGACCTAACTCTAGCCTCTCCTGGACTAGCTTCTAGCCTTGATTGGCAAATTCTAAACAGGTCTTATGGGAGTGACCATTACCCCATCGTTATTTCATTCCCCACTGGTGTGTCTACTCCTTCTCCACTCCCTCCTCTCCTAAAATTTAGACTAGACAAAGTCGACTGGGAGGAATTTTCTTCCCTGGTAGAGAACAAAGTCCTCCTATTGCCCCCTGTCTCGCATGAAAATTTCCTAGAACTATATAACAGCTTTGTTTCTATACTATCGTCATCCGCTAACTCCTGCTTCCCCGTTAAAAACGCCTCACTTAACAAAATTCCGTCTCCCCCTTGGTGGGATGCAGAATGCACAGCGGCTATTAAGGAACGGGAACGAGCCGAAGATCAATTTCTCTCTGATCTGAGCAACATGAATAACTACCTCTCCTTCCAAAAATCTAATGCTCGATGTAAGAAACTTCTGCTGTCCAAAAAAAGGTTGGGTTGGACGCGTTTTTGTGAAAACCTATCCCCGCGTTCCCCATCTTCCATAGTATGGAAGAACATAAAAAGATACCGCGGATCCTTAACCATGACCAACCAGGCATCCAATGACCCAAATGTTTGGTTAGACGCATTCCTGGATAAACTATCCCCTCCTTATGTGCCATCAGAGGATTGCTTTCCTTCCTTCCCGTCCCCCCCTTCGTCAGATAGAATGGATGAACCGTTCTCCTTCTCAGAGTTGTCTTCGGCCCTGGATCACTTGAATGACTCTTCTCCTGGTGTCGACGGAATCCCCTACTCCTTTGTGAAGAATTGCACCGACCTTTCAAAGCGATATCTGCTTTCCTTATTCAACAACATTTACGAATCTGGTTCCATCCCTGACGCGTGGAAGCAGCAAATCGTCATTCCACTTTTAAAGCCCAATAAGGACCCTTCTGATCCCTCCTCACGTAGACCGATTGCACTTTCATCTGTGTTAGCCAAGATCCTAGAGCACCTAATTAAAAACAGGCTAGAGTGGATTCTGGAGAGTCGCCAAATCCTTTCAAAATCGCAATTTGGTTTCCGTCGAGGGATGGGAACCATAGACAGCTTATCCATCCTCACCTCTGACATCAGGCTAGCTCTCTCTAGAGGTCAACACCTAGTGGGCGTGTTCCTAGATATTACCTCAGCATATGATAATGTACAACTTCCGTTACTCAGGCAGAAAATGCAAGAGCTGAGTATCCCGAGAAAGATGATTCATGTTATATGTAACCTCTTTATGGAACGCTCCATCTGTGTTCGCTCCGAAAACCATATGCTGCCCCCCAGGACCGTCTGGAAGGGTCTACCGCAGGGATCTGTCCTCAGTCCAATCCTGTACAGCCTTTACACCTCGGACCTCGATCGAACAGTGGATTCCTTCTGTGACATCTTACAATATGCCGACGACATTGTGTTGTATTACTCCTCTGACTCCTTCTCGGATAGCACTTCCCGTTTAAACACTGCCTTAAGATACCTCAATGAGTGGCTGCAAGACCATGGCCTCAGTTTGTCAGCATCCAAGAGCTCTGCTGTCGTGTTTTCCAGAAGAAGATGGATTCCCGATGTGGATATTTTTGTCGACGAGGAATATGTTACTGTCGAAAACAGTGTTAAGTTTCTGGGTGTATATCTTGACTCGCGTATGTCTGGAGTCCCCCATCTGAAATACGTGCAAAATAAATGTGAAAAAAGCATAAACGTGATGAGAGCTCTCTCGGGTGCGTGGTGGGGTGCTCATCCCTACTCGCAGAAATTATTATACAACGCTATCGTTCGGAGCCACCTGGACTATGGCTCTTTCCTTCTGGAACCCTGCAGCAAGCTTAATCTATCCTTCCTCGATAAGATACAGTCTAGGTGCCTCCGAATAATAACTGGGGCTATGAAGTCCTCTCCCATTAATGCTCTTCAAGTGGAATGTCTCGACCCCCCACTTAGACTACGTAGACAGTTCCTATCTGACCGCTATCTTCTAAAATCTATTCAGTATTCCGACCACCCACTTATGTCCCGTTTATTTAATCTCTCCCAAATAATTCCCTCTTCTAAATATTGGACCCATAAAGAAACTCCTTGCTTAGTAAAAACGTTCCAAAAATATTCCGACAGTCCCCCGATCCTTAAATTCTCTGGCAACCCTCTGTTTTCCATTAATTTTGATGCCCTTATCTTCCAGCCTAACATTACTCTACATTTTGGTATCAAGAAAGATACCCCCTGTGCAGACACCATTTTCAATATGACTCTGTCAGAAAAATGGGAAGGATGGACTTCCGTATTCACCGATGCTTCCAAACTGTCTGATGAGGGTTCTGTGGGTTCGGCTGTCTGGATCCCTCGCTACAAGATCATGCTGAGCTTTAAATGTCACCCCCAATCGTCTGTTTTTTCCGGTGAAGCTATTGCCCTGTTTGAGGCTGTCTCGTATGTAGAATCTCACAAAATAAATAAATCAATTATCTTTTCTGACTGTCTTAGTTGCCTTCAAGATATTGCTAAATTCCCATTCCGTGCTAAGGACAATCTTTATATCAACTTGAAGACTAGAGAAATCCTCCATAAATGCTACTTACTGGGCATTGAAGTTGCTCTCGCTTGGATCCCGGGCCATGCAGGCATCGCCGGTAACGAGCAGGCAGACGCATGTGCCAAGCAAGCTATTCAGATAGGCTGTACTTCCCACTCAGAATGCTTTAGCCAGGATATCAGAGCTTTGGCCAAGTCCAATCTCCTCGAACGCTGGAACCAAGAATGGAGTATCTCGCGACTGTCTAAGGGTAAACTTTATGGAGATATTCAACCAAACCTTCCGACCAAACCGTGGTTTTTTAAATATCGGACAGCCAGCAAGCGTGCTACTTCCACGGTTATTCGGTTGCGCCTCGGCCATGTATGCACCCCTTCTTTTTTGGCAAAGATCCACGTGCGTGACCATTCCTTGTGTGAGTGTGGCCTTGAGGAGGGTACACCAGACCACATATTCTTCAACTGCCCCAATATCCCTATTTCCTTGTATGATCATCTTCCTGACTTTATTCCCCGCCCAGCAAGTTTTAGGACCACGCTTTCCTTTGTAAACACTAACTTTATTGACGTCTTAACAAGATTTATTACGCATTTTAACATCAAGCTATAACCTCTCTTATCATCCCACTAAGTATATGTGCTTTTTGTATTTGTCCTAACCGGTTTAAGTAGGTATTGTAAAATTGACAATTTTTGTTATTGTAGGTATCCTGAACTAACCCTACCGGTCATTTGACATCACAGCGCCTGACAACCTGAGTAATCCATGGAGTAATCTATAAACATCTGTAGCTCTCAACCTTGACGCTGGCAAAATTGTCCAATTGGACAGACGCCATTTAATAAAAAAAAAAAAAAAAAAAAAAAAAAAAAAAAAAAATTAATGAAAATAATTTAGAAATAACAATAAATATTTTACTCTAATAAAATGATTTCGAAACAAACATTGGGTATTTCACTGGGTAAAAAACTAAAACTTATCTCATTTATCTTTTTACTGTGTTTAGAACGTAAGCCATACATCTTTCGTTCATTTATTTCCAGCCCTTCTTCGAACAAACGGACTTCAATTGACAAGTGTAGCTGGAATAAAATACTTCCCTCCACCAAAAAACTATGATCGTAAGTATTAGCCACTAACATTTCGTTAAAAAGTATCCGTAATGGTTTATTAAACATTTTTAACCTTTTAGATATTGAAATACCTGAACGCCAGAGGCTTCGTCCTCTGGAGAAGGTGCCTACATATCCCGCTAACTTGAAGCCACCAAAAATGCAGAAAAGGTTGAGATATATGAGGGGCCCAGAGCCCTTGCACAACACACTACAATTGAAACAATATGCAGTCATTGTAAGTTAGCTAATAGGTACTATTGTATTGTAGACTTTCATACCTCACTATTGACGACATATTGAAGTGCGTTAATTTATTATTCGTAATTTATTGATTTGAATCTAATGTTTACTTTTCTGATACTTTCAGGCAACAGGAGGAGGTAGAATGCGACATGAACACTTTGAAATGGCGCGATTGGTTGTGGCTCGCAAATTAGACATGAAGAGAATGTATGCTATTTGGAGAGTAGACCCTCCCTGGCAACCAGTGACTAAGAAAGGTCAAGGCCAGAGAATGGGGGGTGGAAAAGGTGCCATTGACCATTATGTCACCCCTATTAAGGCTGGACGGGTCATACTAGAGGTTGCTGGCAAATGTGAATATGCTGAGGTAATTTAATGGTATTTTCTAGAGATGGGCCGAGTACTCGTTTACTACTTGGTACTCGGTGTATTTGGCAGTTATTTTGATACTCATACTCGGCCGAATAACACGGTTCCAATGACGAGTATACTCGGTCTAAATAAAATTAATAATTAAGAGGGATCATGTGTATTAAAATAAAACAGGCTTGTAAAACATCCAAATTCGCGATCTTTTGCGTACACAATCATCTATTTTTGTGCATGTACAACAATATTTTTAAAATATTTAAGTAATTAGGTACCTAATGTGCGATAAATAAACAATAAATGCGATTTTCTCTTTAAACAACAACTACCTAATTTTCGGGGGAGAAGGCGGGGATCCTCGCGACGTTCGCTCGCGGTGGCTGGTAGCGCCGTGCAAACCTGTCTAAATCTGTTTTCGCGCCCCAAAACCTAACCGAGTAACTCTGCCGAGTACTCGGTTTGAGAAACTTTGAACCGAGTGTACTCGGTACTCGGTTACTCGGTAAAAGTTGTACTCGGCGCATCTCTAGTGTTTTCCTACATTTTTGTTAAAAAAAAATATTAGGAACTTTGAAGAGATGTGTTAGGTTAGGGTAAGAGCATAAAATCTAATAAAGTATATATGTTTGTGTTACATATACTAAAATCGTTAGTTCCTTTTAACAGTATACCTTGATGAAATGCTTAATGCATAGCTTAATGCATTTTTTGTGATCTTGCCAAGTGCCTCTATGATAACTTAGCAGACATTTAAGCGCACACTGCTTGTCTTGCCTAATTGCCTTTGGCTTGCCTAATTAAGTCTCCATTTTGAAAGCTGCACTAAAAATGCGCTAGACCCATAAATAACTGTTACAAACAGAGGTTGGTTTGTAGTAGATCTAGTAGCACCGGTCTGAAATGAAATTAATTTATTTTGTTTGGAGAAAGGTACATGCCAAACACCTACCCTGGTTTAGAACCCACTGCTCACCATTTTAAATTAAAACGGTAATCCTACTCATATTACAAATGCAAAAGTATGGATTTTTGTTAAGTACTTTTTTTTTTGTCAAGGCTTTGAACACTCCAGGTGACCATGTCAGCCTCATGGGTGCTTACTCAATTCCCTATTCAAGGGACATATCAATTAAATAATAATTATGCAGAATTGGGATGCACCAAAAAAAATAACCTATAGTTTTTATATTTTTTTTGGAAAGAATAGGATATTTTAAGATGCCATTTTCATCGATTTTGAATTTGGTTGAGTATTTAATTTTTTATTATTTTTTTCAAGAAATACGTTGGATGACGTCACAGTGAGAGAGCCACGTTCCATTGCTTAGAAAAATTGAAGTCGTACCTAACATAATGTGTGGCACTACTGGGGGGCTACTCCGAAATTCGAAAATCGAAGTTCGTATGGCATCGTCTTGCTCGCTCTTGTATTAAATACTATTAGCGTGAGAGGAATGGCACGATACGAAGTTCGAATTTTGCACTTTGTAGTATAAGGCCTGATTTGTCTTGTCACTGTCAATAATACAAGCACGGCTTAGAGGGTCCTAAATGAACCATGATAAAATAGTTTTATTTATTTCTCTTCTTTTAGCTTCGATTATTCCTGTTTGTTTAATGGTGTGATAGTAAATAGATATTTTTTTATTAAAATCTTATATTTAAATTTTTTTATATTTACTTGTAATGTAGTAATTTAATAATTAAAATTGTAAAAATACCTTGAAAATACTCGTATACATTTCGGACTTTATGATAAATGACAACTGTTTAAAGCCAGGTGCGCATCATGTGATTAAAGTTCTGTCTTTGTCACTCTTTGCTATTATAAGCAGGACAGCAACATTTCAAACTTGTAATTTGCTTTATAGTGTAGACCTGCTTTATATCTGCCTTTGTGACGATTCGCTGCAGGGGTCAAATGAAGGTCATTACTTAAATTTTCTTTATTTAATTCAGTTTATCATATTTTTGGAATCTGATTTCTGAAAACGCTTCACGAAGCCTATTTCTCCAAACGGTTTTCGATTTATTATACGTTGTCAAAAATTGGGACATCCCAATTGCTTTGTCTGACAACGGCTCAGATAGCCAACAATTTATTTATTTATTTATTTATTTAATTCATTACATTCACCTGGCCATTGTGTATGGAACCCAAATCCCCAAGAACTCTTCTCCTTAAGTCTGAATTCCAGAATTTTTGTTACTGTATTATGCAAAAATGGCTTTTTAGAGTTAGATGAAATGTGGCACACAGATTTTTTTTTAATCTCACAGGCTTCATTCAATTTGTCAAATTAGCCCAAAGGGTAAACAATTAACTAGACAAAACATGCATGCTCTCATTTAATTTATGTTTTGGTCAGTCAACCAGCAAAGCATCAACTCCAGGTCTGAAGCCGGCTGGGCTTAAATTCCTAATAAGAAATCCTAAATTTATAACCTAAATTAACACAGGATATTTTTTATCCTTTAAATTTGCGTAGTTCCCGCAAGACAACAATTAGAGAAAGTAGTAGGCAAAAGCTAGTTTTAAATGGATCATTAATTACAATTTTTATTTTATTACTTCAGGTATGGCCAATGTTGAAGATTGTGGCAGAAAGATTGCCATTCCAAGCCGAAGCAGTTTCACAAGATATTATGGATAAAAAGGAAGTCCAAGAAAAATGGAAAGAAGAAAACAATCAAAACAAATACACAATGAAGTATATTATCCAAAACAATATGGGTGGGTGCCATAGAATGCTTTCACCATTTGATCACTACTGGTATGGAAAATACTTGTAAATAATTATTGGCATTTAATTAGGTTGAATATAGTTGAATTTAAAACAAAGTCTTTTTTATTACTTACTAGTTACTATTCAATCAGGTGTTAGGCCATATTAATGAACTGAAACGATTACTTTGCTCACCCGCAACCTTACGCAGCTTTGCGAAGGTTGCGAAAAGCAAAGTAATTGTTTCTGTTCATTAGTAGCCTTCAACCGCAAGAATTTCCTGAAATTATGTTGTGGTCTTCATTTATGTTGTTTGACAAGCACCTGTGCATAATCTCATGTCTCTAGACTTAGCAGTTAAGTTTTTGGTATTTTACAAGGATCTCTTGGGAATATTGGGACAAGAAGAACCCTATGTGTTATTTCAGACGTCCAGCTACCTATATACCAAATTTCATCCAAATTCGTCCAGCTGTAGTGTGAAGGAGTAACAAATACTATACTATAAATAAACCAGATTTTTTTTGCATTTGAGTCACTTAATTTCAAACTCAGTTATGTCCTCTCTACCCTCTAAGGAGATTACCTATCTTTTCTTTAATACCAAAATCCAAATCTGAGTTTGAAATTAAGCTACACATACTAATAATAGTAAGATTTAAATAGATAATTGGTAATGGAATAAAACAAAAAATATTCAATAATGGTTTATTAAATTTGACATTTTATGAAAGGATTTGTGACAAGCCTCAGTTTGCATACATGTATATAAACCTTGGTAGCAATAATTTATATAAACTCCTTTTTATATATTTATGGAAAAAACTCAACAAAAAAACAAGTGTTCATAGTAACAAATACTATAGCTCAAAGTACTTGTATCCAGCGACTCAACCCTAACCTAACGACAAAAGCCAAACAACACATTTATCCATATTTGAGAGATTATTATGGTTTACAATTATTTTATTTAAGGTAGGTACATGAGTGTGCATGTCCAAGCTAACTGTACTGTAGTATTACATGCTGAACGAATAAGAAACCCATTGATATATCTTAATGAATCTTGAATCATGTATCATCATTAAAATTTAACCTATTAGCTTTTGCTATAATCAGCGATTTCTATTTACGTTAATGTCACAAATACATTGTTACAAAATCAAAAACATTTATTATCCTTGGTAAGTACAACTGCAACAGACATGAAACACTTCTTTATATATTGTGTGCAACTCTACTCATTCCAATATCCAAGCAACTCTACTGTTTTATTATCTATTTCTGCGTCATTACCTCAACACAAGTACCTATAAATTATATAACGTCATAACAATATTTACAAAGCCTAAAGAACTAACTTACAAGTATAAATGCAAATTTACATCTTCAATAAATATAGTGTTTACAATATCGTACAAGCGCTAGTTTTTATATATGATATGGCTTTTTATTTATAAAATCAATTGCCAAAAACAATCCCTAGCAGTCATTTTAGGTATAAGTAGTATATCACAAGTCCATCTAACCTTATTAGTTGGTTTTACTTGCGTGACTACTAATTGTTACATGGTTTTAATTTGTAGTGCCTCAGCAAACATTTAAAATATTAAATGCAACAACCCAATATTAAAACTTTTCATTTTGTAGTATTTTGCTTGGGGTTGTTGCCATAAGGTTTAATTTTTAAATGTACAGTTATACCGAATATAATCTAGGAACGTTGTCACGCCAAACACAATATTAGAATAATGTTCTTAGCCGCACACTGGCTGATCTAGCAGCCTTGGGAGTCTCTAGAGGCAATATCGAGTCTTGTAATAATACTAATAATAATGCGTCCTATTTGATCGAGTGTCTGGCAATGGAAGATATGGATGGATGGTCTTTTGGGGAAGCACCTTTAAAATGTGCGTCAGTCTTGCTCGCGAGGCTGCTAGCTCATGACAAGGCTAAAGGAGAACAGCTGTAAAAGGCATGAGCAAACTAGCTCTGCTATATAATATATTTGACTAGTTCTGTGTCTTATACTATTAAAGTCTTATTAAACTAGGAATCATTCCCTAAACACTGGCATTATGCAGTCTTAATATCTATTCCACCTTCAAGATAAACTGATGTATGAGGTTAAACAAAAACTAGGTACATATGCAACAGAATGTGGGTGAAATAAATACTTAACAATTCGTTGAACTTGCTTGCAGAGTAAGTACTAATAATTAGCTAAGCTAAGCTATAATTTATAAGACAAAGTGAGGTAGCGTCATTACCTACTAGTGGGAAATATTTACAGTTCTAAGTCTTTGCACTTAGTTGATAATAAATAGTGACATAGACTCGTCTCAAGCTCTTGGATATAAGTTTGTCTCATCTCGCGATTTATCTACTAGCCTGCAACGGGGATACCAACACAAACATTACCGCGTGTACATACATTCTATAATATATTAACGTACGAGTATTAACTACATGCACACATTAGTTACTTAAATATGTGCAGCTTTGTAGATGACTAGAGTAAATACGTTTAACGATATATAGTTACAATTGTTTATTTTCGTTTTCGATCACTGCAAGGATCCACTTTTAGACACATATTGTATTGAGGATAATACGATGACTGAACAACATTATTCGTAGGATTCGCTCAAATGCTCCAATAAGAATTTCAACCGTGTTTTCATGAAATTGTTTTTGTGCGCGATGGAGTCGCATAGCATTTGAGTGGGCGCGGCGCCGACGCCGTTGTTGTTGTGTGAGTTCATAGTACTATCCTCGAGCCTGGCTGCCCCGGACGCAACACTACCGTTGTATACGTCGATTGTAGGAGCTTTGCTGATATGCTGATATTTAAACGTTGACAATGTCTGCCGGATCTTTGCAATGATCTGCTCTACTCAGGCGTTTGATTCCTGCGAAAAATTTGAAAAATAGACATCAGTCAGATTTCAGCAGCAAAATGTACGTTAGGAGTTTCCATAGACAGTGAAGTTCACACTACTTTCTATGCTAGTGACAAGAGATAGCTGTCTTCTAATTCTCTAAAAGATAACTAAGAGTGTAAAAACAGTGGTTGTGGGTACAGCGTGGGATTAATCTAAAGAGTTGCCGTAGAAGTGATATGAATAAATATTAAATGAACCTAATTTATTAATAGTACCTTATTTATTATTAATACTGCACGGAATTATATTAATATTTGTATAAAATGTAAGTACTCATATAAAATACTACGTAAAAGTCGTTTTAAATGCATCAAAATTTAGGCTCTATCTTTCATAAGAGTACATTTAGTATCGAAATACTATATAGTATAGGACAGGTAGATGATAGAACGCGTTGTGTGCTCGCGACGGTGGTGGCGCGAGCAGGAACATGGAAGCGAGACAGCAACATCTAGTCTAGAAGCAGGTGGGACGGTGTGACGGTTTTATACCTTAAGGTTGTGGAAATAGTGCATGATCTGGTCGTAGTCCATTTGCAGGTCGTCGAGGCCGAGCGACTCCACGGGCGGGTCCCCGCCGCCCGCGCCCGTCGTCGCTCCCGCCGCCGCCTCGCGCGAGTACATCGGGTTACCCACTATCGTGGCGCGCTTTACTTCAGGGGAAACCCTTCCTATTAACACAAAACTTATAGGTAAATATTTCGTAGATATCCAACCATAAATCTTACTCCATAAAGTGTAGGAAATCTCTTTACCTTTATTTTGATTCCCAGCCTCCACGAAATCTCCTTTGACGTTAGATTCCTTGGATTTATTCTTATGTCGCATCTGTACTTCAGGTAAACCTGAAATTATTCGTTTACATTTACACACTGTATCGATTAGGTATTTAGTAGAGCAATATCAGCACAGCTAAAATATAAATATTCTCACCAATTCCTGAGTCATGCATATAGTCAGGGCTTTGGGGCTTGGTGAAGGTGCGTCGTGAGTCGTCGGTGCCTCTGTTGAGGCCGACGATCTCGCGGTAATCTTTGTTCTCGAGTACGAGGGGGGCGTCGTTGTCGAACTCGAAGAGCCTCGCGCAGTCTTCCTTGCTAAGATTCTCTACAGTGTTGTGTTCTATGTCGTTCAGAGGCGGGATAGAGTTCAGGTCG
This sequence comes from Archips xylosteana, assembly GCA_947563465.1. Classification (NCBI taxonomy): domain Eukaryota; kingdom Metazoa; phylum Arthropoda; class Insecta; order Lepidoptera; family Tortricidae; genus Archips; species Archips xylosteana. The sequence continues at coordinate 15,008,502 of OX387347.1, read as the reverse complement.
CTTTTATAGTCTTTCATGTCTCGGCTCGATAGATATGGTGCGTCGGTTTTGTTCAAATCAATAATTCTGAAATCGAATAAGTGCACGTTTATTTGTGAAAACATGGTACTTAAGTAAAATTTGTTGAATGTTAGAGTTAGAATTTGTGAATTTTAGAGCAACTTAAATGTCTTAATTATCTATTTTACCGGTCTGGGCGGCGGGCATTCTCAGGTGATCGTCTTGTAGATTCGTGTTCTCTGTCGTGTTTTTTGTGATGGTTCCTAGAATGACTCCGTCTAGTGGGCGGCATGACGGTCTCCGGTAAGATCTGGCGATGCAAAAAGGATATCTCAAATCTCAATTAACGTAAACATACATTTATTAAAAATATCGTACTCCTTGTTAATCAAGCAATTTTAAGTGATTATGAAAGCATGTTTAGGTATTCCATCGCACAGCTTTAAAAAAATATATGAAAGCGAATCTTACTTTACTTTTATTTCGAGGCGGGACAGGTACCTGGGGTTGCGGGGTGGACGAGTTCCTATGGGGAGGCACGGGAGGGCGGTAGTCGTCTTGTTTGCTTGCATCCGCGCTGAATACCAAGAAGGGGAAACGATTTAATGTACATATTCTTATCCAAAACTAGCAACAACGTGACACTTTAAAAATGTAGGTGAAACAAAATATTTGCTGCAACATATTCAGGGTTCTAATCGATTCAGCCAGTAACTTTAGCAACGATTGTTGTAATATACTTACTGCCAGTGTCCGTCTCCGGAGTGATGTCTTGCATGTCGGTTCGGTTTCTTGCAGTACGTGGTTGAATCAATGACATCCCGTCTTTCGTTCTGCGATGGTAGTTCTATGGAGTTGGGGTTGTCGAAGCTGGTGACCATAACATTTCCATTGTCTCTTATGGCGTCTTCGGGGTCTGCGTAGTTATGATTAAGTGGGTTTGCCGTGATCCGCATTTCGTTGCCATTGTCGGGCGGCACCGAGTTGCGGTTGGTCGAATGGCGGTTACCATTGCGCTCGATTGTTGCTCGTCCTGGAATGCGAAAAGAATATTGCTATGAAATGTGCCTAATTGATTTGGTTTACAATGTGCAGATATCTTAGATTTATATTCGTAATCGTACATTTGCTTGGACCGTGCACACGCGCTGAACAAAAAACGTGCTTAAATCATGCATACCAGCATACCTATTGGAAAGTTAGAAAAATTGTTGCTCCGAATCTGGCTTTAAGCTTGTGCTAAATTATTATCTTTGTTTTTGACATCGTTAAACAACGCATTATTACCGGCATTTTTTTCGAAGTTCCACCAGGTCCTGAATTTTCTCAGTAGGTACTTCAAACCTATCATGTACCTACAACGCATTATGACCGGCAATTTTTTCGAAGTTCCACCAGGTCCTGAATTTTCTCAGTTTTTCAAACCCATATATAAGCGTTTATAGCGGTTCACATGTAGGGACTCCTTGCGCCATCTAGTCATCAAATAAAGAAATTCACCCTGCACCCCACTATCGCAGTTTCTCAACTCTGCTGCATAAATACAAGTTCCAACTTTCTTCTTTCGGACTTCAGTCCCCAGGCGTAACATCTGCCTGGAGAGAGATCTCTATTGTGTCCTATCTCCACACACAAATACAGGAACTATATAAAGGGTGTTAGGTAATGAGTGGATAATCCTTGAACTACGGATAGAGGGCACTTAGGACATTATAATAAAGCTAATATAGGTTTAGTAAAAGTGGCACGGTTTTCGAGATATTTGGACTTTTAGGTTTTTTTCGAAAATGAACACCCTTGTTCAATGTTTTGATGATAGCACCATTTTAAGCTAATTTTTATTTATTATTATTATTTTTGCTTAATATTTTTAAATACTTGTGTTATCAGATAGGCATCAACATTTTTGTGAGACTACATTGGATTTTTAATAAAAAAATCGCATAATTTATTTAATTTATTGAATCAGGCGTTACTTTGCGGAGGTCCATATTAATGAACTAAAACAATTACTTTGCTCACCCGCGACCTTCAATATAATTAGGTACAACATTTAAATGTTTACATTGTTGATTGAACCAAATGTTTTGAACAGCTAAACGATGCTGTTTAGTTAATTTATGATATAAACGTGCCTGTACGACTACACATGCCGAATTTAAATAATTTATTGAATCAGGCGTTACTTTGCGGAGGTCCATATTAATGAACTAAAACAATTACTTTGCTCACCCGCGACCTACAAGGTTCAAGGTCGCGGGTGAGCAAAGTAATTGTTTTAGTTCAAAAAAATCGCAAACTTATTTTTTGCGTTTTCAATCGCAAACTGATTGAACTTGATTGAATTGATTGAACTTTTAGCTCTCATGGTGAAAAAAAAATACACTACCGTCTAGTTGCCAATAAGCTTAAAAACTGGTCAATTTATTGACAATTTAAAAATAGTAATTACCTTTTGAATTTAAAATCAAAATGCCAAGATAAAAAAAAGATACCCAAATTCTTCCCAGTGTACTTTTTGTATCCCGGGCGTAGAATTCAAAACTTTTTCTTGCAAAAATAACATTACTGGCCACTAATTTAAATGCAATTTATTTTAATTAAAAAAAAAATGCCTACTGCTCTTTGTTTTTTTTTAATTTGATTTTGAATATCGGTATTATTGCGTAATTAATGGTGAATTGAGTGTTTAGATGTGTGAAGGTTGTTATGTTGTTTTTTTTTTAGTTTAATATTGTTTCGAACACAATACACACCGACAGAATATGCTCAAATGCATTACATTTATGGTGAGTGCCAAGGCAACGCTAGTGCTGCTGCAATGTTGTACGCTGAACGCTATATATGTATATATATGTTGTATGCATTTGAGCATATTCTGTCGGTGTGTATTGTGTTCGAAACAATATTAAACTAAAAATAAAACAACACGACAACCTTAATACATCTAAACACTCAATTCACCATTAATTACGCAATAATAGCGATATTCAAAATCAAATTAAAAAAAAAACAAAGAGCAGTCGGCATGTTTTTTAAATTTGGAATATATGTAATTTAAATTATTGGCCAGTAATGTTATTTTTGCAAGAAAAAGTTTTGGATTCTACGCCCGGGATACAAAAAGTACACTGGGAAAAATGTGGGTGAGCGTGTCTTTCTTTTATTATCTTGGCATTTTGATTTTAAATTCAAAAGGTAATTACTATTTTTAAATTGTCAATAATTTGACATGTTTTTAAGCTTATTGGCAACTAGACGGTAGTGTATTTTTTTTCACCATGAGAGCTGAAAGTTCGATCAATGTACGATAGAAAACGCAAAAATTGAGTTTGCGATATTTTCATTAAAAATCCAATGTAGTCTCAAAACAATGGTGATGCCTGTCTGATAACACAGGTATTCAAGAATATTGAGCAAAAATAAAAATTAAAAAAAATTAGCTTAAAATGGTGCTATCATCAAAACATTGAACAAGGGTGTTCATTTTCGAAAAAAATCTCGAAAACCGTGCCACTTTTACTAAACCTATATTAGCTTTATTATAACGTCCTAAGTGCCCTCTACCCGTAGTTAAGTATCCGTAGTTAGTTAAGATTATCCACTCATTACCTAACACCCTGTATACGAACTCACAGTAAGTAGCGTTCGTTTAGCCGTGGTGGCCTAGTGGTTTGACTTATGGCCTCTCAAGCAGAGGATCGCAGGTTCGAGCCCGGGCTTGCACCTCTGAGTGTTTAGGAATTTATGTGCGAAATTACATTCGAAATTTACCATGACTTACAGCTGCACACGCCTGCGATGAAATTCAATTTTGTGTTGGAAGTTACCAATACGCGCTGGGCCCCCGTGGGAACTAAGGCTCAAGCACTCTCATTCTGAGAGCTGATATGTGCTGGGACGTGTAAAGGCTAGGATAATGGTGATGGTGATGATGATGACAATAGATTAGATCGACTTATCGGGTTGGACCACGCACCCTCGATATAGGGTCATACACAGCGTAAGAAAAAATCGTGCGAAAAGCTCCTCCGCGCGGAAGAAGAGAAACTTCGTAATGTGGAAATGAAAAAGGCACTTATACATCAATATGAACCTTATTCCAATAACTTAAAGAACTAAATTTACTTATGCATCTATGTGTTTAAATTACTCACTAGATGGCGCTTTTATCAAGTCTCATACAATTTTGCACAGACAGTATGAGTTCTGCATCGTACTGTCGAAGTTTTTAACATTCGTTACAATACAATACAATACAATGACTCTTTATTGTATAGTCGACCAAGAAACTCCTTTACCACCCTAAAGTTCAATGTCAGTTGTATGACTTAACATATCAAAGGCTATTTTCACTCACAAGTCAGTGTGACAATCAGCCTTATTGTTTTTATTCTGATGTAGGAACTGTCACAAAAAATGGTAAAGCACTTACTTGGTCGACTATACACCACAAAGAAAACAATACAGAAAAACAAATACATGCAAAAAATATATCGTTAGTATATATACAATGCGAGATTACTTGCTTCGGCAGTACCTACATATACTAATGCTTTCATACCCCCTCCATGGTAGGGTAGCGTTAAACGTTTAACGCGACCTTGTTGGAAGTCGCATTTAAGTTTCACTTCAAAAAAGTTGTCTCTTCTGTGGACATAAAATTAGCGACTCTGAGTCAGCAAACTTAGGATTTATTTAAATGGGCCGAATGTTAGCCAGGAGTCCCACACGCCGATGTTGACTTGACTAAAAATATTGGTTATAGACCCTTAACTTTAGCCATGTTCACAGGAGAGACGGAAACAAAAAAAGGGTTGTATGACCCATAGGTTCCAGGCATTGTATTAATTTATCCAAGTAACAGAAAGATCAGTGTTGACAAGGATGATATAGACTGGGTTGGCAGTCGCCATAGTACGGATCGGCCGCGGTTTTTGTAGTTCGATTATTAAATCTAGATGGCGCTGAAATATAGCCAGAGGCTTTGAAGGCAAAACAATAAGACTACAGATGTTTCGTATTGCTACAAAAGTATTATTTTTCAAAAATATTGCATAATAATACATTTGCATCTGTAGTCTTATTGTTTTGCCTTCAAAGCCTCTGGCTATATTTCAGCGCCATCTAGATTTAACCCGTCGCGCGATCGGCGACATTTTTGGGTAATTTTTTCTAAGTACCCTATGTTAAAAGGTGATCGAAACTAGAAACAAAAATTTGCAAATATTGACAGCTAGTTTAGGCACACGGTGTGTGCCTAGGTCGCTCGACAGGTTAATAATCGAACTACGAAAACCGCGGCCGATCCGTACTATGGCGACTGCCAATCCAGTCTATATCATCCTTGGTGTTAACTTACCAAGCCACACCCAATCATGCGCGTTAGTTGTGGACTCTCGGGGCTGCTTTTCGCGGGCCAAGCCGAGGGTGGTGCCGACGAGCCCGGCGACTTGGAGCCGGCCGCCTTCCGCGACGGGCGGCGGCACGCGCCAGCCCGGCGCCGGGGGGCCCGCGCGGCCCGGCAGCGGCTTCAGCCGGGACGCGTACACCACGCACGACACTACGAAGATCTGGAAGCAAACGTTCAACGTCGTCATCGTGAACGCGGCGAAGGATATTATCTACAACTATCTACCTACTCGTATATCGAAATGGTAAGTAAATAAATTTTTAATTATTTTCATTTTTTTAAAATGCTGTTTAACTCCATTAGTGTTGCCTATCGATAGTCCAATATCGATAGACTATCGATAGTTAAGACAAAACCAATAGTATCGATAGTCTATCGATAGTATCACCACGCGTCAATACTATCGATACTATCAATAGTATCGATAGTGATTTATAAGCAATACTATTGATAATGGCAATACTATCGATACTATTGATAGTTTTATGTCCAATACAATCGATAGTATTGCAAAATTAGGCAATAATGACCAAAAACAATCGATACTATCGATAGTATCGATTGTATTGGACATAACATAAAACTATTGATAGTATCGATAGTATTGCCATTATCAATAGTATTGCTTATAAATCACTATTGATACTATCGATAGTATCGATAGTATTGACATGTGCGATACTATCGATGGTAATATCGATATTCTGAATAGTTTGCGAGGTCAGCGATCGATAGTCAAACTATCGATAGTTCTGCAACACTGAACTCCATAATCCTGCCGCTACAACAGTAGCGCTTGGGCTGTTTTCCGACATAGAGAGTAAGACCGCCGGTGAAATTATTGGTACATGAGATATTCTGTCTTAGGTTGGTAACACACTCTGTTGTCGCTGGTGTCCGTTACGGCACTTTCACAGCACTTTTGCAGGATCCCGCAAACCGAATGCTCGTGTGAATGTTGCCACAGTAGAACGTATGCTACTAAACGGGATCCTGCAAAAAACCGAACCCGCAAAAAACGGGACGTTGCCCGTGTGAAAGTGCCGTAAGTGGTGCTAATCACTTACCATCAGGTAAACCACTTACAGATAACCATACGATATATGCCTAATCTTTATGCGGTTAGTGATAACAAGGATGATATAGACTGGATTAGCAATCACAATAGTACAATCGTCCGCAGATAAATAGTTCGATTATTAAATCTAGATGGCGCTGAAATATAGCCCGAGGCTTTGAAAGCAAAACATCACACATGTTTCATATCACTACAAATGTATTATTTTTCAAAAATATTGCATAACAATACATTTGCAGTAATATGAAATATCTGTAGTCTTATTGTTTTGCTTTCAAACCCTCGGGCTATAGCCAGCGCCATCTAGATTTAATAATCGAACTATTTTTTCGCGGCCGATCTGTACTATGGATTGCTAATCCAGTCTATATCATCCTTGGTGATAAGTAGTTATTTCAGCGTCTTCTGCACTTTCCATTATTATAATGATTCTTAAAATGGATGTCCATTGAGTGAGTAATGGTTGTGGAGTGAGTAATGTTACTCACCTACAAAAAATATTGTAATAACATTATTTGCTTTTCTTTTTACTCACCACAATTGCGAAGCAGAATGCCACGAGTAGTACGTACATTCCTGTAAATAAAAAATAAAAAATTAGACAGATGATTATTGAATTGTTGAAATTAGTTTATGAAAATTTGAACTGATTAAACAGAAACAATTTAACTGTTGTTTATTATCGTAGAGTCACGAGGTCGGTAGGCCAGTTGACTTTATCAATGGTTCGTAGTACGAGCAGGTTCACTAACGTATACAATGTAGGTACATAAATTGTAATTAGATTTGAAATGACTGTACAGACAATGTATCCGATTTGGTTCGTGCCAAACGAACACATAGATTGGATTCTTTCTATTTTTTTAAAACGTTTAACGTACATAGTTAGGTACATACCTATCCATATTTTTAAAAGTAGCTAGATTTTGCAACGAGTGCAAAACATGCCGCAGCTGCACAAAATCTATTTCGATCTTTCCATTGATTTAATGAACTCTGCTTTTCACTTCGATTATTACTTAATTAAAAAAAATATTGCAAACACGTGCAGTCGGGTTGTCTTAAAATTTGGATAGATTTATAGATTAGATGACAAAGAAAGATGTCAGAAAACTCGCGTTCACACGTTCCTGTGATAATTGGGCTTGACAGACAGACGGACATCGAAGTCATACTTGTGAAAATTTTCGTGATAGTTACCAATTTCCACAGGCGTCATATGAGGGCTGGGATGGCGCGGATGCGCGGCCGCGTTCGTTCGGAAGATCGACGCATACTGCTGCGCTTGCACCGTCGGCTCGTGATTGTTCTCATCCTTGAAACCTGGAGTAGGCGGGGTTGAGCGGTAAGAAACTTGTAAAATCACTTAAATCATTGGAAGCAGCAATCATACTTTAGAAAGTGTCACCTGTTTATTTTAATAAGCCTTTTTCACTAAACCAAAACTAAGTTACTGTCTTCGTGTAAACCATTTTGGGACGATAAAATCCCGTTTCATTATTTAGTGTGAGTGAATAACAGATTGATCAATAAAATAATCTAGCAGGTAAATGAGTAATGATCTCAAATTTCAAATAGGTACCTAGGTAGGTATACTTCATTTTTTTAGCATTAGAAATAAGATAAACAATCTTGACGAGTCTATTTATTGAGAAACGCTTTAAAAAAATAGTAAGTAACTATTACTTATGAAACCAAAAGAGTGTAAATGTAAATTGTTACGTATTAGCTGTGACTAATTTTTCAAAAGCGTTTTTCAATAAAAATACACGTTAAGATCGCTTACCTTCTTTCTAATGCTAAAAAAAACGAAGTAGCTATAATTAAGTCCCTACCTTCTATTAGTAGGGTTCGTTAATGCTATTAGTTAACTGTAGTCAAAAGGTATGACGACAGCTGCAGCTGTAAACACTTCTATAGTTACAGAAGCCGCACAAACTCCTTAGTTAAAATCCTATTCCTAAAACTGATCACATATATTACTCGTTTAAGGAAGGCGCTTTTTATGCTTGAATAATCCGACGTACTTAAAGAAGATCATGATGTATTTTTTTTAGGAATAAGTATTATGGGAATTTAGTACTTAAAATCCAGAATTTCATTTCGAGAGCCAGATGTGGGTTTGCTGTTTACTTGTGTTTTGGTCATTGCATCTCCGTTTGGTCATTTGATCTCTTTTGTTTCCGCAAATATTTCAGCGAATAAAATTAAGTGCTGGCTACCCTAAATATCAAAATCTCTCTACCAACATATGCCAAGTTAAATCAACAGGCCGAATATAAGTAAGTATCTATTCGTGTTAATTTTAGTATTGCTCAAATCTTAATTTGATTTCCACCCACACTTCTACAGACATGAAGCAGAAATTACCTCGTAAAACATCGCTCAGATCAGACAAGCCAGTCCTAACGCCCCCCCGCGCCATGATGTCGTCATTCTGCGGAGTGTCCGGTCGCTGAGGTATGTCCCCACCGCTGAAGTCTACGTCCACGCTAGCAGCCGCACTAGCCAACGCTCCAGGTATATTTTTGATGTTAGCTGGCGTTTTTGTATCGCCTTTTCCTGGGAGCGCGACACGCCGAAGCGGTCCCGAACGACATTGCTCCGGTGTTAAAAGGGTTACACGAAGGAGCTCACCGCTGCCTGAAATTGAGAAATATTTTTTTAAGATGTATTATTTTTCAAGTTGACAAGATACGTGATTAATTTCCTCTTAATATCAGAAGACTAGATTAGAATTTGCAAATGTAAAAAGCGACACAGAATGCGTATAATCACACCAAAGAAGTGAGTACATGTATGTAGGTACATGAATTACCTTCTCCAACGGCGATGACTCTAGGATGTTTCGAAGCAAGCATCGGTGCAAACGCAACTACTTCAGGATCAAGACTTTCGACTAGAAGAAAATAGTCGGACACTGCTACATCGCGAAGGGCCGTGCGGGTATCGTCTGCGAACTCTATGTCAATGTCCAGAAGACCTTCCTAGAAACGTTAGAAAAAAGTCAGTACAATGTTACGTTTAATTTCTTACATACAGATGGAAGAAGAAACTAGAATCAAACCTGATATTGTGCAGTAAGTCGCCGAGTAACAGTAGTTTCAGATACGTATCCGTTCTCAATAGCCGGGTCGGGTGAAATGTTAAGCTGTAAGCCAGAGATGACCCGCACTAACAACCTGGATATAGTCACTTTATCGTTTACTACTCTGACTTCGCGAAGACCTATTACTCGACCTGTGTGAAGAAGTATCATATAAGTATCGTTAATCATACCAATTATCTAATTATCCTTCGTTCTTTAGGAATTTTTTCTTTACCTGTGATTGGTGACAGTACTTGCACCTCAGTGAGACCAGTCGTTCTCCCTTGCAACACTCGACCCCTTAACGAAGCAATTCTAGGGTCTGACACACGCATTAGTGATTGCACTAACTCAGTAACTTTGAGACGGGTGCGGCGTGATACGAAATATGAGACGCGACCAGAGTCGTGGTCTTTGGCAAGAAAACGGGCGTAAACCTGTGAAAAACAATAAAGTTTGTTACTTTTTCTCAAATAGAAGTATATCTACCATAGGTAGTACATATTATCTTTACGAATGAATTCTTACTTCGATGTTTGTCTGCTGGTATCTCAATCGGCAAGAGCGCTGTTCAGACAAGGAATTTGTACCATCAGGCCTTGAGCCGCCCCACCCGCGTGCTGATAGGGATCTCTTCAGCCTATCTTTCGTACTGGGATCTTCAGAAACTTTCCAACCTAAGAAAGAAAGAGGCGTTAATATCTGTCTGATCAACGAGCTATACCTAATTTCATCTATCAAATTGCTATTACTTATATATACAGTCGTTATGATTATCCATGGAACTTTACCTTTAATTTGCGACAGTCGCCTATTGTCTACTTCCACTTCCAACGGGTATTCTGGCATCCAAACCGTGAATCGCGCCAAGCCCGTGTATGTTCCATACTTAACAATCACGGAGGCATTTGAGGACCCCCTGATTTCCGAGCCATCCACATACACGGAACTACATGATGACGATACCTGATGATAAACCATGAAAACAACATTAATCACACTAAAATCTTCGCAATGTAAGTACATCAAGTCCTATTTTATCCTGATATATTATCAGGTGAAACTGTGGGTTCGAAAGGAATATAATGTTTCTAATTGACTATTAAGTGAGCTTAATATAGCAAGATCTATTACTTCCTCGGCAAGTAATTTATTCATTAAAATAATAATGGCAGCTTCCTGTCGCATAGTTGCTTTCTAGCCACAAAGTGAGCTACGATCAGTGACAAAAGTGGAAGGTGTAAAGTCGGTAGTCTTGTCATTTCCCAACCCATTTCATTACGGCAACATTGTAATTTATGACTAAGATTGCGGTGGATTCATTAAACCGGACATGATGGTGGTCTTTATTGGCATCCTGATGACATTTCACTTTGTAGGAACATAATTAATGCTGAGATACATGCGGTACTTACATACAAAGAGCATAGCGACATGCGCTTTGCATCAAGTAAGTAGTATACTTTAATGTCGCGATGTTAATGCTTTCTGTGAGCCCTCTAACATTACCTCTGCTAATGGTATGGAATGCATTACGTTTGTGATGTAGTTAGCTCACCTTTAGTACGCTTTCGTCCTCGGAATGGCAAGAGCTCTGCAGCGTGACGTCGGCAACTTGCCCCGCCTGTGACACTATCAGAACCTTCATGGCTTGAGATACTTGTCTACCAGTCAGTACAGCAGTGTTTAGCACCTCCCAGTTCTATAAAAGAAGAACGGTTAATTACTCGTTTGCTCGCTTGTTCAAAGTGGTCCTTATCCTGTCTCGAGTCATTAACCAATTAAATTAAACCTGTCGCACAGTCCTTAACTGGTATCTATGAAGTCCTACCACGAGAGTTTTATTAGTTTTAATCCCAAAAGTGTGTGCGTACAAAATTATCAAGTCTCTGTACACATAATGAGTAAATTAACCAAGGATTTATTTTATGGTTGGTGAAGGTTCAATTTAGGCACATCTAGATACGAATGTCAATGAGGAAACCAAACATTATATGGATACCAATATCCACTCTACCCAGTAGGAAGCCAATCATTATGGGTGAACTAATCAGAAAACACAATCGACTGCAGCCATTGTTAATTCACTGGCAATCCAGCATCAATAGGAACATGGGCTGAATAGAATTCCTTTCATCCAACCTAAGCTCTACGAGTTCCCAGCATGTTAATTAAATTTCGGCTCTATCTACTAGTCGCCAACTAGATTGTTCTACTCGTTAACTTTGGCAAAACATGCCTCCTACTTGTTGCTGGCGGCCCATCATTAATCAATTGTTATCACTATACATTCAGGTACTGTTACGTAGTAGATAAAGGTTGCTCAAACAATACTAACTAGTTCATTCAGCAATTGCACTGTATCTACGCAACAACAGAATGGTAGTGTGTTGTACTGTGTGGTTAAACATTCATGTTATAGTTCAATTAGTTTAATCATGCAGTTGGTTAGTTAGGCGCAACATTAGACAGTGTTGAACGTTCATCCGTCAGTGGGCAGATACCGGTGATACGGCGGGCCGGGCCCGGCCTCGCCGCCTCGGGCCCGGCCGGGTTAATGGGTCTCGCGCTAATATGAGATAAAGTAATTGCTTAATAAATATTATTCTCTAACTTCATTAACACAGCGGCGCTGGGACCGCACACTAAGCCGCCGAATGCAAATTAAGTTACAACAAACACTTGCCTATTCAGCAATGGCACTGTGATAGGGATCTTGTATTATTAATGCTTATCTTGGTATAAATCAACATTTCCAAATAATAACTTAATAATATTCTCTTAGTTAGTTCATTATAAATAAGCTTGATTGTGGCACCGGTTGGTTAAGATCAACAGCGATTTCGAGTCGATAACTATCTTAAGAAAGTTGTGAAACCTCAGTAATAAAATTGATAACGGTTTTGTAAATACGAATCATTATGTTTGCTATGAGTTTCCGATAAATGTAGGTACCTACATACTTTTGACACTTCAGAAGGTTACGTTACGCCTAACAATGAACAGGTAGTACCTAGAAGCTGGTTTAAATAATGCAATAATAAAATCGATTGATACCCAGGTGCGATGGCGTCAGAACTTATCCAAAATTCATCGGCATTAGCGGAGCACGCCTCAGCGTGCAGCCGGAGTGGGCGGCGTTCTTTCCGACCTCCATTACCGCGCGATAAAGCTCCCATTAGAGCACTTCATTCATACTGAGAGCGCACCATTAAATGTTAATCTATAGGATTTGTTACAACAGCGCGTCACATAGATTATTCCCAAGAAATAATAAGAAAGATCCGAGCAATACTGCCGCGAACCCCCGAAGGGTTTGGGTAGGAATTTGGTAAGAACTTATTATATTTTTGCGGCCAATTTCACAGATAATAGTACCTACGACGGCGCCGCTGGCAAGGACTCGGTAAAAGCCCATGAAACCCGATAAAGATGTCGTTATAGCAATAAAAGGAGCTCCCTTCGTTTCATTAATTACGAAGAAAATACGTTGCGGCCAATTTACGGCCGTAGCAGACGTCTCGATAAATTGCTAATTTGGGACACTCGACCCTAACGAATATGACAACGCCCTACATTTAATTATTATAATAAGATATTTTCCCTACATAATCTTACCTAATACCTTCAGCTATTCTATTAAATAATAGGGTGTCACCACACCAATCGACCGATGGGTGTGGTAGGTTTGGCTGATCGACGGATATCGGTCGATAAAAGATTAATCGACAGCCGATCGATGCTACTGTTGGACGTCGATCGATTGATGTGGTAATACCCATAAGCTTAAGCACTATACATAGAACCTTTAAAACAGTGAAAAACAACACGGCATCCTATTATGCAACATATCTTTCGATACTACGAATAATCCTTAATAATTTCGCAAATATGTATATATTTTGTAAAAAAAACATACGTAAGTTATATGTATTATGTTAGCGTTTTTAACATACCTTAGAAATAGGCAAAACGGCTTGTATGTCATCCTTCTCGATATCGAGTCTGGTTATGACCCGATGTTCGTGCGGTGGTTCTTCGCTGCTAGTGGTAGGAGCCGGTGAAGTGGACAGCTTGGCTGACCAGTTGAGCCTCGCTGTCCCGCGGCCAGACTCTCCTTCAGAACCCTCGGCGTCACCCTCGCCTTCAGCACCAACTTCCACCAGCCACGTCAGCACCTCTTCCCAACCGGGACCCGCGGGACCACTCAAATCTTCTTGGTTTCTGTTCGAAATTAATGACCTTTGTGTAGAGTTATCGCGCACCACATTTCCCATTAACACAGCGTTCGCGTTGCTTGTTTATAACTCTCCGAGCGTACTCGTACCATATCTGCTGCAAGTTGACTACGAGTCGCAAAACTCGTAAAAACTTCCATGTACCTACTTTGCCTTCGCCAGCGCGAGCTTTCTTGCAGGAAGCAAGATTACAAGCAATAATAAGTTGAAAAGTCGTGACGTCGAGTTTCATTAAGCGGCACAAGGCGCCAACCGCCCGCCCGATTTATAGCCCCGCGAATGCAACCTTACATACCTATTCGTGAGCGAAATTGTGAACAAATCCTACCGGGGAAATGAGAACGCGGCTCTATTTTATTGCGAAATACCTACTGTAACAAGAAATAAATGTTAACATTTTGCACGAAACTCGTTAAACAAATGCAAGTAATAAATTAGGAGAAACGTAAATTTATCGTGTAAATTTGAATGTCCTTTGTTTGTAATAGATTAATTACTTAAGTATTTATGTTCCTGCAATAAGCTTTAGTCAGATTGATACTATTATGAACTAATCGTCATTACTAGTAAGTTCAGCAATATAACTCAAGACACCGTAACGTTACTAAGTTGTTTAATTCTAATATTCTCGCCGCATATTAATAAATCATACCTCAGTACTTCACTTTCATGCATGAAATGCAGGAACTTTAATTCAGTGGTCTTGCTCCGAGAGTATTCTCGAGACGTCTATTAGTTTTGTCAGAGCAGTTGACCTATTTTATTCATAATAGGATCGTGAAAAGCTCGAAAGCGAGGGTTGAGAAAATAGAAATGGAATTGGATCCTTTAAATCCGTCCTGTAGTGGCCCAGTCGCCAGCGGACTGCGGGTTAGTGAGGTGCACTGAGCGGTCGGAGTGAAATGAGATTCCAATCGCATTCTCAGAAAACTGCACCGTTTATGAGAATATTTGTTCTGATTCTTGGATTGTTGTGTTGTTTACTTATTAGCACAAATATGTGTATTTGCTAGATGTGTAGGTACCTACCTAGAGTCATGTGGGGTAAATGTACGCAGTGGGTAAGTGTACGCAATCCCATTCATTTCGGACTGAAATGCATGGGTTTGCGTACACTTACCCACTGCGTACAGTTACCCCACATGACTCTAATTGTAAAATCTAATGCGCCAACTGCTAAATTCTCAACTATTACCGTAAGCCGTAAAACTCGCGAAGCGGGCGTTGTCGTAAATACGTGAAGAGATTGCTGCTAAGCTTAATCCTAGTTGATATTTTTAGGTACATAGGTATTAAGGAAGTCATGTTTGTTAGGTATTTAATAACCTAATCAATAATATCAATAATTATGATGCGGTACTTTACAGGGGTATTGGTTTTGTTTACGCACTCATGCCATGATAAACCGCTGCGAATATGAAAAGGACTATACCTAAATACCTATCATTACTCAACTTAATCTTCATTACAAATTTATATTCTACATCGTAATGAAAAGCCGTCACGTCAAGACAAGAACTAACTTTTTTACTCATTGAAACCAATTGAAGTAAAATAAGTTTCACAAAAGACTGCTTTTGTTTTCCATTTTATAAAAAGCTTGCAGCTGGCCAGTTACGTAAAGGCTCTAACTTCAATGAGAACGTCGATAATAATTCCGTGGCAGTTTTTTTTAACACAAATCACAGAATAATGTTTATCTAACACTTTTTTATTCTTGAAGAATATAATAGACTCACGTTGGCCCGTTCTCGTCATTAAGGGGTTGTTCGAGTCTCGTTGCGGTGACCGTGGCCGACCGTGGCTTCACCTCCGCCGTCACCGCCCACCGTGAGTTCGCGGCGTTTACGCTGATCAAACGCAGGCCGGACTTGACTTTCATCCTATAAACAAAAACATAATTAGGTAAGTAAAACTTGTATAATCGACATAGTAAGTCCTTCACCATTGTTTAGGGTTCCGTACCCAAAGGGTAAAAACGGGACCCTACTACTGAGACTTCGCTGTCCGTCCGTCTGTCACCAGGCTGTATCTCACGAACCGTGATAGCTAGACAGTTGAAATTTTCACAGATGATGTATTTCGGTTGCCGCTATAACAAAAAATACTAAAAAACAGAATAAAATATATATTTAAGGGGACTCCCATACAACAAACGTGATTTTTTTGCCGTTTTTATAGATAATGGTACAGAACCCTTCGTGCGCGAGTCCGACTCGCACTTGGCCGGTTTTAAGGTTTCATGGATTTGTAAAGTGACAGTCTTTAAAGTTTTGAAGCGCATAATAATCACTTGTTTATCTTTGGAGATGTATAATAATAGGAAAATTTAAAAGGTAGTTAGTTAAATTATCTAAAAAGAAATATCCATTAGTTGGAAAAATGTTCATCTTCTTTTTTGTAACAAGATCCATTTTATATATAAAGCCCGTTGACAGGACTATTTACTTCTACTGGGTATTATGTAACTCACGTACTAAGGAAAGATATCATTCAATAAGACCCTTCGGCTTTCGATCCCATTCAATATTAATCGCTGCCTTTGATAGCAGCAATAAAGTATACATAGTATCGCATAATAATCCAAAGAAAGCGGACCGCTTGAATAGACGTCAGGTGTTTGTTAGAAACGTTCTATAACAGTTTGATATTATAAGGATAACGAAGCCAAATACGTTAGCAAAAATTTACACGATTAGCTTAATGGTTTCAAGAAGAACTGCAATCTTCGACCCGATAAAATAAATGTTAAAATGTCCGTAGACGAGATGCTCACAAGCTTTAATAGTTGTGTGAACGCCAGCTAAGTTCTATCACCTTCACCATTATTATTTCGGGATGTTCTAAATCGAAATCGTAGTGGTAGAGTCATGTTGTAGCTAGCCGCTGTATCACGAATGGGCTGGCTCGTCCGGGGCAGTATTACCCTCTCACAGAACACCGGCGTGAAGCAGCAGTACTCCTGCTGCGTTTCGTACGGTCAATGGGAGCGCCGGGGCCCAATATCTCTCCCCCTCCTCCTCCTCTATTCCCTAAGCTCTCCTTTTTTAAAGGCCGGCCACAGATCAGTGACTCTCTTTGAATTGTTGATATTTATGGGCGGTGGTGATCATTTTCAGTCAGATGACCCGCTTGCTCCCATCTCATAATAATAATAAAAAAATAAACTAATTTTAATAACCACGATACCATATTTTCCTTTATGGTCGAACAAACCGTACACCATCTAAAATCACAGTCGCAACCCATAAGCACTATCTAAACACTGGATAAACCATTAATTGAAAACGTTATCCACACTGAGTAAATAGTAGATTGTTCAACAAGGGACTAAAACAAGCCATAATGACACGAGATATTTAGCCGCCCGAGCGACAGCGAGGGAGGCTATAATTCGAGTTGTCATTATGGTAGTTTAGTCTCGCGTTAAACACTCTACTTTTCACTTTGAATGCGAGGAAAAAAACGACGTACAAAATTACTTTTTTACAACGTATGCTCAACGAGCAATGGACATCTGTTCAAAATTCAAATAGCAAAAAAAAATTCCACTGTCTTTTCTTTTCTTTTATATTTTTTTGTAAAGTGACGCTTGCATAATTAGCCAACAGATTCTAACTTAAAGACTATGTTAAAACTAATTGGACTATACATATATGCATCTAAGAATGATAATTGTTCATTCATTAAAATCGGCAAATAAATTAACCTAATTGATCTAACTAAGTTCACACACAAAATATATTGTTAAGTGAAACACTTACCCGTGAATAAAGAAACGACATTTTATGTTTATTTTCTATATGCCAATTCTTTGTTAAATTATATCTAATTATACTTTCTATTTACTTTTAAATGCAACTGACATCGCATTATTTTGAAGTCACGTCATATTAACTTTCAAACGTAACTGCTCTATCTACCGTACACTCCAGCACTGCTTTGCCGACAGTGCGGATTGCTATTTTATCGACAGAGCAGGGAACTGCTTTGCAGACAGCGCTTTTAAAAAAAAACAAATTAAAAAACACCTAAGCTAAAGGAAATCTTTCTTTACATGCAGAATAAAATGAATTAATCTTTAATATTTTATAATTAAATAAATTAATATTCGTAATTATTCATCGTGTTTCACGAAATTATTATTTTTTAAATATTTTTTATACAGTTGTCATTTTGAGGTTATTTCCACGCCCTAAAGGCTTCCACAGACCGAAACGCAGGGCGCTACGGAGCGTCCGTAGCGCGCTTCGGTCTGTGGAAAGCTTTAAAATTGTCTATACCCTGTCACTGAAAATGGCGATAATCCTCCATTCACACAAACCGTGATTGGCAGTTTAGGGGTTTCCATAGTCAATTAAAAAAATTTTACTTTAATCCCTTGAGATCAAAAACGAGCTTTAGTCCCGATATGCAGAGACTAAAGTAACATTTTAAGAGCATGAGAAGTGAAAACCATATTTTATACATATTTTAATATTTATAAATATCCGTGATATATAGTGTTATAAATCCAATACCTAGGCAACCTGAGCCACGATATAAATTTCCATTTAGGTGAAAAGCTTTGCTTCCAGCGCCGCGTCCGTAACTCAAACTTGGCTCAGTTGCGCATACAGCCGGTGCCGGGCAGAATGGGACGCGAGTCTTGCGTCGCTGAGATTCCCCTTATATTTATTTACTAACCTTCCAGTGTTGTAGGTAAAGGTGCAGCCAGTAGCAGATTTTTCTACTTTCTTTCAAAGTCAAAAAAAAATTCTTTATTCGATTTAGGCATCAATTGATGCTCCTATGAACGTCGAAGAATCTACCACCGGTTCGGAAAAACCCTGTTGAGAAGAAACCGGCAAGAAACTCAACAAGGTATATTATTTTCAAAAAGATCTTAAAAACATTGCATTGTTATTAAATTACATATATCTAAAGTATCTGTCTGTGTATCTGTTGTGTAGTAAGTGTCTTTCTATGTTAAAATATCTAAGTAGAGTCATGTGGGGCAAGTGTGCGCACGGTAGGTGTGTGTAAACGATAAGCATGAATGAAAAAAATGAAAATATGTGTCTGGCAAAGCATTTATTCAGGTAATGATTGAATCGAGAAATTATCAATAAAACTTCGTCACTTCGAAGAAAAATCACCTTAATTCAACCAGCTCGAAATGCGCACACTTACCCCATACTGCGGGTAAGTGATGTGCGCAGTTAAGAGAAGTTTGTGGATTTTTCATTATTTTAAGCAGACTGATTTTTATCAAACTTACCTCATTTTATTGACATAACATAGCTTCAAATGTTATGCAAAATAAAAGGATTAAATACACTTCTAACAGAAATAAAATTCATTTACTCGTGTCAATTTTCGCCATGACAGCAAATTTTACTTTTACAGCACCAGATTCTGAATATTTTCTTTTTCAAGTAAACGAATGATACCATCTGGGTTTTTCTTGCATAAACTAATTCTCTACCAACATAACTTTAGTTTGTCTACACTTATCACAAACTTCTCCCTTCCTATTCCTAAATAAAGGGGTTGCGCACACTTACCCGCTGCGTACAGTTACTCCACATGACTCTACATAATAGTTACTGAGCGCTGTACGGTCAAGTGCAAAGTATCGATTTAATCCTCTCATTTACGAACCGATATCTTAATTCCAAGATGTAAGAGTTATGGGACATATTTATGAGCCAGTTGTGTGCACCCATATTTTTGTTACACGAGTCGGACTCATACAAGAAGGGTTCCGTTCCGTAACTCCGTCCGTACAATGTTTTAAAAATTGTTCAGCAAAAATCGCCAAAATTTAAGCATTAAAATCGCAAATTTTATAGGTAGGTAAATATCTGAACAGCATAGGATCGCTCGCGTTGCTTGGCACTCCTTGGATAAGGAACTCTAAAAACCATGGTAGCCTAGGTTAGTGGTTTGACTTGACCTAGACTCTCAAGTAAAGAATCGTGAGCCTCCAAACTAGTCCTGAATTTTCTAGAATACCTATATGAGCGAAATTGCATTTTAAATTTACCATAAGCTTTTCGGTTCTATGTTTTGTGTGAAGTTCCCAAACTGCATTGGGCCTGTGTGTGAACTGCCTGCAGCCCGATCTATCTCAATTTGAGAGCAGACCAGCAATAAGACTGTGATAAATGATGGTGGTCTATAGTGTTAAGAGTTAACATTATAAAAATCTATACAGACAGAATACATGGACACTTTTATTCTAAAGTTTAAACGTTAAATCTCTCCTGAACCGAAACGCGGTTTGCCTTTGGGTAATAAATTACAGTCTCACCAACCTTATTCAGTTAACAAATATTCAAATTAACAAATTCAGCCTATTTGCAAAAACACCAATCTAGATTTATACAAAGTATCAAGTCATAAAAGTGGTGTTGTTGTCTTAAAGTTTCTTTAAGCTTTGACACCGTATAGCAACTCGTAAAACTTTATAGGAATAAACTTTATGTTTTCCTGCAGAGGTATATTTATTGTACGTGCTTATCTACATATATATAGATGAGTAAGTTACCTAACGGTAGCTATAGATTACGCACAAAGGATTTCGCTCCTATGGCTTCCATTGTACGGCTTAGCGACAATCAAGACGAGAAAGCCGGCAAAATCTAATTGGCAGTAAACAATACAGAAGCGCGTAGTTTAGAGCACTGTCCATGGCCCTAAATTCTCGGTAACAAAGGGTAGTAAAAAAGTTTCCCCTGTATGATGTTGTATATCAAAAATTAGCGCTAGCTAAGAACCTTCGAATAGCTCAGTGCGGCTGTAGTAGTAAATAAGTAACGGTTAGCACTCATAGACGCAGAGCAAGCCGGGAAAAGATATGATGTATACTTCTACGTGCAAGTAGCTTGCAGCTTGCGTCTGACTACCTAGTATACAATGGCCAGTTACCTACTGGCGTAAAAGTATTCCTTGCTTATTTTCTGTTTAAAAGATTGTCTGGAAGAGATTACTTCGAAGCGATAATGCCACCCATTTCTTACCTTATTTAAACATTTTTTCTATATTACCTACTTGTTTTTCTGTATTGTATTCTTTGTGTACAATAAAATGGCATTCTATTGTATTATATTGTATGGTAAACCTAGGGAATCTTAGAACCCGGTTGTAGAAATCTCATCGAATCACGCTGCGGTATATTTTTTTTTATGTTTATGTTAGATAGGCCAGACAAACGAACTAGTGGGTCACCTGATGTTAAATGAACACCGCTGTCCATAGACACCCGCAGCGCTTTACACGATGCCAGTGCGTTGTCGGCCCTAAAGGAGAGGGAATAGGGGAAGGGAGAGAGGGAGGGGGAGAGGGAAGGGATGAGGTATATTATCGTAACTCTGATTAATTTAATGTATTCAAAAATTCAAAGATTATGAGCAAGTTTGATGAAAATGAATATTTTTTTAATAATAATAAATCATGGGACAATTAACACCAATTGATCTATACTCCATTTAATTTAGAATTATAAACCACAACAACTTTATATTGCGGCTCGTGAACTGTAATCTCTTTACAATTTGTACTAGAGTAACAATTGACGACACGCAAATAAAGTGACATTAAAACAATTTTATTTTGCGGCTCCCAGACTATTGTACTGTACTATTTGCTAGGTAAGAAATAGTTGACGAGCCGCATTTTAATGATGTTGTGGTTTTCAATTCTAAATTAATGAAGTATAGCCCCAAACTAAACAAAGCTTGTACTATGGGTACCTACTAGACAACGGATAAACATGATATTATATAGATAAATACATTTAAATACATATTAAACATCCAAGACTCGAGCACAAACGGTCGCATTATTCACACAAATATCTGCCCCGATCGGGAATCGAACCTGGGACCTCAAACTTTGTTGTCAGGTTCTCTAACAACTACTTAGGCTATCCGGTCGTCTAAAATATATTTATATTTATTTAGCCTGTACTTATTTAGGCATAATTTTTGTAATTCTAAATGGCGTACAATTTTATTTTTATAAAACAGTTTATACAGGTATCTACAAAATACGAGTTATACTTAGTTCCTACAACGCTCAATATATACAATGGAAAAGTTTCAGAATTTCCCAGATAGAACGCCTGAAAACTAAGCCGCTTAGGGACCGTATTTCAACCCGTAGAAAACCTTTTTATAGAAAGTTTCATATAAGTAAGTATTTAAGAAGATTTAAGCTGTACTGTGAAACTAATTTTGTATTTTTTGAGCTAGGTACTTTTATTTTCTATTTATTATCAATTTTATATTTATATAACTACTTAAATTAAACAAGCTTTTAAGGAATAAATATCTTATTTTTAAAATATTTAAGCTGCTGTTACATTTGCGCCAAAAATTTTGTTCCTACCTTTGGTTTGAAGCTTATAATATAATACTAAGTACCAAAAAAAAAATCTAATTGTGAATCGGATATTTTTCCTGATCTATTTTAAGTGAAAATCTGTTGCAACATCTGATTTAATAAGAATTTTCACTAATTGTTGATAGATTAATAATTAAGCATATTACAACAATCTATATATACATCTATATCTATCTATATCTATATCTTCTATCTATCTTCTATACATATAATAAATCTGTAACAAGTCGGTGTCTGTACATTGAAGATATTTGAGAAAAACTGTCACTAGGGCTATTTATTAGCGCAATAGAACCCAAAACAATAGTTTTTAGAATTATTGTCTGTTTGTCTGTTTATCTGTTTGTCTGTGCGTTTGTGCGCGTTAATCTCAGAAACGGCTTAACCTAGAAGGATGCGGTTTTCACTGATATGTTGGTATTTTCTTGGATTAACATTTAGAGTTTGTTTCATTTGAATCGGTTGACAAATAAGAAAGATACGATACTTTCAGTATTTGATAGCCCATTTATCGAGGAAGGCTATAGGCATCACGATGATCATCACCCTGGGAGTACGGTGGTGAATGTGAACGCGGGTGTGCGGGGGGAGGGGGGGAGGTTTGGAGTGGTAATTTTTTTTATATCGAGGAACTAAGGAAAGCCATAATTGATGAAAAAGCAAATTGTATAAAAAAATAAGCTGCCCAAATTACTAATTCCACGCGGACGGAGTCGCGGGCAAAAGCTAGTTATACAATAAAGCCTAATGTATAGAAATATAGCTGTTGCCCGCGACTCCGTTTGCAAGGAATTCGCTTATCGCTATCCCGTGGGGAAATATGCAATTTTCCGGAATAAAACTATCCTATTGCCTTCCAAGAGTCTCAAAACTATCATAGTTTTGAGACTCTGGAAAGGCCATAGGATAAACCGCTGAACCGATTTAGATGAAATTGGGTATGGAGATACCCAATTTCATCTAATCGGTTCAGCGGTTTAAGCGTAAAGACGTAACAGACAGACATACTCTTTTTCCTATTATAATATAAAAATATGTATTCCTCTCGCGGCCTATACATTTGGGTAGGTGCTGTAAAGTTTATTCTTTGTTTAGAACCAACGAGTGTTACTTGTTGAGAATATTTCATTTTAACTTTGAAGGTCTTCTCGTTTTAAGTATCGTTTTTCTTGCGGGTACGAACTGCGTAACTAATTTAATTTGACAATAGCTTGTCAAATTAATTACTAGTTAATTTGTTACTAATTTATGAATTACTTTGTTATCTATCCACTACTCACAATGTCCGTAGTCCAAGAGCTGGTAGACATTTTAAAGAAAAAAAAAACATTTGAGGTAACGTACGATTTTCCAGTGACCCAATTTGTTGTTCAGCAACATACTCAAAGTGCCTGAGCGACCTCGAAGGCGAAATATGACACGTGTTTTCCCAATAATAAGACCAAGCTAAGTTGATTATTCACTCCCAAAAACCCTCACAGCAAAATTCATAAAAATCGCTAGAGCTGTTAAATGTATTAGATTAGATATATCTACTTTTGACTAGGCACGACTCCAGTAGAATAAAAACACAATCCATGACAATTGTTTTCAGATGGGCGATTTCGTCTATATTTATTACATAGGAACGATAAAAAACTGGAGATATGTTTAGTTTTTTAACAATAAATATTTCTATTCAAGATTCTGAATGAATGGACTTGTTGGACTCTCCAAATCTTTTGTCAAAAAAATTTCATTTCGAAGTCCTGATCGACGAACTCGTACTTCTAAATTATTTGCAGTTCCCTTTAGTCGTACGGCGTATGCAAGAAATAGATTCCTTGTTAGAGCTTGCAAATCTTACAATGAGAAATTTTCCGATATTGACATATTTCATGTGTCTTTGCAACAATTTGTTTCTGCAATTAAAATTAAAGTTAAAGATTATAAATAAGTAAATAGTAGGTAAGTCAACAAGAGGAACCTTTGAAAGAAAATAGTTATACAATTATACTTGTCTATTTGGTTATAATATATCATTACTATTGTATTCATTCCATTCTTTCTTTTTTTTTCTCTCTATATTTACAGTATACTTTGATCAATTATAACTGTAGATCCACAGTCGCGCGCCCGAAAATGTCCGAGCCAAATGAGCGCCAGTGGCCTTCTTTTTTCTCAGTACGTTGCGTGAAATTGTCAAGTTTAGCTGTCAAGTGTCAACCGAAATTCGACTGTAATGAAGTAAAGATTAGGTTCAAATTTCTGTGTAGGTGATGATTTTAATTGTTATGCAAACAAATAAAAAAGTTCGGACATTTTTTGAAGGGGATTTTGTTCGGCAATGTGTATCTTCAGTTATAATTGATCAAAGACAGTATACTTCTTGTTTGAGCAACAGAAATGTTATTAGTTATAAGTGAAAACTGTTTGGGCTAATGAATTGTTTCAATTATTTATGTATTTATGCTATGTTTGCCTGTTTGTTTTCCAAATAAATAAATAAATCTGCATCAATTCTAAAGGACGCTTTCGCCGCTCAATAAATTAAACAGTTCTACGACTTTAATTAGATGAACCTACTTAATGCAGTGGCCACGGGAAACTTTAAATGGGCACGTAGCGGCCGCCAAAACCTATTTTTTGAACCGAAGAAAAACTTCGCCCTTGCTAGGAAACACTCTCCCCTTTAAGAGTCGGGGTTGGGGCCTTGTACTCGAAATTAGGGTTGCCAACTGTCCCGCTATATGCGGGACGTCCCGTTTTTGGGGCCCTAGAGTATGCGTCCCGCAAAAGATACGCGCGGGACGCCGATTGTCCCATTTTCAGGCTAGACAGTTTGTACCGTGATTAACTAGCGCGATCACCGTGCACGGTCAGCATTATCCTGTTTCCTGTTCTATTTTGAACTAGATTTTTATTAATGTTTTCGTCATAAAACTAATATGCTAATGTACAAGAAAAGTTACTGATATAATTAGACGACCACAGATGGCCTAGTGGTTAGAGAACCTGACTACGAAGCTTGAGGTCCCGAGTTCGATTCCCGCGTCGGGGCAGATATTTGTATTAAAAATACGAATGTTTGTTCTCGGGTCTTGGGTGTTTAATATGTATTTAAGTATGTATCTATCTATATAAGTATGTTTATCCGTTGCCTAGTACCCATAACACAAGCTTTCCTTAGCTTACTTTGGGACTAGGTCAATTGGTGTGAATTGTCCCGTGATAATTATTTATTTATTTATTTATTTAATTTGCCATGCCTTTCAATACGTTGACGGCCAATATACCTTACCATGTTAGGCCGGGTAAAGGAGGGACTCATTTTATAGACAAGTCCCGCAATTTGATTGTAAATGTAATCCAAATCTGTGCACTAAGGTTGGCAACCCTATTAATAATACTGATAATTATCACCAATATTTATATCTGCTCTGGGACCCCAACTACGGAGGTGGCGTTTTTAGGAGGCAAGATTACATTCTTCCTGTGACTTTCCGGAACTATCGCATTAGTTTATTTCATTCATTAGTTTACCTATGTCATCTGACTCGCTGCGCTAGTCAGCACGTGTACATTTGCCAACAGTGACCAATTCCGTTCTGTTCATACGGGTAGGCCTAACGTATAAAAATCTGATAGATTTTCCCTGGACAAGGACACCTTACCAACTAGACAGTTTCTGTGTGGCCGTAGCTAGTTTCAGCATCGACTGCTGTACGGATAAAAATATAAATAAATAAATAAAATAAAAATGATTTATTGTACAATCAACATCAAATTAGTTACAGTGCTCAATACATAAAGTAGGTTTGTACAGAGAAGTCACAAGAGTTGTCATACAATCTGACCCCCCAAACTAGGTAAAGACCTGTGTCAACAAAATACCTATTTTACTACGCAGTACTTTTAATTTTACATATCAAACACAATGCAAAAACAAAACTGTTATCCTCATCACACGTCGTGCGATGTCAACAGAACAATAGGCATAACTTCCCACGTGAAACACTATCAGGCGGTTGACACTCAATAAACCTAGTTGGGTGGGACTGTAAACATAAGTTGAACTAAGTTGAACTGGCATAATAGAGCGACAAGCAAGTTATTCGGTCGTCGTTAACGTGAAGTGGCTTTTGCAGTGACAGCATTTCGGCTGTGGCACGAGCGCTGTCAGTTGCAGAGCGCTTCTTGGGTGGCGTAGTGTCAAGTCATTTGACATTGCTTATTCCACCCATTTGAACACAGGTTGATAAATACATCATACATAATATAAGTATTATTATATTTATAGCTCTACTGAATATTAACGAGGCGTCATATTAAGTAAGTTTGTTGCTATAATGCGATAATTAAGTAAATGAAAACTGACCTGATGACAACATGTCCAGTAGAGTGCGCAGTATCACGCCGGACAACGAACGGCAAGTGTAATCGAGAATGTGGGTATAGTGGTGCTCTTGGCAGTAAAAGTGCTGATGCACCAGCTCGGGCTTCTCGATATCCAGCTCTCGCGCCTGCCAGAGTCACTACTCCCAGGGGCCAGGCCGGCTGCACTGAGACTCGTCCACAGGCGCCTTCACCTGACTCGCCGCTACTGGCTTCAGCAGCGCTGTATGCTAAGCGCACTGTCCGAGGTGGTCGTTTTCCTTTACCGTCCGCCGGCCACCACGTTGCTGGTATCGTCAGTTCTGCCAAGCAAGCGCCCTCCTCTCCCTCGGGCCCACAAGTGGCTGTCAATGATTTTGTACCGAGACTGGCGTGTAGTGTTATGCAAACTCTTCGTGGTCGAGTAGCGGCTCTCCGAGCGCCCCCTTCACCACCGGTGTGAAACAGCACGCGCAGAACAGGTGCATCGCGGGGAAGCTCTCGAAATACTAAATGTGCTGACACATCAAGTCTATGCGCTGTCGCTTCTTGTAGTTCAATCAACGTTGCATTTCTTCTCGGCGGCTCTAATGGATCAGGTACCGTGTAGCGCGCTGGTACTGTTTGTTTGGTGGAAAATGGTCCATACGTGGCGCGCACGGATGCTGGTGCTGAGCCCTGGAGTACAGTGAACCGGTCCAGAGACAGCAACGCACCAGGAAGAGCAGTGCCCATTGGCTCGGGGGGTGGACCCGCGCCACTCCATCTTGCCGTGTGCTTTAGGAAAAATCCACTGTCTTTGTTTTCGAAATGAACTTCCACGCCAAGCACAGCACCTGAAACAACAGGATAAGTGATTAAATATTTATTTAACAGATAAAACGTACTCTTACCCCAAAGAAAAATGATTTTAACAAAAGTTATCTTACGGAACAATACATTTCACTAAGTAATCAAGTTAGGCATCTGGTTTTTATTTTCTGTAGGGCTGGAAGAAGAAAGGGCTCTTTAAATATTTTATTTTAGTTGGAGAGATAAAAGCGCGTCGAAGCATAACGTGGCTGGCTCGCTTCCAAGTGCATTCATGTCCGCAGTAAGATGTCAGTTTTTCTCACTTTGTTTACAAACATTCCGATATTTATAAGTAAAGGGTGCATTTTTGTCTTTAAGATAATTATATTCTTTGAGGATTCGTACAAACTCCGAGATAGTTTTAGTGCAAACAACATAACAATTAAATTAAATACCCACGAGTACTACCGATATTATATCAGGTATGTACACACTTTTGCAGAAGAGCAAAGAGGAAAATGCACAGGTATTTTCGATAGCAAGTTAACTATTAAATGTGATTAATGTAATGACTCAAGTGTATTTTTTATGAACGAAACAAACATTTTCCCGATTAAGAAAGATACAGATGAAATATGATATGAGTAAGTTTATAAGGTAAGAGGAGAAGTCGCGTCGCGAGTGGGTGCTCGTTGTGTATGTGTATGACGGATGGGTCGTCACGTAAAGCGTCAGGCACGACCTCGTTTAGTCGAGCGGGATTTGTGTCACATTTGTATCTAATGTTATAAGAAACGGAAAATCCTTATGTCATTTATGAAACACATCACAGCTAAAATAATGGAGTACCCTATAGGTACTGCACTGCATGGTTCTGTTTCTCCAAGCGAAACTAAGTAACTTTTCTTTATAACCTTTGTTGAAGTACCTAAGTATTATATGGAATCAATTTGTTTCCTCAGAGTATTTATGGTTATGGCGTAGCCGCCCCTTGTCCCGCAATTTTGTCACATGACATGACACAAAGTTCGAAGTGCCTTGACATTTCTGTTGAGACGTACAGGCGCACTTTATTAAAGGAGGTAAAAATAACAAAAAAGCTCATGACAGCCGCCCTCAAAATGTCTCAGTCAAGATCACGAGATCGTTTGAGACGTCTTTTTTTAGTACGTCCTTTTACAATATGTATAGCTAAGTATATTATATATTTCGATAACTGTACGTATATAAATGAAAGACTAGTAAGAGTATAGTAAATTCACAAATACAGTTCCCGTTAGTGTGTTGCTTTCTTTGAACATGTTAGGCTGAGTCGTTAGAATGCTAAAACATGTTACAACGGATCCAGAAGTTAAGGTGAGAAACAATAATAGACATCTACATATATTCACTATTTTTCATACTAAGTAGTATTTATTATAATTTATTGAATCAGGCGTTACTTTGCGGAGGTCCATATTTATTATTTATTATATCTTAACTTTTTGTTGCATGTCTTGTCTTAATTTGTTTAAGTATCCGGAGCCCTAACGTTCACAGCAAGTTATATGAGATTACCCGAACGGGTAAGCCTCCTTCATTTGCAAAGACACGATACAGTTCCACTGTACATTACCCCAAAGCGGCTTACACCTGGGGAACGAGTTGGATAATAAAAAGCTTCAGCACGTGACGTTGGAACAAAGAAAAATTCACAACGCTTCCAACCAGAGATGATACGTCTGGCTGTTTGCAAAGAAACAACACGCCAATACGCGGCGGATGAAAATGCTTTTTCATTCGTGATGTGGCATCGTGGATATGGAAAAGCATGTACCAGTGAATGGTAAACACCTTAATCGTTTTGTTTGCCAAAGAAAATATGCGTAGGTACTTACGGGCACGATTACTGTTTGTTCCGGCGTTGGGACGTGTTTTGAACAAGATAAATCATCGTGAAAGTGTAATAATACTTACCTAGTTGTGTGAGTATTCTAGTAACAGTTAAAATTATAAATATTTATCCACAGCAAAATAAAGATCACGAATGATGCTCTACTGAATTATTACAGCCTGATCGGCTCTAAATGCCATTGATCTTCATAAGTAGAGGCAACTAAAAATACTTTAAATACAATAAGTAAATTTACACTGGACACTGTATTTTAATGTATTTATGCAGCTGAGTTGAGAAACTTCGATAGTGCGATGCAGGATGTAGCAATTAGTTTCTTATGTGATGACTAGATGGCGCTAGTAGTCGCTACGATATATTCGACTCAAAAGGCACCCTATCTCCGTCACTATTATTAGTAGCCTGAGAGAGTAATTTCAGGATTTTAAGAAAATGCCACAGGATAAGAAGATAATAATAAATATTTAAAATAACGTATTCTAATCGAAAACAGAAGATCCCTCTTAGAATCAACTTACCTATTCGTATTCATTATCATTGAAACTTATTATTTTGTTTGTAAGTATAGAATGTTTGTCTTTATTTGAGTACCTATGATGACGCGACGCACGAAAAGCGGCAAAGCAGAATCTTACAATTTTTATGGTTTAAATGTGACAAAAAATATATGTGAGTAATATTTTGTTATAGAACTTAATTGAATTACATGGCTCAAAGACAGATAAAAATTTTCCCCGCGTTGAAATTTCAGGTGTTGTTATGCTATGTGACGTCAAAGTGCCAGCCCCCAGCAACATGGCTTGACAAATGGACAAATATTTACCCGTTAATGGCCAACACATTATCCAGTTCGCTTTATTGTCGTTCCCGCTTCATCTGTCAAATTATAAACCTATACGTGAGGACATTGCATTACGAAAATGAACATTTCATTCGTTTGCCTATCCTATGTCGATGTTAATTAAATTAAAATGCCTTATATCAAAATGTCAGTTTAATTGGTATTGATAACGCTCGCGATATATTTGGAGAATGATATCCAAGATTTTATAAATGAAATGACAATCATGATCTCCGATATGAACTGAAATGAAATAAATATCGCACTCATAGATGATCAAAGTATTTTAACTCAAATCCGGATGGTGTTTTGACTCCATTCAGTTTCAGAAAGGTTTAATTTAAAATGGTGAATTATTTTGAGTTGATAAACTCTTGATCTAGGAATGTGATATATATTTACTTAATTTTATGCAAAGCTTTAACGTGACTGTGTTAAATGCAGCCAAGTTAAAGCTTTATTACGATACTTTGGAGACTTTTCAGTTGTTAAAATAAATTGTCATAAGATAGGGGCAACTATCTTCAAAAATTAGGTAACGTTTACATTATGGTGTCTACTGATTACGTAACTCTCCCGTATCTCGATAGATCTCCGTTTCACTATTCCAACAAACTGAAACACTTGCCTTCGAGCTTCAAACACTAACTATTATTGCCTTGTAAATTGCATGATGAGAAATCCAGTGGGAAGCGAAATGTTGACTGCGCGTTAAATACCTACAACATTTGAAGAGCTGACGAAATTATGCTACCAAATCACGAAACACGTATTTATTATTAAAAAAAAAACTAGTTTGAGTGACGTCTTTTTATTCCTTTCATTAATTGGCAGTAGTTAGTAAGAAAATTAAATTTACCGACACACCACGTGTTTATTGGCTCTATAAAACGCACATAAAGTGAATGACGCAGTATATTTCAGGCTGTAAATGAGGACAGTCTAGCCATTTGCGTAACCGTTTCAGCTTTTTCAAGGCACGTTTCTGAGTAAACCCCTAATTGAGTAAATCCTTGATTTATGACTCACATACATTACTATTACGAGCTTTAGAATGAAACACAAACGTATAAGATACTTATGTATATGTATACATTACATGGACAGTCAGTTGACACTCAGTAGTTCAGTAGTTCAGCCCTGTAAAAAAAATAATATTTAAATGATTTGGTTCTAAAAAGCCCTCATAGAGACCGATTTGATTAGGTTTTTAAACTAAAAATGCGAAACAAAAATCTCAAGTGATGCAACATTCAAACAAGAACGTGCAATTGTTATGACTTTTGTATGGGCAATGTTTCAACATAGTGCTGGTTTTATACAAAATTAAATATCAAATTTTCGTATTCTAAAGAGCATACCTATCTACATGTATATTAAAAAACCGGCCAAGTGCGAGTCGGACTCGCGCACCGAGGGTTGCATACAAATTTATATGTATCTATCAACATCCAGTCTTAGCAGACCCCTGCTCCTAAGCAAAATGTGCGCAGTGTGGGATCATTGTAGATTGGTTACTGATATAGACAGACAGACAAAAAAATTTATGCTTTTCGCAATTTTTACTTTATCTGTGCTATAAGGCCTTGCTTTGTACCAAATTTCAAGATTCTGAGTTTACGGGAAGTACCCTGTAGGTTTTGATTCTCTTGCGAGTGTCGAAAATGTGCGTTGGTTACTGATATAGACAGACAGACAAAAAAATTTATGCTTTTCGCAATTTTTCCTTTATCTGTGCTATAAGACCTAGCTTCGTACCAAATTTCAAGATTCTGAGCTCACGGGAAGTACCTTGTAGGTTTTGATTCCCTTGCGAGTTTCGAAAATATGCGGAAATTTGCGTCATAAACGGCTGTATCTTTTGATTGCGTTGGCTTAGATGTTTGATTTTTTCATAGCTCCAAGAAACAGTAGACTTGAGTATTTGATATAAATTTCAGCTTGATACCTCCACGCGTTCCTGAGAAAAAGGGTCTTGACACACGGACGGACGGACGGACAACAAAGTGATCCTATAAGGGTTCCGTTTTTTCCTTTTGAGGTACGGAACCCTAAAAAGTACATATACGCAGCATTACGAACCAGCAGGTACACTAATTAGGAATCGTCGGAATCCACCAAACTTCGCAGATAATTAATATATTCCTCTCATTGCGGTTCCTTTTCCGTTTGCCATTTGAAGCCGCCTACGCGGATTATGTGCCTATTCTTAGTGGTTAATATCACCTTCCTTGTCCACCCTAGCGCCCACGCTGAAACGGAACTTGAAGGGACGATTCCAAAAAGCGATAGCAATTTGCGAAACTTCCCGCTACAACAGCTACGAAGATTTACGCTAAGCCTTAGGCGGCGATGCTTTATTAGATTATATTACTTTTGAAATTAAATCCCTCCTGACATTGTTAAGACAACAAAAAGTTTAAAGAGATGAAATTAAATCTTTTATTAATATTTAGTACTTTTATCGAAAAATTCTTTCGAAAAGAGACTAGCTCCAGATCTTTTTAATTAGCCTGTTAATATTATACTTAGGGGCTGTTTCACCACTTTTTTTAAAGTTCGGATTAGCTTAATCATAACCTTATTTGACAGATGGAATTAAAATTTCTGTTTCACCAGTCTTGATTAGCGCTATACTCAACGCCGTATACCTATAGATTCCAAAAAAACTACCAGTGTGTTGCCAATAAAATGAAAAAGTTTTGCATCTTTAAGTTTAAACTTTTTTAAATATAATACATAAGTAATTTATTTATATGTAATTGTAAAGTTAAAATTAAATGCAACCGCATAAATAAATAATTTAATATCAATATTAATTTCACCTACAGATATTTGGTTGAAACTGTTTTGTAGAAGAAAAGTTCATATTACAGTGGTAATACTTCAGGTTTAAACAACATTTGGATACTATTAATGTTATAATTTGCGTACCTATATACTATTTACAAATATTTTTGATATGCACTTAGAAATGTTGACAACAAATTTAATCACGTATGTCAAACTTTATGGTAAACATGGCCACCACAGGGCCACCATGACATCTCCAATTGTCACTTCATTCGGCATCTGACGTTTGGATTGATCGAATGCTTTCTGTACTCGTGATAATTTTCGTTGTTGAGTTTTTGTTTCCTGTTAAGTTTTGTTCTTATGTTTTGTTCGTGGGTTTGCATTTACGCAAGTAACATGGAACCGGTACTGCAGGCTTATTGTCTAACGCTTCTGACGCTTGCCTTCGCAATCACTATTTCTTTCTGTCAAACGGTATAAGTTGATGACAGAAAGAGATGGTGAAAGCGAAGGCAAGCGTCAGAAGCGTTAGACAATACGGCCTCAGGTTCCTCTCACAGGGACGAGAATCTTCCTCCTTCTCCACCAAAGAAGCGTCCTAGAAGTCATATGATGAGTGTCAATTCAAGTCAATTGATTGTGATAAATTTTGGCACATGGATACCTAGTTCAAAACCAAGGTATTCATGTGCAACACACATTGTACACAATACGGTATGCGTAGTTATACTTATAGGAAACATCAAAAACTTGGGATAATCTTTACACATAAATAACAACAAAATATTATTATGACTATTTTTTATTAATGTGCATGGGTTGGTTATATCTTGAAGGTCACAATGACAATGACACTTGTGTCAGTTACGTTCGGCCATCTTTGGTAACTTTTTTGGAATCTATATACGGCGTTTAGTATAAGTGACGGACAAACTGTTCCTTAATTTGACCATACCTACCTAGTTATTTTTTTGTGGCCATGGTTGCAGAGCCCTTCAGCCGGTTTCAGAAAAATAAATCAAAGTATTTTTATTTTTTAAAGAAAGAAGTCATGCTAAATTGCAAACAAGAATTTAAATATCAAGATTTGAATAAAAAATACAGGTACGCTTTTAGTATGTAAAAATAAATCCGAAATTCCGTAATATTTTTTAATTACAGGCTTTTTTTCAGTGGCACAATCGTTTGTTCTACCTGAACTTGTACATCGCCATTAAAAAAAAAGTTAATCTGTCAAATGGTTTGGCGCCACTTTTCGATTCGTTTTACGTGATTTTATTTTTCTTTGTGATTGTTAACAAAGTATCATAAATTAATACCGTTTTTGGATCCATTATAATGTTACACATTTGTTTATGCAAAATAATATATGTATTTAAAAATTATATAGGTAACGATTTGTTTTGCTTTAATAATTAGCGACTGTTTGAACGAAAGTATGCGAACAGGAACGCGTGGTCGTGAAATGCGACGTTGCCATTCCGACTTTTTGTTAACCCGACGATAAGTTAAGTGGTACTTTGTTTGCACAGGACCGGAGTGGTGAAACTGAAAAAACACTAGCTGACAGATTTGTCCAGTATTTAGTTTATTCATTGGTTTCGTAACCAGCAGTTTGACAATAAGGTGGTGAAACACCCCCTTAGTGTCCTCTCCTCTTGCCCTCCACAACTCCGTTCTGGTGCAATTTCAGATGTTAGGCCACACACACCGTCCTTTACATTTGCGCCCAACTCTTCCCGCCATCATCAAGACTTCATTATCCCAGTCTATACGTCCCACTGCAGGGGACAGGCCTCCACTCAGAATGAGAGGACTTGGGCTGTAGTTCCCACGCGAGCCCAGTGCGGATTAGGAACTTCACACACACCATTGAATTTCTTCGCAGGTGTATGCAAGTTTCCTCACGATGTTTTCCTTCACCGTAAAGCTCATGGTAAATTTCAAATGTAATTTCGCACATAAATTCCGAAAAACTTAGAGGTGCGAGCCGGGATTTGGACCCACGTTCCTCTGCTTGAGAGGCCAGAGGCCATAGCCATAGGTCAAACCGCTAGGCCACCACGGCTTGTCACCAAGACTTACCAAATTTAAAAGTCTATATACTCAGTTATTCGGCCTAAAATTCACATTTTACTTAATTTATTTCTCCTCTAATAATACAACACGAAACGAAACTGAAGCTACCAAGCTTTTGCAAAACGACAATACACAGGAAAAATGAGGTAAAAGAACGCCACGTAAAAAATAATGATCCACCCTCTGCTTGCCAGAAGGGTGAATACCGAATAAATTGTTTGTCTCTTTCAATTTTACACAACGAAGCTACCATATTACAAGCACAGCTCATATTTACTTGAGTGAGTAATTTTATTCAGTACCATTGTGACAGTTTGATATTCGAGCATTTTGACTGTTATACTTATTTTATGCTCAAGAATCATTGCTACAAAATGAAACCTAAATTACTACCACGAAAGTGGTGTCATGACCAAGGTTTTATTGATTGACCTGTTACCGTAATTCAAAAAGATTTCGTTCAAATGATAGAAGAAAGCATTATAAACCAGGCAGGTACTCCAACACGCAACCCCAAGACGTGCCGCACACTTAACTGTATACAATACCAAATCTTGGAATTTAGCTGCTTTTATTTTATTTCCAAGAACAAAAAAAAGGCGAGTGTTAATGTTATGAGCGTAAGGGAAACAGAAGTTTTGTTTGTCAATTTCAATTGGTTATGTGAAATTTAAAGGTTACATGCATACGTAGCTAGTTGAAAAGAGCTTCATTACGAGTCATCAATAACTTCGAAAGGCTCAAGAGCCGACGACGGCGGGGCACGAAGCTTCATGTTTGCGGCTTTACTTTACGAGCAGATCTTTGTATCGCATTTTACTGCAGGAACGTTGTAATATCCCTTTTTAAGGAATTATGTGAAGGCGAATGGGGTGGCGGTGTCGTCGTTGCGTACCGATTCTGTGGAGGTTTTTTTCGGCTATTTTGTTTTACTCGTGTGATTATGCTGTGAATGTATACATTGAAATTGAGATAAAAGCAAGATCTAAAGAAAATGCTTTCTACGTGTTCCTACTATGAGTCACATTTTGGTTCTCTATCTAGCAAAATAACCTGACATATTTACCTACCACTGTTTTCTGATAATATTTTTTGCAACAATAGGATCTACTCGTACGTTTTTCGCAAACCCAACTATGAGCAAAATACGCAACTATCAATAATTTATGCGATTTATGCAAAATTGCGAGATTTTACATTTGAATGAAGTTTTTTTTTTCAAAATGCTTCCGTCTATACTGCAATACGCTAAATTAAACCCGACTAGTCGATTTTGAGATATCGTCAAAAAAGGCGGGCATTGATGTCTCTAAAAAACTATGTAAGATTGAGTGAACTTTCTTAGAGAGAAAATTAGCTAATTTTCTCTCCTATCAGATGGATCAATTTCTATTGAAAATAATTATCAATATAATACTTAAAATCCCTTTTTTTTAATTAAGTTAAGCATTTTATTTCTAATGTTGGACTAATTATGACACTAAAACAGGGCTAACCATACCGTAACTTACTTTTAGCTTAGTAATTTCATGTTACTGTCACTACAAAAAAACTATTATACAGTTATTCAGCATTGCTTAGGTATAAACAAGTTAAGCTGCATAACTGTTTTGTAACCAAGTATGATATAGAAAAGAGCAGTACGACACTAGAAACAAAAAATGGCAAAGGAATTTTAACCTTTATTTAACTAACAAAACTTCAAATATTTTTTTTATGTCATGAATTTATGCAATATTTCTTGGCTAAAGATGGGTTAAGAAAATATCGCTTGTAGTTAACCCCGTTATAGCTCAGAACGGATTAATGATAAGTTGACGAAAAAAAAACGTTACTCCGTATTAATGGTTTATTAATTAGACATTAAAATTCGTATCAAATTCATAATTATAGTCCGACAAGCTCGTGCGCGACCCTCCGCGGAACCCTGTCGCAGTGAGTATTTGCCGCACTTATTAAAAACAATCTTGTTAAGGACAGCAGAGGCTCCCTGCGACAGGGTTCCGCCGACTTATCACGCAATTAATACTTACCTCGACGTTTCGGCCACATTGCAGCAGGATTTGTTAGACTTTCCCAATTGACAAAATTCCGAACGCCGTGGTCACGAGTTAACTGAAGTGTAGGGTGTAAAGTTCGTTTAGCCGCTCGATTCTTTCGAACTACTACTACTTGATCCCGATTAGAATCAGCCTATTAGATTTGATTCGTATCAATTAATGCTTCCGTCTATTAGAAGTTCTTTTTTTTTTGTTTATTTTGGAGTTACAATAGCAATATGAGATAATATGTAAGTATAAATTTAGTCCTGTGGAAAATACGTAGGTACTCAAACAATAACAAAACATTATGGCAGCCAAATTCGTGGGCGGGTCGGCTCATTAATCAACCCGAACTGCTGGCCGAGATCGGCACTTTGAGGGTCCGCTGAAAACTATCTCTATCTTTCTTCGAAATTCATTGTTGTTTTATTTTACCTACACACCATTTATTATTCTTGGAAAACTCTTTGTACTTTAATCGTACTCACTAATATACGACCGTCATATGTATCCTACAAGATTTTCAGATTAGATTTAATTAATGCTTCGTTATCTTAAAGACTAATTACCTATGTGATTTACTCTACATATTTATCATCATGCAGATATGTTACAAAACAAGGTATTAATTGAAATTATTGAAGTAAGATCAAAGCAATGTTAGCATTTACACTTCAAACGTAAATGTAGGCAATTAATCGAACCACAAAGGGTTTAGGCGGAGGATGTGTACACACGAGCGCGCGAAAACTTTTTATGGTACAATAAAATTCAGCTCTCAAATGATTTATTTTGTAATCACACTGAGCACCCAAAACATCTTTTACTTTTATCCTAACCATTAATTTACGGACCGCTTTCCTAATCAGTTATCCCTAAATTTGTCCCTTCTTTGTCCTTTGCGGTCGAACAAAGAACTTGCAGAATCTTAGCTTTTAGATTCGATCAGATTAGGTATATTCATACAAAGGAATCTAGATGTCCAAACATTATCTTACTTTCATGAAACGAAAATCCTTTTTAGTAATTTGTGTGTGCCCTTTTTGTTTGGACAAAATTACTGGCCATTCGCATTATGACAATATTATACCGACATATGCCGTCGTATAATATCTGATATGAGCCGAAATATTATAGCTAATCTTTTCTTCGAGCAATCATTAGGCACAACACACTGTGTAGTAAATCTTTGATTACTGACGTGATCGTAACATATGAAGTGTTACTAAGTATACCCTCCTGACCAATGGCGATCGGTAATAAATTACTGAGTAGGCATCGACAATTGCACGCAATGTTTGAACAAATTTCAGGGTGCTGAATGAAGTGAAGAATGGAAAAGTTGATAACTTTGAGTTATTTTTACTTGAGTAAGTTGAAAGAAAGATTAACGCTAAGGTATAGTCGGGGTAAGAAAAGGTTCGTCACTTTTCGACTCTATGTCAACGAATTAAGGTCGAAAAGTGACGAACCTTTTTTTACCCCGACTATACACTAGTTTTTCTCATAACTATAGTTTGTTGTAGATATTTCATCACATCTCATACGTCACGTATTCTATGTTGATAAAGTATCAAATATAAGCCTCACAAAATAATGTTGTCCCTGGTTTAAGTAAATAAAAATCACTACTGTTGCGTACTCGTTTGCCCCATAGACGTCTACTCCGAAGGTGGTACTTCACTCAAGAGCACTTCTGTGGAAAGCCTCTACGTGCAATATGTTGGTTGACAATGATTTGAGCTTTCACCATTATAATATTTTCTACACCGCATGTTTGGTTTGTTAAATCGTATTTTTGTGATTATGTTATTTGAAATTATTGACAGTTTTCGTTTTATAATATCGTTCCGTTATAAATCCGAGTTAATGTGAATACATTAAGTAACTAAGTACAGCTTTAAAACCTCGCTAAGTTAGCATACCGCGTGCAGAGAAGTTGTGGTTGACTATAGTTCCATGTAATATATTCCCCGTGATACAGTTTATACTAGTACGGGCTTTGATCAATTATAACTGTAGATCCACAGTCGCGCGCCCGAAAATGTCCGAGCCAAATGAGCGCCACTTTGATAAAAGTGGCCTTCTTTTTTCTCAGTACGTTGCGTGAAATTGTCAAGTTTAGCTGTCAAGTGTCAACCGAAATTCGACTGTAATGAAGTAAAGACTACGTTCAAATTTCTGTGTAGGTGATGATTTTAATTGTTATGCAAACAAATAAAAAGTTCGGACATTTTTTGAAGGGGATTTTGTTCGGCAATGTGTATCTTCAGTTATAATTGATCAAAGAGTACGGGGGTCAGTTGACGCTTAATCTGCCTTTGGTTTTTTACAATAAGTAATAATAAAATATGTAAGTAGAAATAAGCTTTTTTTTGGCTAAATAAAATATTTTTATTTGTATATTACATCTTCATCTAATCCAATTATAGGTGTATTGTATAAACATCTCGTGTCACGGTGTTTGTTATCGAACACCTGCGAAACGGCTTGACCGATTTTTATG
Source organism: Archips xylosteana (assembly GCA_947563465.1). Taxonomy (NCBI): domain Eukaryota; kingdom Metazoa; phylum Arthropoda; class Insecta; order Lepidoptera; family Tortricidae; genus Archips; species Archips xylosteana. The sequence goes on along the minus strand of OX387347.1, from coordinate 14,968,994 downwards.
TTTTTTTTTGTCTATATTTGGTAGGTCTGAGAATAGGAAGTAGGCTATTTTTATATCCCTTTTCTTCACAGAGTTGCGTGCAACAGCTAGTCTAATATATAAAAATCTCGTGACACGGTGTTTGTTATCGAGCTCCTCCGAAACAGCTTGACCGATTTTTATTAAACTTTTTCACCATAGGTATTATTCGGTAGGTCTGAAAATAGGTCGTAGGCTATTTTGTATACCCCTATTCTCCGCAGACGGAGTCGCGGGCAACAGCTAGTAATATTATATGGCGTGTATCTAACCCACGACTTTTTACTAACTCTTCTTTTTTTATTTGGTTAGTCTTATTAAGTAGTTAAGTATTCGTCATACGAATAAATTTTGCCCATCTCTGGATGCATGTAACTGCGTCGAAATATCGGGAACTCATTAAAAATAATCACCGTCTAAGTATATACCGTAAAAATACATCAAGTATGTAGTAACATTAACCCAAATGGTTGTATCGTATTGGTAAAAATGGTTACGCTATACCCACACTGTAAATCTTGCACGTAATCTATCACATTGTTACGGAACGGTTGTTTTCGCAGAATAGATTAAGGACAATTAGTAAAAGGAAGCATTTCACGGCTTATTACACAACAGTGTTAACTAATCACCGTCTGTTTCTAAGACAGATCGCCCTCGCACATTCCTGCTTTATTTACAGGTCCACAAATCCGTTTGTATTGCCGTGGGGCTAAACGTCACGGCGTTCGCACTGGTGATGGGTGCGGAAGTTTCTGATTTTAGATTTGTTAGTAGTTTTCGCAAAGAAATAATACCTAATAAGGGGAATAGAAACGTGACGCGAGCGAAAAGCGCGTGGCGCCTTTCGGGCTAGAAGGCCACTTAAATTCATTTTGCCAACTGAAACGTATATATACATATATAACGAATCGCCGCTCGAGTTATAGGTCATGTGTTATTACGACCATTGTACATCAAAAAGATTTCATTTCATTTGTGAATGTTTTAATTCAGTAAAATCTATGAATACTTACATAAAATACTTTCATTTGTTATGTAAGGAAAGTAACGAAATTTAATGATCATTTTGTAAGTTTCACTGTAGCTAACATCACATTTAGTAGTATTAGAAGTAATATTTAGAAAAAATATTTTTATTGTTTTTGCAATTAATCTCAAATATGTAATTAAATCGACACTTTCCCAATGTTACACGAACGTGTGCCGCGTATGAGTGCGAGCTTATGTTGAGTCCAATCCAAAGTGCTTTGCCCGAACTCGTCACCATCCTATAACGGTACGAAGTTATCATGTACTTGATGACAAAGATTTCCTATCGTCCAACTGTCCCTATTTGGTTATGACAAGCTACATTTTTGTTTGGTCAACACGTGAGAATTGTGAAAGTTTGTATTTATCATTACAAAAGTTGTTTCACCGGTTATAACATTATTGCATTTAATACGCACTCAAAGTATTTAAATTTTGAATTAACAGTGCACCCACGTCAGAAAATTTAATCGCTTGAGTGCGACAGGTGCTACATTCGTTGCCTTGGTGTTAATTTAAATCTGTATGAAGCTACGCTGGAACAGGATAAGTTAAAGAAGCCAAATGTTTTTCTAATGCAGTTAAATTAAATCCTATAATTACGTTTCGTTTTCTTTGGACAGCTTAATAAGCTGCAAGGAGCCTAATAATAATCAACTTGTTCTAAAACTTGTTGAGCTGGTTTCTCTATAGTTAAAACTGGATGGTTGTCAGTAATTAGTGGGGAAGCGCGTTGCGGTGAGCGCAATGTTTCTCCCTAGCATTATCGCTCTAAACAATAACTTGTCACACCCATCTAAATGCAAATAAAGAGCGGGCACCCCCTGATCTCCGTCAGCTCTTCCCTCATTTGTCGACTTGGGAATAAGGATTTGCGGCTTACTTATACAGTTGCACAACATCGCGCATTTGCGTTTAGGCCAAACAATATAAGACAGTACAATGAGTATTGATCCAATACCTTCTTATTAATATTTCTTGGTAGCTAGTGATTTAACCTGTAGACTCTCAAGTAGAAGGTGGATTCGAGACCGGACTGTCTTCTCAGTGTTTATTTTTATTTTATGTTCAAAAAATATAAACACTGCAAAAATCATTACCTTTCCTATTGGATTTGCTGTAGTCGGGTATTACATTTCAAATTCACCATCTGCGTGGGAACTACGGCCCAAACCCTCTCATTTTGAAAGGAGGCTTGTGTCCTGCAGTGGGACGTATATTGGCTGGGGTCATGGCATGAACTCAAAATATTTAGAAACCATAGATATTTAAATTGTGCTAAAACTTTGTTAATTCAACATCAAAGCCAGTTAGCTTTTGACTGCGAGAAACTTTATTAATTTTGGATACACGTTATGCAGACTGCAAAGGAATGTATATCAGCACCAGAATAATTGATTGCTCCAGGCCATATTAGAATACGCTATTTACAGTGCTTTGAACAATTTTATTGTTCTATTGAAATTCTTTCACGCTGTAAATTAACTTTAGACACCAAATCTTAAATTAATGACGTTAGCGAGGGAATATATAGCTTAATCGTCATTTTAATCAATCTCTTATCAGAAGAGTACTTACTCTCAACTATTTCCAAAATCTTCACCCTTTCACGAATCCTAATCCCGAAATGATCTCCAATATTTTTAAAGATCGAGCCATTCGAAAAGAAATCGATTGGGTCCGTAACGAGTTTCCACATCGTAGAGGGCGGATGAATAAGATTAGGCGAGATAAGGAGCTATTGCGATCGACCACTAGGCCTTTTGTTGGGAGAAAATGTAAATCGGTTGAACACTCGCGGGATGCGGCCCAGCACAAGTCCCGCATAAATCCTGTTAGTGACAAAGCAATTTAACTTCAGCCGATGCTGACCTGTTACGTGCTTCGGAATTTATCTGTTATCAAGTCATGCGTTGCGGCTGCAAACCGCGCTGGCTGTGCAAAACCGACAATCGATGCCTGCGCCTTTTTCGTTCACCACAAATCATTTCGCAAAAATTACTGGCATGGCATTACATTTTAAGCTACAATTTGTCATTAACTTTATATTACTAATAATCAGTGATATTTTATCATCTAAAACACGGGCTTAGGTACTTTGCTTTGAACTTCTGACATAGACTGACATAGTAACGCATAAACAAAGTGACCTTACCACCATGGGGGCCACACTTAAATCAATAAAACTGTCCACGATAGCTTGGTATGTTACATTATTTAGTAATAGCCACTATCATCTGTAAGCGATGCGGCAACTCTGTGTTTTTTCTTCAAAAGAAAGTGCCTTTTGTGGTCATAGGTACCGTGTCGTTTCCATTTTACTTATGTTCGTGAGAAATGTAGGATAGAATAGATGAATGTTAAAAAGAGTTTATGCTGTAAGGAATATTATAATCGTGACCAATTGTAATAAGTAAGGTGGCCCCCCAATGCGCGCAGTCGCAGCGGGATGCGTCACTAAACGTACGCACGGCAATAAGACGAGTTGCTCGCAAGGAATGTGATCAATCATGATTATTTAAAACGGTCCCGTTGTTTCATTAGAATGAATCAAATGCAACGGTCATAAAATTTCGCCTGATATTCAAAAAGTCACCACTGTCGGATTGAGTCAACGTGTACCTTGCCCCAATATACCTAATAGGTATGTAAATATAAAATAACAATTCAGGCTCTTGGTGCAAATTAAGAGCATACAAAATATTGCTTTTGTTTAAGTAAGCCTTTAAAAATAGCTGGTCAAGTGCGAATTGAACTCGCCCACTGTTAGTTCCGTAAAAACCAGTGGTGACCTAGTTGTTTGACCTATAGCATCTCAAGCAAAGGGTCATGGGTTCGAGCCCGCGGGCCCCCACCTGTGAGTTTTTCGGAATTTACGTGCAAAATTACATTTGAAATTAACCATGAGCTCTACAGTAAAGGAAACCATCGTGAGGAAATCTGTACACACCAGAGAAGGAATTCAATGGTGCGTGTGAAGTTTCCAATCCACACTGGGCCCGCGTGGGAACTACGGCGCAAACCCTCTTAATCTGAGAGGAGGTCTGTGCCCTGGAGTGGGACGTTTATAGGCTGGGATGATAATGATGATGATGACTGTTAGTCACTACATAGTATAAAACAAAGTCGCTTCCCGCTGTTTGTCTGTCCCTATGTACACTTAGATCTTTAAAACTTCGCAACTGATTTTGATGCGGTTTTTTTAAATAGATAGAGTGATTCAAGAGGAAGGTTTATATGTAAAATACATGCATAATCGCACCCGTGCGAAGCCGGGGCGGGTCGCTAGTTCTATATAAATTTCAAAATTATTAGTAATCCTTTTTACTTGTAGGTATGCGCAAAAATAACTTACTTTGTCTCGCATAAAAAACAATATGGTTTCAACTAAGTTAAGTTAATACTTATCACGTAAAACATATAAGTAAGTATATAGTTTTTGACTCGATATCTACCTCTACCCATTCCTGAGACAAAAGTGGTGTCAGACGCCCAGCCAGATATATACAATGAAGTGATAAGTTTAACTTTTTCTTTTGAGGTCCAGGAACTCAAAATGAAAATGTATATTTTCTTATTACTACGTTCACGGACAATTAATTAATACTTTTGAACCTAGGTGGCAGTTAACGAAAACAGGAAGTATGTATTACACACTATAAGTTAAGTAGTATATATGAAATTTCAGAATAAAATTAAAAAGAAGGTAAATAAAAATGTGCCTTGTCAGGCTTATTAATTTATTATAAGTATATAAAACTTACTCAGGTAACGCAAAAGATAATTCTGAAGATATATCCTACTCGCTGTATAAGGTTAAACGGTACTCAAAACTCTTACCTAAGTGAAAGGTAAATAGCTACTAAAGGTTTCGAGGCTTCCCATCATCAAGATTGATCCATTAGCTGCGACACAAGACGAGGTCGAATACAAAAAGCAAGTAGTAGTTAAAGATGCCAGTGATGTATTCCCTGGCTTTTACATTCTTCTGTTTATTTTGAGACGGAACGTTCGGTTTTCTCCTCAAGGCAAACTTCACTTCAAACCGAACTTGATAAAGGTTTCTGACAAAGTTGTGTTCAATAATACGATCGCAATAAAGTTATGTCGGAAGCCTGATCTGTGGTGGTGCGAAACTAAAGTAATGGTCAAAGTTTGGCGTAATTGATTGAGTTTTATAAGGTCAGTTAGACTAAATGCCGGATCACTAATGTCAAAACTTAGTGATGATTTGCTCATATTTGATTTGTGTTGTTTTACTACAGACCTTTAATAAACATAACTAATGAAATGAATTCAAACGTAGCTTGAATAAAATTACATCATTATAAGTTACTTTTTTTTTTCTTTCAGCTTTTTTATTATCAAATCGATCGACATTTATATTTACAGCAAACTACATCTACTAAAGGGGTACGTATCAAAATATATAAAGTTTAAAAATAATAATGGACGAAATACATAATGGTCATTTGAAATAATGCAATTTTCTTGGAAATTCTCAACTTTACAGGATTTTCATAAAATAAACCTAACCTAACCTAAACCAATCTGTAGATTACACGATTAAAAAAGTTCATTTTATCAATAGTTTTATAGAAAATTTTAGTATATATTATGACCATTATGTATTTCGTCCATTATTCGTTTTATACTTTATATATTTTGATACGTTCCCCTACTAAAGCTGCCTTCAAGATTCATCAAAAAGCGTGTCGAAGCTCAAAGCTGAAAGATACCCATTGAATACGTCGGATGCATGCTCCACAAAGTCAGCAAATTGAGTGTCCAATCACGAATTTCCTTCCAAGAACGTAACTCTTTAAAATATCCCCAGCGCACTTCTCGATAGCTCGAACAGTAATTTAATTAAAGTGAGTGCGCATTAGACATGCCGAAGAAGTAAACGGGAGCTTCTCTTTGCCAGTCCTATCGTCCCGTGGAGATTTGCTTTTATTCGAACAGCAGAATGTCCTAGCATTGCGAGTACTAGAAACGGTATCCATTAGAACGACAGATGTTCCGGACGTCCTTTAAATTATATGCGCAATGAGAATTAAAACTTTACATTATAACCATTTTGTTGAAAGTCTTCAATTATTTTCCTCCATAGCTACTTCATTATTACAAGACCGATTCTATAGAGCCTAGGTATGTTTTAAACGTTCACAGAATATATTTGTTAATAATACTACTGGACGTACATTAACGCAGTAAAGATGTGCATCAAACAACGATGAGTATAATAGCGACATACATATCTAGGACATGTATCTATATTCAAGTGGGAAGTTGAACTCCCCAGGCACACATTGTTCATAAGTCCATAGTCACGAATAATATTTGCTTAATTGCTTTATTGTTCCCAAACACATGAGGGTTTGTAATCGATCTTTTCGTTAAATTAGATTCGAGGGTGTATAAACACAAATATATTAGAGGTTTACTTAGACCAGTTCATGTAGTGAACCCTGAAATTTAGTTATACGGGACACAAGATGAATATATTATTTTAGGGTAAGGTAAAGCAATCCAATAAGGCTAAGATTAAGGAGTAGTTTCCAAACAGCTGAGGCAGGGGTTGGTTACCCGATTATATTTATAAGGTTTAACGGCTATCTATGTAAATGTACCATAAGTGATTTGTGGCGCGAGCAATACATTAATTATACCTACGTCGTAACTTTTTAAAATGTTGACATTTGTTTTCGTATCAATAATTCCGTCGTGATAGCCTACACCTCGACAGAAAACACTTCATTTACTATAAACGGCCGTTATCTGCTTTTCACTGGCTGCCTGTTTAATTGGAATTAATTCGGACTGCAGGCCGAGTGCTTGGCAAGAGTCTACGTCTCAATTAAATTATAAATGCCTATTCTGAACACGCTCCACGGCCGGTTAAATTTTATTTGCTCGTTAATGGCTCGTTATATTTATTTTTACGTGTCGTAACGAAGTAACAAACTAAATATTTTTGTCACTGCAAATGTAAACGTCAATTTGTTTATTTTTTATGCCACAAATTAATTTCAAACAAGGAAATATTAAATTTTGTGGGTGCGGACATTTGGTGCAATTACCATTTAGGATTACGGGAAAAGTGAAACAGTACTTCGTGAAACAAAATTATAGACTGCAAGCTCTATGAGTATTACAAGTAATCATAGAGCTGCATTCTCCTTACAGTTCCCTTTTCCTGTAGTCCCCATAACCCCACCTAATTTTAATTGGTTTCAAAATTCAGTAATAGCAAAAAGAACAATCAATTGTGTAACGCTAAGACATGATAGGCCAAGTGATAAGTGAGCAGCACGTGGCTGCGCGGGAGCGTATAGCGAGCCGTGCGAAGTAGGCGTCCGGAGCGGGCCGTATTTGCATAACCCGACGTGTCCGGAATAAAATGGAAATGACCCGAGCCAAGGAACACTGCACCGTGACCTGTGACGGCGCCAATATTGCATCGATTTACTGCCCGCGCGCCGCCGCGTCCATGCTAATGTGCGTGCGCCGCCCGCAGAGCTAACCGCGCCTGTTCATTCATAAACATCGCTTGCAAGAGTTTGCGTGGAAACTGTATTGTGAAAGTGAACCTGTGGCCATAAAAATAACAATGCAAGGAATTTTCCCTTTATCTGTTTAAGAATAAAAAAACACGGTCTAGCGCGTGTCGGACTGCACGTAACGAATGGTTCTGTATACTGCTAATTAACACGAAGTGGGTATCTATCTTCATAGATCCGTCATGGCGGTTACGTTCATTTGTGTAAGAATGACAGGAGACATATTTTTGCTGCGAGATGTAGATAGAAGTTTTCGTCGATATTGCAGAAGATATAAGACCTGGATTGTAAACCAGTACTCATTAAAAGTAATCATTAAACGTTATATTCTTGCTAGTTCCTTTATTTTTCCACTGCTTAAAAGTTAAGAGGTGCAATTTTTACTTTCGGAGATCAAATATGAATTAAAATTTAAATATATTATTATATTCAGCCTACCCAAAAAGTTGCAATAAACTTTTCAATCATTTTCGAAGATCTTTTTTTCATATTTTTGATTACCTACCAATAAATGAGAAGGTTCACGGAAACCATCTTCGAAAATTCGTATTACAATCGTAGTTGTAATATGCCTACGGACAGAGAGATAGACGGCCACGAAACTACAACAGCTTCGTTATTGCCATTTTGGTTACGGAACCCTAAAAACTGCCAAGGAAGATAAAAGAAAAATATTAATTCGCTCCAACCCCATAACAAACAGGAGAATCCCCTTTTAAATTGCAATTCCTAATTCAATTATCATTTAAGCCAGCCCTAAGTTGCACCAAATGTTTTGGACCCAAATAAGTTAACTTACCCAGATGCGGAAGACGTGTGCTAATAACGGGAGGCAGACAGTATAATTATAATTAATTATCTTTCCCTTGTGCTGGCAGATAAACGAGGCCCGGGGGAGCCATCTGCGCTAAAAACACGAAACTTAAAACATATTCTGGCTCGCCCGTCAACTCCATCACTACTGAAAAATTATAAAAAGTTTCAAAAGTACTGTTCTCGAAACCCTGAGTGATAAGAAACTGCTTTGAGGACACGTGTCCACATATTACCAAAAGCAACAAAATGGAGTATCAGTAGATCCAGTATCGGTACGGCGGATACAGAGTGGCAGCCACTTTCCGGCGAACAATGACTTCAGTTTCAGATCGAACTCAATTTCACGCGTGATTTGTACACTTTTATTTCATTTCCACTCTCGCGATCGGAACAATAGGTAAATTGCTGAGTACATATGTAACTATATATAGTGAAATTCGAAGCCTTGTCAGCGTGGTTCAACTAAATTGACAGACACACAGTTAGTTACTGGAGTGTACGTTTATTTGGTGTTGCTTGTTGTTCAAGCTTGAAATGTCGTAGCAGTCTTCAAAGAGCGTAGCGGTGCCATAATAGGACTGCGGGGCTTGACAAACAGCGATGTGTAACATCTCGCGTCTCACAACGAGAAGTTAGCCGACAACTTGATATATTGAGCTAGTCTAGAGCGGGTAAACAGAAAAGAGGCACCGCCCTCTTCTTCGGTAATGGGATTCTATGTGCCGACCAGATAACACTGTCCTGCAGGAGGCTACTAAATTATTTTTATCTTCAACTTACTTATACATATAAGCCAACGTCGTAGCACGAGGTAAACGAAAGGTGAAATATATACGCGTATATTCAACAAAATGGTACTTATACATAATGATTATCAAAGCTAAAAATACAAAAACGTGACTTACAGTGTAAAATACTACCTATCTAACATGAATAGAAATTGTAGCTATTTGAACACTCGAAACCATATTGCGGAAAAATCCATCAGTTTGGGTAAGCGAAACGAAGGTACCTCGTAGTTGAAATTGAAATCAATTGAAACGGCGTTGAATGAGATGAACAAAACGGTGCGGTCGGCGAGGCATTATGAAAGCACTGAAATTCCACAGCTCGATAGACAGACCGCGTCGCTCGGAACTTTATGACCGGCAAATGCGTATGTGAACGTCAGAAAAAGGCGCTACGCCGATAAAAACTCCATTGTCGACACCAGGCTTCGCTTAAGGGCTTCCAAAATGACGGGAGGAGCACGAGGAAGTGCGATAAAAACTGCAGACACGCGTCTGGGTGGCGCGGAACGACAAAGAAATGGAATGTTAAGTCGGGACGTCGACAAGCATGAAATTTGATTGGCGTCTTCAAAACATTAGGTATAATTTGCGGGCGACGAGTCGCGGCGGCGCCTTCAGCAGACACCAGACGGTCATATGTTTATATTGATATAAAAGATTTTCTGTCAAACTTATGTTATACAAGAAATCACAAAATTAAACCAGAATATTTCAGTTAGTGATTGTGTAAGTTCAAGTGTTCACAGCCTTGTTAAATATTTTCAAAAATTGTTGATTGATTTTGAAAAATGTTTCGAAAAGTGCTTTAGCCGATTCAATATATATAATGCATCAAAAACGTAACGTACCTACGTATTAATGTAATAGTGACCATGATCAACCACTAGACGAAATAATCCGGATACATTTTATGATAGGTACTTGTACTTGATTGTGTAACACTATCTAAGTATATAATTTCATACTTTACCTTTCAACAATAAGTATTTGCTTATCACTTAAATAACATGGAAAATCTTTTAATATCGCGGTTACCTGAAACAAAACAATATCAACGTTAACAAACAAAAAGCTCCATTACACAGTCTCGTAATCAAATATTTTCCTTAGCAGAATTAACTTTGTTAGTATAATAACTCAATAAATTCTTCTATTTGTAAGATACTGCTTTGATCGATGTTGGAATTTCCTGTTTCATTAGAAAATTCTTGGGCCGAAGTAATTTTCCGCAAGCGCTGGGAGATTCATGAATTTCATTTTCAAAACATTAGTATTGTGAGAAAGTCAGTTGGTATTTGTCGTGCGTCTAATATTTATAAGCTTATGTTAATAGCTTAATCATTGATTTTCCTTTTAGAGTTCCTTACCCAAAGGGTGTCAACGTGACCCTATTACTGAGGCTCCGCCTGTCTGTCTGTACGTCTGTTCGCCCGTCTGTCACAGGGCTCTATATCTCTTGAATCGCAATAGCTAGACACTCGAAATCTTCACCGAGTGTGTACTGTGGCAGCTACGAAAGTTAAAAATGATGAGGGTTCGTCTTACGAGAAACGTGTCTTTTTCAGCGTTTTTAACTGTGGCGCAGGTTGCTTGGTAACATCTGGCAGTTGCTAGGAAACGATTAACAGCCGTAACCATGGCCGCATGCATACGCGCGATCGACCCTATGCTGATTGGTTTTTTTTCGAAAACCTATTTATAAACTTGAGATTTTAATGCTCACATTTCGGCGATTCTTTACTGAACTGTTATTAAAACATTGTATGTACGGAGGTACGGAACCCTACATGTACGAGTCCTACTCGCACTTGCCCGGCTTTATCTAATATATAAAAATCTCGTGTCACGGTGTTTGTTACCGAACTGCTCCGAAACGGCTTGGCCGATTTTTTTTTTTCTCTACGCTCGGTAGGTCTGAGAATAGGTCGTAGGCTATTTTTTATCCCGCCCCCTCCATTCTTCGCGGACGGAGTCGCGGGCAACAGCTAGTTACAGTATAATATTATGGCCACATATGAATCATGATGCGTTAGATAAATTTCAAAAGAATATGCCTGAGCTGTTGCTGACGGCATCGTGTTACTAAAAAAAAACTCTGTAAGGCTCTATGTAACGCTTTGTTATACTGTAAGATATTCTTTAAAGCACCTTGAAGGAACCTCTAAAACGCGAACCCTTTTCAGAGGGTCATCAAGTTTATAAATGACCGGTACGGTCGGTGTCACGTTCAGGTTTAAGATAAATCGCTTTATATTTTCCTGGGTGAACCATTAATATCTTCTTAGAAACGATATAATGGCAGATTCAGTAAATTTGTGTTAATTAAAACAAAACAAAGCTTCCAGAGCTCAAATATAATTATATCATAATAGCGGAGTTTATTGTGCGTATAATACACAATTACACATTAGCGACTGGTATTGTTAAAGAGAGTTACTTGGCAGGTGCTAAAAGTGAATAATTCTAAAGTCACTTGTTTCTAAACCATTTCTCCTTGTTAGAAAAATCGGGTATTAGGCCACAGTTATCCCTGCCTGTAAATAATACGCCTTTGATACTTACGTCTATTCAGGCAACATTTCTCATTCAAAAGTAGGTTAATTTGGAAACGGTCAATCCATCGCGTGATTCAGCGAAAGCCTTTCGTGTATTTTAGCTGTATAGTAGGTATAAGTTACGTTGCGGCCATTTACAATACGTAAAATAGTTTGAAGAGGTCGTTGGCGCTCGTAGCCCGTAAACGCTCGATGTGTCGGTTAGGTTAGACCTACTAGGTGTTTTCACTGGAAGGCGTTGTCTGTGTCCATTATGCAAATGGAAGGCTCCACCGACAGTGTACGGATTTAGCCGCTCTATTCACGGAGCTCGTTCCAACAGACGACGCGAATCCACTAAGCTACTTTTGACTGGCTGGAGTTAAGTGAAATAATAAATGTAGATTAGTTTACCTTATTTATTAACTAACCATCGACGGTAGAGTCTACACACTATGTCATAAAATGTATTCAGATTATTTCGGAGCATGATTGAGCGTTTGACTGAATATTCATGTAAATGGTTTTTTTTTGTTCTGGATGACAAATGTTTCTACGTTTGTACGGCGTCAAAAACATAACTAATAACTACATCTTGAATCAATAATTACGATGAAAAAACTTTACAGGGGTATTCTGGCAAAGTAACCCAATCACTTACTGTAATATTCCGAATTAATTTTAAACGTTTAGGTTCATTTCGTCCACATTCCCACTTCCTTCGTCAGCAATCCCTGTTCGTCCACAATCAATTCCCAATTCGTCCACATTCCCATTTCGTCCACATACCCATTTCGTCCACATTCCCATTTCGTCCACATTCCCATTTGGTCCACATTCCCATTTGGTCCACGCGAAATGGGAATGTGGACGAAATGAACCTAAACGATTTTAAAACACCTTGTATATAGTAGGTCGAGGTAGTTTGACCCAATGGATGGTAACTTTGGCCCATATGAAAACCACATACGTATACGAGTAGAAGGGAATAATAAAAAAAACAGAAACGTGAGCAGTAAACTAAAACCAATGAAGTATTAAATGCAATATTAAAACCTCATCATCATCATTTCAGCCGAAAGACTTCCACTGCTGTACACTGGCCTTCCCTAAGGTTCGCCAAACATACCAGTCCTGGCCATTCCCGTCCAACGTGTTACCGCAACCTTGACCAGGTCGCCGCTCCATCTGGTTGGAAGCCTACCTACACCACGTCTTCCGGTCCGTTGACACCACTTGAGAATCTTTCGCTCCATCGGCCATCGGTTCTACGAGCGGTGTGCCCTGCCCACTGCCACTTGAGTCGGGTGATTCTTGAGCTGTCGGAGACTTTATTTCTTGCGCGCATTTCATCATTTCTGTGATCCCGCAGAGAAACTCCGAGCATAGCCCTCATACTGGTCAACAACGTTTGACTTGAGACATTGCGTTATATTGGAAGTCAAGAAATTACAGAGCTTCCTGAACACTGCCCAGACGAGTCAGATTCGTCGACTGGCCTATTCTCCTGATAATTAAACCTATACCAAGTTAATCTCAATGGTCATAGTCGTAATGGTCATAGAGTAGGTTACTCTTCAAGGCCAAAATAACCTGACTTTACGGTACATAACATAGAGTTTCTAACGCACTCGAATTATGTTTTGTATACAACTGCTCATTATCACATTTCCCTTCCATGTACGAGTTTGAATTATCTGCTAATAGATGTTTATCAATGGTTGTACCCGTATATGTGTTCTTAGGGAGCGGCGGTCCCTCGCCTCATAACGCTGAATGCTGACAAGTGTTCTGATGCTATCGGATTAAATATTTTCCTCGCCGTAAAAGCCATTACGATTGGTGAATTACCAAGGATTTCCGACTCCTTCAAATACAATTGCTACATGAAAACAAGGTAGAGTCTTCGAAATGTAACAGCAGGTCAAATTTAACCAATTATTGCTATACGCTGGGTATTTTAAGTACATGTTGAATCCGCAGTAAGCATGTGTCCTGAGGCCGTCTCTTTTTACACCAACCCAAGGTCATTTGAAAGAGAAAGAAGTGCTGAAAACGATTGTGATACCGAGTGCGTTAGACAATATAGCCCCCGGAGCCGACATCGTGTTGAGTGGGAACTCTCACGGTTCCACGAACCCTTCCCCGGATGCTTACAATATAAACACGCACTCAACATTTCAACTTCATATTGTAACCCATCCCTTGTAACACACAAGTTACTTGCCAGGCTCCTATAACAATAAATAACTATATAGAGCTATAGAGCAATTTTTAGGACCGTTCCTCTTTCCCTTTCCTGGATTATTCTCCGGTAACTGAAGTTTGGCGAAAACGAATTTCGTAAATAGTTTACAGAGGCTACTCTCTGCGGATGTAACGCCCGCGTTAGGGTACGCTTTCATTATGCTGGAGCGGTGCGGAGGCGGGTAGAACCAAGCGATCACATTATCACATATTTAACAAAGGAAGCAGGAAGGTTGTTTATTATATAATATATTTATAGGGTTAGTAATGAGAGGAATATAATTACATTTTTGAATTTGAATTTCCGTCCGATACCTTTTTATTTATTTTTCGCCCTTCCTGTTATTAATACGCTCACATTTTTGTTTTAATATATAAACATTGTGTATATTTTGTTTGATATATACGTAAGTACAGTTCTGTTGTTTGGCCATATTTGCGCCTCACACATTTACCTCGCATGACATTTATACTTTTCTAATTATTACTTTCGTGGTTTTAATAATCTGATTGATTCCATTCCATAATTCCATTCCATAATTCTCTACTCTCTCCGTCTCAATAGAATAAATAGTGCACCGTTAGAGCAACTCTAATTTTCCGAAATACTAGTAACTTCAGTAAATAAAAAATGGTGTAAAGAAACGTTTATTTAGTGTTAATGGTTAATCTCGAAATTGGATTTAATTATTCATTCCAGTAAATTAATGACTTTTAATTCCACATGTAAATCTACATTAACTAATGAACTTAGTACCTAAGTCAATTGTATAAATAACTAGCTTTTGTCGGCGACTCCGTCTGCGAAGAATTCGTTTATCGTTTTCCCGCGGGAAATATGTAATTTTCCGGGATGAAAGCTATCCTATGTCCTTCCCAGGGTCTCAAACTCAAACTATCTCCACGCCAAATTTTATTTCATTCGGTTCAGCGGTTTAAGCGTGAAGAGGCAACAGACAGACAGACCGACGCACTTTCGCATTTATAATATTAGTATGGATTGACTGATTCAGGCGTTACTTTGCACTTTTGCAGAGATCTATATTAATGAACTACAACATTGTTATTTCACTACCACATGTAAAACAGCTCCAATAGTGCCCATCATAATGCGTGTACTTTTTACAATAGCCATTTTTAAGTCGGGAAACTGTGTTTTTATTTTGAAAAAAACTTATAACTCGAGTAGCTCAACTACTTAGGTACTTGTTTTTTGTATTATTTTTATGCCATAGAATTTACTTAGTTATATGTATGATACATGTGCACGTTGAGTTGTACATAGATACTCAAAAACCACTGAATTCCGACCCCTGGCTGACAGGGGTCAAAACATTGTTATCAGTTCTAGAACAACCAGGAATAGGACGAATTGCCAGTCACCATGTTTACGTGTTTTATAATGAAAATTATGTGTCGCACAGTTTACTTTTAATTTGACTACTATTCAGCTCAAGATATTGTTATTTATAAACCTACGAGACAATCTACTTAACTGTGTAATGTGTTAAAAATTGACATATTTGTAAATAGACTCAGTGAGTGCCAAGATACAGATTCTTTATGATACCATATCATGTTGTTTTTTTTTTAAAGAATTATTACTTTGGTCTACAGGTAAAATGATGTAGTTGATTAAACGTTTAATAATACAAGTAAATATATTTGTTTTGGATCCAGCTCTTCGTGCATGGTTATATTATGTAAATGTATGTAAATAGCATTCTATGCTTCGACAAGTGTAAATAATCTCGTACGTACAAATTTTGACGGGTCATAAATATACATAATGTTAATGATGCCGATAAGTACATAATTCGAGTAGATACTTTAGGGAAGTTTGTGCTAGAAAATCCTTAGTAACTTCAGCGCGTTGAATATTAACGAAGGAGTGTCCAAATTATAAGTTTGCTATAAAAAATAAACTAATTGGTATCTGCCACACACGTACATTGCTCTCATATGACTGATTTTCATATCAAAATCTCTCCCTATCCATTTAAATACAACTCATAACGTTTATTCATAGTTGACGTAAAATTAACGTCCCGTAGTGTTGATACATCCAGTCTTGGAAGTTACTGTGAAAACATGGCACGGTTATCACCTAGTGGAGCTTGTTTGCGGAAGTTTGCACGGTATCGAGCGGAGCGGGGTTTCATTTCAAGATATTGCCGCGACATTCCAGCTTCGTGTATAATATATCCGCCGGGCGTAATCAGCGTCGAAAGATGGGTAAAGGAGATGAAAGCTCTGCTATTCACACACCCTCGTTGTCCAGGGAAATTACTTAAAATGACATGCTAACAACGTACTTTTACTCTGACGGAATGGCTCGAGCTTAATTAAAGACGGCCAGAAAAAGCGTTTTGAACTTTCCGAGACTCTGGAACTCCGAAGAGGGTAAGGTTGTAAAAATAACTACAATTTAGGATAATAGATTTATGTTAGGTAATAAAAAAATATAAATTTAGTCAATTTACGCCGCAATAAAACCTCAATAAGTGAGTAACTTGCTCGTTTTAAACTGCCCACATAAAGGCCGTTTATTATTCGTAAATTACCGCAGCTTAGCTTAGAATAACTTTGAACTGGTGAACTATGCTTTAATTTTCAGCCGTCTGGAAAGTTGCTCGCACTCCGGTTTTCGTTAACGAACGTTCAACTTTTAAATTACAAGCACATATCGCAGTTACCATTGTTTTAGTTTAGAATACATTAAACCAAAAAAAAATACACGATATCAGAATTCATTCACCACTAAGCCAACGAAAAAGCTAGGTAGTGAATAAATAGATTATCATACTTATCTTAGTATTTCTGTGGATACTTGTTACCCTTTCACGCTAAAATGGTTTTATGCTTAATGCATTATAACGAAATTTGGCACACAGATAGTTTTTTTATAACCTAGATTAACATATAGGATTCTTTTTATCCCGGAAAATGGAATAGTTCCCGCGAGATAGCGATAAACGAATTCATCGCAAACAGAATCGCAACAGCTAGTATAATAATAAAATCTTAGCGAACTAGCCTAAGTATATTTTAAAAGGAAATTTTGTATTTTCTATGTATTTTCAAACATTCTTTCCCACGCCAGATACCTACTTATTATTGGAGAGGCGAAGAAGCGAATTCTGTCGCGGCGTTGTCACGTTCTCGCCCGGAAACTTCATTTAGAAAACTTTAATTGGAAGGCGCTACACCCATCTATAGACAGTTTTATTTCTCTGCGCTCGTTGGAACGACGGCACGAAATGTTATTAGGTAGCATAAGTGCTCCTAATAGGTTCTACGTGCTTATAACAGGCACTAAACTGAATCCTACACGTAATACGATAATGTGCGAGATTTAACAGAGTTTTAGTAGCAGGGTGGTATTAAATTAGCTTACGCTGCTGCGCAGGTATTCAAACATCGACATTTTAAGGAAATTGCACGAAAATAGGTAAATCAAACTTTAAAATGCCACCGCAATGCAAACTTGCAGCATCTGTGCAGTGCTGGTATCTATAATTCACGTAGTATAACGAGGCCGAATGAAAACCGCACAGGCTGCTATACGAGCGTAAGCACCTTAGTTTGCTATGCTAATTGGTTGGATAAGCTGCCAACACATAGGTATAAGGTACCTAGAGGCAAGAAATTTAACCTTGTTTCCAAGCGAAATCTAATCCATTTGCCCACGTTCTGATATCGTTATCAGCTCCAATATGGAACAACAATTAAATGTTACAAATACACGTCATTTGGACCATATATTATTCCTTCAAGCTCTTGATCTCGTTTGCGAAGTATTTTATTTCATAAGAACCCTTTTTGTTACGGTTTCAGTCCACCTTTCCTTATAGATGTTGAGTGTCTCTCCATGAGTAGGTACTGGGATCCTTTTGTACAGCTATTATAATCATAATCAATGTTATGTCCCAAGCGTTTATTTGTAAAATTCAGTTAGCTGTAGTTGGTATATTCAATAAATTCTGTAAAGTTCTACCCCTACCCTACTTGTTAAATCTGAATAGACGTGCTTGGCGAAAGTCTCCTGTTATTATGAGAATTTGACCAAATCTCCAAACAGAGCCTTATTTTAAATAAGTTATTTATAATTCTGATCGCCCTAAGTAGGCTAACCATGAATATGCGCCCCCAAGCCGGTCCTGTCCTACCTTTTAACTTAGACGTGCAACTAATTAAATTACAAGTACAGAAGAGAGCTAACGTAAGCTAACATGTTTGCATCAAAGTCAGTCAGTATCTAAATATATTTTACAATACATTTGCTCGAAAAATTCACTTTCAAAGGATGTATACATGGCTCGTAAGTTCATTTTACCGCACTAGTGCGATTTTTTTACAGTTTTTTTTAATTCTCCATTTTAAAAGTTTACAAGCAAAGAGTTTTAAGTGACAAAAATAAAAAATATCGATTTATACGTAGAAAAATGTATAAATATACAAAACTAAGTAATGAATTTGCAAAATTGATTGTTATTATTATAAACTGTAATTTAATTACCGCAGATTTTAATGATTTCCACCTTTTATTTATTCAAAAAAATCGCAGTGGCTGAACGCGCCGAACCTTTGCCTGATAATTTTAGTTAACCTAATTAAAAACAAAACTTACGCATGCGCATTGTAAAACTTTGCGTTGTTTTGAGTTGTTGATTATAGTATATTTTATGTACAAAAACCAAACAAAATGAGTGATGTTGAAGTGATGAAGTCGACAGTAACATGGAATTAATTCCGCCCGATATTTAAAGTAAGGCGTAAACCGCGCAAAATAATCTTTTGCTACCAATAAGTATCTCGAGAAATTTGTTTTTATTTTACAATTTTGTGTTATTAATTGCCTATTTTCTTACAAATGTATTGTAAAACGTCGTATGATACACGGTTGGCAAGGTTTTACAAACTCGTGACGATGAAAACCCTCGCCGTGCGGCTCGGGTTTATCACTCGTCAACTCATTTGTAAAACCATACTTACCAACCTTGTATCACAAATAACTATTGTCCTAAAAATATAAAGGAAGAAATAAAGAAATAAATTTATAACTTTCTTAAATGCTTTAACTGGGTAGATATTAATAAATAGAACTAAAAAAAATTAAAATAATTTATTTAAAATAATAATCAGACTCTAAGCTAGTAAGCGTAGATTGAAGACTCCACATTCCTTTTTCTATTTTTAAGCTTTAAAGCGATCAAAATCTAAGCTCTACTATAAACAAATTTGAATTTAACTTGTAGGTTTGTGTGAAATTTACAATTCCCTGCAATTGCCCTTAAGCCAAATTGTAATTTGACATACTTACTTAAATTAAATTATTCGCATTTTTTTTAAATATCATGGACAGTTGAGACTTATTGCCCAACTCCCAGAATAAGTCAGTCAAAATTCGAGAACACACACACATACCTAATATCTGGCCCGACCGGGGCTTGAACCCAGGACCTCACCTCAAGCTTCGTAATCGGATTCTCCAACCACAGGGGTATCCGGTCGTCGCATGTATTTAGGCTTGATACAAACTCTATCGTAGTACCTACTACTTACCGGTAAGAGGAAGCAACAAACAAAAGGTTGTACGTACAACAATACTCCGGAGGTTATACGCTGAAAGTTGAATTTCTGCTTACTGTTGTATTTTATGCTCGCCCGTAGTGGGTTATGTAGAAGCTGATTATATTTCCGAAACATATCTTTCATGTCGGGGTGCTAATGAGCTTTCCCGTCCGCATTTTCTTCCCTTGCTAATTTTCGCATAAATTTTATCACCTTACGAGGCATTCTACCCTCAAGATTATTTTTGCTGAATTAAGAAAGAGGGTTATATTATCTACTTAATTGCATAATTGGGATATGAGATCATATTAGCCGCCATGAAAGAACATCATAGGTAGGGTACTTAATTCAATAGATAGAGAAGCGGAGTGCGTTTGTGCTATGGTTAGGAAAAAAGCGAAATACCAAGTTTTGTATCAGGAAAGGAAAGGGAATAAAAGGCATGGATTAGGATGATTTCAATTAAATGACGTTGTCACATATATAGATAAGACTTTGTGTAAATATGTATGCTAAGGTCAAGGGTTAGGTACTATGAAATAAATATCATGAGAAAGATTTTTAATACACTTGTACATTCAAGACATTATCATATTTTGCCTACAAAGATGGCAAAACGTTTGCCTACGTATAATATTTTAACTTTTTCAGAGACAATGCTCCAATATTTTGCGGATCCTTGCAGCGGTGCCGCTCTTATCGGTACGAAACTTTTTCTCACAAAAGTTTCTGTAGATAAATGAAAAAAGTTTCTGTCTCAAAGTAATCAAAAAAGCGATTCGCTCATAAACAATGTTTCTTCTGTTTCAATTTAGTAATTCACTTGCCACACGCGCCCTTTTTGTTATTTTTTTTCGTTTATAAATAACCCTCAGAGGTCAGAGTATTAAGCATGCATCTGAAACACCGTAAATAACTGTTTGAAATTTAACGACATTAAATTATTCATTAGCACTTTATAACTGTAAAGTATAAAATGTAGGGGAAGGTAACACTAACATTATTTTTGTTTCTGGATAGGGCTGGGAGCTCTTACAAAGCGACGCGAGACGTGCAATTTATTCAGAGGCCGGAGGCACGTGAGACTCGAGGGATTCACGGCTGGACAAAGCCCGAAAATTGCTATTATTAACACCAAACTTGGAGAGCCATTCAATTTTAAGTAACAAAGTCTATGCCCTCCAGCCCTCCTATGGCCACTTGGAAGGCAAAAAGGCCAGAAAAGCGACGGCACGCACGAAAAAAGGATTAACGGAATTCTGATAAAGCGAACTTTCAGGCAACACGAAAGGAAGGGCGTCCTGAAGTTTAATTGGAAATGTCTCGTAAAATTGATCGCGACTTCAGAAGTTTAGCTTATTTGCTTCGCGAATTGGAAAACGATGTCGGCTAGCATTACCAAGGTCTTGGATTTTTGTAATCGTTTACTTATTCAGAAATTCAGCAAATAGCGTGTCAATGAATCAGTCTACTTTATTACTATGGAATCTACCTCGCGTAAATTGTCTGTAGTCTGGTTTAAGCTACTCGTAAATTGATATAGGCTCAACCAACTTTATCTTTACATATTTATTCTTCTTGTACCGCAAGATTTGTTTCAGGTTTTTGTGGCTTGGAACTGGCAAAGGTGGAAAAAGACTGAGCGAATAAATAAGGAATATAGTATTTTAGATAACAAGGAGATATGCTAAACTTAAAATAAAATTAGATATTCTTAGTTTGTTAGGTAAGTAGATAAAGAAAACAAAACAAAATAAAATTACCATGATCATGACGTACCCAGATTACATTACATTATTGTAACTAGGTAGGTACATAAATTTAACAAAACAATATGAATCAGCGTAAAACAAATGTATTATGTTTTGGAAATCTTAAACGATATTAATTGGTTACAGTTGTTTTATTTTTTAACCAGTACCTATATTGCGAAATTTAAAAGAACACTACCAAATTAAAGTCAACCTGACTGTTTCATGCGGGCTAAATGAATATGGTAGCATCAGAACAAACAACTTTGTCTTGTGATTTCTTAGCTGTTTAATTGTGTCATTTAGTTTAAGTATTACTAAACACAAATATGAGTCTATTCTGAATATTCGATTTGTTTAGTCATTTATGCAGCGTATTTATTTAGCTAATCAGGTCAACTAACACGCAGAACGCGACATCTTCATAATGTAATTAGGTTATTAAAACATTATCGCCTGCCCGCTTGACTGCATCAGCGAAGTGAAGTGGTGCTCCAAAACGCATTACGCCTGCTTGATGAAACTCACATACAACCATACAACAAGCCCCGCCGCGAGACTGGTTCTGTCAATATTGCCACTGCTCTTAACTATCATACAAAGCAAATATTCCTTGATGTAACATCGAAGTTTTAGAATTCTAAAATAACAAGCAAATCATCTGAGAAAACATCATTATTTTTCACGATTCAATTTAACGGTCGATGCTTTGTGTAAACGGCTGTTTAAGCAGAACATATTTAATAATGTTTCAAGCAAACAGAGTAAAGTGGAAAGTAATTTCGTATCAGTGAAAAAAGTCTTCGTCTTCACAATGTTTGTAAATTGGATTTGAAATTAAATGTGTTCTCGAAATATATTTAAAAATGTAAAAGCCTCGAGAAAAATCTAGGACTAGCTGGCACGTCGCATTCCAATACTGAAAGATAAGTTTAATTACATTCCCAAAACTAAAAAGGAATTACGAAGAACATGTGCGGTCAAGTATTGCTTTCTCAAACTTAAATGTATTCGTAGGTCCGTCTGTAGGGACTGGCCAGTCCAGCCAGGCAGAATACTCGAGTCAACATTTCGTAAACGCTTATGGTAGGTATGTGATGTGATATATGGATGTGAGAGCATTAAACCTTCGTCAAACGACATTTTCAACTTTTTGACATCAC
The DNA here is from genome assembly GCA_947563465.1 of Archips xylosteana. Taxonomy (NCBI): domain Eukaryota; kingdom Metazoa; phylum Arthropoda; class Insecta; order Lepidoptera; family Tortricidae; genus Archips; species Archips xylosteana. The sequence goes on along the minus strand of OX387347.1, from coordinate 14,946,505 downwards.
TCTATAAGAGCTTCCAAATTACACATGGAACATCGTAAAATTACTTCACCATAGTACTTAATGATTTAACTTTTCTTGCTAAAGCCGATAAACGAGCATTATCCAAACCAAATGGTAAGTGTTCACCGACCCCCATGGGCACCTACCTACCTACAGCACCACTGGGACTACTGCTGTCCCGGCCTTGCAATAAACGCTATTGTCCCTTTTTGAAAGGACCCATGTCGAAGCATGTAGGAAACACCCCAATCAGCAGTATATTCCAAATTTTTCACGTACGTGATATGAAAAAGTACGGGATATTTTCAAGTGATCTCATTCACTTACTAATTTCAATAAAAAAATATTTATTAATTAAGGCGGAAAAAAAATATTTTAGCACTAGGGTATCAAAATGATGCTAATATTGCTTAAATAGAAAATGCTTGCCTTACTGTTAAATCATTTTAGTAAAGTTAAAATCTAAATGATTTTCCATAAACATTCCACTAAGTTCAACAAATTTTATCTAATCCATCTCTCAATTTCATTTCTAACAATGTCCCAATATGAACACTATGTTATACCTGGTCTACAATGTAGACAAAATAGTTCGTGCGTCGTTCTTACAATATCTCATTTCAAACTAAGTAATCGTTTCAAAAAGAGTGGTTGAATGTAAGTGTCGCATTTGACTGTATTATTAAAATAATTCCCACTTCATATTATTTATTCAGAATATTTATTAGGTACGTAGAATTAATTAGCTGAAGTTCTAGAAACAAAATAAGAAAATGTACAATCTTTTAACGACATCAAAGGTAAGCCCTCCATTAAATGAAAAGTCAACGTAAATATCTGCCTACTTCCACTGTAAATAATTATTTGTTCAATCCCCAATCTACAAATCAATCGATCGGCATTTATGATTGACGTTAACTACCAATTGCCTGAGTCGCGAGATGAACGAAGGTCTGATTGGTTAGTTAACAGAGCACGAATGAACGGGATGATCAGAAAACTGGGGTACTAGATTCATTCAAAGTGTAAGTATATTCATATGTACGAGTATATGATGTATCAAAATTATTATCCTAATATCGAATTGATAATTTACTCGCATCGCGTGGCACGACGGCTATAAACTAAGTCCACCTTACAGTAAGTACAACCAGTATTGTGGCTTCACGACATTTTTGAATTAATTACTTGCCTATGCGCTATCGACACGCAAGGGCTGCCACAGCAAATACTTAGTAAAATAAAGAAAAATTAACATCCTTATTAACAGAAAATCTAGAACTCTGATTAAGCTTTTATCATTAAATCATAAAAATGATTGATTTATATTTGTACGTGTGTGACTGTGATATCACAAAAAATTAAAGCTATGGTGGGATTTGTTTTTAGTATTTTTTCTGGTACCTATTCAATTTTAAATGTCATATCGCAACTTTTATTATTCTAATTCTATTATTATTGTACAAAATTTAAGTAAGTATCTCTTATAGTCTAGATTCTAGGAAACCTATAAGTTACGGTCTTGAGAAAGTAAAATAGAAGCCGTCTTCGCGGAGGAACTAGAAATAAACTAAATAGTTTCAAGATCGTACTCAGCACGTTTCAATTTAATTTGTTAATTCGAGATTAAATTAATTATAAGCCTATATTTTACTAGATTGACTGAAAACAAGAATTTTGAAGTTATACTACCTCTCAGACATTGTACCAAAACAACATAAATTACAATTTCCGAAAATTTATAAATTCCTTTTGATGTAAATAAAACATGATAAGTAGTCGGTTCCGAAATAAATATGTAATTCCCTTGTGCGAAAGGTAAAACCCTAGAACCTACAATTATTATTCAGAGCCGGGAGTGTAATGTGGAGTGAGCACTACTACGCCTTGTCCCGTCCCGCATCTCTGGATATTCTTCGTAGAATGTTCAATTAATATTTATGGCCGTAAAATTATCATTAAAAATAGGTTTTGTCCGACCGTAATATACCTGCTCCGCCCCATTCAATATGCCTCTACAAGAGACCATTATCTCTCTCTTATTAATTTTATTTGGGCAGACGATATACGCTGTGCCCTGCAAACGCACTCGCATACTTATCTATTAGTTGTACTAGGTAATAATACTCGTATTATAATATGGTGTTGCACACTGATTTGTTCAAACAGTGTGGCAGAGAGAAATGGATTTTTGTGGAGATGGAAGTGTCGCCTTTAATTTAATTACATATCGTCTTGTTTTATTTATTTATTTGTGTGTGATCTTTCTATGCGCTCATCGATCAATTTAGAAGCTCGACTCATATGTCACAAGCTGATCCCAACATATTAAGATAGTGCAAATGAATGAGGCGAGGTCAGCCGTTTCGCGATACGAGCTCTGGTACGCGCTTGTTAATGTTTTTATAAGTGCGAGCGCTGCGTCCCGAATCCTACCAACTATAAACAACCCGAGCTGGCACACGTCATAATCAATTTGCTAAGCATATGTATTAAAGTGTTGAAATTCAAATATTTATTGGCGGTTCCCAGGCGTGGTGCCGACCGTTGACCCTGCGCGCCCGCGCCCTGCGCTCGCGCCGGCTGCTCGAGAATGCGTCTGTTTTTTGTACATTAAAAGTTGCGCTTTCGCACCCATAACAATCCAACCAGCGACCACACCATGAGTAACATGTTTGCAATAACAATCAACAAATTATTCAAAATGTTGACAGAATATTTCCTCGCAGAGCTATGCGCTTAAAGCGTGAGATATCTTGCTGAACAGGTTTATACAGCCACGGAAAAAACTAACATGTCTACAAACTGAACACTGGAATATGGATAAAATAACGCATGAAGGTAGAGAGCAAAGAAGTAGTTAATGGTATAAAACAGTTACATCTGGGATATTTTTTCGCCTCCTGGTGTAATAAAATATATAAGCTGAAATAAAGTATAATTATTTCAACTTTCTTCAAAACGATTGTTAATAAAGTTTAGGAGTTATAAAGGACCTCTAGCCATGATGTTTTTAGTTAATTGGATGCTTACAGAATGTTACCAGAACAGGTATACGTGTTAGTAGGTACGTCTTAGTCTGAAAAAAAAACCCCTACGCTAGACATAGACAAGCTTTATTTTAATACCCGGTTTATATTATGTGGTTACAACATACTTATATTTTAGTGCGAGTCAGACTAATATATAAAGGGTTTTGTACCACCGTACAAAAGATTTTATTAAGACAAAGCTAACAACACCGAAAAAAAACACTTATCTTGTATTTGTGAACCCTCTTTATCAAATTTAATTTTAACATCGGAGCTTTAGCAACAAGGTCGCGTTAGCATACCACTTGCTGATAATTAACCCTAAAATAAACAATATTTTATAAGATTACGAGAAAGAAATATAATTTAAAAGCAGTTTAAATGCTTACAAAAAAGGTTCACCACGGTATCGCGAAAAAATACGAAGTAGTGCCAAAATACCCGAAACTGCTCAAAATATAAGCTCATGATATAAGTACCTATATTTAGAATTTTATCTTGTTTACTTACCTGGTGCTAACAATGAGATAATCATACATAATGCTCTCACAGGACATTGAACAAAATAATCGGCATAACTAGTGCTTCGGCTGCAAGCGACAGATCAGCGACTCGCGGCAGACATGAGTCAGTTTAATTAAATGTCAACGCGGGCAATGCACCTAAAGGCGAATTCGGTAAATTAATATCGGTCACACAACCACTCATATGCAGCACTCAGCATCGGATCCATTCGCGACAGGCGGCTCGTATCAAGCTCCAATATGTCATGCTATACTTACATGCAACGCCTATACACATGTGCACTCCTACACATTTCGATCACAGCCGCGGTCGACAACACCATTAATTAATCGATTTGTCAAACTCGTGTAAACTACACGTGGGAACGATCGAAAGGCGAGACAAAGCTAAGCAAGCAAAGCTAAACAGATAAGATGTGAGCATCGCAACGGCAGATGTTCCGTCCTCTTCTTTTGTTAAAGGTAAATTATTTATTGGACCACAGATGCTGGAATAGGCACTGAATTCTTTCTACTGCGTATAATCAGCAAGCGAACAAGCGGCTCCACTCACAAGATAATAAAAGGGTGTGAAGAGCTTTTTGAACTTCTTTCTTTTCTACTTCTACTGCTGACTGTACCTACCTACATTGGAATTTAAAACATTCCAACACCCTAGCTTTGCACACAATTAAATCATCTCTTAAAATAGGTGTGAGTGTAGCCCGGCTATAGAAATTCGTAACACGAAGAAGATAATCAACACGAGATTGGATGGGGTGATAGGTAAATTACTAGAACATTACCGCCAATATGAAGGGTCCAGGAGAGCACTCAGAGTCATTAAGCTGCGGCTACTACTCGGAATAGGTTCCGTAATGGAGTGCCTAAGTTAGTCGCCACTACGAATATCTGCCTCTTAATGGTACCTTTATCACGATTATCTCATTAATCTCATTGCAATCGTGCGGTGACTTAGAGACATTTCAGATAGGACCTATACCAAGAAGTCTCCATATTATTGATGAGAAGTAATTTAAATTAATTAATTTGTAGCAAACTAAAGTGAATAACTATACATACGTGGATAATAAGAAGTTTTTCTCGTCTTCTACAGACTAATATTCAAGACGCCTGCAAATTACGACGACGACGAAGTAGGGCAAATAATGAAGTCATGACTCGATTTAAGTAGCATATTTAGGTTTGAAATGAAAGATTTTTTCTTGTTAACCAGTTTAATTAGTCTATGTTCTCCAACTAATAGTGATTGCAGATGGTAAAAAATAACATCAAATGCAACCAAAAATATCAACTAATTTTTAACACCAATCTTTCTATTTGTCGTCAACGTGGCTAATGGCTCATGTATACCTAAGTGTATTCTCTATATAAAAAAAAACATCGCTTTAATTTTATCATGGCCCATTCTCTGCCAATAAATAACGCTTTCATCTGACTTAAATGAGATTTTATAGGAGCTAAGTCGCGCTCTGTCAAAAAAAACGGCTTGACCAAAACTTCATTAGTTCAATTAACGAGACTAAGATTTCAGCAGGATGTCTTAACTCGATAGATTAACTGTTAAATATATTAATTTATTATAACAAAGTTGTCTTTATCAAATCCCTATTAATTATGAGGGCACTTTGAATAGCTTTAAGTAAATGATAACTATGGGAACATGTTAAACCTCGTTGAAAGTCACGATTTGTAGTTAATCAGATTAAATAGACTACGAAGGCTCCAAAATATCCCCAAATAGGCCGTGAAAATCGGGTTGAATCAAGTACTGACATTAATTAACTAGTGAGAGTTAGGCCTGATGTACCGCGCAGCCACCTGTACCTCTAGGTATGCCGCATACGATGAAAATAAACCTGAACTAGTTTTGAAAACACTATTTATACTGTACCTACGAATGTTTGTAGACTATGAGACAAATCTCGGAAAATCTAAAATATAAGAAGCTGTCGGCCTTAGGGAATAACTTTCAAAAAACTTATTTAGCCTCTTGTCAGCGAGTTGGTAATGATATATTCAACTTGAGAAAACAATGTATTGCTCACTTCATCGCCTTGTGATCGGTGGCTTGCTGTTTTGAATGGACCAGCGCATCGGAGTGTGCCGGCGGTCTTACGAGTATCAGTTCTGCCTGATCGAACACCCGAACAAGTGAACCGCTTAATCGTGATTACACGATGTGGCGCCTCATTACAGCGCAGACCAAAGACCAAATTACACACGTTTCGAACGACATAACCAACACTATAATCCAATTAATTCTAGAGTGATATTGTTCGACTAGATGTTCAGATTTCAGTTAATCAAACACATTATTACATTTTAATGGTATTATTCGTCGATGTTTGGTTATGTTCTTGTGATACTCGTATTTAGTCATTAAGTATATAGCTCTAGCTCTCTTATAAGTTAAATAGTAAAAAAATACAAAGTTTTTGCTAACAATTTCTATGTGGATCGATTATTTAGATGTCTTGCAAATTACTTTCGTTGCTTATTGATTTCGTATTTTCTGTAGGCAGGTAAATTACATTGGGACTGGATCAGTTTGCTATACTTATTTCTTTTCTTCTTTTCTTAACTCATATTCATTTCATTTTTTTTAACTTTAATAATCAGAGAAAATATCTATTTTTTACTAAGAAATATTTTTTCAACAGGCAGACGTCAACAAGTCAACAAAAATTTATTGCTAACAAGGTAAGTCGAGTTATGGAAGATGTGTGGTAAGAGTAATTTTCTCGCGGCACTACGTAGCACAAACTCCCACGGGGAACTTTTACAGGGTCATGGATAAAGTAACCAACGAGAAATATGACTGACATAATGTGTTGTGTCTACGAAAATGTGTAAATATATCTACTTATAATTTAGCGTGACGTTGATTGTCATTAAGTTTCAGGTGAAATGGGTTTGTGGTACCTAATTTACTAATTACGGTAAACAATCGAGATACATCGTCGTTGTTCACTCGTAATCAAAGCGACTCTGCTCATCAAGACATTTATAATATTGAGGAAATTTTGCCTTTAACTTTATTTAGCGATGCGTTTGTGTCTTTACTAAATAATACAAAGGAAATGTGCGCTTCCAAGTGAGGAAATTTCATTATAAACCTACTGCCAACATTCAGGCGTTACGCTTCACAAATTCCACTGGTTATTTCATTAATTGAAAATACAAACAAGGCTTGTTGAGCTTTTATTTCCGAGAAATAAAACACAGCTTTTTCACGTTCCAGCAAAAAAGGCATTTACTTTCGTAATGGACTATCCTAGTTTTTTTTTTAATTCTCAAAAGAATTAATGGGCCGTACGTCCTCCGTAACTGTTGCTAACTCAGTTCTACGCTCAGACAAGGCTCAGACAATTAATAAGCCAAATTAATTAGGAACAAAAGTAACTGTCAGGAGCAAAATTAACATTCAAAACTAATTTAAAGTTCTTGCCTGTATATTCAAATATTTCTTTGAATCTGATTACGCGCAAACTATTCTAATTTTACCCACCAAATTACGTTAACACAGACTGAACTTCATCATAATGATATTTCTTTCAACAAAAACTTGCTTAAGAAACTGTCGAGCTCTCCTACCCAATCAAAGGCAAAGTTAACAGAAAATAGTGTCAGAAGTTTTGCTAACGTCGCTCGGATCAAAGTTGAGCTGAGTGAGTTGTCTGCGAAATGCTCGCAGAAGACGCTCCTAGAACCATAAGCCTTAAGTCTAGAACTTCATTTGCTGTATAACTTTAAAAACTGCAATTGTACTAGGTTTTTCAGTGCAGACAATTAATTTGAATGCTATGTATTCTATATTGATTCTTCGAAAATTGTAAAAGAAAAACTATTTGTAAGGCCAGTAGAGTCCATTATGGCCGACTACAGTGCAACATGGTTCCCCATCTCTTGTATTGCGCAATATATCGTCGATGAGAAACTCAATTCTGACGAAATTTTCACACCCCAACAATTTATGAATTGAAGACAGTCTATCACAAATCAAAATATCCACGACCTAAGCTATGTAGATGATAATTTCAACATGGGAGGAAAGCTACCTAAAATGCTTATCGAGGACATAAAGAACTCATTCGAATTTATCCCTTTCTCCAAACAAACTCAATAGACAAAACGGGTTAGGTATATTAAACTAGTGTGCTAGGTTTCTGACAACTTGCGGCGTACTAGATGCCCGTAATCTGTTTTATTATTAAAGATGCATTTTTCATTACACACTTTATATATTAAAGTAGGTAGATTGATGCAATAAAACACCTACATTGACCGAAGTCCCTACAATTTTTTATCGTCAATATGTAAAAGGAACAATATCATAAAACTTTACATCCGTATCTAGAAAATGTATTATGGCGCTTGTTGGGTTGGCCATTGGACCCATTCTTTACTGCCGTTCCTTTATGGAAACATTAAAAAATACAATATCTTTACAGTTTCTTTTTCCTGGTGTATGTACCTAACTACGAGTACATTCTGTTTCAATTCAGCATTGTAAATAAATATTTAAAAGAATACGAATACGTAGGATTACCGTGGCTTTTATTCTTGTTAAAATAAATAAACATATTTCCCATAATCCCATAAAAAAGGTTTTTGTGATTAACAGAGAGCTCAGAGAAGTATCTGTTTACATCATCAATCATCATCACCATCATCTCAGCCTATATACTACCTACGTCCCACTCCGAATGAGAGGCGTAAGCCATGTTAAGCTGCGTACGGACTGCGCGCACATTACGCGTACCCTACGCGAGCCCGGGTACGCGTGTCCTGGAACGCCATATCCGTACTTGCAGCTACGCGTACAGTGTACGCGTACATAGCGTACGGACATGGCGTTCCAGGACACGCGTACCCGGGCTCGCGTAGGGTACGCGTAATGTGCGCGCAGTCCGTACGCAGCTTTAGGGTCTCGTCACATCTATCAACGCGGCATCGGCTTAAGCCGATCGAAAAAAAGCTTCATATTTACGCGATAAGAATGTAAAGGACATTTATCAGCTGGGCTCCGCAGGCCAAATCGAGCCGCGCTTGACGTTTTTTTCGCGCTTATTGCGTAGATACAAAATTTTTTCCGATCGGCTTTTATAAGCCGATTCCGCGTCAATAGATGTGGGGAGACCCTTACGGCGAGGGAAAACATCCTGGGGCTAACTGCAGAAGTAAGGGTAGTATGTATTATAATTATACTTAATACCGAAGTACGAAAGACCGAATTTCACAAAACTTATGAAAGGAAGGCCAAATATTAAAACGTCGAATGTTTAAAACGCCGAAAGTTTAAAATCCCGTAAATACGTTTGACCGAAAGCCTATAAATCCGAAGACTACAATCCCTAAGATACATATATGTACCTACTCACGGATGGCCGAAAAATTATATCACTACTTGGAAATTGTTTCCACGTAAATCTTCTAATCTAAAAATCTCGTGTCACGGTGTTTGTTATCGAACTGCTCCGAAACGGCTAAACCGATTATTTATGAAATATTCGGTAGGTCTGAGAATAGGTCGTAGGCTATTTTTATACCCCTAGTTTTCGCAGACGGAGCCGCCGGCAACAGGTAGTAACATATAAAATCCATACGATAGGTATACTTCATTAATACGTTTTATAAGATGTTATTAAGTACACATAAATTGTATGTAACCAACAGTTAAATAATACAAAATAGGCGTAAGAATTAATAAGTTCCGTGATCAATTACAAAAATAAAAGAACTTTTTAAATGTGAACGTTACGAACTACCATTTTACTAACTTCATTTCGTTAGTTTAATACGACCGCGTCACGCACAAATAATTTACTGCGGAATAAGGATTTACAGTTCAGTAAGAATTTTGATAATGGAGTTTCTTGTGTTCAGTTCCGTAATTTATCTAAAGTTTCCACAAATTACTCATTGGTTAACAATGTTTCCCAGCCGCATCATTTTTCAAAAGATCAATAAAATGTCATGGCAGTCGTACACCCCTTTGCTTATGTTTACAAGTCATAAGTTGATAACATAATATAACTTTTTAAAGTTATCTTCAAATGATTCAAAGTAACTTAAGTGGTTTTGTGATAGCCCTTTTCTTTTGTGTGAGTAGATATACGAGTATATATATAGTCACTATGTTTTTTTTTATTTAAACCTAGGGAACAACATGAAGTAGGCGATTATGAACATTTCAGACCATTTCTAAGCCAATATTTTGATAGCGAAACCTACTCATCCGAAATTTATAAGTAAAATCAACCATTAGGTAATCCAATAGTTTTTACCGTTATACTTATTCACCAAATTCTGACTTTGATTTATTTAGTACGCAACATCCTATAGCATAAACCCGACAATTTACGAGAATATCCGGAAAAATTCAAACTTATCATTGACCGTTACTAAACCTGCCGGTCTCTAGGCCGTTGTCATATTTACATAGTCTTTATAAAATAATCAAAACTTCTTTCATAAAACCCATTATTTGGCAAGTATAACATTGAAATATCTACTTAATCAAGGCTTTCTTCGTACCCGAGTGCCTTTTGGCTACCGATTGCTTACATATTTTATGCCTCGCAGCGTGGGTTTTATTTAATATCTACATTCTATGAAAGCGTAGGGCTTTTATTAATTTTTTTATTGAAAATCCTGCCCGCAATAATGCGTAATATAGAAATGAAAAATCAACAATAACAATAAGAATGTTAGGAAATTCCGCACGCGAACATAAAACGTGTGGGCAACAAGGACACTGGTCGGAATTACGACTACCCTCATTCCGTGGCTCCTACCTCCTACGCAGCGGCCCGTCGAACGTCGCGCCACTAGACCGCTCGGCACCATATTTCGTCTGGATAAGTATATGTCCTTCGGAAACGAGTTCTTAGTTTATCCGTTCCACTTTATGCGGCGCTACATCATTGGCTTGCTATAGATCGAGTAGATGCTGTCACTGCAGCTAGAAAAGCATACACAATTTACAAATTTAGAAATATCTTTGTACCCTAAATCTGATTAAGTTCAGATATACTACCAAGCCACTGAATCGAACCCATTGTAGAACCTATTTACAAAATATATCACGTGACATCGCACTCGCGTAATGAACGATGGTCAGGCAAGAATCAAATGGTTCGATTGTACCTACCTGCCTTTGAGTAGCAGAATATTATGGTAAAAATTGCTGTCTTAGTTTCACGTGCCTAGTTGTACAAAGATAAAATAAATAAAAATAAAATATAAATATTAGGGGACAATCTTACACAAATCGATCTAGTCCCAAACTAAGCAAAGCTTGTACTATGGGTACTAGATGACGATAAACATACTTATATAGATAAATACATACTTAAATACATAGAAAACATCCATAACTCAGGATCAAATTCGTGCTCATCACACAAATAAATGCCCTTACCGGGATTTGAACCCAGGACCTCTTGCTTCGTAGGCAGGGTCACTACCAACTAGGCTAAAGCGGTCGTTAAAGCGGTAGTTAATTACTTAGCTATGACAATAAAAAATACGTAAATAAATCTATAGACATAATATACCTTAGTTCGTTAGGTATTCTCTTCACCGTTGTCGGTTAAAAAATATAAAAATTAGAGGTTTTATATAATAAGAGGGTATATTTGTTTTTTTATATTTTACACACTGATCTTTTAATCTTGAGAATCTTCGATCCAATGTTAAGAAAAATAATGTGGGTAGTTTGGGGTTTCTTTAAATGGTTACTGATTACCTAGTAGGTACGGCTTTCGCTTTGTTTGGCAATGGAAGTGTGCTCGGGTGTTAGGAGATTTGATAATAAACTTGTAGAGAGCTTGAAACAAGTTAGCATCTTGCATGGTATTTTTGATAGATGGACTTGTGTGACGTGTATTATTTTATGTGGAAGACGAGGAGGATAACATAATAGGTGTCACACAGACGTACCTAGCTGTGGTGCAAGATAAAAATATAGTTCTAGATACCTTTTTGACAAATTAAGAAAAAATTTAAAATTATGTACTTATTTGTTTATTACATGGACCTATATCAAAGAGTGTTGAACCATATTCAACATCAAATGCTAGGAACCCTCCATCATATAAGACATTACCATTCTTTAGCTCACATTATTTGCCTCATTAATATACTGATTTATTTAAGCTATCCAGCGGCGTTTATTTAAATATTAAACTACAATCAAAAGCAATTTTTATGTAGATTTCCAGTTGCACGGAGCGTGACGTAAACAGCCTAATTTGATTTAAAGACGCAGAGCTAACAAAGGAGATTTGAGACTTGAGCAAGGATTGTTACTAATCGCAACGACTTTGCGGCAAACATTCGTAAGCAGCGACCACAATGAAGGCCGGCATCGTCGCTTTAATCGTCCAGCGTTTTACCAACAAAGGGAACTGTTTAATGCCGGGGCACGCGCAATGCTTTCTTCTCATTGGAACCGATTAATGGTTCCGCATAATGAAGACTGGGTGAACACTAGTCAATAATTCTTCCACCATGATAAACAACGCGAATCACCTTTAAATACGAGTATGTATTTAATAACTAGCTGTTGCCCGCGCCTCTGTCCGCAAAGAATAGAGGAATATAAAATAGCCTACGGCCTATTCTCAGACCTACCGAATATAGACAAAAAGGTTTCATAAAAATCGGTCAAGCCGTCTCGGAGGAGTTCGATAACAAACACCTTGACACGAGATTTTTATATATTAGAAGAAGATAATAGTTAGCTGAATACGAAAGAGCGAATGAGTCAAAATATCGAATTATTTTGTTTCTGAAACCGTAAATTTCTCAGGATTTATTAAAACAATATCGTACGTAGAACCCGTTAGGTTAGGTTAGTTTTATAACAATCTAAAAGTTAACAATTTTAGAAATAAAACTATTCGATATTTTAATAAGTTACTGTCTTTCGTACTTCGGTATCGATATAAACCCTAAAAAACTTGGCCCAAAAAATAAATGCCAAGTAAGTACCTACTACCTGCACACCTTTTGTTTTAATCTTCTCTCCCTAGAAGTGAAGTAAATTTCAAGAAGTCTGGAACTTGAATTACATTTTAATAATTTTCATATTTGTAATAAGAAAATATCGCGCAGTTCAAGTTATATTTAAAAGTCGAGAACGGTATTCCACCGTTGTAGATTAAGAGTGTGTTATTTATTATGAAAGACGTGGTTTTTTTTTTCACCGTAATCTCTTTGACGAGTTCGTGTAAAATTTACCGAGCTCCATTAATTTCGTAAGGGAAGATTTCCCTGCGGTGCGGTTTCTATAAGAGACAGGTCGCGGCCTATAGCTAGGCAAGTACATATACTTACTTATCGTAAGGTTCATGGATAAAACAGTCGTCGTTTTTTTTTGTTGTCATTACGACATCACGTAAAGGCTAAAAGTTTTCAAACTGGCGTCCAAAGCCCCGGCGAATAAGTTTGTTCGTTGCTGCGAAAGTTTTAACTACCTACTGGCCATGCTGTGTGTGACGTCTAATCCCAAAAATAGGTTTCGAAGGAAGAAAAACTAAGGTTTACGTTAGGAGAACGCAACAGCAAAAGGGTTTTCTTATCTTTTGAAGAGCCGTGTCATTATTGTCGTTATGTGTAAGTGTGTCAGTCAGGTTGACGGCTAAATTTCAAGAGAGTAGTATGACTATTGACTGAATCACTTGAAATTTGTGTCTAGGTCCTCTAATTGTGGCAGCCATTTAAGATAATATCGTGAAATAACATTGAACCATTGAAACGTACAAAACGTTGAACGTTTTCGTGGAAAGTTGGAACGTCGATTTTTTCATGAGCTCTTAATGCCAGCTGGTTCTGAAAGTTGAAGATATTTTTCTAAAAACAAGTTAGCAACAGTGCGTGTCTTGAATGGTGGGCGACTCGTTAACTTTAGCGCTATTATAAATCTTGTGAATGGCCCTCTTTATCGGCGTCCAGTAAACTCCCACGTGACCGATACAAAGGAAACATTTGAGAAGTTTTAATTGGCTGATCATCGGATGTTTAAACTGTTACGAAACGACGGTAAATGCTGATACTTACTTTGCACACTTCGCTTAAGTAAATATAGGTCGTAATAAAACATGAAAATTATGTTTTGTTTCGCAACATTATTAAAATTAATATGATGCTCAATTTCTAGGCACGTGGAAAACAGGGGCTGAAAATAGAGCGGCAAAATAACTTTGAAAAGATTAATGGAGTTAAAATTGCATCTCTACGTAATGCAATAAAAGCCAGTAAATGCAGAGGCAGACTGAGTGCAGTGTTTTATTGCTGAGACGTACGAGTGCGTTTTAGCAGTCAGCCACGATTAAACGCGGTTAGCTTTTTAAACCTTTGAGCTTGTTTCCGCAAAACATCGCTTTTCTACGGTGCAACACAAATTAGCGCTGATAAACTCAACTTAGCCATCCTTTGCGCGGCAAGCATTACGTTCCGACTTGAAAGTGGAATTCAAAGTTTCCTGAATGGGATAAGTAAGCAAGAAATCCAACTAAGTCCGAGCAAATCCAAAACAACAGCGGTTGTTGGCATTCTATGGTAGGCATTTTGCAGAGCTTTGTCCTTTGAGATCTGAAGTGAGGCTCTACAATAAATAGAGTTAGGGTTTTATTTAGTTTTGTAGTAGCTTGTAACTTCATGTTTTATTTTTGTTATTTAGGTACTACTTTAATATTTACTATCAGTTGCACTCTCAAATTTATTCGCATTGAATAATATTTTCGAATTAAAAATGCAATTACATTTACCTATTTAATTTATTGAATCAGGCATTACTTTGCGGAGGTCCATATTAATGAACTGAACCAATTACTTTGCTTACCCGCAACCTTAACAACGGAATTGAATTTTTAAGGTCGCGGGTGAGCAAAGTAATTGTTTCAGTTCATTTACATTTATTTAACTTCAAAAAACAAAACTAAATGAATCAGTCTATATCCTACCACAGAAAAGAAAAAATCCTGCTACTGGAAATTAGATAGGTAGGTAGGTACTATGGGTGCGTATATAGTCATGAGGGGTTACTGTACGCAGTGGGTAAGTGTACGCAATCCCATTAATTTCGGACTGAAATGCATGGGTTTGCGTACACTTACCCACTGCGTACAGTTACCCCACATGACTCTACAATTTTGTCGGGAAGATCGCACACAAATAAAGACAACATATAATCAAGATCCCACGACTTCTCACACAGCCCCGGGTAATGTAAGCCAACCCAATCCAATAATGTGCCCGTATGTCTGTCTATGCTACACACAGAATAACTAATATGAGGATATTTTTTCCCGAAAACTTACCCGGAAAGTGCGAGAGCTGAAGGCAAAAACAACACCCTGGCGTTATTAGTAGTAGGTACGTGTAATACGCCCATATTGTCTTTTTTTTTTCAAAAGATAAATGTGTATTCTTAAACTGTAAAACTAGTTTTGAAATCTTTTACACTACTATGTTTTAAATCGACTCGCTGTACAATTGAGTAACGAATGTGTACCTATTATACGTACTCTAACTGATCACGATCAATAGAATATTCAAATGCACGTATAGCGTGTCATATTCGAAAGACCGTAAAGCTACTAAAATGATGTCGAACATATTCGTGTTGTGGGGTAAAAACCCGTACGTGACATGTATCAGGGGGGATAATTTGGGGATAATCCCCCCGGAGAGCGGCGCCACATCGCAACGCGGCGCGACATTGTGGGGCACATGCCAACGCACCCCATGCCTCGGCTTTACTGCCGCGTCTCGTACTTCACAGCCAAGAAAGAACTGAGTGGCGATACGCGGAAATGAGATACGAGGAATTAGAAGCTCTCAACGGTCCATTAAAAAACGTTTAAACTTAAACGAACGGGTAAGCGAGATAAATGCACACTCATTTGATGTTGTTTGTAAGGGTTCTTTAAAGTACCTTTTTAGGGCTCCGCAGTCAAATAGCAAAAACGGAACCCTTATATTTTAGCTATATCCATTCTGCCAGCCTGTCCATCCTTCTGTGACACAGCTCAGAGACTTGCCTGGCTGATTTTTTATTTAAGTGCATTAATTAATATTTAAATCATCGTTAAAAATACATCCGCATTGAAAACAACAGCGGTTGTTGGCATTCTATGATAGGCATTTTGCAGAGCTTTGTGCTTTGAGATCTGAGGTGAGGCTCTACAATAAATAGATTTAGGGTTTTATTTATAGTTTTGTAGTAGCTTGTAACTTCATAGTTTTATTTCATAGACATATACCCCAAACAGGCAGGAGTTTGTATCTCGGGGCCAAAGGAATCCATTTAACAAATTTGACATAATACGCTTCTTCTGAAGTAAATAATATTAAATAAACGGCTCTATATCTAAATCCCTAATGATTATTTGTCCTAATGTAATGTTTGTCCTAATGATCGTTTGTCCTAACTCTTTTTATTTAAAATCTATTAATTGTTCTGGATTTTTATAAAACAATCCTAACCTAACCTATAGAGTTCTAGAGGATAATCACAACAAAGTTCCAGAAAAAATCACGGTTTCCGAGAAAAAAAGTGTTACGACAAACGATCATTAGGACAAACATTACATTAGGACAAACGATGTTAGGGATTTAGAATGAGACCCTAAATAAACACATACCTGATCATACCAAGCAAAATAACCTAGAGTTATTGTACCTCCGTATCAAATAACAGCACGCATACCGTGTACCATATCATGTGGCTCCGTGAGTTACCACAAATGAGTGTTCCACAGAAACAAGGCAAAAAAAAAATTTCAATTTGCCCTGGTAGGCTGGTACGTTTATTAACAAAAGCGAACGTGGTAGATACCAATCTTAAAAGGCAAAGCTAAATACTTACATAATAAAATTAATTACTTCTCGTATTAGTATGCTTTGTTTAATTGAGACCGAAATTGGCGGATGGACTGATTATTTCTGCCAATTTGAAGTTGGTATCTACGGGGATCGATAGATCGCGCTCGAAATAAAATGGGACAATGGACGAGCCATATTAGGTCCACCACTTAAAATGCTTTCCATGTTCCGTCGCATCCGGTGACGACCGCTGCCGCCGCCCGCAGTCCGACCAGGCCGGAACTGAAGACAACCCACTTTAATCACTACAAAGCTATCCCAGACCAAAGAAATATTTCTACTTTTATGGAAACAAATAGACGGTCTGTCAAACAATCATTAATTTTACTGTTAGGTAGGCAGGAAGTCGGGTATGGGGGTTGTAGGGGACGTCAGATTTGCTCGCGATAACTTGTTATGTTATGAGCCTTCATGGACCTGACGCAACATTAATAAAAGCCATGTTGTAAGTACTAATTATTGATTGAAAAGTGGTGTTTTACATATTTATGAACCGATCACGGTCGAGCAGATAAAAAAGGAAATTAGTGTCGTGCAAGATATTAGGTATAGCAATTTATTTATTTAAACAATTACACCTATTGTTGGATGAAAGCTAACGTTATTCCGGGTATTCACATAATTTTTCAGGTTTGCCTTATATGTATTAGATTCACTGTCATCTGTATATATAAGCATATCACAGGCAATTGGCTCCGGATGTACCTACCTCTACTGAACCGATAAGTTCATATTTGGTACACACATGTATTTTTGTGACTGAACGCTTATGAAATGTGAGTATTTTCAAAAAAAGTGTACGCAATTAAAAGATTTAATAAAAAAAAAACTGAATTGATTCTTTTTTGTTACGAAAGTTACCCATATATTTTTTACGACTAACTTTCGTTACACAAAGGAAGCGATCGTGATTTCGTTTCGATTAAGCCCTTAACTATGTACAAATTTATGAAAACGACTCATTTAAATAAATAAATTTTGATTACAGGAGTCAATTTTGTTTTAAGATACTTTTAGGTACTTTAAAATAAATAAACACAAGCTTTCTGACATTATTCAAAGTCACGTAAACGAAGTAATTTTCCAATTTCCCTAGGTATAATATAAAGCAAATGGTTCTAAAAGTTTCGCCTTATGTCACTGATTGCCGAAAGAGGTGCCCGCAATAAGCGAGCGTGATTCGGCAAATACTCTAACAGGGCTCCCCGGAGATGACTCATGGTGCCACACGTTAACCACTTATAGGTAGGCTGATGCTATCGCGTAACTGCGAGACTCGAGTTCCGACACGCCCGGAGAACAATAAACGGAACTTAAGTTCACACGGAAATCATAACCGCGACTGCCTCTTACTCAAACCAAAGATGATTGGAATACTAATCAGATAGTGACGAGAATTCCTTTCGATTTTGAGGTCTATAACGTTATATGTCACTGTAAAAGAAGTTTATTAGCTAATTCTCAGAACATGTGCCTACCACTCAGAAATAAACTTCGTGTCAACATTTATAATTCTAAAACATAGATTTACATTGCGTAAAGCAATTCAATCTCCTAAGCACACATGCGGACTTCATAAATCTCATGTCAGTTGAGTAAAACCGAGCTGTGTGTCATAAATACGGCGGGTATGTGTGTCAAAACATGGGGGATTTGGGCGCTGTCTCCCGTGGCAGTGGCGGCACTCGCCGGCGACGCGGCGCGAGATAATGAAAAAAAAGATTTATGATCAACTGTAATCAAATTTTATTACCATTCTTACGGTCCCTTGCGCTATTGTACAATAAGCAGTGCATTTTGTTATCGAACGAAATTCGTAGCAGACTGCGAGGGGTGGCTGTTACATTTTACGAGACATTTATATTTAATAAGTTGTAAAAAACACAAACACTGAAATCGAAACGCGCTGTGTACTAATACAAGATGTTCAATACCTAGAATAGATTTATTATGGTTAGAACTAACAATTCATGTTACAGCTATACTACCGAATACTTATGTTAGTTTGATACGGCTGGGTTCAATAAGATGAGTAAGCAAAACGTGGCCAAGTTTCTTTTGCCAAAGGGGTCGTGAGTCGCATTTCCATAAAGTTCCCAGAGCGGAATGTAGTGTTGTAATAATAGCGGGCAATATACCCATTCGTACGCAACGTGGAGTTACAGTAGACCCTCCCCCGCCCCTTGAAAGCCTCCGTCCTACACATTTCTGACCCAATTATACTTGACGAATTTTTTGGTCACATACGACATGAATAGCACATTTTGCTATACTGCGTCCGCAAAGTTTTTGTGAGCCAGAAAGTTATGTGAAATGGGATTTAGCGGCTTCGTGAAAACAGCAGGCTGCGCTGGCCGCGGTTTCAAAAGGATTCTGTTAAAATATTTGGAAAGTAAATTTATATTGGAGGAAGTATTTTTACCGCAGTGAAATACGCTCCTGAATAGAGCGCAAACCATTTAAACAGAGCCTGGCACTTCAGTTGCATATCAATAGGATATTTTCTGTGATACTTTGTCGTTTATTTCCTTGAAACGTTCAAACGGAACCCAGAGTCAAATTTCCTTTCGAGTAACAAGCGAAACTAACTGTCAATATTTAAAATAGTTTTCCAATAACTTAACATCCCCACGAAATCAATAAATGTCACAAAACTTATCAATAACTAGGACAAGGCAACCCTTTAACCTTTAAGCCAATTAACCTTTATACACGGCTTTATCATTAACTTCTGGTATTAACCCTCCGGCTTGGTCATTTCAACATTTCTTTTAAAATTAATTCAAGTGTTCCTCGTAACAATACGATCGACGATTTCATAATATTTTTATAAAATGCCCTTGATATATTCCCCGAGTACGTACTTACAATTGTCGAAGGACAAAGGGTGTCGCAAAAGGGCTATTTACACAGAGTAAAGCGCAATGACTTGAATTAGTTATTCAGTTGATTATGCCTCCCCTCCGGCCACTCGATCATTATCATTTCACTAAACGCACGTGCCGTCTTGTGCAGTGCAACCCTCATACATGTACATACTTCAAGGCCAGTCATTTTGTACCTAGATCATAAAATTAATAAGGGATTGTTTCGAGGATTTGTATTTTGCTTTAATGACAAGCGGTGATTACCCATCATCCTAATGATAAAGTTAAGTCTGAAGGTGTCCAAACAGGAAGAGAAACTATTTAGGTGTGGTGAAACACAAACACTTCTGCAAACAATAGCAGTTATGTTATTGTCTGCATTGGTTACCTATTAACTTATGTAAACAGGAAAGTCGTTAAATATGTTGGCACGAGGACTTTGATAAGTTACGTAAAGTCCTTTACTTCAATGTGAAGGAATATGATGGTGAGGAATAACACATTATGTCACTACCGAGTCTACGGACAAAGTAGCACGGAAGGTTACATGTCATGTTTGACGATAGGTATAAACTGCATGATAGAAATGATGTTAGTTTATAATTTAAATGGTTTGCAGCCAATTCCCAGTGGATGGCACTATCCGGGCAATTTCCATTTGAGGTTTAATAAGAGCTGAATGGAAAAACAACTCTTGAGTTCACCCCTTCGTGGTCCGTTGTTTAATCACCGACAAATTCTCCTTTGAACAGACAGACGCCCTTAGCTGAGCAAGTTTGTCGACCCAGGTCCCGCCACTGGGGAAATAACTTGCCCACTTAACTATCTATTATTGTGTACCCGATGAGTTTCTCTCATTTCACGCTACAAGAAAATGTTACATCAGTATTCCAGTATTCAACTGCTATCAAACGAAACCTAATTTCGTGGTATCAGAGACGAGAACTAATTTGCTTTGGTAAAAAATTTATGTGATGATATTTCTTAGATGCTATAAAAATGATTTTACTGGAATTATTAGGTAGGTATTTGATTTTGTAAGGAAAAACGATGTTGTTATTTAGAAATCTCTTGAATAACTCTTGTTGGCATTCACAACCAATTTCTCGCTTAAGTTAGCTCGTTGCCAGGGGGTAAACAGGGTATCTTATGGTAAAAATGTAATAATGTAGCTCTCATTTCGTTCATTACAAAGAATTTCGGGTAAAAATAACACATTTACTTAGCGGCGATTTATTATTAGAAAAACACGCTACGCTTAAATTTTTCCAGGAACCGATTTAATATTGAATATTAAACTCTATGGTATATCCCATAGTATTTATACTACCTATAGGGTTTTATTTTTAACCGACTTAAAAAAGGAGGAGTCTTTATTGTACTTAAAAGGTGGGATGGTAAGTTAGGTTTACATTACAACAATCGTCAGATGTCTAAAGGGAAAGGACCTTAAAAAAATAACCTGGCAATCTTTCAAAGTCAAAAGTCAAAGTTAATTTATTTGCATAAAATGTGGTACAAAATGGTTCTTAGTTAATTAAGCGGTCGCACAAGGTCGGTTTTTTTAGAAAATACGAATTTATGTCGGTAGATGTTTAATTTGAAATTATTTTAATGTTTTTTGCGCAGCACTTACTACCTACACCTACACCTACCTGACCTACATATCTGATCATAATGTAAGTATTAAAAAACAACATTTTGTCTAAAAATAAGCGCCACACGTCATGTTATCTAAGAAACTAATCATATACATAACAAGAAATCGACAAAAGCTGTTATCATGCACATTAATAACAGTCCCACGAGAGGACGACCCTTGACAGAATGAACTGCATCTACACTGCACCATGCGCAGACGCCACCGCCACAGCGCGGGCGCAGCGTGTAAACACTGCACGCACACAAACGCGACATGAAAGAAGCGCCCGGCCACTTATCGCCTGCACCCGTTTTGATTATGCGCCCGCTGTCAGCACCCCGAAATAGACATAAACTGCGGAATGCGACGCTCCATTCGGACCAAATTATACAATCGACGTAATAACTTTAATCCATTACTTTTATTTTACTCGTTTAATGGCATTGCATTTAAATTGTACCGTTAGTCCGGGTTTCCGTGCATCCACTTAGGTGGCAATCAAAACGGCAACAATATAAATAAATAAATAAATAAATATTAGGGGACAATCTTACACAAATCGACCTAGTCCCAAACTAAGCAAAGCTTGTACTATGGGTACTAGACGACGATAAACATACTTATATAAATAAATAAATACTTAAATACATAGAAAACATCCATAACTCAGGAACAAATATTCGTGCTCATCACACAAATAAATGCCCTTACCGGGATTTGAACCCAGGACCTCTTGCTTCGTAGGCAGGGTCACTACCAACTAGGCTAAAGCGGTCGTCAAACCAGACATTCATCACATCCCATTCATATCAAGGTCGTTCTCTGACCAAGGCAGTTTTGCGTGACCTTCGGTGGCACGATTTTTTTTTATGATTATCCGACTTTTTATAATTACATCGAAAACTAGTGTTTATTTGAAATGTTTTGCAGAAGAAGGCACCATTTTAGTCCTCACAGTTATCGAGTTAATTAATTTCAAATTTTAATATGCCACCGAAATCACAAAACTGTGAATAATGGAAGTAAATTACTTTTATTATTTAATATCACAATGTGTAATAGCTACAAGCATAGAATAATGGACCTTAACTATAATTAAACAATTATCACCATATTTTTTGGAACGTTTCACTAGTTAAATAAGTATCTAAGTCTTGTAAGGTAATTACAATAACTTTGCTCTCGTTCATAAGCTATTATGCTTTAAATAGTAGTTATTAGTATAATTATTTAACGTAGTTAAAGCACACATTCATAAAAACAAATAATCTCTTAAAAACAATAATCATTCCCTACTTATTATTTATTTCAACAGTATTTATGATATCAAAAATCGGCGAAACACGAAATAATTTTTTATTGCGAAACAAATAAATAATTAAACAAAAAAAATATAAATTTTAGAAATATTTGACCAATATTAATCCACCATCAATACATAATTAAATAGTTATTTAATAAAAGCTGAAAACACGTTCAAAAATCAAAGTTTTTTTTCGTAAAATCATTAATATTTACCAATATTATCAACTGACTCGGATTATTTTACATAAATATGTACAGGAAATAAACTTAACAGTTTCAAAAATCTATGAATACCACCGGATTCATTCAAATCACCGAATTCACCGCCACCGAATTTACATGAGCAATTTAGTTTTTAACGAATTACTTCAAAACGGTTAACAATAGAAACTCGATTTTTTTTTTAGAAGTAGTAATAACACTGCTTAATATGCCAAATTAATTTGAGTTCAATATATCAACAAATCAAGCGAGAAAAAATTGCCACTGATATCACTTTCAGAGGTACCAAAAATTTCATACGTAATTCTTACCCTCATAATTCGGCAGTGACGCAAAAAACCTTAAATCCGCCCTCTTCAGCCGACGCAGCGTGGATGGTTCTTTCTGGCAAGCCATCGTCAAATGTTCTTGAAGTGTGCGTAAGAACAGTATGACGAGTTTTATGAACAAAATTGGATAAGACGCTTTTCTCGGGACATTTATGTAATATGGTTTAAAAAAAAAAGATAAGGTAAAAAGGAATATTTAGATAATTTAATCTAATTTATAAAGTAGTTGGCTTGCTGTGAATAGTAACATTTATGGGTTCTCTTGCTTGGTTTTTGAAATAAACGGTAACACATAGTGAAAATTGGAGGTGGGACAAGGCCAAAATGAGTATTCCAGCGACTTTAGATTTTTTTTTATCCCATTAGATATAGCTTATATAAAACCGTTAGAAGTTTTTTAAGCAGAACAAAGCATTAACTATATGAGTTATTTTAATTATAAGGTTATCTGTAAAAATTAAATTTTTACTACTACTTGAAGTTGAGAATACGAAAAAACGTGAGACCAGGGCCCTATTTAATAAACATTACAATCCAACAATTTTGTAAAAAACATATTTGTTAAATTGTACTACAAGTGCTGTTTAAGAAATTCTACAAATAAGTAAGAAACTTACAAATTAAAAATTTACAATTATCACCATTGTAAACGCCGTTTAATAAATGTTCACATATGTAAAAAACGCCTGTAGCATTCAATGACAATAATGTATTTACAAAATTATAATTGTAAGGTACAATTTACGTAAAATGTAATTTTTTGCTACAAGTTTGCTACAATTAAACGAGGGTAGGCTTAAGAAATTAATAAGAAATTATTGAATTGGTTAACCTATTTGAAGTCACGGAGAACAACAAGAAAATTACAATTTTGTCTCTAATTTACGAGAATAAAGATATTGTTCTCAAACATGCAATGATTATATTGATGTTATGTTCCTTATGGCCGCGAAGTATCACGTTGCAGGTGCGGCTAGACAAGAGGTCAATAGTGGAATTTCATACAACAGCCGGCCTAGGTCGGCAAAGTGATCTTTTTCGATTCCATTCCACACGGAGTGTCACGGCATCATGGCGTTCGGCCATTAAAAAAAACTATAAGCAATATTTGCTGTATGTGTATAAATAAATATAGTTCCAAAGTAAGCAAAGCTTGTGTTATGGGTACTTGGCAACGGATAAGTATACTTATATATATTTAAAGAGAGAGAGAGAGAGAGAGAGAGAGAGAGAGAGAGAGAGAGAGAGAGAGGGGGAGAGAGATAATCTACTCCCAGAGAAGTCGAAGGAATAATACTTAAAAGCTTACGACGATTTCGACAAATGGAAAACTGCGAAAGGCGCAAAGTCTGTGTTGGAATCAGTGCTTCTGGTCTATTTCAAGTATTTTTCTAGTACCTAGCCTTGGTTTTTATTGTCTCGCAAAAGGTGAAAAAAGTAGAGTATACTCCTCGGGGATAAAACTGATTTTGCCTTGGGAGCGCTTAAATCCTTCACTGCTTCGCTCGGGAATCAACTAGGAAACCCCTCGCTACGCTCGGGTGTTAAATCTGGAGTCCTTCGTTACGCTCAGGATTCAATATCGCGCCCGTGACATAATACAGTGCTTTATCCCCTTGGTGTACAATCTACTATTGAAAACGCGATTTTCACTAGTTTGTTAAAATGAACCAGAACTGTAACTTTCTCCTACTTCATATTCGACTAAGTTTTTCTCCGCTTTCAAATGGCATTTTCACACGGGTGATTTAAAAAATCGGCCCCAAGTTCCTACTTAGGAATTTGAATTCTAAATATCATCCATTTTTACATTGAAACGGTTAAGCTGCAATCATAACAACTGTATAAGTATAAACTTCAAACGGAAAGAGAAACGATGTACTTACAATAATCGTTGTGAATAAATATCATTATCGGTTTGGCTTAAGAGTTGCCACCGAGGCGATGGAATTTTAACGAGACATTGTTCATACAACTTTGTTGACGCTTGTAGATCAGACTCTTTACATTTGAACTAACACTTTAAGATTTTCTGAGATAATACTGAGGTGGTCTTGACTGTCTTGAGTCGTAGAGAAATCTTAAACCAGAAGCACATTTAGCTAAAAATACATTAAGAAGACCATACCCAAAACAGAAGCGAAGAGAAAAAACTACGCAGGAGCCAGGTGCTGTTCACATCCGCTCCAAACAAAAAACATTAAAGGAGAGAGACGAAAGGAATTCGCGTTTTACCTCCAGTCGAAATCCTGGCAATAAAGTTAAAAGTTT
The DNA here is from genome assembly GCA_947563465.1 of Archips xylosteana. NCBI lineage: Eukaryota > Metazoa > Arthropoda > Insecta > Lepidoptera > Tortricidae > Archips > Archips xylosteana. The sequence goes on along the minus strand of OX387347.1, from coordinate 14,921,416 downwards.
AACGCGAGAGTGTTAACTTACTGCTTAAGTATAAGGAAGTTTCTTAGTTCTAAATCCAACTAAAAATATTTGCTTATATAGGTACTAAAAAGTCCGCATCTTCTCCTCGGGCTTCGACTCGAAGTTTTGAAGTTTAAAACGCGGCCAGTTAGCACAGGTACATTTATTAAATGAATGAAATAAACTTAGCGCAGATTGCAAGGCAATTTTAGGTTTAAAGCTTTACAAAAATCAGACTGTAAAATGTGCTTTTGCTTTACCGTTACATCACTTAACAAGCTTTTTGGAGCTTGTAAACTAATTAGCTAACGGTTTGGAAACAAAAACGTTTGGAATCATTCTGGTATTTAACCTCCTTTACAGTAATTAGCTTGTTAGAAGGACTAAGTAGTAAGAAATAGTGGATTGCAATTGCGAATCCTAGGTAAGTAAAATAAATAAACGGATTTAATGCCTAGCAATTGGAACAATACCCGTAAACTCAACACCAACCGCGCACCCTCCACACTGGTCGAAACTTATAAAACTTTTACTTTTTCTAGGAGAAACTTTTATTTATCAAATTCTGTTAGAAGCACGGCTTCGACCACACTCGCGGACGAAAGTTTTTGAAGGACAAGTAAAACGTAATAAAAGAAGAATCAAGTTTTAGGTATGTTATGAGTAAAATGGTTTCTTCGAAATAGCGCATAAAAAAAATAACATTTAAGTTTTTAGTTTTATCAGACATTCGCACACGTCAATAAATATTTGTAGCTTCGTATCATATCCACTTGAGCAGCTTTAGGCCTAGCTCCTCGAATTGAGACGAACTGCGGTTGCTCACTCCGAGCAAGGTAAAGGTTGAGTACACGACCATCTGTAATGACGCAGCTCAGTTACAGCAAAGCTTCTTTTAGCGCCTCGAAAAAATCGTCAAATTTTGGCTTAGCTCGCAGCAACGAATTTGCCACGTGGTGCGACATGCCTCAAGGTGTGGCAGCGTCTCCACTTGTAATATCACGGGTTGAGGCAATTCGGTCGGCCTGAGTCTGCTCGAGTGGCTACGCGGCTTATCAGAGCAAGCGCTGCAAGTAGTTCAGTGTGCAGAGTTTGAATGTGACGATCGCACATAAGTTCTAGTTGAGAATACCTACCTCACAGATTAATAAATATGGATCTCATTTCATTTCGCGACTACGAAAATAATTAGGTAACTTATATACATGATAATATCGTTAATTGTTATTGAGCTTCTCTAAATAAGACGAGCTAAGACCTACATATATTTAGAAACGCTTTGCATCCCATCTCATCTGTGTTGGACTCTATTGGACGCCGATTGACGATTCAAAGATTCTATAGCCCCTTACAAAAGAACCCATCGGCCGGTCAATTACGTCAGCCTCTACCTGCACGGAACACCTGTCGACGAATTTATTTCCCTAAGAAGTGATATGAATACATCTTCACTTGTTTATTTTACAAAACGAAATATGAGCGTGTGTAAAGCTCAGATTTATTGTAGAGATAAGAAAACGTGCTAAGAATTGTTTCATACTATTTTATGAGTTCGACCTGAATACCTTTATGAGTGAACTCTTGTAGAGAACACATAATTATTTCTTTCAAACGGAATAATAGAACGCAATGCGTAAATTAAAAATACTTAGTGCTTATTTATATATTTGTATAATATTTACGACGTGTGGACGACATAGTATTTTTTTTTCTAAAAAAATAAGTTGAAAAGTACGAAAGAAGATAAACTGCAGCTAATAAATAACGATTGAAATTCTGCACTTAATAAATTTAATCTGCCTTTTTTAAAATTACATGTAATTGACGCTGACGCCAGATTATATTACAGCCCTCTTATTATCATTAAAAGGAAAAATAAAGCTCTTCAGAGCAGCTGCTACACAGCATGTTATGGACGGCATTATAACATTCAAAACGAAGTAGTCATTGTAATGTTATCGATATTATGCCATGTCATGTTACGTTAAAATCAGTAAATGCATTCAAGTTGTTCGATCAATAACTAAAGTTATGTTTTATCTCTGTATTCCTGAATAGGTTTTCTGTTGGTTTCACTGTACGTTATATACCACTATATGTATTACATGATGGAAGTTATAATTTTAAATGCAAATCCTCAGATTTACAATCTAGCGAAATTAAAAAGTCAGTAGGCTTCGTTTGGACAAGAAAAATAGCCAGCCGACGGCATAACGGAGTGCACATCTAGATGCATACGCCTAGCAATGAAAAGTTTTTAGAAAAAAAAATCTTTTTATACAACCTTTTTTGCTGACTTTGAATTTTACAGATTGTACTTGAAGTTTCATTCAAAATACATATTCCGTCGGTATTATGTTTCAGTTTCAGGTCGCGGTCGGTACCATTAATTAATCATCGAAGAGTTCCCTCCTTCGGAAATGATCCTTGCCCGACCACCAGAATGTCATTGTCAGATTACTGTACTGTCACCCTACTTACATAAGTATGCCAAATTACAAATCAATCGGATAATACCGTTTAGGTTCACTTCGTCCACATTCCCATTTCGTTCACATTCCTACTTCATCCAAAATCCCAACTCGTCAACAATCCCATTTCATCCATATTCCCATTTTGACCTTTTCTCACTTCGTCCACATTCCCACTTAGTCAACATTCCCATTTCGTCCATATTCCCATTTCGTCCACAATCCCACTTCGTCAATATTCCTAGCCGATTTTAATGCGGTTTTCGCTATTACTTAGCTTACTTCTCAGGGAAGATTTTATTTTGTGATTTAGATATTCATGTTAAAAAAAATACTTGCTAAGCACGGTGCGGGTCAATAATATTCAGATACACTACCAATTTAGGTACTATTTTGTTACGAAATTAGAATTTGGACGAAATGGGAATGTTGACGAAGTGGGAATGTGGACGAAACGAAGTGAGAATGTGAACGAAATGGGAATGTTGACGAAATAGGAAGTGGACGAACTGGGAATTGATTGTGGACGAAATGGGATTGCTGACGAACTAGGAAGTTGACAAAATGGGAATGTGGACGAAGTGAACCTAAACGGATAAGACTAATAAGTACTCTAAAAACAGTTAGTAACTTTTGATTCGGACAACTTGCATACATACGAACAGTGTAAACATTAAAACATTATAGTGCAAGTTAAATAAAAGCTAGTAAAAATAAAATTAAGACAAGTTGCATATGCACATCTGCATCTAATTTAAAAGGTTTGCGGCATTCGACATGAATGTAAGAGTAATAATGACTGCAGTCAACAGTGCTTGATTTCCATTCGACGAAAAAAATATGAAGAGACCAGGAGAAAAAGGATAACAGTTTATTTTATCACATTAAATAAATATATTTTTTGGAAAGGAATTTATACATGTTTGCCTATTTCCTGAATAGTAGGGGCAGCAAGTAGTAGTACGGTCAGCATCAAAAATAGCTGGTCACTTTTGTACTTTGTCGTAATAACACAATTGTCAATCAAGTATGACGTTTTGCATCTAACTGTAGAGCGACAAGGTACATAAGTGACCAGCTACTTTTGATGCTGACTGTACCAAGGACTGTACATATAATTTAGTACTTATTTTTAGAGAATTTCAAAGAACAACCAAAACTTAAATTTTTTCATCGCTTTCCCCTGAACTCTCCATAATAAGAAAGTAAAGCAACTGTAGCACAATAAATGTAAAGTTAAGGTACCTACCTACTTCCTCAAGTTTCTAGAATTCTCTCTTGACGCCTTTCTATTTATTAAGTATTATTAGAAGGCTATAAAATGCCTTGATCATAAATTTGTAATTGCTGCGGCGACAGACTTATGGTCCACGCGGCATTTGTATTAGTATTGAATCATCGACTCAATCTCTGTAAAGTTAAAATTTAAAACACATTTTTAGGGTACCGTACCCATTTACCCAAAGAGTGCCAACGGGACCCTATTACTGACATTCCACAATCTGTTAAGCCGTCCGTCCGTCTGTCCGCCCGTCCGCCAGTCTGTCAATAGGGCTCAAGTGCCAAAAATCTCTTAAAACGTATTAGCTATACTTGCTATATGCTAATATGCTTGCTAGATACTTGAAATTTTCACCGATTATATTGTATTACTGTGGCCGCTATAACAACAAACAAATACTTAAAATAAAATAAAGTTAAAAATTAAAGGTGGTCGTCATACAAGAAACTTGTTTTTTAACTCGAACTTTATATTTTTTACTGAACTATTTTTAACATTTTAACGGTCTGTGTTATATTACATGTAATGCACTGAAGATACATTTAAAATTATCCTTGGGACTGTTAAAGTGTTAAAACATAGTTCGGAACACATGAGGAACCCATTACCTACCTACGAGTCCAACTCGCACTTTACCGTTTTTTTTTGTTGAGTAATCATAGAGCATAATTATGTTTTTGCTAGACTATTTTTTTATTATATCCAAGTTAAAATGGTAATCGACCCAACGGTCCATCTTTCGCTTCTTGTTAATTTTCAAATTTGAAAATTAATAGGTACCACAATTCACAAAATAGATTGCAACAAAAGTTAGGTATGTAAAATCTTAAGAGAATGAAAGACAATAATGCAATACATATCTACTGGATCGTCCATAATACATAACACATAATAGGACTCTACATGAACAACAGTTTTTTCATGCCACATCTAAAACCACCGGCTTTTAATTCTACATCAATAACGCTTAAAAAAATTGCATGTCTAGAGTTGTTTCTTGGACCAATGTTGCATATACAGCCTAATTTATTAATGCAGCGGTGGCCATGACGACTTTAAAACGCCGCAACCATTTTACTACTGCGCCAGACAGATGTCCGCGGAACAATAGCTATCCTTCCAACAATACGATCAATCGAATTCCTATTGCAGGCCGTAAATAAAATAGAGACGAATGTTGGATACCGTGTAAATAGATGACGTTTCAGGTTCGTGTGTCCCTAGGATAGACAAAGGAAAAATAAAGATGTGGATATAAAATTCAAAAATATGTATTTATGTCTATATATTTTGAAACAATTTTAATTTCGAATGACGCTCAAAAATTCGCACCACTTGAGTGTTGAAACAACCAAGTGAGTGTTGGGTTGGGCTACAATAGTAGATTGTACAACAAGAGCATAAAACGAGCCATTTTACCCGAGACGTTCATATACTTAGCATCTCTGGCCGGTACGGCGAGGGTAGATAGACACGTCGAGGGGGAAATGGGTTTAATGCTCAGGTTTTACACTCTGCATGCTTTTCACATCGATTGCAAGGAAATTAAACAGCAAGATTTAAAATTAAATTAGAAGCTCTTATTTTTCATGCACTGCAATTTCTATAATAATTTGTCTAGTATTATTAATTTCGTAATATAAAACACCATTTTTATACAAAAAAAAAACTCATAAATGTAGTAATTTAATTTCTGCTGTTTTTAACTGTTTGCGGCTGATTGCCTTGGTCTTAGTCGAATATTTTAATTTATGCATTCTCAGCATTCTCTCGACATAAAGAACAACTTTACTAGCATGAGAAGTGAAAAAAACTTTTTTCTTACTGACCTCTAATAGGTACTTAGCATTAATTTACGACTATGGCTTGTATTGTGTATCTATGAAAGGCTTACGTAGACTTTATTGGTAATTTCTACAAAAAATGCCCCCAAAATGACGTCGGCGCATGCAAAAAATTCAAAATTCAAAGCATCTCTATGCCGATTGTTCGAAGATCAAGCGCCCAGGTCAGCGTTAAGTTGGCGTAACCCGTCAAAGATAATATGTAGATACTTAATATAGCCAGAAAATATTCTCTGATTTACTAATTGATTATATTAAGTGCATGTATGGCTGTATGTGGCCATTTAGCTTCGGTTATAATCCCTAATTTGCATTTATTAGTGTAGCCAACTATTCTAGAGTTGTAATGGCGTTATTAATCGTCCAAGAAAATGTTTTTCTAGCTGTTCTGTGTAGAATTCAAAAATAATAATTATCACGTCATAAAATGTGATAAATGTCAAGCTCTGCGTGATCTAAATAACTTGGTGAAATTCTCATTAAATAGTAATCGTTGTTATAGGTAAGTGTACAACCGATTACTATATAAGCAACTTGACTATTATTAAATAAAGAACAATTAAGTATTTTTAACCGACTTCAAAAAGAGGAGGATGTTCTATGTTCGACTCTATGTATTTTTTTTGAGATACAATTTTAAGACAAAAAACATTATTAACACAAATCTGTAGCATCCTCTCTACGCATTAAAATGAATAATTTTAAATTAAGTTATGAATACGTAGAATTACTTACGTAAATTTAAATTGACCAATATGCATTGTGACCATTAATATTTACTTAATACCAATTTAAATCGACAAAGTTTATTTTAACTAAACGTGTATTTGTGAAAATAATGATGTTTTCTGAAGCCAACCAATCCTAGAATATTAAAGGATCCGCAAACTTGACGTTCACCCCGGAAGGAGGGTCCCGCGCAGCATCTATAGCGCCGTGACAAAAGACCGTCGCAAATTTCAATGACGTTTTAATATCACGGTACCCCAAGTTTCCAACAAACTACAAAGTCAGTTTTATGAATTTGAATACATATTGCAACGTTGTTAGAACTTGACGACATGAGCTTTGATAGTATAGAGTGGTAGAGCTGCTGAAATTTATAAAATAAGAATTTTTACCGGAAACTCGAGTTTGTTTTTACAAGTTCAAAATACAGATAAAAAATTTAAAACTCGTTCTTTATATCAACTTGTAAGCTCAGAGTTTCCGGTAAACATTTTGTTACTTATATTATAAGTAACACGTTTTTTTTATAATTTAAGATCGAATAGAATATCTAGTATTGTTAATACAAAACAGGAGCATATAGACGTAAAGGTACAAGAGACCAAAACATGCATTATTTAAAAAAGTTCTTTAAATTAAATGAGCTTTCTTCTTGAAACGGTATCTGACTATACTGATAGATACCTGCTTACATATAAAACAAATCTTTAAATATAGCAAAATTAAGAAAATAGCGCTATTAAATAATAAATAAATAATAACGATACATCACTGTCTACATGCATAAACTTAGTAAACGTTTATTAATCCAGGATGAGGATTCAGTTCAGAATAGGACTGGATACCTATACGTTGAAAACAAGTTTTGCTCGGGCTGTGGAATGTTTGAAAAACACGGCTAATTACGCGAATCAGCTGCGTAAGCTGTGCAATACAACTTTATAAGGAAACTGAAGCATTTCTAAACATCAAGCACTTCTTACCTGTCAGTAAGAACAAAATTAAACGTCGCATGTTGGAATCCTTCAGGAGCGATAGTTTAGGCCGGAGATGTTTGTACAGGAGCCATCGCCTTCTAAACGTCAGGTCAAGTATGTAAAGCCAATGTTTACGCGACTCAGCTGGAGTCCCCGGTTATGTACGCCAATTAACCACACACTCGCGCACTGTGGGATCCGCACGTTGCAATGTCAGCGACCACGAGCTTACGAGAAAAACTGGACACTCGGCGAAAGCTGTCTTTGGGTGCACGAAATATCACCGAGAGGCCCTCGTCAGCTTGGTACGGACTTAGAATTCATTCATGACGCGAGTAAAGGGCTCCGCGAGTGAGTTGACAGTTGTTCTCTGTGATGAAAACATCACACATGTTTCAAGCCGAGAGGAATGATCTCGCGCGCGATCGCAGCGCACGGCGGCCGACTCGCGAGTTGCGTGAGTAGGCCGGCGGCGGCGCGGGGCGGGGGGCACGCCTGCGCCTCGCCCGCTCCGCACCACCTCGGTATTGACCGACGACGCCTCCTTCCCACAATTCACATCCTTAACTAGGTACTGCGAATTCTCCTTTGAAAAATCCCCTAATTCCTTCTCTACGATTGAGATAGGACACGTCTTATGAAAGGTCTATGAAAGCCTCTTGGCTATTTTCGTTATAACTACTCGTTCACGCTTTGCGTATAAAATTGACCGCAGTGACCGCGGCTTAATAATATTAGGTACCTACGATATTTGATATTCGCCCCGTGACAAAGTACGACTTTTGCAAAGTAATAAAGAATACAATTTTTAAGTTTTCTAGAAAGCTCTCGGCGGCGTAGCTCTTTGAGCTTTTACCCCGAAGCCGCGCTTCTCGATGCTCCCCATTTTCCGATACTGCCACATTTGTTTATTCTAACTTTTATGCATTCAGGTTTGAGTGCGCGAGCATAAATAAAATTGTAGCCATCCAAATAAAATGCCTGCTCTGTATGCCAACCCTGTCAATTTCGTGTCTCCTCGCCGCCATAGGCTGAAAAGTGGCTGGTGTGATTGATGGATTGTTGATGCGTTCGAGGAGATTTACGTATCAAAATATCGTTTGGAAAATTTAAGCGTAGGTACTGCAGGCAAATTTATGGCTCACTTCAGTTAAATTAAATTGGTACGTGCATTAATATTAATTTTCATTAAAATTCCCTGATATTTGCATATGAATGTTATTGTAGGTCTGTACACAGTATAATGTGTTTGTTGACGATTAAGCTTTATCGGTTGACCGGTTTTGAATGAAGCCGTGAGATAGCAGGACCCAGCCGCGGCCGGCGCCGCCTCGCGACCCTCTGACGTCAACACGCTAAGACGGCAAATATCTACAGTGCCTAACCACTTACATTGTCTTTAATATGTAATATGTGTACATATGTAGAGATTGAGCATGGTAAGAAACTAGTAAACACTAAGATCAAGAAAGATCGAGGACCACTGGCACTGCGATGACCAAATTATTGTAGATAATCCCCATAGATAGATTTCCCCACGATACAGGCTAGACCTAGTGTGGGAACCATCGTTTCACCTACATTGGAAGCAACCTCAATGTGAATATTTGTAAAAAACCTGTACTGTAATTATTGTTATTTTAATGAATAAATAAATAAATAAATAAATAAATAACAAGTTAATACCACTACACTACAACATTTACGATCATGACATGACATGAGTTAGGTACATTGAAAATAAAGTTTTATTATGCCTTTGAGGAAATACTTACCTATATAGCACGTGGTACATATTTCCTCATCAACTTACGTAATTTTATAGACGTTGGAAATCTCTATGCTCTACCGCTGCTCTACTATCAATGATTTCGGTAGAGTTAAAAATGTTGCGTATCCACGTCCGTTGACTCTACTTTTAATCTAATTAGGGTGTTTTTAGATCTTTTGAGTTATTCGACCGTTCAGCTGATTTTGCTGGCTGACTGTAGTAGGTAGATCAAGGAAAATATACGATTCGGCGGGCACGTGTCATTCTCAATTAATTCGCGATGCCTTCGTCACTTGACCCAATGCATTTTTCATCAGTTTATTGGTAAATGTGTATCCTTCTACGTGTAGGGTCACGTAGATGTCAAAACGTAGGTAGGTTCTTAATTGAATATTCCTTAGGGCCGCACTTGCATGGTTAAATCATTAAACCTCGGTTAGGGGCGACAGTTCCATACATTTTGTCACTACTTAATCGTAGGTTAGCAGGTAAGTCGTAGTTATAATATAACAGTTAACAACTTTGGTCCGCGCAAGCCCGCTTTATTTAGTGAGAGTGGCACCAAGTTAGGTACTATAACGATAACCAATGTCAAACCAGCCGTTAAATCCACAGTTAAATAAATACATATGTGCAACCAAAATTTTACTAAACAGGAGATTTGATAGGTGCTCTGACATTGATTTATCATCCCAGCCTGAATATATGCCGCTGCAGGGCAGGCCACCTCTCAGAATGAGAGGGCTTGGGTCGTAATTCCCACGCGGGCCCGGTGCAGATTGGGAATTACACACACGGGTATGTATTACAATACCGAAGTACGAAAGACCGAATGTATTAAAAAGGTCAAAAGACCGACACGATTTTTTTCTGAAACCGTTAACTTCTTAGAATTTATTAAAACGGCATCATACAGAACCCATTAGGTTAGGTTAGGTTTGTTTTATAACAATCTTAAAAAGTTAACGGTTTCAGAAAAAAATCGTGTCGGTCTTTTGACCCATTCGATGTTTTGATATATTCGGTCTTTCGTACTTCGGTATTGTAATACATACCCTCACACACACCATTGAATTTCGTCGCAAGTATGTGTAGATTTCCTCACGATGTTTTATGTTTTCCTTAACGGTAAAGTTCGTGGTTATTTTAAATGTATAATGTCGCACATAAATTCCGAAAAACTCAGATATGCGAGCTCAGACTCGAACACACGTTTCGACCCTCTGTTTGAGAGGCTATGTGTAAGTCAATTACCACTAGGCTACCACGACTTTTTGACATTGATTATAATTGATCCTTGGTGCAACTCTACGTTATACTTAATCATTTTAGTATCATGAACATTTCGCCAATTCTATTTTCTATAAGTAATTCTATACACTGGTACTCGTATAGAACTCTATATAATAGGTATAGAAGAGCGCAAGAGCTTTACTTTCGGCAGACATAAATTATTTAACAACAATAAGCTAAGTAAATGCTATTTTTTATAGAATACAATTTTGGCAGAGCATCAGACGTTACCACTTACAAGCAGACTAAAATGTCTGCTACTTTCGGTCACTTAAGAAACTGATTTAAGTACTCGTTGGCGTCCGTCGACCCCTCCACAATTTGATATGAAAGAAATGTGACCGCGCCGCGAACGTAAGCATTGACCTTTGAGCGACCACATCGATTCCACCAAGTGGTCGCGACATCTAAACTGCACGTTAGGTAAACAAACGGCAACTATAATAAATCAGTTTGATTCGAACGCATTTCTTTTTTCGTGAATTGAATTAGTGAAGAGTTTTGGGTAACGGTTTCGGATTTTCACTCGCGCTGGGGGTGAGCTATTTTATTATTCACGTGTTGGTAGGTACCTAAAGGTAATTTGTTCAGGTGTGGTCGAACCCTCTTGATAGAAGACTAGTGAGGTGTGAAAAGGGTGGTTCTCTATCGTTTTCCATAATTTTCATTTGACATAATTTATTTTTGAAACAGTATTTTCTTCAGAATTGTTATAAAAATAATCTAACCTAACCTACTATATTCTATAGGATGACATTTCCAAAAAATCCTGAAAAATGCACGCTTCTATATATTTTATGGCAAACGTTGTTATGGCAAGTGAAATTATGGCAAATGAAAGGATCCGGATTAGGGTTCGTGGCTCTCTTTAGGAACTCTAGCTAAGAAGACTGGAACTTGGAGATATTATTATTAAAGAACGTTAGTTGCATCTATGGCATTTTACCTGCATAATGTCGCCATTCATCATCATCATCCCAGCCTATAATTATACACAGGCCTATATGAGAGGGCTTGGGCTTGGACCGCAGTTCCCGTGCAGGCCCAGTGCAGATTGAGAACTTCACACACACCATTGAATTTCCTCTTAGGTGTGTGTGTTATCTCACGATGTTTTCCTTCACCGCAAAGGTCATGGTAAATCACTCAGAGGTGCGAGCCCGGGTTCGTACCCATTACTCTCTGCTAGAGAGGCCGTAGGTTAAACCACAAGGCCACCACGGCTTCCATGTGGCCATTGTATTTAGTTTACTTAATTATACGGGACACCAAAACTGGCTAATAAAAAAAAAAAAAAAATATATATGTACTGTAACGGCTCTTTCACACGGCAACGTCCCGTTTTTCGCGGGATCCCGTTTAGTAATATACGTGCTACTTGTGGTAACATTCACACGAGCATTCGGTTTGCAGAATACCGCAAACCGAATGCGAAAGAGCCGTGACAAGATAACATTGAGAAAATCAGAAAAGATAGGGTGGGCCGAGAATCGAAGAAGTATTAATATTTATTACGTTTGATACTGCACTGTATTAACGGATTAGCTCGTTGAAATGGCAATGGGCGACTATATAGCACGCAGAACAGATGACCGTTGGTGCCGAAAAGTTCTCGAATGGAGACCACGGATTGTCAAGCGCAGCGTGGGACATCCACCAACAAGATGGACGAACGATTTGGTAAGGCCCGCAGGTTCAAGGATTTGTCACACTGAATGTGTTCTGCGGTCGCGGTCAGGTCAAATTGACCGCATCCCGCATTATGTATGAACAACATTGTCGGTCTCTATATATTTTGTATAGATATGCGATCTGACCGTGCTGTCCGCGCAGTCAGATAGCACGCACGCGCAATATATAGAGACTGACAATGTTGTTCATACATAATGCGGTCTGCGTTCAATTTGACCTCACGCGACGGCAGAACGCATTCAGTTTGACAAATCCTTCAAGGTGGATATGCAAGCCGCTTCCAACCGTAATGATTGGGAATCAATGAAGGAGGCCTATGTCCAGCAGTGGACGTCCTGCGGCTGAAATTATAATGATGATAACTGTATTTAGCTTACAAATAGCTCACTCCTTTAGTTATCTCCGTTGCAGCAGTTTCGCGACGGTTTTAATCGAAAAGCAATCAATTTTGCGCAGACTACTGAATGGAACGCTGTGTCTAGGTCTAGAGAAATGGAGCATGTACGTCGATATCCCCATATACTCAGATATTCAGGCGAGACAGGCGGTTCCATGACGCCACTTAAAACTATGATGCTGCTGGCGCCAGCTGACTTGGCAAAGAAATGCCCGCAAAAGAATTAATTAGGACCAAGGACGCAAGTGCTTCTACAAAGACACAGACGCAATAATTTGTCTGTCTTGTCTTATCAACATGTACAAGATGAGGTTAATAAGTACGAGAGCGTAGGTATACGATAAGCGCGATACTATTCAATACACATGACATGACCCAATTATTAATTATTATTGATATAAGCAATAGTCAAGCGAAACAACAAACGAGTATGCGACTTGCCTTGCATGATGGCAGGCAATTAAGTATGGCATAATTATTAATTAACGCTAGCAACAACGGAAGTGATACTAATACTTGTATACCTACTGGTATCAGTATCACTTGTTCGCAATGCTGAACATCGTTAATCGGATAGTTAACTAAGTAGGTACCTACTCACGTTATAAGCATAGCTCCGACAGGTTATCGCAAAAACAGATACGGTATTAGAACAAGAATCAATAGAGTCGTAATAGTGTATCATGATTTAGTTGCATTTCTGTCATAGTTTTGTCAAAGTGGCATTCCTGACAGCTCAAATTTAGTATAATTATTAATTTAAATTAATTTATAAGGGCCGATTTTTCAATCCCCAGATAAAAGTACTTATCTGTCAGATAAATATGTAAGCTCTGTCCTTTTTTTCATACGACTTGAGAAAAGGAATGCGATAGTTTTAACTGACGGATACTTTTATTCGAGGAAAGTACAATCAGCCTAATCTATATTTATATTTTACATATAATGAAAATTAAAAACGGTTAATAAGTGGATTAAGAATTATCCCGAGCTCTCTTATGATGAAAATGTCTGTGAAATATTGTGTAGATACAGTATGTCAAATTTATAAACACACAATTAAAGAAAGATAGGTAAGGTTAAGAGGTACGGAACCCTTCATGTACGAGTCCAACTCACACTTGGTCGGTTTTTATGATATATACGACCAAGCTTACTTTCCATTATTTATGAAAGTAAAAAATAAATTAAAAAATAATTTATTGGCCTAATCAATGGCGAAGGGTACCTACTAACAACCCGATTCCCCCCGGGTTGACTAGACCTTTGAAGTTACCAAACGCTTCTCTTCCATTACCTACTTACCGCACTTTCAAGAAGTGGATAAATGGGGCTTTTAGGTGTTTTTCCTCTGGCTTTACTTGCAAAATTTTTCACACCCCGCCACTGTGGCCTATTATTATACGGCCAATGGCCAGCTCAATCCGCACTGGGCCCGCGTGGGAACTACGGCCCAAGCCCTCTCATTCTGAGAGGAGGCCTGTGCCCTGCAGTGGAACGTATATAGGCTGGAATGATGATGATGATGATGATGATGAATGGCCAGCTTAAGACGCGAATGAAAAAAATGAACACTGAGCTTTTAGCTAGTATCGACGTAATTTGAGAACAATTCCATTATCAGGTAGGTGCGCTGAAAGCTTTTGCTGAATAGGAACTAATGGAAAGCGATTTCGAGCGCATTTGGAGGAACCCAACCTTGTAATGAGGTTTTCGCTCACTCGCTCGCATTTCAATGGGGTTGCCTAATTATAGTGATGGAGAATTCTTGGCGTTTAAATTTAATAAAGCAAGGGTGGCAATTAATCGAAATTGCCTTAAGAAAAGGGGTGTGTTGCGAATAAGTGGACATCTAACAGATTCGGTGTAACTAAATCATTCAATCTACGTATAACTAGTACAAGCTTAAATTTGATCAAAATAAATACTAAATAGTATAGTAACAGCAACGTTATTTTTAAAACAAATGCACGGTTATAATTGAAATTTAAATAACTAGTTACGCGTTGATATGACTATGACAACATATTGGATTTGGAGATAATTTATTTTTTCCACAAAGATAACAATCATGGTCCTGTCAAATTACTTCAGCCTAGCTAATAAATACTATTAATATTATCGTACCGCTTTTAGTCGTTTCAATCAAATGAGGGTAGTTTTGATTCACGGAGTTGAGCCTCAAGTCCGGGCGGAATGGATCCGATCCGATTCATGCAAATAGTAGTAGCCGTAGATGGATCAAACACTCCATCTTCGTCCCACTCTTCCTCCATCTAGCGGATATTGAACACAACATGCAGTACCAGTAAAGAGAGAGGTTACTTCGCGGATGAGCTACATATGAGTTGCCGCAACTGTTTACGAGATGGCGCTTATACCATAAACTAAACGGTGTATATCTAAATTAATACTTAAAAAGATTTAATTATGTTTAAGTATTTGTTATTGATATAATAAGTTAAAGTATGTTTCACAAATATCTATCTCTATGAATCGCAATGTGTATGAGAATTTTAGACACTACTGTACTCGCAATCACCTAAGTATACTCCATTTATTTTAACATTTGAAACTTAACGGTAAAATTTGCACACGTTTTTAAATGAAACAACGAAACTAATTAAAATTGTGTTAACTTCTATAGTGAAAACATAATAAATACCGCTAATTAATTAATTTACATTTAATGTACATTTAATGATGATTTAATGTACATTTGTACATGTAGGTATTTTTAGTCCATTTGTGTTCAAAATACCAGAAACGCGCGTTACAATTTAACCGTTAATTCAAACCTTAAATCATATGAAGTATAGGGACAGATTAAGGTGCTTCGAAAAAAAATCTTAGGAATAAAACATCAATAAAACTATTAACTTAACATTAAATTTAATTGGCCTACTGCTAAAAATTACACAAAAAAAAATATCAAGTTACTTGGATTGTTTGCTTGCCCAACTTGGCTTGCCTAAAGGCCTGTATAAACTGTTTCCTTATTTCGAATGCTATAACAGCTGCTGCCATGCCAGTGTTGAGGCTATCCACACCTCTCTGCAGGGGGACGTTGAGGCGCAAACCATTGTGACCGGCTGCTAGCCTGTGGGCAAAATAATAGTACATTGTGCATCAAGGGCCGTAAGTAGGGGATTACTAACGAGAGCCTATTAGAAGCCCGACGCCGGAGGCGGAGGGCTTTTAATGACTCGAGTTTGTAATCCCCTTACTGCCCGTGATACACACAATGATTTTCATCACACTGCGAGGAAAAAAAATCCAAAAATGAAATTATTTTGTCTCAACACTTAAATTAAATAAATAATGGCTACCCGCCAATACAGATTGTCACTTTTTTCAAGTCATCTACCACAGATAAAGTAAACTGTGTTTAGAATTCGAATGGCCATACGGCCACATTGTGCCAACATGTTAAAAAAATACTTACTAAAATTATTGCAAAACTATTTGATATAAAGTTAAAATATAAAAATAACGAAGTTTCACGAAGCGTAGACAAGTTTTGTGTAGTAAAATTGTGTTATAGCTAAGTTTTAAACATATAAATATAACGTTGGCTGACTTAAAACCTCCTTAGTCTGTTTGAAAATTTTAAAACTAAAGTTAGAACTCCCTTGGGAAGAATAACTGTACGTAAATCCATAACTCCCTTAAGAACAAATTAGGCCTTTGACATTTAGTATACAGGCATGGAATAACACCATTGACGAGCAAGTGTGATGAAAAATTACTAAATACCATATCAAGTGTCATCCAAACGTTATTTTGTTTTAATACCTAGTGCAACGGGGCGTGCAAAAGCAATCGCTTAGGTTAATCTCGCTTTATTGTAAATTGTAAAGCCTGCAATACATGTTGGTCGAGCTCAGGCCCACGCGAGCGTAGGCAAATTAATACAAGGCAAGTGCTACTGCCTACACGTTCGGCCAACCGCGTAATGGCGCGCTGACAAACATGTGGACACTAAAGGCCGAGTGCGCGCGAGCGCCTTTGATTTGTGCAAAAAAACCGACAGCGCTCCGAAGTGCGGCAAGTGGTCGCGAGCGACCGCAAGTTGTGACAAGCTACGCCAAATGAGTTCTATACACGTTGGTGCTTGACTTTACTCGGCTAACTAGGCGAGCGACACCGAGCGATGTCAAGACAATGCAAATATACTGTCTATACGTTGATATTGGCGTTCACTCGGCGACACTCGGCCAACATGTATTGCAGGCTTAGACAGACATCTTAAGTAGTTACCATTCCCAAACATTATGTACCATCCATGGCTCCATTTTACCTTTGCATCTGGTACACATGTTCAGAATTATTATGTATAACAAAAATCTATACTATACCAAGGATGATATAGACTGGATTGGCAGTCGCCATAGTACGGATCGGCCGCGTTTTTTGTAGTTCGATTATCTGTACATATAATAAATCTGTAACAAGTTGGTGTCTGTACATTGAAGATATTTGAGAAAAATTGTCACTAGGGCTATTTACTAGCGCAATAGAACCCAAAACAATGTTTTTTAGAATTATTGTCTGTTTGTCTGTATATCTGTTTGTCTGTGCGTTTGTGCGCGCTAATCTCAGAAACGGCTTAACCTAGAAGGATGCGGTTTCACTGATATGTTGGTATTTTCTTGAATTAACATTTAGTGTTTGTTTCATTTGAATCGGTTCACAAATAAGAAAGATACATCTATTTCAAGAATTTATAGAACAGTTTTTAGAAGTACTTAGTGACTTGGGAGTAGGTACGGTGGTGAATGTGAACGCGGGTGTGCGGGGGGGGGGGGGTTCGGTGGGGGGTCGGTGGTAATTTTTTTTATATCGAGGAACTAAGGAGAGCCATAATTGATGAAAAAGCAAATTGGATTTAATATATAAGCTGCCCAAATTACTAATTCCACGCGGACGGAGTCGCGCGCAAAAGCTAGTTAAATCTAGATGGCGCTGAAATATAGCCAGAGGCTTTGAAGGCAAAACAATAAGACTACAGATATTTCATATCACTGCAAATGTATTATTATGTTATATTTTTGAAAAATAATACATTTGTACTAATATGAAACATCTGTAGTCTTATTGTTTTGCCTTCAAAGCCTCTGGCTATATTTCAGCGCCATCTAGATTTAATAATCGAATTACAAAAACCGCGGCCGATCCGTACTATGGCGACTGCCAATCCAGTCTATATCATCCTTGACTATACTTACTTGTAACTATCTTCACTGATACCCTCAGTCTCCCCACCTATTACAAGGGTGACATGTTTCAAGGCTCCATATTCAACACTGTAGTAAGGGCAGACTGGCATTTGCATGCCTTGAATAGCATCTTCTTTTTCTTGAAGATCAATTTCAAGGTCGAACTTAGCATTGCTATCAGCAATAAATACAGAAGTATCCTTTTTTAATTGTTGAGGCATGTCCTCCCAATCTATAGAGGTGTAAATTGGCAAACGGAAATGAGCTCCAGCCCCACTTCTTAACACCTTAGGGTCCCAAACATCCACACAACCTGGAAAAAGGTATATGAACAATTTTTCAAATATGTAATTCTTGGCACTGGAAGTTGTTTGCTTTTCCATAAGTATTGTCAACATCGTCAATGGCCTACCTTTTGTCAACAGTACTTTTTCACAGCCTGCTCCTACTGCAACTCTCAGGATTGCACCCAAATTACCCGGCTCTCTGATTTGGTCACAAATAAAATGCATTGGTAATGGCTGGGACAACATCTTTACAGTTTCAGGTGTTGGTGTTTCAAAAATACCTGAAATTTAATTATTTTTAACATCTTATACAGTGGTGGTCATACAATTAAGAACGATTTGAAGTTTCCGATTTTTTTTTATCTAAATCATGTCATATGTCTAGTTGTGTTCCTTCTTAGAAGTAACAAGTTATGTTATAAAATAGCCACATGGATAGAGCAAACAGGATTAATAATAATAGTGTATAATTGCTAACATTTTTTTTTACAAATTTTATTTGTTCTCTATACTAATAAATTCAAATAGTAATGAAGCTGGACAAATAATTAAGAACGATTTATTAAACTGCTCGAGAGTTGTTTTATATGAAACTTAGATTAAATAAATCATATTAATGTGAAGTTGGTATAGAAAAAAAAGCAATTTAATACATTTGAACTAAAATTAATAGTTAGTAGCATGTCCACGGCTTTTAATTATGGCTTTACACCGGCGAGGCATTGAATCTATCAATTTTTGACATTTCGCAAGAGAAATAGAGTTCCATTCTTCTAAGAAAACGTCGTACAGCTCTCTCAAATTGCCACACTGTCGATTTGAAACCTTTTTCTTGACTTCGCACCAAAGATGATCTATTGGGTTAAGATCTGGGCTGTTGGCTGGCCAATCTAAGACTGAAACTGATTGTGATGTGAGGAATTCCTTAACGGTGCGTGCAGTATGCTTTGGATCATTGTCGTGCTGGAATGTCCAAATAACCGGAAGCACGTCTTCGGCATATGGTAACATTGTTTCTTGCAGTATATTTTTGTATTGGAATTGATCCATGTTTCCTTCTATCAGCCTAACAGGTCCAACGCCATGTCCAGAAAAGCACCCCCAAATTTTCACATTTCCCCCGCCATGCTTTAATGTCACTTTTGTGTACTTTGGGTCGAATGCTTTATTCGGAGGGCGTCGTACATATCGTTTTCCATCAGAACATACCCTATTTATTTTTGTCTCGTCAGAAAAAAGAACGTTTTTCCACTGTCTGACTGTCCAGTTTTCATACCTTCTTGCAAATGCAAGTCGGGCTTGCCTATGACATCGTTTCAACATAGGCACCTTCCTTGCTATCCTTCCGTTCAACTTATTTTCTACCAAACGCCTTCGAATAGTGCGTGCAGAGATTGCTGAAGGGTTGTTTTCGCCAAAATATTCTTTTCTCAACTCATTAGACCCTTTAAAAGGATTTTGTTTTGCCAAACGAACGATATTTCGATCATCTCGACGAGATGACTTTCTCTGTCTAGGTCCACGCAGAACGTTTGAAGTAGTTTGATACGTGGAAAAATGCTTTACGGCATGGAAAACCATTGTTTTTGAACATTGCAGATGGTCGGCTATCTTTTTATACGACCAATTCTTCTCGCGAAGTTTTATTATTACTTCTCTTGTAGATTTATCACAACTATTATTTTTCCCCATTGTTTTTATACGAAGTAATCACTTTTAAGACTTTAACAGCACGAAATGGCGCCAAAATTATACGAATAATAATCTACAACCACAGAGCCACACAGTGTTCTCTATTTAAATTTGAAAAAAATAATAAACTATTCAGCGTTCTTAATTACGTGACCAGCCAGTAAGTACTAATACTAGGTTCAGATCGAATGTATAAAGTTTCTCTATTAATTTTTTAGCCAACAATGTTGCATAAATGAATGTACCGGTAGTACGGAAAAGTTTTGCAATACCGAGAGAAATAAAAAAAATACGGGCAATTAGTTATACTTGTTACTTTGAAAAAATCATCTCAATAAATAATCGTTCTTAATTATATGGCCACAACTGTATATCATCACTACTTTGAAAAAAATCTCGAAATCTCAAATCAATATGTAAACCAAACTGAACTTTATTGCATACTCAGTAAAGTTCAATTAGCTAGATTATCGATTTTGAGATACAAGCTTTTTTCAAAGTAGTGACGATATAATACCTTATCTGTTTTTCATGATTTTAAAAAGCAAACATTTAATTTAAGCCACCAACCAATGATTCCAGGAGAAGTTTCAACATTAGACCACATTGAGATCTCTTTGTATGATGTCTTGAATAGTTTTACTCCAGTTTTTGGTAAAAATGGTCTCAAATTGATTAAATCATCCATATTACTGAATACAATGTATTTCAAAGGACATTTGGCTTCTAAACCATCTACAATCATGCGCCAACCCTCAACCAAGATCTGTCCACTCCTCATTCGGTCCTTCCTCGACTTTAATTTCACAAGCAGGGAACTGAAAACATGTAAAACTTTGAGTTAGAATCATCATCACAGGCTGGAAGTTAAAGTCTCATGATACCATAGGGTTGCCAACCATACTTTATAACTTTATTTTTGGTAATTATACTTTACACTTTTGAATACAAATAAAAGTATGAGAAAATACTTTATTTCCAAACTTTTTTGTGATGCGTCAAACAAAACACAAACGGTAGGTATGCATACTAAGTTAAAACAAATGTTAGAAACAATTTATTTGTTAAATTTAAATTTTGAACGTCAAACAAGTTTTGAAACATTTAAAAATGTGCTAAAAGCACACAAAAATACGTTTGTTTGTTCCAAATACTTTATTTTTTCCTATTCAAACCATTTTATATGTTTTTTTTGTCAAAAAAAGTTGGCAACCCTACAACAGCATAAACTTAGTATTTTATTACATGAAGGCAAACCAAGTTAAAAAAGCTAAAATCTAATTTTAATTATGCAAATTAAAATCAAGCACATTTCCATTCAATGACGATTTTTTTTCTGTATTTAGAGAGAACATTAAATACCTTAACCAACCATCATTATCCTTCAGTTTTTCGTAAATTATTTCATTATTGTCATCAAACACTTTAGCTTGGCTTAAATAAAATTTCCGTTTCTTCATCATTTCTTCTCGTTTATTTTTAATTTCCATTGACGTCTCTGGAGACAACTTTTTTGTTACCTTATTACTGATAGTTTTTACTTCTTTTTCTTTCGACTTTTTAAATGATTCGGGATCTAGAGTTATAACTTTTTCTTTTTTTAAACTTGTTTCAGAATTAGACTCGTATGGCAAATTTACTTTAACGTGTTTTCTGTGGGTCCATCGGCTGTATAACCTCGCTGAATCAAATACCGGATGGTGAACAATTCCTTGAAAAGCAAGACGTTGTAAATTTCTAAGCGACATTTTTGATTTATTAATTTACAAAAGAGTAAATAGTCTCTAATGTACTAATTTTTAATATACAATAATAATTTTTAATAATTTTTTTTTACAGAATATTGTTTCCAAAATAAATTTTATTTAATCGTCATTGACGGCTGTCAGTAACTGCTGTCAATCTGTCAATGTCAATTGTCAAGTGTCACCACAGATTACAAGATTAGTAGTTTAGTAGCTAGCTAGTGTCACGTTCAAGCCCTCCACAGACCGATGCGCGGGGCGTGCGCTTCATAACACTGAATCATATACGCTGTGCCGCCCATCGGGGTATATCAGCATATATATGATTCAGTGTTATTGACCGCGCTGTGCACGCTCCGTCAGCGCCCCGCGTTTCGGCTTGTGGTGGCTTTCAGATGTCAGCATGATTAAGGCATGATTTCACTGTCGATTGTTTATGGCGCTTGCTTTGCTATGGTCATATGTACGTATAATAACTAAATTACTTTTATGGCTGTGCGTGGCTGTGCTGTATGTATGACGCTGGAATTTTGTGTCCTAGCGATCGCAGCATGATGACTGCTGCATTTTACTACAGTGAACAGGCCTTATACTACGAAGTGCAAAATTCGAACTTCGTATCGTGCCATTCCTCTTACGCTAATAGTATTTAATACAAGAGCGAGCAAGACGATGCGATACGAATTTCGAATTTCGGAGTAACCCCCCCTTGCATCTATTTAAGCCTGTTACACACGATGCGTTCTGCGTCCTGCCGTCTTCAGTTCAGTTCATATAATGCGTGAAAAATATTTTTTGTCTCTTTAGATCTTCTAAATTATTCAAACCTAATGGCAAATTATTTCTGACAATGTGCGCCGAGCTTTTCAGTGGCCAATTATTTACAATTACGTGGTGCGTGATGTTGACGTTGCGGTGGAATATTTCCAGATGCAACACTGACGTCTTATCATTCGGCTCAGCTGAACTGAATGTTTAATGTTTTATCGTGATATTGTGAATGCGTAGTAATTCTGTGTTTATTTTTAAACATACAAAGTCTAGACAAAATGGCAACAGGGGTACAACCTCGTGATGAAGACGCACAACTTACTCGGACCGATCTTGAAGCCATACAAGACGCCATGAAGAGTAAGAAATTTCGAGACTTGCTCACCGAGTACTGTGAAGAAGTACGTGACCCGGCGAATCAAGCACTTTATCAAAAAGAAATGACCCAACTGGAAAAGGAGCGAGGTTATGATGTAACCTTTATCAATCCGAAGGGCGGATATGTTATCAAAACAAGCGTCGCAGGCGACCGAAAGGCATTTATTAATATATGTAGCAATGAGAACGTCGGCAAACCATCTTACAAGGTTCAAGAAGTTGACAATCAGAGAGGAATGAATTGGCAAATACCGTACACCATGATACCTCCTAGAGAAGACTATGATCAAAAGAGAGAGAGATGTGTCATTTATGATGTAGTTTTTCATCCTGACACTTTGCGAATGGCCGAGGTTAATAAAAAGTTCCGCGAATTGGTTAATAAAACTGCATTCGAAGGGTTACAATCAACCTACAAAATTCATCTAGATAATAACAACTTAAGGTTTCCTAAGTCACTATATAAGGGTATGACTATCCCGGCTGTTATTCGACAAGAAGACCCTGACTTCAAGGGACCTCCTTCAGATGAAGATGTTAGTCACTTATCTCCTGAAATGATTGAAAAAATGTATCCTCAACATTCATATGCACAACCCGCTAAAGCTCCCCAAGAGACTTCAAAGGTGCCTCAAAAGTCTGCACCTACAGCCCCTTTGAAGCCAAATCAAACAAAACCCAGATTGTGGAAAGACAAAAAGGAGTTCACCCATGAAACTGTAAACGGATACACTATACCAAAGTATGCAATCAAACAACAAAAAAATGTTGACTTACAAGACTACACATATGACAAAAACAGTAAACAATACACTGCCATACCTAGTCATATTGTTGTTGAAATAAATCTTCCTCTCTTAACATCAACTAAAGATTGCCAGTTGGATGTTCAAGAAAAATCCCTTAGTTTGACTTGTGAGAAGCCAGCAAAATATAAACTTGCCATTACTTTGCCTTACTCTGTAAATGATGAGTGTGGCAATGCTAAGTTTGACAAAACAAAACACTTGCTTATTGTGACTTTACCTGTGATTAGAGAAACCTTAAAAAGAAGCAGTAGTATTTCTTCAAAGACCGATAGTGGTGTAGA
Source organism: Archips xylosteana (assembly GCA_947563465.1). Lineage (NCBI taxonomy): Eukaryota > Metazoa > Arthropoda > Insecta > Lepidoptera > Tortricidae > Archips > Archips xylosteana. The sequence continues at coordinate 14,897,778 of OX387347.1, read as the reverse complement.
AAGTGAAGAGAATTCAAGCTCTCAGAGTGACGATGATCAGCCTACAAACAAATTAGTTCAGGAAATATCATCTACTCCTGCTGAATCCCTTGCAAGTCCGATTACCAAGGAAATGGAATCAAATACAGCAGATGAAGTATTTTTAGAATCTAACTGTGGATACATTTTACCATCATACACTCACAACGTTTTAGATGATATTGTAGCATTCACCTTCCATGTGAAAAACACTGAGCCAGATTCAGTTGTGGTGAAGAATGAACAAAATAAGGTTTACATTAAGTTTACTACATTGGGATCCGGTTTTGTTCCTATTCACTATGCAGCCCTTATTGTATTTAAAGATGGCACTTCTTTTGAGAATGCAACAGGGGAAGCATGGGACAACAATGTTATCCTACAGTTAGAGGTCACTGGTGAATTCCCAGAGAGGTTTGAGATTGGTTTGAGTGAAAATTCTCTTGTTTCTGAATGTTTTGATATGTCTCAAGTAAAGAAGCCTTCACTGGATGTAAAGGAATCTAATAGCTTAGAACTGTCTCAAAATCAAGAGTCGTCGCCTGTAGTTGAAGTAACAAATCTGGGCTCTGAGACAAATATAGTTGTTACATCAAACAATTATGATGACAGTGATGATACAGAATCGCAAACTTCTCCTAGAGAAAAGGAAATAGTTTGGGTAGACTCTGGAAATTGCGAGAATGGTGCTAAGAGCATACTTCGCAAGCCTATGAATATGATGAGGAGTTTTTCTGAATCAAGTGTGGGAGATGTAGCATCTTCCATGGACTATATAAGCTCTGATTGTATTCCGGAAGAATCCAGTTTAAAGAAGACCGTCAGGTTCAGTGATGTTATTGCAAAGCAATTTTATAGGTAAGTATAGCAAGTTCTATGTCCTTCCCAGGGTCTCAAACTATCTCCATACCAAATTTCATCCAAATCGGTTCAATAGTTAAAATAGTTTAAGCATGAAGAGGTAACAAACAGACTGACAGAATTACTTTTGCATCCATACTAATATTATACATGCAAAAGTGAGTCTGTCTATTACCTCTTCATGCTCAAATTGCTCAAACGTTTAGGGTAGTATTTATCCTGGTAAATTGCTTAGTTCCTGGGAGATAGAGATCAATGAAATCTGATGAGATGGATCGCGGGCAGCAGCTATTCAGTGTAAATGTAAGTGATGATAACAGCAAAAATCTGATTTTGGGATTTCTGGGAATTCCTCCAGGATAAAGAAAAAAACGGGATTTATATAGTAAGTAACTACCTGATATTGATGGTGATGACGATGGGTTTTAGGATTTATACTCTATTTAATAAAAGAGATGAAGAAGCTTTATTATAATATAAATTTTAATTCTGCGCAGACAAAGTCGCGGGCAAAAGCTAGTTTACAATATTAATTAGTAAGCATTGATGAACTGTCAGTCCAGCCTACAGATAATTGTAATTGTATAAAAATATTTACAGACATAATTCATCTATTGAGGGGCAGAAGAAAAAGAATCAACGCAAAAAAAGTAAAAAACGTTGTCAAGACAGGCGCAAGAGTGAAAGTGAAGCTGAGGATGATTTTTCAAGTTCTACTGAGGTAATTAGAGACACTATTTATAACATTTTACTATAGCATAAATATTCATAAAAATATTTAAAGCTTTAACAAATTTAAATAAAACATTTTCAGATATCAAAGCATAAGCTGAAATCAGTATTAAAGCAGCGACGTGATAGTGGGCTGGCAGATACTTCAGATGTAGAAAGTGAGTGCAGGAATACCCCAATGGGCCGAGACATAGCTCGCAATGGAGACGAATATACTGATACTGACGCGTCTGAGGGGAGTGTACCTACCTCTATACTTAACATTTGTGGTAATGGCAAGTCTAACCAATCAGAAACCACCATTTGGACTTCTGAAGATGATGCGCCGAACAAGTCAAAACAAGGAACAGATGATAAACGGAAGTGTACTTCTGAAACAAAACCTTATGAACCAAAACATAACACTAACTTCTACAATCCGGACAACCTTAACAAAGGTCAATACTTAGAAGTAGCTTTCAAAAACGATCTCATATTTGATTTGGACATGTGAGGTTTCTCATTGGTGTTATTCTTTTTTTAAAAGAGAATTTTCTACTTGAGAAAGCAATTCAACATATACCAGTATAATGCACTAGTGCAGTTTTATTATTTTATCTGCTTAGTATTTTAGTTATTATGGCTGAGTAGTTGATTACTGATTAATATTCAGGATCTTTAATTTAGTTCCTATGTTGCGTGTAGCTGTCTTTAGTTGTTTGTATTGTATTTTCCCAGTCTGCTTAGTTTATGGCAATAGTTTACACTTAAAATGATTAAATTTACATACATTAATGTGGTCAATTATTAATATGTTCAATTTCCTTTTATAAATTGAAATTTTAGCATCATTTTAAGATAATCATGGTAGTATTATATAAAATGTATTCATTGTAAAGTACAAATTAGACTTTGTACTACTAAATTTAAATTTATTATAAGTATTGTACAAGGCAATAATCATGGAATTCACACTATCAATCATTATTAATGGAGTTAACATTTAGATTTGTCAAAATGTTTTCAAGTCATTTTCATTGCGCTCATTACAGACAATATTTAAGTAATTTGTAGTTGAAATGCATTTAAATGGTACAAAATAGATTAAGGGGCTGTTTCACCACCTATTGATTAATTTTAACTGACGGATAAATTTGATCAATGGATGGTGAAACAGGGGGTTAGTCTGGCATTATTGGCTAAGATTTAAATCCAATGTTAAAAAGTCCTGTAGTCTAAGTTTTAGATATAATGCACTAATGACGTGACGCGATAGGATGCTAGATTCATCTAAGACAGGCATTTTTATACACAATATCCAAATAACTGCTTCAGAGAAAATATTTCTGCATCTGTCTTATCATCATGTTTCTTTCTTCATGATGAACTCAGCAGCGACCTAACAAAATCATTTGGCAGAAGTTTTTAGTTCCCACTTTGAAGCCTACTCATATCCAGTTTGGGATATGATTTCATACTGTGTAGAAGACTTTGTGTACAACTTTGCCGGAACGAAAGGGTTAAGAGCAGGGTCTCGCAATCTCATTCATCATCTCTTGACAGAAAGTAATTATGAATGCGGTTGTTTTTCTGAGTACATTTAGACTATTGGTCTGTGGTACGATAAAGGACTTTAATTCATGAGCCACCATGGAACCATTTCAGAGTAAACGTCATAGTGCCATCGCATTAATTAACAAGGAAAATCGTAATGACTTTTCTTTTGAGTTCATGAATTAAAGTCCTTGACCGTACTACTTACTACTCTATAGTCAATTCATCGTAAAACAAGTCCACTACTTGGGAGAACTGTATAGAGTCGGTCGTAATAATGTTTGGCAAGTAATGTTACTAGTTAGTAATGTGCCGGATATTCGTATCTGTACTCGCGGATATCCGAGGAGAATAAGATCCATACGGGTCTCATTTTTACCGACCTTATAACTCTCCTTCTGATTAGATTTTTTATGTGTTTTAATGTTTGGTACTTTTAAAAAGCAAGTATTGAATATTTGACCACACCTAACGGCGTTTATGAAAGAAACTTACAGTCTGCATACATATTATTATCCTCGGATGTACATTTTATCGATCCGGCACATCACTGATCACTATGACTGACTAATTATAGAGTCGACAACATAACCCTCCTTCGACAGTCGGGTGAAAATAACCATTGATTAGTTGAACCAACCCTATTTTACTAATCCTACTTACGTAATAAAAATAATTAGGCTGAGCCAAGATAATATTTCATGTGCGTAAGTAAAATTGTTCGTAAAAATCGCTTGTTTTAATTTTATTTGTTATTTTAGGCGTTTCCTGCAAACTTTATCAGAGCATTCGAGCTACTTTTGACACATACGTATTCAATACTAGTCACTATTCCGGTGGGTAACTGGCTAATGCCCTCTGAAAGAGGTACCTTTTGCAATATTTTGTTAACACTATTTTAGACAGAAGTATGTTCTGCAGTTAGACTCGCAACATTATTTCTAACCATAGCTTCAAAAGTCATGGCAACGTATTACAATGCGTTTACTTTTAGTTTACCACTGACAGATGGCTTGCCTTCATTTAATTTCCAACTTTAACACCATACAAATAAAGTAGCTATTACAAAATCTGCAAACGTGGGTAACAGTATTCTAAAATTGGCTTTATTTGTAGGTCGTTAATGTTGAATATGAAATGAAGGCAAACCATCTGTCAGTGGTAAACTTTATGTAATTTTACTGTATATGGAATTGTAATGAATAATGATTTTACCAGTAAATCCAAGTTTTGAACTGTCAACTTGTCTTAGGTTGGAGTTTGCAGGCTGTTGTCATAAACTGTGCCCTTATTTTACTGAGTAATTTTGATATGTATGATTATGATAATGAGAGTTATTGTTTTGTGTAGAGTTTAATAATCACTTCATTGATTTTGTGATGTGACTTTGAATACAAGGTGTCACTTAAACATTATTACTCTTTTATTGTGTAGGTAACCACCTATCTAATTCATTCCTTAAATACAATGATAAGCAAATATAACAAACCGCCCAGCTAATTATCATCATCCTAGCCTATATACGTCCCTCTACAGGGCACAGGCCTCCTCTCAGATTCAGAGGGGTTGGGTCATAGTTCCCACGCGGGCCCAATGCGGATTGGAAACTTCACTCGTACAATTTTTGAAGTAAAACCACAGAAATATATCGAGATAGAAGGAAAGAGTTTACGTACGCCGACTGGCCAAATGGAGTTTATAAGCCCCAATGCTCGCCGCGAACTTCAGTCTGCTCCCGACCGCGATCTGCGTGCGACGTCAGGTTTTAAAAATAAAAGGACTCGTTGTTCAGTAATTAACTGTTCAAATACTACAGATAAAGTTGGAGCTGTTAGTCGAGGTATTTCCTTTCATTGGTAAATACTATTTGTCCTAAAATATCTGTTATTAATTAAAAAACGATTTATTTTACTATTTTCATCAGAGCAGTAGCGGGCGATAGTGTGTCCACGCTAGCTTTCCATTGCGGCTTTAATTTGACGAGCCAGACATGGCGTGCGTTCAAAACCAGCAATGTAAAAATAAGCTATTCAAACTATCGAGTCACGTCCAAGGTCAATTTATCATTTTTTCTGTCAAAAGTAAGAATAGTGATGTACAAGTACACTATCGCAGTTCTTACTCGATTAAAATCGATTTTGAAAGCAGAGGAAATGATAATTACTTTTTTATATTATTATGTAGCTATATAATGTACGTAGTGCAAAGCAAATATTATTAACAAACAGGTTATGGTTACTTCTATATTGCAATTTTATTTTAGTTTTCCGAATGATCCTCATATTAAAAATAAATGGATTGAAAACAACTGGTCGTAAAAAATGGTTTCCTACAAAAAACAGCAAGAATTGTTCTATACATTTCCACGAAGACACCTTTACTGGCCCATCAAAGTACCGACGAGTAATCAGTACAGCTTATCCGACTATTGATGTAGTGATGATGTCATATGATGAAAAGGTACACAGTTACATAAGGCTAAATATTATTTTAAAAAAATGTGCGTGTGTGTGTGTGTGTGTGTAGTATTTACACGATTATAGGTAGCTAAGTAATAACGAGCTATGGAGAGGACTGTGCTCAGAGTTTCTCTACGGGATCGAATTAGAAGCGAGGAGATCCGTAGAAGAACCGGGGTCACTGACGTAGCCAAACGGATTAGCTCGTTGAAATGGCAATGGGCAGGCCATATAGCATGCAGAACATATGGTCGTTAGAGCCCAAAAGTTCTCGAATGGAGACCACAAACTGGCTAGCACAGCGTGGGACGTCCACCAACGAGATGGACGGACGATTTGGTGAAGGCCGCAGGTTCAGGGTGGATGCAAATCGCTTTCAACCGTAATGATTGGGCGTCAATGAGGGAGGTCTATGTCCAGCAGTGGACGTCCTACGGCTGAAATGATGATGATGATGATGAATAACTGCAGCGGCTATAGTAGGTACTGACAAATGTAAAGCAATTTATTGGTTAGGTAGGTACCTACATTTATATTTTTCGATTTGAAATTCTGACCTTTCTCATTTCCTCTGTCGAAAATAATTATCATTTCCTCTGTGCATAAGAATCGGTTCCCTAATCGATCTGTGAATCGATGCTTTTGAATTGATTTCGCGCGGCTTATGTTTCCCATCACTAAATTACATTCGTGACGTCAAAGTACCTACGCAAGATGTTACAGGCTCGGTCTCGCTACAAATTGCCGAGCATTTTCCTTCTATCTCGATCCCCTTATAGTGATAAATTTGTATTTTTATAATTGGTATTTTGTTTGATTGCTCTTCTCTACTTACCACTCAAAAGTTGACTGGCAGAGATCCCTTCAGGGATAAGTCCGCCTTTGTACTAAACATTTCTTTTTCTGTAACCTTTTTGTTTCCTTTTTTGTACAATAAATAGTATTTATAAACAAACAAACAAAATTCGACTACATTATCGCCAACGTCCATACCACGTTGAAAACACCGGCAGGCTTATTGTCTAACGTTTCTGACGCTTGCCTTCGCAATCACTATTTCTTTCTGTCAAACGATATAAAATGATGAATTGATGACAGAAAGAGATGGTGAAAGCGAAGGCAAGCGTCAGTAGCGTGCGAACGCGGGGGAGGGGTGTCGGGGGGGAGGGTTACATTTTCCCCTTATAGTGATAAATTTGTATTTTTATAATTGGTATTTTTTTTTATTACTCTTCTCTACCACTCAGAGGTTGACTGGCAGAGATCCCTTTAGGGATAAGTCCGCTTTTGTACTAAACATTTTTTTTCTGTAACCTTTGTTTCCTTTTTGTACAATAAATAGTATTTATAAACAAACAAACAAAATTCGACTAGGTAGGTACATTATCGCCAACGTCCATACCACGTTGAAAACACCAACACCGGCAGGCTTATTGTCTAAGGGCCTAAGCACACGGCGTATTTTGAACGCGCCGTCGATGCGCGTTTTAGGAACGCGCGTTTACAGCGCGTTTTTCATTCCATTAGAGCAGCCTTAAGGCCCCTAGCATAAGGCGTTTTTTAAAAAAACGCGCCGTCGACAAGCGTTTGTATCGATGAAAACGCGCGTCGACGGCGCGTTAAAAATACGCCGTGTGCTTAGGCCCTAACGTTTCTGACGCTTGCTTTCGCAATCACTATTTCTTTCTGTCAAACGATATAAAATGATGAATTGATGATAGAAGGAGATGGTGAAAGCGAAGGCAAGCGTCAGAAGCGTTAGACAATACGGCCTCGGTTCTCGTCCGATCACCGAAGTTAAGCAACGTCGGGCGCGGTCTGTACTTGGATGGGTGACCGCCTGGTTTTTTTTTTGGATGCGTTTGTATTAAAACTACTTAATTTATTGCAGACAAAAAACCGAACCGAGTGTTCTTTAGAAGTTGCCAGTGGCGTAGCGTACTGTGGTGTGGGTCCCTACTCTCTGAAAGGGAAAATACTGCCTAAGAGCCTAACTTGTACTTATTTCAAAGAAAATTTGGATTTCCACTGTTACACTACATTTATTAATCATACAATGTAAATTATCAGAACACTCCCGAGGCACGGCCTAACCAAGAATGGCTGCCCAGACCGTTTGCTGCCCAACGTTCATTTCTTGATTCGAATTCCAGAAGCCGTTAAATTTAAATAAGT